>OW240920.1:42969626-42983675 GCA_933207985.1 Pelobates cultripes | reverse complement strand
TGTAAGAATTTAACTCCTTTAAGAAAAGGGGTCAGGCAAGTCGCATTGTGTATAAAGTCTGTCAGCATGAACCATCAGACTTGCTTGTAAATAGAACCTGACGCACATGCATTGTTTGTCTTCCACATCGTTTATCTGTTCTAGAAGGGGAATCCCAGGTACACACGTTTTATGGTAAGGTTAGTTTAAAAGGGTGTCTTTTAGAATTTATTATTATTAATACTATTATTATTTTAATAATGATCAGTTTTGATGTCAATAATTAAAGGAACACTCCAAACCTCTAGAGCACTTAAGCTTGCTATATTTGATTTGGCCATTGACCAATTTTCTCTGGAATGTGAGACTGTCACTACTGACAGTCTCCCTGGGTCACAGTGGAGTAACAACAAAGAGAACTCACCAGTGGGGAAAAAAGTGTTATCATTATTTAATTTATTTTTTTATTAGGCAGTGTTCTGCCTGGCACTGATGTGGTTAAAGGAGCACTTCATTAAATCCAATATTGGTTTTAACATTGGAATGTTCCTTAAAGTTTCTGGATAATGTCTGGATAATGTAAAAACCTGATAGTTTTGCCACAACTCTACTTAATTATAAACCAGAGGCGCCTCACTAATTTGTTTTGACAGCTCACTGCAGAAGCTGCACAGCCTGGGATTTTTTGTTTTTTTATTTTTTTTATTTTTGGGGGGCGATATGTTTAGTTCCATTCTTTACCTGTCTCATGCCTGCTGCAACCTAGATTGTCCTTTATAGCTGATGGGTACTCCATAAAGGAACTGCCCTGAAGTATGTAGAATTCTGCAGCTAAAATGTTGCAGTAGGTAAATACAGTAATCATGATTGTCCTTTGGCATCTCTTTTTAATGAATTTAATAAATAGATTTGCTTCTACACATTCTATATATTGCAGCATAGCACTTTTCATTCCCTACCCTAGAATATGTTAAAGTGATATGTGTTCAGGGAAAGATTGTGGGTTTAGCAGTCCTATATGTAACACGGTTTCCTTAAACCATTTTTTAAAAAATTTTTTTGCATTAATAATAATATTTTTAATAATATATATTTTTTTCAACTTTTCACTTTACCAATATCCCTACTATCAAACATTTCTTGCATTCATTTCTCAAATGAAGACGGTATTGAGCAGAGAGCAACACAGAAACTGGAAATTCAAAGATTATTTTTATCTTCCTGATTTTATACACCTGAAATTAACTCTTTAACTATTCAAGTACCTCAACAGCATAATGCAGTGCAGGTATGTATTAAAGGGCCTCCCGGGAGCCTTTTATAACCAATTCCCTGCTGCGCCTGATAGTGTAAATTTGCAGGGAATCCCCTTAATTAATAGCAGGAGAGCTATAATTTGCTCAGCAAGTGAGTTAAGCAGCAGCAGATCTTGATGTGTATCTCCTTTTAATTACTCTTTTCTCATCAAGATCTCTGCTGCAGCAACAATAAGTGACGGCAAGCTGCCTAAGTGGAGCTGGTTAATCAGGGCTCATAAGGTCTGTCAGAGGCATAGAATGAGCAGAACGTTGGGAATTATTGATAAAGAGCATTTACAGGGGATAAACGTGAAGAAAGCACCACCAATAGAATGTTGGAATGTTCCTGCCAATGGCTCCATATTTTGAACTTCGCACCATAGCACCCGGCCCTGAAGAACTGCCTGTACATCACACTCAGCTAACCACACACATACACAATCCCACTCGAGGGCTGAAGGAGGGGCCCTTCCTTGGTTCTTGCACCTGGACTCTGAGGTTTCTAGTTCTGCCCTGTTAAACAGTAAAAAAAAAAAATTGAATATAGATTACAATATGGGGGAAATAATATATACATCCATAATACTGAAGAGAAAAGATATATATATATATACACACGTTTTACATAAAATATAAAAACTAATATGATATACGTATATGTACAGTAGATAATAGAAATAGATTAAAATGCAATATAATAAAAACAACAACAAAAAAAAATATTCATGTTGGACATGCTGGTCCTAGATAGGTAAGTGAATATCTCTTACATTGAACACATCATGTAACTCTATGACGATGTATTCAATGTATTTGGGAAAATTATCATAAACATATAAACAGAGCTGCAAGCCTTTAAAAACACTAAAGCAATTTGTGTAAATAGAACTAAAAGTCTCCAAAAATTACCACAGAAGAAATTATTAGAAATAACGCAAACAGACTTTCAAAATGAACACTAATGTGTGTGAATACAGCTAAAAATCTTTTCAAATAAACATTAGAGAAATTTGTAAACAAAGTTAAAAGTTTAACACCATTCACAATGGAGCAGTTTGCGGAAGAGGCACACAGGCTTCTAAATGACAAAGAAAAATATGTGTTTCTTAAAAAGAACACTCTGGAAGCCATGACAACCTCCTTACTGCTATTACTGAATGAAGCAAGAGATGCAGGTCTCCTAACAGACATGGGATATAACTTTCTCCTCATTAAACACCCAAATATAGTCTTATTTTATTTTTTTTACCAAAGATTCAGATAAACGTGACCAAACCACCAGGTAGAGCCAACATTTTGGGTATAGACTCTCTAATATCTAACCTATGTAAATATATAGAACAGATTCTTCAACCATATGTAACTAAGGTCAAATCATACCTGAAGTATACGACAAGAATTATTAGAGATTTAGCCTCTTTCAAAAAGGTCAGAGAATTACTTTGTACTGGTGGCAGATGTCACATCACTGTACACCATAATAGATCATGGACAAGGCTGTAATTCTGCTCATAATTCACTGAGGATACTGAAGAACATGATGACCTCCAGATACAGTTTTTATTGAGGGAGATCTTCATCCTCACCAATAAATATTTTTGGTTTGAGGACAGGCATTAGCTACAGAAGAAGGGCACAGCTATGGGGACAAAATTTGCTCCTAACTTTGTAAACTTGTTTATGCTACATAGGAAAACCACTATGAATGGAGCAAAAATATTCGCCCATACGGACACAATATCCATGATAACTTCTTTTTTTTTGGTGAATTTCTTTTATTCAGTATTTTCAAATTTATAAGAGACTGTCGGTGTGGACACGCAGGTCCAGCAGTGATTCGTTTCAATTACTTCTCAAATATGTAGTAGGTTCAAAGAGCAACAGTGGTGACGTGCAAGTCACCCAGTAACAATAAGAAACAATTTCTAGTTGGACTCGCAGGTCCTCATGATAACTTCTTTAACTGGGAAGGAGAACAAAACATCTTGGATTAATTGTTGGGATTCCTAAATCAAAACGACTGAGAGATACATCTGAATTCCATGTACAGTCAAGAATCGGTGGAACTTTTAAATATGAAGATATACACAGAAGAGTGGGACATAAAACCAAAAACATTCTTTAGGGAAGTGGGCGTTTAATAGCTTTATTTTAAAGAGCTGTCAACACTATCCTGCTTGGTTAACATTCAAAAGAAAGATGCAATTGCACCGATTTAGCATATAATGAACAAGCTGATGTTATCAAAAGGAAATACATGGAGAATAATTACGATGAAACTAAATATCTGAAAGCTCAACAAGAGGTACAAAACTGGATAGGTCTTTTGTTACTGAGGAATAAAGTAAATATGGGATATACTAGTGACTAGAAGAAAAATATCCCTCCTATTATTTTGAATTACAGCAAAGAAAATCTCAATTTAAAGAAAATCATTAGACAACATTGACATCTTCTACAAATGGACAAAGTATACTTGGGGATTTATTACCCAAAAAGCCTAGCTTTGTCTTTTAAGGGGCCCCAATATTAAGAAGAAATTGGTGATAAGCCATGAAGATCCAGCAAGAAAGAACTTAAAAAAACGAGAAAGAGCTTCTTTGCCTGCAATCAATATATTGCTTGTAGGAACAGTAAATAAAATGTAATTCAAAGAGGTATATCAAATGACATATTCACTCTAATAAATCATTTGATAGAAAAGATTTCCTGACATACAACAGCACAAATGTTAAATACATATTACAATGCCCTTGTGGGTTGCAATATGTTGGAAGAATGACAAGGAAACTATCAATCCAAGTAAAGGAAGATATGTGAAACATCTCCAGAAGATGTCTACAGCACACAGTGTCCGCCCATTTTGCAATAGCCCATAGAAAGAAATAAAGGTGGAACTACTTAATGAACACCTTGCACCCTCATGGCATTAATGCAAAGTGTGAAAGGTGCTTTTGTTTTTTGTTTTTTTTAACATATTTTTTTTTCTCCTTTTCTCTTCCCCAAGCTAATACTAATCAAACATATTTTCTATATATTTAAATGGAGTATATTATTCTGATGCAGATATAACTTTACAACTTGTTACAAATACAAAATAATTTTTTAAAAATCCTTGTTTAGTATATATACCCTCAATGAAAAATGCATGCATTTAATTATGCATTTTACCTTTGGGCTATATTTAAAAATAGTAAAAACCAAAGAAGAAAAAAGTTACCTGCGCTCTTCCCAAATTCCTATGCATATTTAAACAAATGGAGGTTATTTAGTTACTCCAATGGCCATTGGAGGGAATGCCCACCTGCCACGCCAAGGCAAACCTCTCAGGTGGGTCCTACACTGACTTTTCACCTTGCTTCTGGCAAACATATATCTCTGAGACAGATAGGGGTATTTTTATAAACCCCTACATGCATGTCAACCCTTAATAAGAAAAACATGGACAAATAAAATTAAATAATTCATAATTATTAACATTATACAAAAATATTCAGGGCCAGTACAAACCTTTATCTGGAAATCTATTCATAAACAGGGCTATACATAGGACACACATTTAGGCTGCAAGAAAGGAGATTTTATCTAAGGCAAAGAAAAGGTTTTTTTACAGTAAGAGCAATAAGGATATGGAATTCTCTTCCTGAACAGGTGGTTTTATCAGAGTCCATACAGATGCAACTGCAATTGGATAAATACTTGCAAAAACATGACATACAGGGATA
Organism: Pelobates cultripes; assembly: GCA_933207985.1. Taxonomy (NCBI): domain Eukaryota; kingdom Metazoa; phylum Chordata; class Amphibia; order Anura; family Pelobatidae; genus Pelobates; species Pelobates cultripes. Next base: position 42,978,673 of record OW240920.1, on the reverse strand, counting down.
TAATTTCTAATTAGTGGGGTAATAGCTGCTTGATCCAAGGAGACATCTGACTGCTATTTGGGGGTCAAGAAGGAATTTTTTCCTAGTTTGTGGCAAAATTAGAAGTGCTTCAGACTAGGTTTTTTGCCTTCTTTTGGATCAACCGCAAAAATATATGTGAGGAAGGCGGAACTTTTCAGCTATGTAAATATCTACGCATACGATACTACTATTATTAGAAAAACCAAAAGGTTTGGTCCTAGAGCTTCTAAAGGAGATAAGTAAATACTCTAAAGTCTCAGGTTATAAAATGAACCTGAAGAAATCAACATTTATTGCTAAAAATATGAACAAAAGGTTAACTGACATTTTTTGTACAAAATATGGGGCTCCCCGAAAATAAAGATGGGCTAAAGTATTTAGGTATAACCCTAACTTCAGATCTGAAAGATCTAATAGAAGCTAACTTTTTACCGCTATTAAAACAAAAACAAAAAACTTATGGGATTGGAAAGGTTTGGGCTTTTCCTGGTCGGGCCGGATCAACATCTTAAAAGCATACATTTTACCAAAATGGCTGTATTTATGGAGAATGATCCCTCTAAATTTCCCAGAAAATCGGCTATCTTTATTACACTCATCTTATTTTAAGTTCGTATGAGGAGGCAAGAATGCAAGGGTTAAAATTAAAGTTTTGGCTAGGTCTAGGCAGGATGGAGGATTGGGTGCCCAGAAATTTGACAATGCTACCAGGCCAGCAAGTTATTTCATATACAAAACAAGGCGGCAACTCAAGAAACATGGTACAAAATGGAAAAAGATAAAACAAGGGTAGGAAACCTATCCTCACTATTTTGGGTCTTAGATAAGAATAAAACCTTTATTAAAGAGGCACAAACTAAATCACAGATACTCAAAGAATTAACAAGTTGGTGGGACAAATTTACGACTAACATAGGATTCAGAAATAGAATAATAGATGTGCTCCCAATCTCTATCAATCCAGATATGTGAGATAATATTAAAATAGATACTTGGACAACCAGGAGGGGGTAAGGGAATTAAAAAACATATTAGTGGAACATAAAATCAAGTCCTTCAATCAAATTATGGTGGAATATAATATTCCCCTCAAATAAACTTTTAATTATCTGCAAATTAAAGGCTTCGTGGCAGAATACCTCCTTAAAAACAAGGGGAAGAAAAATATAAATCTTATATACTTGAACTAAAGAATTGTAAAAATCTTTTGCCAAACTACGCCAAGGTTATATATAGTTGGAGACACGACAAGCCGATAGAACTGCTTAATAAATGGGAAGAAGAATTGCAAGTACATATACCAGAAGAAGAGTGGATAGGTTTCCTAAACAAATTATATAAATATATACACTGTCTAAACCTTACTGAAACACAATTCAGACTCTCAAACAGATGGTACCTAACATCTAAACATTTAAAGAACATTTTCCCAGAGTCATCAGATAGATGCTGGAAATGCAAAGTTAATAATGGCAATTTGAAGTATGGTGGCAATGCACACCCATAAATACATTTTGGAAAGATGTAATCAATGTAATATATCACATAACGGAAATGAAATTAGTTTTAAAACCTGTAGTGATCCTGTTAAACCTGAATTGGGCAAAAATGACAAAAAAAAGCTACATATTATCACGGCAGCTGAATTACTTTTAGCACAAAACTGAAAAGCAGGGACAATCCCATGCACCCAAGAATTAATCACACAAGTCATATGGCAGGCAAAAATGGAAAGGGGAAGCATATATACTCAAATAGAAGGCTGGGATACATGGATAAACAAAATGGAAATATCTACCTAATAAACAGCACTATAGTGTCAAAGTTCCTCTCAAGACCCTCCTCCTTCCATGATTCCTTCTTTATTTACTTTTTTCTTTATTTTTTCCCCCTCTCTGAATATAGTGTGTAATAATAAACAGTGCTCCTTAACCCTCTCCTCAATGCACACCTGACAGTCTAGGATTTAGGGATTACCTGGGCGTGTTTAATGTGTTTAAAAAAAAAAAAAAACTAAAAAACTAAAAACATGGACTGTAAGGGGTGTGCACGTGTGTGTGTTTTTTTTTTTTTTTTTTTTTTTTTTTTTTTTTTAAATATGTTACACACACCCGGGTAATCCCTAAATCTTAAACTTTTAGGTGTGCCTTAAGGAGAGGGTTGAGGAGCACTGCTCTAGAAGACTGACTACCAAATAGATCCAGCGACTTTAATTTCAGATAAAAATACTGAGGAAACTAAGTTCTATTGATAAAGCCTATTGCACTGCGAAACGCGTTTGGAAACTTGGTTTCTTTGAAGAACATTATTGTAATTTGTTATATTACTGCTGTACTGAGCCTTATAACATTTATATTGGAAGGAGTTCCTTGCAACTTTAGACGGGACGCTGAACACTGCAAGGTTATGATAGGAATCCCTCTGAGCTGTGTTATGCAAGAGACGGGACGCTGAACACTGCAGGGTTACTATAGGATCCACCTGAGCTGTGTTATGCAAGAGACGGGACGCTGAACACTGCAGGGTTACTATGGGATCCCCCTGAGCTGTGTTATGCAAGAGACGGGGCGCTGAACACTGCAGGGTTACTATGGGATCCCCCTGAGCTGTGTTATGCAAGAGACGGGACGCTGAACACTGCAGGGTTACTATAGAATCCCCCTGAACTGTGTTATGCAAGAGATGGGATGCTGAACACTGCAGGGTTACTATGGGATCCCCCTGAGCTGTGTTATGCAAGAGACGGGGCGTTAAACACTGCAGGGTTACTACAGGAATCCCTCTGAGCTGTGTTATGCAAGAGACGGGACGCTGAACACTGCAGGGTTACTACAGGAATCCCTCTGAGCTGTGTTATGCAAGAGACGGGACGCTGAACACTGCAGGGTTACTATGGGATCCCCCTGAGCTGTGTTATGCAAGAGACGGGACGCTGAACACTGCAGGGTTACTATAGGATCCCCCTGAGCTGTGTTATGCAAGAGACGGGACGCTGAACACTGCAGGGTTACTATAAGATCCCCCTGAGATGTGTTATGCTGGTAAAGCTTTTAGTAAATGTGAAAGTCAAACCTGTTACACTTTTTTTTTTAATTCGTATATTATTTTTTTTGCTTAAGCAATTTTACCCTATGAGCCTTTTCTATTGTTTTTTCCCCTCTTCTTTTAAGATGTCCACATGTACCTGGCTGAGCACAAAGAAATGTGTTGCAAACAAACTGCTCCAGTGTGAATTGTGTTAAACTTTTATCTCTTTTTACAAACTGCTCTAATGTAAATTTGGAAACACTTTTAGCTTTATTCACACAAATTGCATTAGTGTAAATTTTGAAAGACCGTTTTCTCTTTTTCCAATAATTTGGAATAGTGGTCATTTTTGGTGACTTTTAGTTCTGTTTACACAAATTGCTTCCGTGTGAATTTTAAAAGCTTGCAGCTCTGTTGATCTGTTATTTACAATATTAAGCGCAGTCTTGTTATAGCTTTTTACAGGTTTTTCTCTATTGTAGATTGTTGCCCTTATTGATATAGGGTATTCTTCTCTCTTTTTGCAAACCGCCTTAACGCGTATTTGTTGTTCATTCCAGTGTGTTTATTACGTTTCACAGGATTTTGTGGATTTTTAAAATTAAAGGAATAATCCAATGTAAAAAATAAAAAAGTTAACCATATTAAGCCAAAAATAAAAATGTAGTGGTTGTGGTGGTTTCAGGATTCCATTAAATAAAATCTGTCTAATAACTATAGTCCTACTTAGCCTGTTTTAGCCATTATTTTGCAAAATGGAGTTTACGGAATAATACTGATTGATATGAGCACACCGTGATATTGAATACACTAAACATGTAAAATTTAACGTGTCAGCTGGATAGAGTAGTGGTAATGTCACAGACTTAGAACTGGGAAACCAGGTTTGAATCCTGGTCAAGACCACCTTAGCAGTAAGTATTGTTTGATATTTAATGATATATTTATCCACCTACCTCAAAAACGCATGGATTGTAAACTGCAGAGTATGTTGGCACTATTTAGTTAATAACTAGCTATCATACATATTTCATTCAAATTCATTTTGCACACACAAAATGAATTTGAATGAAATATGTATGATAGCATGACATGTATTAACCCTTACATTGTGCACTCAGAATCATTGAGATACCCTGACTCAGTTCTTGAAGGGACCTCAGATAATTTTTTGCTCAAGGCTACAAGAATACTAATTTAAAAATCCAAAATTCCATGGGCCGCTGCATTTTAAAAATATTTGATACATTTTAATTTGTATTCGTTATCTTAACAGGTTTTTTTGCTATTCCCTTATAAGATCATGTTTTGTCTTTGGTTTGCTACATTAATTGCAAGTGCAACATTTGCATTTTATCATTTCACAATTTACAAACAGGTAAGAAACTTTGTAAATTGTTGGCCTGGGGGACAGTACAAATGACAGATCTCATTGTAGATGGTCCTATTCACATGGAGCATACCATATGTAGAGACACAGTGCTGATCTAGCAAAAGCCCTGCACATCTCCCCCATGCAACTTCACCCCTGCAGAATAGTGCAAAAAAAAACCAAAAACACAACTACTGCAGTATTAATTTACAGAAATTGTTGCTGAAATACCTGCGGCAGTATGTTTGAAAAACAAATTCGTTATCACTGTTAACTGCAATCATACACAGTTGTGACAAGTGACTCCATTTCTGGCAATTTTCCTTGCACAAATAATAATACTTATTGTGGCACACATAGCAGTGTATAGTTAACGTAACCAGACGTTCCATTAAGCAGTTATTTGATAAAAACATAAAATGTTTGTCAATTAAATCCGAATGGCAAAATAGTTGATTGGGAAAAAAAAATCTAAATCCAGCTATGGTCAAAGCTTGGCTCATTTAGCCTCAGTCTTTTGCCATTTCAATTTAATTTGTTAAAAAAATAACCTTGTTAGTGTTTGTTCTGATTTGCCGTGGGTGTTATTGATGCAGAGGAATTAACACAGGTGCAACTTTAAAAATCCCTTATTCACTGATAATGCGGCATTTATCATGAGGTTCTGAAAACATGTAGAAAGATTAAGTGTGTCAGCGAAAATGCTGCTGTTATTCCCCCAGCTGTGAGATAAGCATACATTTGTTCCTGTAGAATTCGCTGCCTGTCTACCTGGGCGCTTTGGCCTGCCCTGTATAATAGTTGCAGCGTAATGCTAATTATTTTGCCTTCTTTGGGTTTACCTTCCAGTTTAGTGGGGCAAGTTGGCAGAGTATTACGGCTTCAGAATTACAGACTGTTAACTATTGCATACATTTATAGAGGGGGCTTGGCACTTAGACCCCTGTGTCTGGGAGTCTCCTGATATTAAACTATATAGAACTATTGCATTGATATTGTATTGTCTCCAACCAAATTGTATCCCTGTGCTACATTCAGTACATCCTTATTCCGTTGAGTAGACATGCCATATCCACCTGGATATCAGACAACTGCCCTCAATGTGGTGGGGGTTTTTTTTGTTTTTGTTTTTAAACTATAGGAACAAAACTTGCCCCAATCAAGCACATTAGAACCTGAGAGGAAACTAATTAGGGGTTGTAGATTCTATATTTCGTTTGGACATGGTGTCACTGAGCTAATTATGTCTTTGAGGAATGGGTACATCATTCGGGTCCCTGTCAAACAGAAGGTTAAGAGCCACTGGTTTAGAAAATGTGTTTTTGTTTTATTGTTTTTGTATTACAAGGGTAATTTAGACCAGTAATGGCTTGTGGCTGTTGAGAAATCTACTCAAGTTTTCAAACCCTTTTTATTTGCCCAACATGGCTCTAAGGGAAAACATTTTGCTTCAGTGTTGTAGTATATTTTAACCAGAGGTAAGCTCTGTTCCAGAAATTCATTAAAGGGACACTCCAGGCAAGATAGTAACTTGATTTCAATGAAGTTGTTATGGTGGGTGGAGGTCTCTGGCACTATTTTACCTTAAGGTGTTAAACCATTTACAAACAGTTTAACCTCAAACTTGCAAACATTGCTACTGTCCACTCTGCCTAGCAACTTGAGAAAGGTATGTACCTTTCTTTTTAATACAGTTTTATCAATGAAGAGCTCACGCTCTCAGACTATCAGCAATGCCCATCACAAGGATTCATGATTTGAAGCCTCAGACCACCAGCAGAAATAGATGGGCAGTGCAGACCAGCACCATCTTTGATTGGGCCTGGGATATGCTGACACCATAACAACTTCATTGAGATGAACAATAATAAACTACATTAACTTTGGTACACCGAGTATAAGTATGGATTCATGAATTCCATACAATCCTTTTAAATGGGAAAACTAGTAAAGCTAACATATCCTGTCCTAACGTGTTATTTCCTGTCGTAACGTGTCTTATACCCCACCTCCTATAGACTGTAAGCTCTAATGACCAGGGTCCTCATCAACATATTGTTCCTGTAAGTTTTCTTGTAATTGTCCTATTTATAGTTACATCCCCCCCCCCCCATAATATTGCGTTACGGAATCTGTTGGCGCTATATAAATGGCAATAATAATAATAATAATATCCTCATATCACTTTAGGTATGAACGCCTTTTATTGCGGTTGACAGTAGTTGCCATAAAAATGGTCACAGAATATCGCACTGTGTATTTTATATCCTTTGTTCTACCGGGAGCTAGTGAGCAACAATGTAAGTGCATCCGAGCGAACGGTAAAATGGACGGCGGCATACTCATTAATAATCTTATTTGATGGAGGGGTGGCCGCAGCACAAACATAAAGCCAGGCCCTCTTCATTCTAACCCCGCCCAGACTTTCTGTTGCTGTCCAATCAGAGACTTCCCAATTCAGCTCAATGAGAAGTCTTTACAAGGAGGGGCTCTGAGAAATTGCTTCCTCTTGAGTTTAGCTTCACTGAGCTAACCATACCAGGAAGTAACAGAACCGGTTGTCTGATTGACGGCTGGGGAGTGTTTTTATTGAAATCTGCACTTTTTGCAAAATGAAAAAAAGCTTTAGGTGTGTGATGTGTTCTTTTGAAGGGCCAAATGTTGCCATATCATCACAATCTGTCATTTAATACCTTATGCTAGCCTTAAAAGCACTGCTTATTGATTTTATACAGCCCTGTACAAACAAATTACAGATCTCATTGTAGACGGTCCTACTCGCATGGAGCAACAGTGCTGGTCTAGCAAAAGCCCTGCACATTTCCCCCATGGGCTTCACCCCTGCAGCATAGTGTAAAACAAAATTCAAACACCCCTGGTGCTATATTAATTTGTAGAAGAATGGTTAGATACTGCAGCACACAACCACCTAGCCAGCACTTCCATACTAGTGGCTGGGGGGGAGGGGTAAGGGGGACTGCATTACCTGAGTAGGTTTGAATGAGCATATTGACATGGCAACATAGACCATTTTTGGATCTCAGGTGTTGAATGGGATAATGCATACTTTTTTTTCAATTAAAGCATCTTTAGAAATTAAGTTTGCATTTTCTAGCAGAAATTCGGCTCAGTAGGGTTTTTTTTTAAATGTATGGGTTTGTTTGTTTTTAATGTTTGGATTATTTTTTTTTTCATTCTGTGTTTTGTTTTGCCAATATCATTACCTGTGGTCTTTGCTTTTGTTTAATTTTTTTGTTTTTTACTATGAAAGAGTTTTTGCTTCAGCTAAAGTCACTTTTCTATAACCTTCACATACATATCTTAACTCGAACAGTTTAAATAAAAGTAATTGAATATAAAGCCACATAGGCCCATGAACATGGAATCTGCTGGGAATTCGATTTATTTATTTTTTCAGATGCATTTGTGTGTTTTAGCCAAAGCGTTTGTCACACTATCTGAATATTGGGCGGCATGCTACTTGAAAACCAAACACGAGCAATTTCCAAGAAAAATAGGCCCATGATCAATTACAACTAAACCTAAAATGTGTATATGACCTCATCATAGATTGCAAGATTGGTTGAGAAGGGCCTTCTTCACCTTTGTCTGTTATATTCCGTTTATAAATGATTAGTTGTCAAATATCCCCAATTTCATAACTATAAAATGCTACATAACATGTTGTCGCTACATAAATGCTAGAAATAATGAACCATGGTTTTACACAGAACATGAGAATTGTAATCGAACACAAATGAATGTTCAGGTATGCTACTGATACATGCAGCCAGTTTAATAACGTAGCATGTTCAATGCCTTATGTTTGTTCTCATACAGGTATCTGTACGGACAAGTCAATAAAGGGTTTCTCCAGACATCCACACATTTGGTGCAGTTGGTAAGTTAGGTTAAAGTTAGTTTTGCGGGTCGGTGTTTAATAAATATTTTAAGTAAAATCTTTTTTTTGTTTTTTGTTTGTTTTTTTTACAAATTTTACAAAAACATTTAACAATTTTTTAAATATGATTTTGCTCCATAAGCCCATCATTCTGGTTCCTCTCTCGCTACCAGCTGTGTTTTTGCAGCTTTATTTAATACAACAATACTGGTATACAGGATTTCTACAACTGTACTGTAGCTCCCAGAAAAAGCACTGGTGATGGGATAAGCATACTTGGCTATGTTACTATTACTCACTGCAGAAGCTGCAAATAATGTTTTATGCAGAAAACTGAGTATTTTTAAATGTGGGTACATTTATTTTGTATTATTATGACATTGCTTTTGTTTATATTATTTAATTCATAAAATATATATATATATATATATATATATATATATATATATATATATATATATATATATGTATATATATACAGGGAGTGCAGAATTATTAGGCAAATTAGTATTTTGACCACATCATCCTCTTTATGCATGTTGTCTTACTCCAAGCTGTATAGGCTCGAAAGCCTACTACCAATTGAGCATATTAGGTGATGTGCATCTCTGTAATGAGAAGGGGTGTGGTCTAATGACATCAACACCCTATATCAGGTGTGCATAATTATTAGGCAACTTCCTCTCCTTTGGCAAAATGGGTCAAAAGAAGGACTTGACAGGCTCA
>OW240920.1:42950363-42969526 GCA_933207985.1 Pelobates cultripes | reverse complement strand
CGGCGATGGGGGCGCAGGGCGCCCCCTCCTATATGGCGCAGGGCGCCCCCTCCTATATGGCGCCCTAGGCGGCTGCCTAGTTCGCCTTATAGGAAGCGCCGGCCCTGTATCAAACCAAATGGCCACACGCAATTTAACAGCTGTCACCACAATGTTCCTTTTTTAAGTGAATGAAGAATGAAACCCTGTTGCATAAAAAAAACTTCCAGGACCATGTATAGCAACCAAAACAAAAACCAACCAAACTTGCATTGTTAAAATATTTTGTAAAAACATATTTACAGCCATAAGTGCATTTAACCCCTTAAGGACCGGCCTGTTTTGGCGATGTTGTACGTTAAGGACCAGAGCTGTTTTAACACTTTTTTGGTGTTTGTGTTTAGCTGTAATTTTCCGCTCTCTCATTTACGGTTCCCATACAAATTATATATTGTTTTTTTCAAGAAAAAAATTGTGAAAAATTAAAAAGCAAAATTTGGGGGGGACTTTTTCTTGAAAAATCTTTTCATTATCTACAAAAGCTCATGAAAAAAAACTGCTAAATAGATTCAAAATGTTGTCCTGAGTTTAAAAACACCCAGTGTTTACATGCTTTTATGCTTTTTTTTTTTGCACGTTATAGGGCTACAAGGACAAGTAGGAAATTTCTCTTTCAAAATATATATTTTTTACATTTATCAATAGTGACATTGTAACACTGTCATCTGTCATAAATCCCTGAATCACACCCCACGTACATATTTTTTTAAAGTAGACAACCCAGGGTATTCAATATGAGGTATGTCCAGTCTTTTTTTAGTAGCCACTTAGTCACAAACTCTGGCCAAAGTTAGCATTTATATTTGTTTGTGTGTTAAAAATGCAAAAAAAAAAAAAAGCTAACTTTGGCCAGCATTTGTGACTAAGTGGCTACTAAAAAAGGCTGAACATACCCCATTTGCAATACCTTGGGTTGTCTTCTTTTGCAAATGGTATGCCATCATGGGGGTAATTCTCACTCCTGGGCTACCATACTCTCTCAAAGGCAACATTACCAATCTGACAAATTTCAATGAAAAAAAAAGTTAAATCAAGCCTTATATTTGACCCTGTAACTTTCAAAAACACTATAAAACCTCTATATGTGGGGTACTGTTATACTCAGGAGACTTCGCTGAACACAAATAATAGTGTTTCAGAACAGTAAAACCTATCACAGCAATAATATCATTAGTGAAAGTGTCGTTTGTGTGTGTAAAATGCAAAAAACTTCACTTTCACTGACCATATCATCGCTGTGGTATGTTTTACTGTTTTGAAAGACTAGTATTTGTGTTCAGCGAAGTCTCCTGAGTAAAACAGTACCCCCCATGTACAGGTTTTAGGGTGTCATAGAAAGTTACAGGGTTAAACACAGTGCTAGCAAATGAAATTCTCTGGACTTTCGGCCTGGGTTCTCAAGCATTTCCCTCAAATTGCAATCAATAAAATTACTTAATTATGTAATAATATTACATAAATATGCACGTAGAATTTAAATATATATACATATTTACATATTTGAAGTCTATGTGTATATTTATGAAATTATTTATGTAATTATGAATATGGACACATGTATATTTCGTATTATTTTTATTTATTTATACGTAGATAAATATATATATAATTTCATTCTAAGTGATTTTTGATATAAATATATATATTAATATCAAAATACCGTTAGAATAAAATTACATATAGATATATCATTTTTTTTAAATCATTAAAAAAATATTTTTACATTTTTTAATTTATTTCTATATACTTATTTATATTTTATAATAATATATATATATATATATATATATACACACACAATATATATATAGTTATTATATATATTATATATATATATATATTTATATACATATATATATATATATATATACACACACACACACACGTGTGTAATTTAATTATAAGTGTATTTTTATATTAATATATGTATATATAAATATAAAAATACACCTAGGAAACAAGTGTCATGAAAAATGTGTGTATTTGTCTGTTTTCTTTTCACATGGTCATGCAGTGTTCTGTATTAATCAATGCTTTCCTATGGGGAAAAATCTGACGCTGGAGGTCTTTATGCAGAGCATGAGGACATCCAGCATCAGATAACGGACCAAATGTCAGAAGATATCAGCATTTTCTGATATCTTAGTATTCCTATTACAGCACAGCACATTGTTATATACTACTTTTTTTCAAAAGAGAGGGAGACGTCCCCTTATCCTTTTGCTTCGAGTTTAGATTTAGATATTTTTTTCTACTCTCCTTATACCGCTGGTCTGCTACAGATAGTCTTTTTATTATCCTGAACTCACAAAGCTACAGCCTGTACTACCTTACTCTGTATTCATTATCCCTATATTTGGGTAGAATTACCAGATTTTTATATACAGACATTATAGCTACACTCAGGATAATTGTTTTGTAAATATGTACATTATTATTTCTGTTTGAATATTCTTTTCCTTTTCTTTTTGTTGTTGTGACCTATTTCACCTCTTTATCGCTATATTAAAAGTTAAGTTTTATTTTTAGAAATACCTACGCCAAATTGGTTGATATTTGCCACTCCACAAGTGATACAGGTAATATTTCTCGCTCTCTCCTGGCAGTTCTCTTTTTTTCTCAGTTTAATAACCCTGACAGTGTCTCTCATACATGCTTCATTCTAGAGGGTAACTTTGAAAGATCTAATCTTTTGTGCATCACAACAAATACTATAATTAACATTAAAAAAAATTATATAATGTTTGCACTTGTTGTGACAATGCATACTTGTCTGTATAATCAAAGCACATAAAAAAATAATTAAAAAAAATAAAAAAAAGATAATATGTAACAGAAAATATATGTCTCTGAGAAACGGACAAAGCATTTTTATCACCGGGCTAATACAATGACTACTTCAGTGTATGATATAGGAATAACAACTTAATTTAATACCTTGAGAGTTATAGAAGTCTGCAATATATTGTTTCAATATATTATTAGCAGTTTTTTTAGGTTGGATGGTTTTCTTTTTACATAAACCTTATAGGAGGTAAGTGTGGATGTTCATTAAAAAAAAATGAGAAAAAATGGTTTTAAAATCTGTACACTACTGAAAAGCAAATTATAACATCTATATAAGCTTTTCATCTTAAACATTGCAGAAATGGCTTGTGGTTACACTCTGATGCTATCTAATTATTTCAAGATTTACAGTGACTGTGGACACTAGCTGCCTTATTGATTTCTGTATTTTTTTTTTTTTGCACAACAGTCATTTTCAGACACACGTGCAGTGCCATTTATAATTGATACTAAGCTACCCAGGGACAGAGAGGGTTACATGAATTGTGTGTGCTCGTGCATTTTATAGACATTACAATATAGCATTTCCCAATTTAAATGGGTGTAAGAAGGGACAAAGGAATCTAAATAGCAATGCGTTAGGGCATGGATAAAGAAAATGCCATTTCGTACTTTGAATGCTTTAGAATGCCACAACTAACACCTTTTAACCATCATATTTCCTTTAATCTAACTAGTTCAATATTTAAAAGGAATACTTAAGGCACTAAAGCACAATAATTCATCTGATGAAAGATCTAGAAAAATAAATCACCAGGATTAATCATGAAAAACCAGATGGAGTCAAAGTGCTTAAGAATATCTGCAGTGCTGCTGCACTACCCCCAAATGACACACAGTGACACAAATTAGCAATAGATACCAGAAAGTTGGAGTGTGCTAGCAACTGCACTGGAGTCAGGATCTTCTCTGAGAACTCTGAAAAAATATACAGTATATAGTGCAGACTATCTGTATATACAGGGTATGCAAGATTAAAGTATATCTGGGGATCAACTCACATGGACCAGAGCCCTATCACCCCTGGGTCTGGGTTTGAATTTCTCCAATGGAGAGGGATAAACCCACAGTATAGCAAAACAGGATACTCTTCTGAATCAGATGTAATATCGAGGCAGTATAAACAAATAGAGAGGCAGGAGCCCAAATTGAATAGTATCAAACACAGTATTTATTTAAACAAAAGGTTAAAAACTCTTACTTGAAGTAGTGGGTTTGCCAGCAATAAACCCACAACTAGATAAGCAGGAATTTACACACAAGAAATGATACAGTTTAGACACTTCCTGGTTCCAGTCACGTGACCGCTGGGACCGCCTCTCTCTGATGTCACATGTGACGTGTTTCGCCCGCCTCCTGGGCTTCCTCTGACCAGGATGAGTCATGAGGCTAGATATGTGTATTTTCTAAAAAAAGATGCAAAAATTATTTTCCCCACAGCTCCACACCCTTGTCTGTCTCTCCCAAGAGGATTTGGGGGAACATACAGATGGACATTTTCCAAAAACACTGGTAAAATAAAATTATACTCCTGAGACCAGTGGTTCCATAACCAGTCCTCGTGGTCACCAACAATCCAAGATTTCTATATTTCCCTGTTTTACTCCAATAGAGATACTGACAAAACCTGGACTCTTGGTTGGTCTTGAGGACTGATCTGGGAAACGGTGCTCTAGACCCATATAGAGTTTTTCAGTCACAAGAAAAATAATAGAAATCTCCTTTTCAGAGGACAGACGGTTTAGGCTATACTAAATTTTTAATGTGGGACTATTTAGGGCTCTGTTGCACTACAAAATTAATAAGGGTTATGGAAAACATTAGTTATGAGGAATGGCTAGAAAATAAGTACCTCAGTGGAGATATGATGGCACTATCAAAATATATCCAGGGTCTGTACAAATCCCTATGCCCTAACCTGTTCATTGGTAGGACTATGCAACAGACAAGAGATCACCCATTGAGACTGGAATATAGGTTGTCTTACCAGATTCAATAGATTTTTTTTATTTTTTTTAAACACACCAAACAAACAGAATATTCAAGGGTATAATTAATATGTATGTAAACTGGTTGTTGATCCAAGGAGAAACCTGATTGCTGTTATGGAATCAAGAAGGAATGGTTTGCCTTTTTGTGGCATTATTGGAAATCCCTATAATTGCGGGTCAACAGCAAAAAAGGAATAAGTTTTAAAGGTTAAATTTGATGGACTTTAGTCTTTATCATTAGAAATTCTAGACATGGCTTTTGTTAAGCTATTCCAATTGTCATATGGTAACAATAGGGAAAGGCAGTCCTGCTACAATAATTGATCCATTGCCTAAAGCCTGATAGATGTGATGGCTGTTCCATCATCCACCATTGGGGACTCACTTAAAAAGAATAGGGACCCAAATGTTGGTCTTGGTGGTGGGGTTAATAACCACTTGACCCAGGGGTTAAGAACCATTGTTTTAACACTATGATGCAATTAAAAAATGCTTTGTTATAATCCCAGCAGCATTTCAGAACTGACAGTTTAGATGAATTGTTTTAAAGAGCACTGTTGACATAATGCCTGACATTGTAAAAAGATTCCCTTGGAATGCATGGCATGCCACTGCAGCAGGGAAGGTGTTAAAGGAAAATTATCTGTATGCACGTATGTCTGAAGCCAGCTCTCCAGCTCCTATCAGGCCAAAGCTTAAAAGCCCTTTTGGCAGGCAAAGCTTTGCCATATCTCTAAATCCTTGAATCTTGATCTTATATCATGATGACTATTTTATCACAAACTCCTTTTGCATCATTGAACGTCAACGTGGAAGTGCACTTAACATTATTATATGTTTTGAACCATACTGATCACATTTACCTACCCCAACAAAAAAAAGAAAAGAAATCCACCCATGGGGAGAATGGAAAGTGTCCCGACAATTAGATAGCTTAATTCCATGGATCTTTGCAAGAGACATGGACCAAAACTTCTCTTCCCTCTACACTAGATGGCACTGCGGTGCCACATGTAAGCTTCTGGAGGTTACTATCCAGAAAACTACATCTGGTTTTTGAACAGGACAGTCATTAGCCACAGGATATTTGGGCTTTTATTTTTTTCCCGTCCGTTATTATTTTGGTTAGTTATTTTATTTTTCACTCAACTGACCTCTGTGAGATACATCTGGCACTCAATGTGTAACATTAGATTTCACCTTGCCTTTTGCTCAAATAAAATGGAAAATATAAAAAAACTTTGAAAAAGAATAGAACACTGATAATTGCCATCTGTTATAAATGAAGACAGACCAGCATCGCGATGTCTTAATGTAAGTATTCAGAGTCTCTTTGATTAAACATTTTTTCAACTATTTATGTTTTTATCAAGGAATGCCAACACTGATGTGAGTGTTCTACGAGTTGCAATGAGCAGCACTGCAGTGCCAGAAGTTCCCTACACTTGTCTTTTATAGATTTTCTTTTTCACACTTACTGAACTGGAAAATGCTAATTTTAATACAAAATATCTAATTTGGAAAAATGTCTCTTTCTCCAGTGTAGCGTTTTTGGCCTAGAATTTACCATCCTCAGTTTTCCACAATTCCAGTTTATTAAAGAAGCTGCATTGTCTCTAATTCTAGGCAGACATTCTTGCCTTAAATGTATCTGTACATATTGTGCTTTCTCACAATATCTGTCCACCATTACACTTAGAGTGCCTCTCTTTTACTTCAATTCTGTATAATAACAATTCTTAATTATCTGTTATCTGGGTTTCACATACTTGACTGTTGTTGTAAGACATACGATTCTGTCAAAACAACCAATTTTCATTTGACTCACCACTTCTCAAGCAGGGATGGAACTAAAAGTTGTATATAATTATATGTAATGTGATTCTAACTACGTAACCGTCACAGCAGAACACGATTTCAATTATACAGACCACGTGGATGATTGTATGGGGACCCTGCAATAATGTATTGGTTTATTCACTAAACATTAAACTGTAGTGAATTGAAATTAAAATGGCAAGATTGAGGCTACCATATCCAATCTGTGATTACAGCAGAATTTGAGAATTGTTTCCAGATCAGTAACTTTAAGCCTATATATTGCCTTTCAGATTTTAGTTTGGTACAGCGAATTATTCTAGAAGCGGTCAGTGAGGATAAACAAACTTAACCCATTAAGAACCAGGGTTGTCTCCAGTGTATTACAAAGCAATGTGTTGATCAAACCTGTGGCTTTTAAAGGGTTAAATCATTTCTTTAAATCTTTTGGGTCATTTGAAGGATCGCACACTGTGATATGCTTCTAAACTTCTGCCTAGTGCGGCTATTTAAATGTAACCTCTTCATAACTACAGTTTATGTGAATATATTTAAAGAAACCCTTTAATAAATTAGCATCACAATTATATATATATATATATATATATATAGCTTTGCATCTTTTCCCAAGTTGTGTTTCAAAGCTGTTGTATAAACACAGACTCATGTTTAAAATGGAATGAGACAAAAATGTGATTCTTTGTTAAACTAATTTGCATATGCCCACCCAGAATCCTTTGCGGTTGTAACATCACTGCAGTTTTGGGATTTCTGTGGGAAAAGCAAGTCTTATGGCTTGACTGGTGTGCAGATCTTTAACATTTTACTGATATATATATATTATGACTGTCAGGGTTTCTTATGATTTTGAAACCGTTCCTTTAAGACGGCACTGACGTACGTAACGCTAGGTTATTTAAAAGTGTCCGCCGTCAGTGCCTCGGGGCGCAATTAATGTGTTAAACTCCATGTTTGCAAACTTCACCTTCCCTCCTTCTCAAGGGATCCCCTTCACATTGACTTTGAGTGTCTCGTCGCCGGAACCTCCCAAAATCCGTCTCTAATTGCTGATTGATCACCTTTTGCCTCTTGGATTACCCCATTTACCTGCTTTATCTCCTGTTGCCGACCATGGACTGGAAAAGACAACCTTATCATTGGGTTATCCTCATTTTATCTCCTGGATTGCCTTGTTGAACATCCATAAAAGGGTGAGTGGTTTTAAATTTGTTGGACATTTGTAAATTAAATCATTACAATGACATGTGCATATTCCATGGGAATAGAACACACAAGGCCATACCTCCACCTACAAGAGAGCTAAAGTCTAGGATGTGAGTGTATATATATCAAGCATCTTGGCTGAATATTGTGCACAGCCGTATTCACAAAACTGATGATCAATACCACATTGACAGAATAACCATTTATTAAGCCTTACAGTTATCTTTTCTGAATGATCATGTTCATAAACTCCTGCTTTGGTTTATGAAATAAGAATGTAAACCTCAAAGACCAAAGTTAGATGCACATTATTGGTTGAGTCTCTTTCTTCTCTTGCGAAGTTCTCTGCAACTGACTTGCCTGTGTGAGTGCAGAAGGTACTGTAAATATTTTCAATTTATTCTGCACATTTTTAATGCACTGTATGCATGAATGTATTTTGTAAAAAAGTGGATTTGCAGTTATTCTTCATGGGACAAATCTGGCCGAGACAACATTACAGAAGTGTTCTGGGAATAGGAATTACGGTGATAATGAGGCTACCCCAGTCTACACACAATTTTACCAACAATGCTATTTATTTTCGTTATCACGCATCTTTTGGGAAATCAAGTGACTTCCACTTGTGCTTCACTTTGCTGGTTATGTAACAAATAGGGATCACCGTGCATCCAAATTTTACAGCTGTAATTGGAAACGGAGTTAAATTCCTGACATATTGCCTGGGATTATAATTTTATTGTATTTTAGTCTGTAAAGCATTTTTAAATGTTATGTATTCACTTCAACAACAGCAGAGGGCTTGCATCTAGAAAATAGCAATACTACTTAATGTATTGTCCCTTTTGAAATCGCTTTAATATAGATTGCATTTTTTTTTTCAGAACAAGTGAAATTTTGATATGCTTTAAAATATTTCTTTAAAGCAAACAATTAGTTAAATACGTACAACAGAAATCAAAATTGTAAATATTAACAATAGCTTCATCCTTTAGCAGGTAAGAGAAACTATTGTTACATGCCTTGGGAAATTATAAATTCTCAAACCTGTTGGTGCATTTGATTATGCATTAAAATGACTAATAATTACAACTGAACAATATGTCGCCAAGCTAAGTTTAAAACTGAAGAAATGGCAAAATGCTAAGGACCTCTGGACTATGTGCTAACCCAGTACTATGTGCTAACCCAGGAGCACACAATCGGTAGAACCTGAGATGGACACCTGCAACTCCTTTTCTAAAGACAGGCAAAACACTGCACACACTCTCATCAATGTTCTGCTAATATTTTTTTTTATTTTATAATCAATCCTAGTTTGGCCTTGCCCCATCACTAC
This sequence comes from Pelobates cultripes, assembly GCA_933207985.1. Classification (NCBI taxonomy): domain Eukaryota; kingdom Metazoa; phylum Chordata; class Amphibia; order Anura; family Pelobatidae; genus Pelobates; species Pelobates cultripes. Next base: position 42,960,268 of record OW240920.1, on the reverse strand, counting down.
CATTTGCTATTCGCCCCACATAGATTTTTCTTTTGAGCATTGAAGTTTTTTTTCAGTTTTGGTATCTGTGGGTCTGTAATATAAAAATAAATATTTTAATAGAAAGATGAGTCCACAGGTCTCAATGAAAGTCTGAGAAAAATTGCATGTTGACCTACGTGCATATGTTGTTATGGTGCTTAGACGGTCCTTTTGGGGATCTCCTAGAAAGAGGCAGGTTACATAGGTGGCTTAGTGATAGGACCACTCACATCTATGTGCACAAATCACAATGTAAATTATGGGAAATTGTCAAAGAACTATAAATCTTAAGACAAAAAAACAAAGCCTAAAAAAAAGTTCCAAATCTGCTATGTGAGTTTTTTCTATTTTTGCCTCTTGTTTGCATTTACTTTGAATTTTCTGAAAAAACACCTCTGCTCAACCTGAGAATAGAATAGAGACAATGGTTGATTATATTACACAATACAGAGATAATGGGACGTGTATACAACATTCATAGTTATTTCGCCAAATTTGAATTGTTGCAAGTTCACAATGGAATTTTAGATTTACAGCCAGAGGAACTGAGATGGAAACATAGATATATTGAATAATATTACCACTTTGTCTATTTAGGTCTTATATATGCAGTTCCCTGGTGATTCCCTGCACATTATCTGATGAGATAGAAGACAAACAGAAGGAGTACAAAAAGTAGAGGGTCTTCGTATTACAAATATGGGTTTGTAAATATTGTAATATATTTTTACTTTAGAAGAAACAATATATTTAGAAGCATGCAGCTTGTGCTTTAAATGGACACTATAGTCACCTGAACAACTTTAGCTTAATTAAGCTGTTTTGGTGTATAGAACATGCCCCTGCAGCCTCACTGCTCAATCCTCTGCCATTTAGGAGTTAAATCCCTTTGTTTATGAACCTTAGTCACACCTCCCTGCATGTGACTTGCACAGCCTTCCATAAACACTTCCTGTAAGGAGAGCCCTATTTAGGCTTTCTTTATTGCAAGTTCTGTTTAATTAAGATTTTCTTACCCCCTGCTATGTTAATAGCTTGCTAGACCCTGCAAGAGCCTCCTGTATGTGATTAAAGTTCAATTTAGAGATTGAGATACAATTATTTAAGGTAAATACATCTGTTTGAAAGTGAAACCAGTTTTTTTTTTCATGCAGGTTCTGTCAATCATAGCCAGGGGAGGTGTGGCTAGGGCTGCATAAACAGAAACAAAGTGATTTAACTCCTGAATGACAGTGAATTGAGCAGTGAAATTGCAGAGGAATGATCTATACACTAAAACTGCTTTGTTTAGCTAAAGTAATTTAGGTGACTATATTGATCCTTTAACCAATATGAATTAAATAATACTGTAGACACCTGATTACTGGACCCATTAAATCTAGACACTAATAGTCAAGTTACGAGATCTCCAATGTGATTAAAGAATTTGTCTAATTAAGCTCTTTTTATTTTAAAGGAAAACTCTACTACCCAAATACAATATAAATCAAAATCACTGTTTAGTAGATATATCCCAAATGAAAACTTGCCTGTATTTATGATGCATTTTTTTTATTGGAGTTTTATCTTAAAACAACTTGCAAAGCCTGCAGTTTTTATGTCTGAAGCCTTTGCAAACCCTCCCATTATAACCCTGCCCAGACTTTCTGTGACTGTCCAATCACAGACTTCTCAATGCAGCTCAATGAGAAATCTTTGCAAAGCAGGTGTTTAGTAAATAGTTTACACTTCACAACATTTACCATGTCTGAAGAGTCACGAATGAAAAAAACAAACTATATATATATATATTATTGTGCATAACTAGATTTTTAAGATATTCCTGTAAATAGTAATGAGGCAATGAGACCCGATTCTGATTATTTATCTGTTAACACACTAGCCTGATCTTGTATGACTTGTCCATTGTCTTGACATAGATAACGATATGTTGCTTGGAACTGTAATCTAAACCACAAACAAAATGTAAACAAAAGAACAATAAATAATAATTCTACTTAGTCTATGTCAGCATAAAAACGTTTTCATTACAAGTAGACTGACTTAAAGATTAACAAAGATAATATATGTTTCTTGTTAGCATTGTAGCCTCCCTTTAACCATATATTCATTTAAAAATGCAATTCGTTTTGATTTGTGCAGAGTAAATGTTATTGACCGAATTCCAAACAAGCCCTACCATAAGCAGTGATTTCTAACAGACCTACTTAATGAAGCAGCTTGTGTGTTAAATTTCTAGTAAACTTGGAGACATTAATAACACAAAGACCCCTGTTTATATAAACTTTACAAGAAGGGCCATCACACAATATAGCATTTATGTGTATTTTTATAGCATCAAGCTGTATTATCCTAGAAAACTAAGTGGCTGCTTCCACGGATCTCATTGTATATCTGCCAGAATGATAAAAACAACACAGAAAGTGACTGACAGTATGCGACACTACATAATTTATAAAACTAATAATTCCAAGGTTGTGTTTAACTATAACCGGGATATAAATTTACGTTTGAAAAGAACATATTTTATTTTTTATTTCCTTTAATTTAATGTTTTACATACAGAACAGCAATCTATGCATTTTGTAGACACTCCAGAATGTATTTTACCTATCCTATTTTAATAATATATACAGGGAGTGCAGAATTATTAGGCAAGTTGTATTTTTGAGGATTAATTTTATTATTGAACAACAACCATGTTCTCAATGAACCCAAAAAACTCATTAATATCAAAGCTGAATATTTTTGGAAGTAGTTTTTAGTTTGTTTTTGGTTTAGCTATGTTAGGGGGATATCTGTGTGTGCAGGTGACTATTACTGTGCATAATTATTAGGCAACTTAACAAAAAACAAATATATACCCATTTCAATTATTTATTATTACCAGTGAAACCAATATAACATCTCAACATTCACAAATATACATTTCTGACATTCAAAAACAAAACAAAACAAATCAGTGACCAATATAGCCACCTTTCTTTGTAAGGACACTCAAAAGCCTGCCATCCATGGATTCTGTCAGTGTTTTGATCTGTTCACCATCAACATTGCGTGCAGCAGCAACCACAGCCTCCCAGACACTGTTCAGAGGTGTACTGTTTTCCCTCCTTGTAAATCTCACATTTGATGATGGACCACAGGTTCTCAATGGGGTTCAGATCAGGTGAACAAGGAGGCCATGTCATTAGATTTTCTTCTTTTATACCCTTTCTTGCCAGCCACGCTGTGGAGTACTTGGACGCGTGTGATGGAGCATTGTCCTGCATGAAAATCATGTTTTTCTCGAAGGATGCAGACTTCTTCCTGTACCACTGCTTGAAGAAGGTGTCTTCCAGGAACTGGCAGTAGGACTGGGAGTTGAGCTTGACTCCATCCTCAACCCTAAAAGGCCCCACAAGCTCATCTTTGATTATACCAGCCCAAACCAGTACTCCACCTCCACCTTGCTGGCGTCTGAGTCGGACTGGAGCTCTCTGCCCTTTACCAATCCAGCCACGGGCCCATCAAGACTCACTCATTTCATCAGTCCATAAAACCTTAGAAAAATCAGTCTTGAGATATTTCTTGGCCCAGTCTTGACGTTTCAGCTTGTGTGTCTTGTTCAGTGGTGGTCGCCTTTCAGCCTTTCTTACCTTGGCCATGTCTCTGAGTATTGCACACCTTGTGCTTTTGGGCACCCCAGTGATGTTGCAGCTCTGAAATATGGCCAAACTGGTGGCAAGTGGCATCGTGGCAGCTGCACGCTTGACTTTTCTCAGTTCATGGGCAGTTATTTCGCGCCTTGGTTTTTCCACACGCTTCTTGCGACCCTGTTGACTATTTTGAATGAAACGCTTGATTGTTCGATGATCACGCTTCAGAAGCTTTGCAATTTTCAGAGTGCTGCATCCCTCTGCAAGATATCTCACTATTTTTGACTTTTCTGAGCCTGTCAAGTCCTTCTTTTGACCCATTTTGCCAAAGGAAAGGAAGTTGCCTAATAATTATGCACACCTGATATAGGGTGTTGATGTCATTAGACCACACCCCTTCTCATTACAGAGATGCACATCACCTAATATGCTCAATTGGTAGTAGGCTTTTGAGCCTATACAGCTTGGAGTAAGACAACATGCATAAAGAGGATGATGTGGTCAAAATACTCATTTGCCTAATAATTCTGCACTCCCTGTAATAAAAACAGAGACAAAAAATAGTGCTCTCTGTATATAAAAATAGTTCTGTTTGTAAATAGGAGGGAATGTACGTACTATTATTGGAGCTTGTTGGAAACAGCGTGGGTGGTGCAATCCCCACCTGGGATATGTAAGGACAAACAGAGAAAAATAGAGAAAAATTCCAGTAGGAGACTTCCAGATAATAAGTAAAAACAGGACCAAATAAAACAAATTTGAATGGTTGTCTCCACGTTTATATATTCCATGCGAGATGCACACTCTCTGGGTACTACAGAACAATCTTGTACTCCTACCAAAGCCGTGATTGATCATCCACACCATATCCCGTGACAAGGATTGTATTGTCAAATACTAATATCTGAGAGCTAATAGATAGCTCCAGTTTTGTGAGTGCATTTTCAGTATTTTTTTTTATTTTTTCCTTTGACGCATACAGTATTATGCTATTCTGTTTTTCCTATTTTTTTATTTCATATTACGGAACTGCATGTTACCCTCCACAGTGTTTGTGTTTTGGATGTAAGCGCTATTAAAACAAATGTATATTTTATTTCTTTGTTTATTGGTATGTACTGTATACTATGTATTGTAAAGAAGGGCCAGGCTGGCAATCTCTTTTTATATTTGTTATATTGCAGTTTAGAATGAAATCTCCTAGTGGGAAGCTATTTCTGTCCTGTACAAACAATGTATTACGTGTGTGGGTGCACATAAAGAGAGACTGTTAAATTGTGGAGGAACAAACACAGAGCACAAGTTCTAGTTTCTGTTTTGGTTTAGAATTTGGACATTCCCCTCAGTCTGTAACGGGTTGGTATAGAAACATTGGATGTGACATGTTCGAGTTAAATCTGTAAAATGAAAATTCATGCTGTATAAAGTCCAATACCACATTATATAAGTCCAGAGGTACGACCCATTTCCCCTTTGTTTTATAAAATACAGGCAATATTTACAAATATTACTAAACCCAACTCCAATCAATACTTGAAGACATATTGACTGACAGGAACAGTCGTAATGCTAAAAATGTTCCCACGCTCGTTATACCAGGGGAGGATCCTTACTGTGTCCGAGATATACCAGGGCCGGGCGGGGTTACATAATACGTATATATTTATGGAGCTTCTGCCTCTTGTCTCAGACTCTCTGACTATCAGTGTCAGACTTTCTCCATCCCGGTTACATTGTATCCAGAGCCAACTGCAACCAGCAACTCTCATCATGGACCTCACACTGGGTAATGGGGGGCACTATTATATTGGGGTTCTCACACTGGGTAATGGGGGACACTGTTATATTGGGGTTCTCATACTGGGTAATGGGGGTCACTATTATATTGGGGATCTCATACTGGGTAATGGGGGGCAATATATTGGGGATCTCATACTGGGTAATGGGAGAAACTATTATATTGGGGTTCTCATACTGGGTAATGGGGGACACTATTATATTGGGGTTCTCACACTGGGTAATGGGGGGACACTATTATATTGGGGTTCTCACACTGGGTAATGGGGGTCACTATTATATTGGGGTTCTCACACTGGGTAATGGGGGACACTGTTATATTGGGGTTCTCATACTGGGTAATGGGGGTCACTATTATATTGGGGATCTCATACTGGGTAATGGGGGGCAATATATTGGGGATCTCATACTGGGTAATGGGAGAAACTATTATATTGGGGTTCTCATGCTGGGTAATGGGGGACACTATTATATTGGGGTTCTCACACTGGGTAATGGGGGGACACTATTATATTGGGGTTCTCATACTAGGTAATGGGAGACACTATTATATTGGGGTTCTCATACTGGGTAATGGGGGACACTATTATATTGGGGTTCTCATACTGGGTAATGGGGGATACTATTATATTGGGGTTCTCACACTGGGTAATGGGGAACACTATTATATTGGGGTTCTCATACTGGGTAATGGGAGACACTATTATATTGGGGTTCTCATACTGGGTAATGGGGGCACTATTATATTGGGGTTCTCATACTGGGTAATGGGGGATACTATTATATTGGGGTTCTCATACTGGGTAATGGGGGATACTATTATATTGGGGTTCTCATACTGGATAATGGGGGACACTGTTATGTTGAGTTCTCATACTGGGTAATGGGAGGACACTATTATATTGGGGTTCTCATACTGGGTAATGGGGGACACTATTATATTGGGGTTCTCATACTGGGTAATGGGGGACACTATTATATTGGGGTTCTCATACTGGATAATGGGGGATACCATTATACACTGGGGTTCCCACTGCAATGGGGGCACCATTATGTTGTGGGTTCCTCTACACTGGCAATTGGGGACACCATTATGTTGGGGTTCCCCACCGTACTGGGGATACTATTATATTGGGGTTCCCATACTGGATAATGGGGGACACCATTACATTGGGGTTCCCATACTGCAATAGGGACACTATATTGGGTTCCATACTGGTAATGGGGATACTATTATATTGGGGTTCCCCATGCTGATAATGGGGACACTCCATTATATTGGGGTTCCCCATACTGATAATGGGGTCACTATTATATTGGGGTTCTCACACGGGGTAATGGGGGACACTGTTATATTGGGGTTCTCATACTGGGTAATGGGGGTCACTATTATATTGGGGATCTCATACTGGGTAATGGGGGGCAATATATTGGGGATCTCATACTGGGTAATGGGAGAAACTATTATATTGGGGTTCTTATACTGGGTAATGGGGGACACTATTATATTGGGGTTCTCATACTAGGTAATGGGAGACACTATTATATTGGGGTTCTCATACTGGGTAATGGGGGACACTATTATATTGGGGTTCTCATACTGGGTAATGGGGGATACTATTATATTGGGGTTCTCACACTGGGTAATGGGGAAAACTATTATATTGGGGTTCTCATACTGGGTAATGGGAGACACTATTATATTGGGGTTCTCATACTGGGTAATGGGGGCACTATTATATTGGGGTTCTCATACTGGGTAATGGGGGATACTATTATATTGGGGTTCTCATACTGGGTAATGGGGGATACTATTATATTGGGGTTCTCATACTGGATAATGGGGGACACTATTATATTGGGGTTCTCATACTGGATAATGGGGGACACTGTTATGTTGAGTTCTCATACTGGGTAATGGGAGGACACTATTATATTGGGGTTCTCATACTGGGTAATGGGAGGACACTATTATATTGGGGTTCTCATACTGGGTAATGGGGGACACTATTATAATGGGGTTCTCATACTGGATAATGGGGGGATACTATTATACTGGGGTTCTCATACTGGGTAATGGGGGGCACTATTATGTTGGGGTTCTCATACTGGGTACTGGGGGGACACTATTATATTGGGGTTCTCATACTGGGTAATGGGGGGATACTATTATATTGGGGTACTCATAGTGGATAATGGGGGGACACTATTACATAGTTACATAGTTACATAGCTGCAAAGAGACTTGCGTCCATCAAGTTCAGCCTTCCTCACATTTGTTTTTTTTAGCTGTTGATCCAAAAGAAGCAAAAAACCCAGTTTGAAGCACAATTTTGCAACAAGCTAGGAAAAAATTTCCTTCTTGACCCCAGAATGGCAGTCAGATTTATCCTTGGATCAAGCAGTTATTACCCTACATTGAAAGATTATATCCTTGAATATTTTGTTCTTGCAAGTATGCATCTAGTAGCCGTTTGAACATCCGTATGGACTCTGATAAAACCACTTCTTCAGGCAGAGAATTCCACATCCTGATTGTTCTTACAGTAAAAAAACCTTTCCTTTGCCTTAGACGAAATCTTCTTTCTTCCAGTCTAAACGCATGGCCTCGCGTCCTATGTAAAGTCCGGTTTGTGAATAGATTTCCACACAATGGTTTGTATTGGCCCCGAATATATTTGTATAATGTTATCATATCCCCTCTCAGGCGACGTTTTTCTAAACTAAATAGGTTTGAATTTGTTAACCTTTCTTCATAGCTGATATGTTCCATTCCTTTTATTAATTTTGTAGCCCGCCTCTGCACTTTTTCTAGTGCCATAATATCCTTCTTTAGAACAGGTGCCCAAAATTGCACAGAATATTCAATATGGGGTCTTACCAGTGATTTATAAAGAGGCAAAATTATATTCATTTAGGACACAGGTTGCAGCCCTTTCAGTGTAAATGTAATCAGTATGTTTATAGAGAAGTTTCGGTGAGCAGTGAGAACAGTTTCAGTAGATAAATGAAAACATTATAAAGCATCATGGGAGTTGTAGTTCTGTAGCAGCTGGAGATGTACCTATGGCCAGCCCTGCTGTATGTTCACCTGGTATTTCTATTTTCTATTGTAAGAAATGACGACATTTTCTCATCCACTAAATAGCAGTAATAATATTTACACAGTGTGTGTATGGGGGCGATAGTTATAATATTGTCGCTGTCTGTATCTATCGCGGGTTCGGTAAAATTATTGGTGGTTTTCCATTTGTTACACGTTTGAGTGTTTTTATTGTAGTTTTGGAATGAAAACTCCAAAGAGTAAGTTTCCCAGCACTGAGGGCGTACATTCTCCTGATCCTTAATGTGTTCTCCTGTCTATTGGGAATATAAAGGGGAGGTTTAGCAGAAATGGGGGGGTTAAGTTTTAGATATCCAGAGAAATGACAGTGAGGAATTATTTATGGGTTCAGTAAGATTGAGGGAAGATACCAAATGTGACAAATTCATGTGTTAAAGGGTTACTCCAACCAAAATAAAAACCAACTTTGTTTTAACGAAACACTGTTTTGGGATGAAGAGAATGAAGGGAAGTGATTTCTATCCCATGCCAAGGCCAAGTTCTCCCTAAGTCTGATCGTTCTCCGGTGCAAGAGGAGTGACATCATGGAGGATGGGCTGTGGGGAGAAGTTGGGCAGCATGAAGGGGTATTCATGGAACCAGTGGTTGTCTCAGTTCTGTGTGAAATATGCACAGAACTCACATTTGTCAGCCTGGAAATGTTCCAGACTGGCCAATGACAGCCCAAGGAGGGGTTACACCTCCATCAGCTATGTGTTTTATTTCTTTGTTTACAATGTTTCTCAGTAAAATGCAGCACATACCGACTCCAAGCACCATGACCACTTCAGATCATGGATGGTGTATGGAGTAACCATTTAATGAAATAATTTGCTTCCTTACCTCTCTGAACCTGGTTTATTCTGGTTTATTTTCTGGGACTGTAATAAAGAAACATCGCGATTATGAACAGATCTGTAACCCAGGTACCACATTGTGTTTTTATACTATCCTGCTCTGTAATGAATGTAACTGTGTCTGTCTTCCAGCTCTCCTGCTCCTCCCGCTGGGTATCTCCTCTGGTTCAGACATTGTGCAGGTCGCGGTGGGTTCAGACCTAGCTCTGTGTGGGATGACGTGCGGTGCGAAGGGTTTCGTGATTCTTGATTGTTCCTCTAAACCAGAACCGATCCTGGAATACAACTGTGAACAACATTATATGAAGTTATTTAGTAATTACTGGCACAGGGTGGACTTCAATGAACTGAATGGATGTGCAATAATCAGAAATGTTCAGAAGAGCGATTCTGGTCGATATATGTGGATACTCATTGAGGAGGATGGTACAGAAAGTATGTACCAGTCTGCACGTCACAGCATTGTAGGTAAGTTGTCTGTGATCTATA
>OW240920.1:42883014-42949696 GCA_933207985.1 Pelobates cultripes | reverse complement strand
CCTCCCTCTTTCTTCTCCCCTCCCTCCCCTACCTGTGTAGTAGCGTGGCCGAGCCTAGTATAGTCCGCGGGTACAGGGAGCTGTTGTTTCCTGTACCCGGCCGGACTAACAGGAAGTGAACACTCAGTGTGCACTTCCTGTTAGTCCGGCCGGGTACAGGAGACAGCTGCTCTCTGTACCGGTCGGACCATGCCATAGAGGGCTCGGCCACGCTACAGAGAGGGAGCTGACAGGTGGGAGCGCTGAGCGCTTCCCTCCTGTCAGACTCTCCTCAGGCTGCGCCCGGGCGGTGCGGTCCGCCCTCATGGACGCACCGCCCGGGCAAAGCTGCAGCCGCCTGAGGCTCTTTACAGAGCGCTCGGGCGGCTGCAGGATGAGCGGGGCCGGCGCTCCTGGCGGCGCCCCCTCCCAAGGGGCGCCCTAGGCGGCTGCCTAGTCCGCCTTACAGGTAGCGCCGGCCCTGGCTGTGCATGTAGTGTTGGCCCAGCTGGGGCCATACTGGCATTAGTTCTGGCACTGCATTTAACTATTTAAAGTGGTTAGAGCAAAGACTTTGGATGCAAAACCACCTACTGTTTTTTTTTTTATATCTACATTATTCTGTATTTGATGAAAAATTTATTTTCAAACCTACATTCCACATGTTTGCACATTATGGATTTCAACCTTTGTGCATATGCAGTGATGAAAAACAAATGCTCAAAGCAGCCATTTTGTACATGACCAGGCGAAAAAAAACCCCCATATAAAGTTGGGATCATTAAACTAGAGTAAGGAGCATGCAGATGTTGTAGGCCTGTTGTCTATTTTGGCTAATTTCTGAGCTTTTCTGTATGCAGTGTTATGGTGGCGATGTTGCATTGATATAGAGATGGTTTTGAGACATTTTTTACTTGCTGAAAATGTGCGCCTTAGGCATGTGCATGGGGTAGATTTTCGGTTTGGTTTGGCATTCCGAAATTCAGGATTTTCGCAATTCGGGACTTCGGCAATTTGGCACTTCAAGACTTCGGAACTTCGGCAACTTTGGAACTTCGGCACTTCAGCACTTCGGAACTTTGGAACTTCGGCACTTCGGAACTTCGGCACTTCAGCACTTCGGAACTTCGGCACTTCGACACTTCAGAAATTCAGCAACTTCGGCACTTCGGCACTTCGGACCTTTGGAATTTCGTAACTTCAGCATTTCGGAATTTCTGGACTTCGGCACCTCGGGACTTCTATTGCAGCCGCTTAGTAGATAACTCCCTAATTTCCACGGTATTAGGGAGCTATCTACTAAAAGGCTGAAAGACCTAAATTGGTCTTTCAGCCAAATTTACTAATACTAAGTAAAGAGCCTGTGGCTGCTCATTGTTTAAAAAAGAAATAAATATTGCCCCGGCTCCCACCCCTGAGCGGCGGGTGTGGGCCCTAAAGTAACATGATGGGGGGGACCTATTGTCCTCCCTCCTGGCCCCCACCCCTGAGCTGCGGGTGGGGGCCCTAAATTGGAATAAGTGGGGGGACCTAATGTCCTCCCCCCTGGCCCCCACCCCTGAGTGGCAGGTGGGGGCCCTAAATACTAATAAGGGGGGACACCTAATGTCCTCCCCCCTGGCCCCCACCTCTGAGCGGCAGGTGTGGGCCCTAAACAAGAATAAGGGGGGACCTAATTTCTTCCTCCCTGTCCCCACCCCTGAGTGGTGGGTGGGGGCCCTAAACAAGAATAAGGGGGGAACTAATGTCCTCCCCCCTGGCCCCCACCCCTGAGCGGTGGGTGGGGCGCCTAGACAAGAAAGGGGAGGACCTAATGTCCTCCCCCCCTGGCCCCCACCCCCCACCCCTCAGAGTGCTCTGTTTCATTTTACACAGCATGGGAAAGTTCTTTGGAATTTTCCCACGCTGTGTAATTTGACTCATAACACTCTGATTGGTGGATTAAGTAACCAATCAGAGTGTTATGAGTCAAATTACACAGCGTGGGAAAATTCCAAAGAACTTTCCCACACTGTGTAAAATGACACAGAGCACTCTGATTGGTGGATTTCAAGCCAACCAATCAGAGTGCTGTGACAGGTAAATGTAGAGACTTACCTGTCAGTCTCTTCATTTACCTGTCAGAGCACTCTGACTGGATGGCTTAAACCCACCAATCAGAGTGCTCTGAGCCTAATTGCAGAGCTCAGCCTACGCGGAGCCCTCGCCGGGGGAAGATGGACTATTTTTTTTTGCGCTCGTTTTTTTTTTTTTTTTTTATAATTGCGTCGGTTATTATTTTAGAAGAAAGAAAACATTGAATGAGAAGTTTTTTTTGTTTTTTTACAGGTACTTAGTTAAAGGTCCCCCCATCATTATTTTTAGGGTGAGGGGAGTAGGTAGGGGGGCATTTTTTTTAGGGCTTTAAATGCAGAACTCTGCTAAGGAAATGCTAAGGAAATGCCTTAAATGCAGAACTCTGCTAAGGAATATATAGAATGTTCCATTTGTCTACAGAAATACCCAGAATAAATAATGGCGCTATAGACAAGTGTCTGGAGTTCCATTTTGGAATTTCATCACTGCGTTCTGTCAGTAACCAGGAGGTCTTTAATGGCCATAATTTGCTAAATCTATATTATAAATTTTAACCAAATCTAGTATCTCATGAAAGAAGGTTAACCCAAGTTATAGGTGACATTTTAATTTTTTATCTCAATAGTTTAAGGTAGATGACTATAACTGGGGTTCTGGGGTAATTATTTCTACCTGATGAAGCCTTTGAGAGGTGAAACGCGTTGTAGAATATTTTTATTTTTATTCATTTCATTGTAATAATAAAGGATTATTGGCTTTTTTATACTACCTCTGTGCCATACACTTTTTATCTACCGCCTGGCATCCTGACCATCGATTCCAGTGAGAATCTCACCAACAATCCAGGGTGAGGATCATACCACCTGCGCCCTATACACCGAGCAGCGAGCCTGCTCGATTAAATGTGAGTATAATACCTATATTTTATTACTCCTGGATTTTATACATACAGAGGACACTATTCCTTGTTTATCTGTTTTATACTATCCTGGGCTCCATCAATGACTCCACGCTGAGAGACTGCAACAAACTCCTCCTACACATATATCCTAGAAGTGGGGATAATACCACTCTACGCAGTTTAAACCAGAGCAGGTCGCAGCTCTGGTATATGTGAGTAGGACTTATTCATTATTCGTACAGTTGTTTATATTTGGCATATATTGTACCATTGGATCCTTTTTTCTGTTCTCTCTACATACGTACGCTTGGACTTCGAGCCCAGAACCCCAGTTATAGTCATCAACCTCTATCAAGACTTGGCTGTTCCTATACCAGTGGTATTCAAGTACTATTTTAATTTTTAGTTGGACTCTTTTACTGTGGACTTTTAAAATTTTTTTTATTATCAATAAGTTTTTACCTTTTCTGGTATATACCTTTGTATTCATTTTAATTATTGGTGCTACCTCTATTTTTTCTTTGTTTTCATAACTGTATAAGGTTTACGAGGGAACCTTATTCTTTTACTCAGTGCCATCCATGACTCGGAGCTGCAGCCACTCCTCCTAATCTAAGATCATTCAGACAGTCTCCAGTCCAATAATTCTCTATGAGAAGAATTAACAAGTTTCGGTGGCGTTATACTGTGCAATTATTTAAAGTCTTCATGTGGAAGTGCCTAAAGTGGCTCTTTACAGCCACTAAAAGCAATCTGTCAGACACATGTAAACATTGCCATTTCTCTGCAATGTTTGCTTTTGTCATACTGCAAGAATGGGTCTGTGCACCAAAACCAGTGCATTAAGACTTAGAGGTTTTGTTGCTTAGAGTGTTCCTTTAACTGTTAACTACCTGTCCTTTTAACTACTTATCTCAGATGTTAAAGCAACAACAGGAATAACTAACATTCATGTGGTCAAAACCACTACCACATTTTACAAATAAAATTATTAGTAATTTTACAGTTTATACAGTGCTGAACACATACCGCAGTTCTTTTACAATTTCACAATGTAAAATTATATAAGTAAGGAATTGACAGAATAATGTTGACTGCAAGAAAAGGTGAATTGCTCAGACAAGCTTTTAATCTTCTGCTGTTTTTTCATAGGCCAAAATGACATGCGGTTATTTATATCTACCACTAGATGGCACTGTGACTTTAGTGAACTTTTACAAGTATTTAAAAATAAAATTACAAAACCCACTGTATCAAAAGCATGTTGTTCCACAGATTAACATGGCAACAGCTTGGGCAAACTCACAAACACTTAATATATCTACTGCTGCTAAAATCATTCTTGGCTCGGTTATGGCATGAGTCTCTATAGTTATATATGATTCACAGGCTTCAAACTGACAGGACTGTTCTAAAGAAAGTTTTCACAATTTCCCGTTTTAACTTGTTTTGCCGTCATGTTTAGATGTCTTGTGTTACAGAAGACACTTGTCCATATATTGACCTCTGGACAATGCATTGCCACATTCGGTATTTGATGATGGATTGCCAGCAACAAGATTACTAGACAGTCAGCTCAGTGCAGAGATTTCTTTCTACATATTCACATTAGTACTAGACTGGTATTGGAGACACTTTATTATGCCTGTGTCTTAACCTTTTTCCATTATTTCCGAGAGGTAGCTAAGAGATGATGGTCCGAGACTTTACTCTCCTTGGCATTAATGTACGCATTGATGTATCATTGGTCTCTCCCAGGCAGAATATCTGAATTTTGGGTAATGGCGCTTTTTTTGAATTGCTACTTGTTGAAAGTGTGTTTTTATATAGCGCTCCCCGAAGAAGTCCTATATAGGGGGAAACGCGTAGGACTGTTCTATTATATTTTATTCATTTTAATACACTGAACAAAATTATAAATGCAACACTTTTGTTTTTGCCCCCATTTTTCATGAGCTGAACTCAAAGATCTAAGACTTTTTCTATGTACACAAAAGGCCTATTTCTCTCAAATATTGTTCACAAATCTGTCTAAATCTGTGTTAGTGAGCACTTCTCCTTTGCCAAGATAATCCATCCACCTTGCAGGTGTGGCATATCAAGATGCTGACTAGACAGCATGATTATTGCACAGGTGTGTCTTAGGCTGGCCACAATAAAAGTCCACTCTAAAATGTGCAGTTGTCCTCCCCCCAGCCCCCACCCCTGAGCGGTGGGTAGGGGCCCTAAAAATAACAATAAGGGGGGACCTACTGTCCCCCCCTGGCCCCCACCCCTGAGCGGTGGGTGGGGGCCCTAATAACCTATTGTCCCCCCCGGCCCCCACCCCTGAGCAGTGGGTGGGGGCCCTAAAATTAACAAAAAGGGGGGACCTATTGTCTCCCCCCGGCCCCCACCCCTGAGCGGTGGGGGCCCTAAAATTAACAATAAGGGGGGGACCTATTGTCCCCCCGGCCCCCACCCCTGAGCGGTGGGTGGGGGCCCTAAATACAAAGGGGGGGGGACCCTAGTCACCCCTCCCCCCCAAATAAATTTTTTTTTATCTCCCTACCTACCCTCCTCACCCTAAAAATAATGGGGGGGGGGACCTTTAACTAAAAAGCTGTAAAAAAAAAATTAGATAAAAATAACTTCCCATTTGATGTAATATAAAGCCTTGCCACGCCCTGCAATTAGGCTAAGAACACTGTGATTGGCTGGTTTAAGCCAATCAGAGTGCTCTTTGTCATTTTACACAGCGTGGGAAAATTTAACTTTCCCACGCTGTGTAAAATGACACAGAGCACTGTGATTGGATGGCTTAAAATCCATCCAATCACAGTGCTCTGTGCCATTTTATACAACGTGGGAAAATTTAACTTTCCCACGCTGTATAAAATGACACAGAGCAGCGGGGCTCTGCGCATTGAACCAACATGCTCACTTTGAGAGGGGGCGTGCTTGTCATTAGTGATGACAAAACACACCATCTCTGGCCCCGCCCCCTTCTTAGTGGGCCGCTCTGACTGAAAAATGCCCGGGCCCTGCCTGTACATATAATCTCTACAAATACTTATGATTAATGTATAACATTTTCAGTTTCAGTATAATTAAGTGAATACAAATACAAAAAGATAAGTCCTGCGCTCACTCCCATCACTACTGGGTGGCAGCAATGACTACAGTACACATCAGCCCCAATATACAGTAAAACCCAAAGAAAAACAAGTTGCCTGCACTCTCTCCTTAATCCCTATGTATATTTAGACAAATGGAGGTCATTTAGTTACTCCAATGGCCATTGGAGGGAATGCCCGCCTGCCAACGTCAAGGCAGACCCCCTACACTGACCCTTCAGCCTGCTTCCTTGAGCTTCTGGCAAAAATATCTCTAATCAGTATAATTAAGTATCTAGTTTTCTGCTTAAAATTTTTATTTATTTATTTAATTATTTGCTAAAGTGTGAATTGTAATTTGGAGACTTTTCCGCTTTGGCTATTTTGACCAAAAAATGTATATTAGTTTTGAATTCACTTTGAATTCCAAATAATTCTCAATTTAGTGAATAATCCATATGCATTTACAGTCTCTTGAATCTAGACTACTCAGACAAAGTTTGAAATAGTCAGGATTTTTGTCACAGTTGTAGCTACTAAAACAGTGATCTCTCCACGTCACATAAATATATACACAAAGTTATTCATTGAAGTGGTATTTGTCAAGAATTCAAAAATTCAAGGCGACTTATGAGTCAACTATTTTTGGTTAAAAATGTAACGTGCACTTTGAATTTTCCTTTAATTTTAGTGTATTTGCATGGTTGTGTAAAACACAGGGTTATTTATTAAAGTGAAAATTGTCACAAACTCAAAATTTATTTAAATGAATTTCAAATTTAAGGTCATTGTAGCCGTAAAAATTGGAAAAATTCACTTTTCACTTCCTTTTAGTGAAAAAGTTGTGCTCTCAAAAGCAAAGAAAACCATGTCTTAATTTGCTAACAGATGATTAAGAATAAATTGTGTTTACATTTTGAAACAGAGCAAATCTTGGTTAAAAACAGTTAAATTTAGATAAACACAACCTAATGTGGAACAGTGATGTCATTTTCTAAAAAAAAATAAAAAAATTTGGTTTCTTTTTCTGTGAACAGCCTGCAATTGTGATGATTACAGTGTTATATACCTAAGTTGTGTGAAATTATTCACATAGCAATTATTGCTCTGGGTACAATTGGCAATGCCTGTTCCAGCCTTATTACTTGTGATTTGCATGGTTTTATTAATTAGTTGGATGATATTTCTCCTCCATAACATGCATTTTATATGCCATGTCCTTGAATGTCAGACATTCTCAGTTAAAACAATAGAATGCTGAATGCATATCAGATTTTGAAGACAATTATAATCCAAGTAAAAGTCATAACTTGTTTCTTAACAAATAGTGGGTCTGTTTGTGTGTTTGCAAGGTTTATTTTAATTTTTGGCAGTCGGTCAGCTTTAACAATCAGTGGATTAAAAATGCCTATACTTTATCCGCCTGTATACAGAATGAGAGGACAAATAATGGTTTAATGTATAAATACGTCAAAAAACCAGACATATATTTATTTGCCCCTTATACATGTTTTATTGTCATGTATGTTATGTTAAATAATTTCTAAAAAAAAAAATAGGATTAGGGCTAGGGTACCTTTCCTATAGCACAGCACTGGGAGTTGACATATGTCTGCAAGTTTATCCAAGATTGGTGGGTTTACACTCCCATGCAAGAGCTGCTATGTATTGCTGCTCTCTTTAATTAAGAAATTTTCCTGACAGTTACTTGCATATAGAGAGATGACCTGGGGAGACTGAGAGTGCAATTTCCCCTCCCCTCCCTCTATAACTGCATGAGAGACAAGCTGATATGATCTGGGGAGACAGAGAGTGCAATTCTCTCTCCCCTTCCTCTATAACTGCATGATAGACAGAGAGTGCAGACAGAGACAGAGAGTGCAATTCTCTCTCCCCTCCCTCTATAACTGCATGAGAGACAAGCGGAGATGACCTGGGGAGACACAGAGTGCAATTCTCTCTCCCCTCCCTCTATAACTGCATGAGAGACAAGCTGAGATGACCTGCGGAGAAAGAGAGTGCAGTTCTCTCTCCCCTCACTTTATAACTGCATGAGAGAAAAGCTTAGATGACCTGGGGAGACACAGAGTGCAATTTTCTCTCCCCTCCCTCTATAACTGCATGAGAGACAAGTTGAGATGACCTGGGGAGACACAGAGTGCAATTTTCTCTCCCCTCCCTCTATAACTGCATGAGAGATAAGCTGAAATAATAGTGTGCGTTCTCCCGAGAATGTAACTCCCAATAATATTTGCCATGCTTGGGGAAATAAATTCTCCACTGCTTTCGGGAGACTTGCATTGTACAGTGTCAGAACATGCTGAGGGAGAGAAGATACATAACAGTGAAAGGTGTATTATGAAACTAAAGTATCTTCAAATAAGTCCTGTTAATGGTTTAAACTAAAGTGAGAATTCAAAGTGAATTGAAGGTGAATTTCAAATACAAGGTCAAACTTGTCGAAGTGGACTAATTTTCAAAGCCAGTTATGCCTTCAGCTCCTCCACGCTGGCCTTAAATTCCATTAATTCTCCGCTAAACTAACAAAATATAGAAGAGAGGAAGGCACTGTTTAATACGGAATCAGACCATTTAGCACAAACCCTTTGAAGGCAGGTGGACCAGAATTAACTTGGATCTAGATAAATCAAAATAAATCAATGGGGCAGTTTAGTACAGGAATCAGTATTAAGTAGCATCAAAGGACCTTCTTTTCTCTGTTATTGATAATATTCAGAGCTAAATCTTTGGTGTCTGCTTATAGCCATTACTTCCCTTTTATGGTTGGTTTCCCTTTTAGTTATAAAAGCCCTATCCCTATTTTAGGGTAGGTTTACCAACAATCAATGAAGTAAGAACCCTCTCTGGCAAAGATATAATTTGCACTTAATTCCACATCTTCACTGACCAATTTTCTTGACTTATTGCCCATGTGATTAAAATTGCCCTTAATATACTTGCATTGACCTACAAAATGTATTTTAACACAGTAATGATATCTTCTCATACAACCGTTTAATTTAGACTAATCCAATTTTAGAAATAGCCTCCTTACACTATTTGTATTTTGTCCTCACTTAATATCACATATTTAATGTTCTCTTCGGTGATGGGAAAATTCTTGAAGTAAAAACAAGCTGTTCTTTTAGTTGTGACTGTGTTTAGCAATTTTTCTTGCAATAACAATTGCACCATTTACTCATATTATAAATGTCCGTAGCCACAAGAAATAAGCAGACAACAGATTTGTTTTTGCTAAACATTTAATGACGTTTTCTTCTTGTGTTTAATGTATTTATGGCTATTGGTTTTTACATTTTCAGAACTATTTATCACTACTCTATGGTACAGTGATTCCAATTTATTTTAACATCAATGCAAGTTGACTGCAGAACTAATGAGTCTAGCAGGTGATACATCGACTGTACCCAATTCAAACAGCTGATCCAATCAGAATGCAAATAAGGCAAAGAATCACAGAGAACTCACATTGTAGGGATGCCATTGGCTAATGTGCAACAACCCATCTTTGATTTACATTGTTACACAGATCTTTCCCCTTTAGATTGCATAGTCAAACCAAACTGTCCCAAACAAAACCACAAATTAATTACCCATAAATTGTGTCATAATAAATTAGACTTGGATTTTTATAGTGCAGTTAGACAGTGTTATCATTTCTATATAGAGAAAACAATTTTGAGCAAACAGCATGGTTCATTTTGGATACTCAATTTACACTGCCGAATTATGGTCTAAATTTAAATTAAAAGCTCAGCAGGAATTGCATAGCTTGTGTGTATGTGTGATGGCTTTTATATTAAATGGTTTACATGAATGCTGTTGTTTATTTTTCAAACAGGTTGTCATGAATATTAATGAGACCCAGGTGTTAATGTCACGCTGTTTTACTTCCAACTAAAAATCTTTAAATTGAGTTAAGTATATGAACAAGTAGTTTTAATAACGCTAGTGGTAATTACTAGACTGGAGGGTGATGTGACTATGGGAATGATGTGTGAGATACAATGAAATGGGATAGGAATCTGTCAGTGTTGTAGCACTACATCCACAAATATAAATAATGCATTATTTATCTCTCCTGATCAGCTCATTAACCCCATTTGTAATTACGTCTAGTTAAAAGGTTAGAATGTTTTAGAATTCTGACAGAATTATGTTTTAAAAAGTTCATGGGATGTGGGGCCAGACTGCCATATTGAAAGGTCACATGCATATTGGCACTAGCTCCCCCTTATAATGTAAATATGCAGAAGAGGGATTTTGTAACTTGATTCACCTACGGAATGCTATTAGAAGAGGTTTAACCCCACATATACAACAGATAATATCCAATTCTAGGATGGGCAGATAGTGAAGGAGCCTACCAATAGGATAGCATTGGGAGGCTATTGTGCATGTGTGGCAAAAAGCTGTGTGGCCAAACAGCATCTCAATGGGGAGCATTCAGCGCCTCCATGCAGACCCAATCTAACACACTGCCCCTCTTCCCATTCTAATACACTGCCCACAAATACAATACATTCCCCCCCTCCCTCCACTGGTATACATGGCCCCATTCACCCAAATTAATACATTGCCCCTTAATCTAATACACTGCCCCTCCTCCCTCCGCTCTAATTGAATAGACTGCCCCTACTCCACTTCAATACACTGCCCTCCCTACCCCTAATTTAACACACTGCCCCCCACCACTCTAATACACTGGCCCCCTCCCTCTCTCAAATAAATAAATTCACTGGCCCACTCCCTTCCTCAAATAAATACACTGCTCCCTCCTTCCTTCAAATACACTGCCCCCCCTCTCCAATTTAATACACTGGCCCCCTGACTTCCCCAAATTAATACGGTGTCCCCTCCCTCAAATGAACACACTGCCCCATCTCTCCCATTAATATACTGCCCCCTCCCTCAAATTAATACACTACCCCCTCCCTTCCATTAGTACACTTTCCCTCCGTCCCCCAAGTTAATACACTGTCCATTCCCTCTCTTAAATCAATACACTGCTCCCCCAATACACTGGCCCCCTCCCTCTCTCAAATAAATAAATTCACTGGCCCCCTCCCTTCCTCAAATAAATACACTGCTCCCTCCTTCCTTCAAATACACTGCCCCCCCTCCCCAATTTAATACACTGGCCCCCTGACTTCCCCAAATTAATACAGTGTCCCCTCCATCAAATTAACACACTGCCCCATCTCTCCCATTAATATACTGCCCCCTCCCTCAAATTAATACACTACCCCCTCCCTTCCATTAGTACACTTTCCCCCTCCGTCCCCAAGTTAATACACTGTCCATTCCCTCTCTTAAATCAATACACTGCTCCCCCCCCAATACACTGGCCCCCTTCCTCCCGCAAATTAATACACTGCCCCTCTCCCCCAAGCCCCTCTTCTCCTACCTTACGATTTGCTGTCTGTCCTCCAGCTCCATCCCTGCTGAAGCAGGCCAAACGCTCCTCTGGCACTGCAAGCAGGAGGGAAAGGGGAGTGGCTGCTCTGGTCTGCAGACAGACAGCCACAATGCCCTCTTGTGGCCGGGAGAGCAAGAACCAGGTGAAAGCGGCCCCAGGGCAGGTGGGATGCAAAAATATTCAGGACCTCCAGCGTCAGACTTTTCTCCTAATGCCTGCCTAGTGCTGGTCTTTCACAGACTATCTCCGCTGGTAATCCAAATAAGGCTCAGGAACAAGTAATAAAACCCAAGAGAATAATTTCCACGATTAGTAAAGCAATCCAAAAGTATCCCACATGTTTCCCAATGACTGGACAACACACAGCATTAGGAGCAGAACTGAACTGAGGTTTAATTTCACATGCCTGCCTTTAAGCAATTCTCCCATGCAAGGGAGACACCCACAGTAATTATTACAGTAACCAATTAAATACATGTTACCTCCCACACATCTCCTCCCCTCAGCATGACACATAATCCACTTAATCCATGTACAGTATTTCCCCAATTCCTGGATGTACCCCAAATACATAGGATACACTCCTAAATAGATTAGGTAGCCCTGATCTGGGTGAGTAACATACTCGAAAATCACCCAGATCGGACCAGGGGTTCGGGAGTTATGGAAGGGTAAAGTTTTGAAAGTCTCGGTTCGTGGATATAAATGGATGAAAATACCGAATGAAATGGCTGTTGCTGACCTTCATGTGAATCCCGTTGTTCGGATGAGTCTTTCTACCGAACGGCGGCTCGTTCAGTTGTTTCCGCACGAAGATATGGAAGTCTGGAGGTCTTAGCAGTGTTTGCTTAGTCGAGAGTCCGAGTTAGGTTCCAGACACTCGACGGCCAAACACTGCTGTTCAGGAGTTAAGATGGCTGCCGCCACGTGTTCGTATCCCGAATGGCGGCCACCCATAGAACAAAGTACCGATTGCCAATTAGGGGTTTGCAACATTGTTGCTAACGATAATGAGAGGCACACTTATCCCTAGGGTGGTCTGATTTTTCGGTAGTTTCACTTGTACAATAAACGGAGTGATTTTACCGAATAATCAGTCGAATGCTGCATACAAGGTGAATAGAGAATATTTATACAGGGAGTGCAGAATTATTAGGCAAATGAGTATTTTGACCACATCATCCTCTTTATGCATGTTGTCTTACTCCAAGCTGTATAGGCTCGAAAGCCTACTACCAATTAAGCATATTAGGTGATGTGCATCTCTGTAATGAGAAGGGGTGTGGTCTAATGACATCAACACCCTATATCAGGTGTGCATAATTATTAGGCAACTTCCTTTCCTTTGGCAAAATGGGTCAAAAGAAGGACTTGATAGGCTCAGAAAAGTCAAAAATAGTGAGATATCTTGCAGAGGGATGCAGCACTCTTAAAATTGCAAAGCTTCTGAAGCGTGATCATCGAACAATCAAGCGTTTCATTCAAAATAGTCAACAGGGTCGCAAGAAGCGTGTGGAAAAACCAAGGCGCAAAATAACTGCCCATGAACTGAGAAAAGTCAAGCGTGCAGCTGCCACGATGCCACTTGCCACCAGTTTGGCCATATTTCAGAGCTGCAACATCACTGAGTGCCCAAAAGCACAAGGTGTGCAATACTCAGAGACATGGCCAAGGTAAGAAAGGCTGAAAGACGACCACCACTGAACAAGACACACAAGCTGAAACGTCAAGACTGGGCCAAGAAATATCTCAAGACTGATTTTTCTAAGGTTTTATGGACTGATGAAATGAATGTGAGTCTTGATGGGCCAGATGGATGGGCCCGTGGCTGGATTGGTAAAGGGCAGAGAGCTCCAGTCCGACTCAGACGCCAGCAAGGTGGAGGTGGAGTACTGGTTTGGGCTGGTATCATCAAAGATGAGCTTGTGGGGCCTTTTCGGGTTGAGGATGGAGTCAAGCTCAACTCCCAGTCCTACTGCCAGTTCCTGGAAGACACCTTCTTCAAGCAGTGGTACAGGAAGAAGTCTGCATCCTTCAAGAAAAACATGATTTTCATGCAGGACAATGCTCCATCACACGCGTCCAAGTACTCCACAGCGTGGCTGGCAAGAAAGGGTATAAAAGAAGAAAATCTAATGACATGGCCTCCTTGTTCACCTGATCTGAACCCCATTGAGAACCTGTGGTCCATCATCAAATGTGAGATTTACAAGGAGGGAAAACAGTACACCTCTCTGAACAGTGTCTGGGAGGCTGTGGTTGCTGCTGCACGCAATGTTGATGGTGAACAGATCAAAACACTGACAGAATCCATGGATGGCAGGCTTTTGAGTGTCCTTGCAAAGAAAGGTGGCTATATTGGTCACTGATTTGTTTTTGTTTTGTTTTGAATGTCAGAAATGTATATTTGTGAATGTTGAGATGTTATATTGGTTTCACTGGTAATAATAAATAATTGAAATGGGTATATATTTGTTTTTGTTAAGTTGCCTAATAATTATGCACAGTAATAGTCACCTGCACACACAGATATCCCCCTAACATAGCTATAACTAAAAACAAACTAAAAACTACTTCCAAAAATATTCAGCTTTGATATTAATGTGTTTTTTGGGTTCATTGAGAACATGGTTGTTGTTCAATAATAAAATTAATCCTCAAAAATACAACTTGCCTAATAATTCTGCACTCCCTGTAGATCAGCTATTTTTACCTCCATTTTCCATTCAGATTTAATTTGTGAAAATAAGATGCCCAGGGGCCCCCAATCTTCGTAACTAATTTTATTTTGTATCTGGGAAAAGTAGAATGTCATGACGGACAAACAGACTGGACTACTGCTTTAGTCCCTTGGACAAGTAGATTTAAAAAAAAATTAAAAATTTCCACACCCCTGAGAATGCTATTCTGTAGTGTTCTGTTACACAGAGTAGCATGAAGGGCTATAAAAAAGCACTTTTGATTTGTTTTATAATCTTAGTTACTGCTCGCTTTCAAGCTAATAATGAGATTCCTACACTGTAGCAAATCCAGCAAGATCTCCATTTACTGTAGATGTTGGTAAGAGCTTTCTTACAGAGGTTTATCTGTCTCTACAGGGATTCAGATATACATTTCTGTAGGGATATCTCTTTTAATAACTTTGTTTCAAAAGCTTTTAGAAGAGCAGTGAAGATTTACCCTCAATAGGTTTGATTAGCTCATGTAAAAAAAGGAAAAAACACAGGTAGGAATTGTATGCGAACTGTACTATTTTAAAATAATTAATCGTGAAATGATTAACAGTAAAATAATAATTTTGCCTCATTTGTAGCACAAAAGCCAGTTCCAATTTCTCTTCTTCTCTCTACGTTTTCCCTATGCAGATTGCTAGATGCAAAAGACAGAGCTTGTAACATTGAGTGACAGGGATTGAAGATAGAGGCTCCCAGTTGCAGGATGATAAATTATGGATTTTGTGGATATTAAAAATCTGGGAAGTCACAGTTCCCCTTTAAATGGGGAGGATTAAAGCAGTACTTTGTGGTAGTGTACATAGGGGTACCATAAGAGATGAGCTACATCATTTTAATATTCATAAATAGACTTTAGCAACCTGACCATTTTTCTAGTTATTAATTCTTTTCTTTGATGATATTTTGTGATATTAATGCTGTTTATAAAATCATGTCTCCACTTTCAAACCAAAGCAGTTAAACATTAAATTGGAAGCATTTTTGAAACTACACTCTGTAGATGTTACACATTCAGTGTTGTGCTCTGTAATAATCCGCCAGATCTTGTTTGTTCCGATCTAGATTTTTAGCTATCTTTATGTTCTTTATATAAGATCATTGCTGTGATTTCCTGGGGCTGCCTGGTGGTATATAAAGCAACACTGAATAATGCAGATATTCTGAAGTTTCCGGTTTCCAAACAGTGCAAGGTCACTCTGCTTTTGAGTCCTGACTTTGCATTCCCCATGAGAAAGCCACCCAGTCTCTCCCGGCCTTGCCTGTAGTGACTTGAAGCTAATTACAATGGTTGTGATTCTCAACATGACAGGTATTGAACAATATTCTCCTGGGTTCAGCTTAAAATACAACATAGCTAAACTCTACCAGACTGTCTAACTGCTTTGTCTAAATTATTGATGCTATTTTTATGCAATCTTTTCATTTAACCTTAAAAAAATATATAAATGAATGGCCACTTGAACAGGAAACTATTCATTCTGCTTAGCCGAATTATCGTGCATTTACTAAAACATAGATTCAAAAAGTTAGAATACTGCAAATCTGATAAAATACAGGAATGTCCCAAACTCTACAATTAATAAATACATTGCTGTAGTGTTGACATTATTGATGTGATAATAACAGAACATTTCTATTCTGTGGAGCAAATCCCATAAAAAATTGAAAAGATCACTAAAATAAATATTGGTGTTAAAGGTTGCTTTTGCCTTTGAGAGACATGGTATATACGTGTACATGCTTACATTTAATACAGTGACTCTTTAAGGAACATTCCAGGCATTTACACATTATTAATGCAAAATCTTTCAATTAACTTGCTTTTTTTTTATAAAAAAAATTTCATTAATGGTAATTTCTATAATGAAACTGCATACCCCCCACCACAATTTATCCTCTTATTTTAGTGTGCAGTCTTTATTTTTATTGCAATTGTAAATCTATATATGAGATCAACACTTACCTATATTATCCTAAGTGACTGAGGGATCTCTCTTATATGTACGCTGTGTGCATAAACTGTTCAAATATCTTAATTTATAAAAAGACATTAATGAAACTGCACTGCATGCTAAGTGTGCAGTTCCTAAATCATTATTTATGCTACATTATGAAAACCTATTTTCGTTTGGATGTGAAAGGACCGATTTTAAACCGGACACCAATTGCATCAAGGCGTTTACTGCAGATTTGTTCGGCCAGACCGAATTCCAACCATTTTTGGCATTAGCAAATATGAGAATTGTCATTGTTGTTGGAACTCAGTCATTTTCACAGGATTTTGTCCAGCCCTGCATGTCTATAATCACTATCCTAAACCTTATTTCTAATCTTAGCTACCATAACCCATACAATGACCCTGAACTATAAACAAAACCACTATAATTCATTATCGAGTTCGATTATCGGTGTTATTTATGTGGATGAATCTATGGGCCTATAGGTATAGTGATGTTTGCAAATCCTGTACATCAAAATCAAACAAATCCATTTTGCAATAAAAAAACCTGCTTTCTGTATCCTAAAAACAAGTCAGTAACCAGATTCGTCAGCAACAGGTCAGTAACTAGATCTGTCTTGATACATTTCCATTCATATCATGAGTTTTCAGCAATTTATTAACAGGACACTCCACTGCCCCTCCCAATAAAACCCTCTAAAACTTGCATACATTTAATTATGCATGTTTTCATTAGGAATATATATATCTAAAACAGCTTGCAAAAGCTGCATAACTCTTATCTGCAGCCTTTGCACGCCATCCCCTCCTAACCCCACCCAGACTTTCTGTGGCTGTCCAATCACAGACCTACCAGTGCAGCTCAATGAGAAGTCTTTGCAAGGCAGAGGCTTTTGGCAACCACAAGCTACCACGAAATAACAGGACCGATTGTCTGATTGACAGCCAGGGGATTTAACGGTGTAAATGTATAAATATGCAATTTTCTATTGAAATATATAATTTTTGTAAAATGAAAAGGTGGACACAGTAGCAAGCTAAAGTTATTTAGGTGTTTGGAGTGTTCCTTAAGGAGGTTGAATTGCCTTGATTGTTTACTAAACAAATCCCTCAACGTCAGTAAAAACAAGAGCTAAAGCTGACAGGGTCTATACCAATCCTAATACAAACTGGATTGCGTAGTCCACTTAGAAGTAAACCTCTATGCAACTTCCGTGTCTAGTCAGACCATTAATCTCAACTACAAAATGTATCTATTGCTGAACAAAGGACACTTTTAAGATGTACCTGATTGCTATCAGCACTATCTGTTCTTGAAATATTGTACGTGATTACTGAAGATTTATGTAAATTCTATTCAATATTACTTTGATGTAATAAAAAAAACAACATTTAAGAGTGTGAGTGTGTGTCCTGCGAAAGATTATGTGAGACAGAGAGTAAATCGAAGCTTGTGTGGCAAGGTGTATGGAGGTGCATTGTGGTTTATCTCTTAGCCCTTAACTGCTATGTTTCTTACTGTGACATTTAATATTATTATTTATTGGTTGGATATAAGATAGTATTTAATAATAAAATATGCGGGGACAGCCTTTCATAATAATTCCAAACCCAGTTTGGAATGTAGGAGATGAAACGTTGTTTTCACATTTTTGTTACAAACAAAGACTGCGGTCTGAAGAAACCATTGAGTGTGCCTAGACATTAGCATATACTTTCTGTGGATACTTTAGGGGAGTTGCCCTCCCCGTCGGGAGCACCATGGTGAAAGTAATCCCCTTTAAAGCGAGTGCACAGTTATCCTTTTTGGCACAAGTAAGAAAACGTAACCAATACAGGAGAAAAGACGGAGCAGTATAAAAAATGAACAAACCTATATTTATGTATTTAAATATTTATTAAATAATACAGATCGAGTGTAATATTCACTTGATCTGTAAATAAAACCAACATTAAGGGACTGTCTCCTAACCATCAATCTTCTTTATTCTTTTTTTTTTATCCCCATCAATCGTCTCTTTTTTTAGTACCACTGGCAGAATCAAACTGAACGGTTCCTCCATTTACTATACTTGCTTCATAATAGGTCCACATGGAGCTTCTGAGTTATGGAATTCGGATGATCCACCGATCATCCAAAATACAAACTGATTGCAATTCGTAGGAAACCAAATGCAAAAACCTACTTTTGAGTCTATCAGTAAAATGAGATAACCGAATCTCTTGACACATTGTTTTTCATATCTTTCTTAAATATCTCCCCTGGTTCCTACTACTCCCATTACTGTATCCTTCTTCAGCAGGTGAAAGTGAGATCTAGATAATCCTCAATTTCCAGCTGTGTCCTGTATACCAGACAGTTCTATATTCTAGAACAGTACTGTTTCATTCCATTTGAAGCAGTTTAAATAGTCAATAAATGCAAATTTAGGACGGTCCAAACTCTGCTGTATATTATTTAACACTTGACTGCTGGGCATTATTTTCTGTCAACTGGTAAATCCTGTTCTTTGAAGAGGTTGATATTATGTAGTGATGAGGACTAAGCTTCAAAGTATAAATAAAACAATAATTTCTGTTTCTATCTATCTCTACTTAAGTATCAGTAACATGATTTAAAATAATAAAAACTTTTTTCCCCTTTTTTCATATTTTTATCAAAAATGATAAATACATCCATCCTGATAAAATACTTTAGGATTATGATTATTATTAAAATACAGTAAATGCTGTTTTGCTTTTCAGCATACAGTGTACTGCTTATTCCTATATATGTGGGTGGAAGGCTGTAATTTGCCTCCGTTGTGTGGGTCCATTAGTCTTCTATTCACACTGAGGGGAGATGCTGTTATAGCTTATAAATAGACGACCCAACTAACCTTTCAGTTCAGGGCTCACAGCGCTGCAGATATTGTTGCTCATTGTATCCATTCCACAATCATCTTGCTTTTCAATAGATAACATCTTTGTTATTTTATCTTTATTGTAAGTCAAGAACCTATTCTAAATAGTAGATTCATGGAAACAACGCTGAGTTCTTCAAGTTCACAAGCTAGTCTGGGTAACTAAACATTCGCTATAAATCAGGATAGTCAAAAGAGAAGAGCAGGTGGATAAATCCTTGTTGGCTTGAAGACCTTAAATGTACCTTGAGAATCGCAAGCCAATAAAACATTTATCAATATCATTTTTTTGTTGTTGTTTCCTTACGGATAGCCAATGCTCTGAAGTCTTCATTGATGAATATTCAATCTGATTCTGGACACGAGAATAAAACAAATCCGTACCCCAAGGGCATGTTAAACAATGTTAAAAAGTCCAACTCCAAAAGATTATTTGACTATGTGAGTGCATACTTGGTCTATGTTAGACATATAAAAAACATGTAACTTTCAGCCAATCATATATTATATAACCTCCTCACTATAAAGCACTTTCTAAAATAGACACAAATAACAAAATGTTTCTTGCTGTAACAAAAACTGCAATAAAAAAACCCTAAAAAAAAAAATCCTATAAAAACATGTATTTGTTGACACATTGATGGATTTGTAGGAGTATTAATTCTCAGTAGTATTATGACATTCAAACAATGCAAAGTAGGGTTTATGTACTGAGATTCATCTTGCTAAGTGGCACATAGAGTAAAAAAAAATTCAACAGCCAAGTATGAAATGTGGATTTTGTAACCTTATTCCGCAGTCATGGCTTTCAGATTAAAGGCTCACATCACATAGAGCTGCACGCAAGTTTGCAACACTAGAAATCATTAATGACTAATGTCCCATTTTCTAATTATTACATAGAAGTTAACATATCCCTTATTTTCAATAAGAATGATAATGATGAATGGTGTATATGAACTATAACTCCAATTATCCAGTGGTTGGTTGAGACTCATAAGAATTTGAATTCATAATAGCTTTATATAGCCAATAATAATATTAATTTAGCAAGTCTCAATTTAGAGCAGTGCTTCTCAACCCTCTCCTCAAGGCACACCTAACAATTCAGGATTTAAGGATTACCCAGGTGTGGCTAAGGTGTTTTTTTGTTTTTAGCACTGATATAGAGGACACGTAAATAATATTTAAATATGGCATTTGAACTTATTGAAGATTTATTTATTTTTATCTACGAAACCTTAAATTTCAGTAATACCATTCATCTCTTTAAAAAGCTTTGGATTTGCGAGTGCTTTTGTGTGACTGGACGATTTGCAGCACTAACAAGGAAGTATGTTGTGGGCAAAAAAGGGTGTATCTTCACTAGCTGTAGAGGTTAGTTCAGCAGCTAATGGAAGGAAGGGCTTTAATATTTTGGTAAATAATATAGCGTGAGCGCAAAATTGGATGCTATGTTCAAAGACACTAATACAGTGCTCCTTGAATGATTTTCCCTAAATGGGCTGGTCTACCAAAATTGGCAGCCAGGATCAGTGTGTACAGATCAGTGTGTACTCACACCAGGCTGACCCTCCAGTAACATTCTGGATGGGACGATCACTGGCCCGCCCCTTAACCTATCTCTCACCGTCATCATGATTCCTGGACTGCTTGGTTGGTAGGGATGCCATGCTGATAACAAATATTTATAGAAAAATACAATGCTACAATGTAAATATACAAGATGACTGTTAGGGGAAGATTATGCCAAATGTAAGTTCTGGAGACATCCATAAACCACTTGGCATTTGCCATTCAAGTTTATGATGTCTCCAGAGGCCTTTGACGACAGTATTTTCTCATAATACACACTTCACTGTAACATCTCATTCTTTTTTAACTACATTTCTCACACATATGAATAATGTCCTTGCCAGAGATATTTCCACTTAATGCTGGTTATGTGATGGTTGTTATCGGTTATAACCTGCGGCTGAGCAGAAAGACAAGTGAAGATCTTAAACTGAGAAGTGCTAAAAGCTGCATTTGTTAATCATAATGAAGATTAGCATAACAGTACATCAAGACCTTATAACTCAAAGATCCTTACTGCCACAATGGTACCACGTTTTAGCCCGGAAGAAGGTCTTCGTTTAATTAAAGAGTTTTGCCTGAAAGTGCTTGCTTTGAACTTCGCAATGTTTTAACAGCTCAATCAATATTCAAGTAGATTTCATTACAGCTTAAAAAGATGTGCACTTTTTATCCAAACTTAATATTCCCAACCCTCTAGCTTTCCATGAGTTGCTAAACAATACTGTTTGAAAAAATAAATAGACAATCAAAGTCTTACTGTGATAAGTAGCACCTGCTCTTTTCCCTCTGACAGATGCTATAGAGAATAAAAATATCATTTTCTTAGAATGTTGGAAATAATGGTGGTAATTTAAAAATAAATAAATATATATTTCCATGAATGTTAATGGATGAATCATGTTGTGTTCATGCTTAATTATTAATGAATATGAATTGAGGAATATTTAGAAATAAAATTATACCCATCAAAATTCTAAGAATGGACGAGTTACAATTATATTGTCAGTTGAAACAAAAAACTAAATAAATAAATCTAAAGGATTTCACAATTAATTTCTGGACTGGATCTAAAAATGGGTGATAGGGAACTTAAAATTACTTTAAACATGCTGTTATTTTTAATCTTCAATTATTTTTTTAAATATAAGGAAAGGGATGGGTCAATAAAGGTTTAAGAATAGGGTCAATATAGGTTGAAGAATTGATACAGTACCTGATATGCTTTTCTAAAGCAATGGATTTTTAACCCCTTAAGGACCAAACTTCTGGAATAAAAGGGAATCATGACATGTCACACGTCATGTGTTCTTAAGGGGTTAAAGGAATGCACCAAGAACTATAACCACTATGGTCCGCTGGGATGATTAGGCTGTCAGGAGAGAACTGGCACACTCCTAGAGTAAGTAGTCAGATTATTTACAACCACTGTGTAAAGTGAGATTGACATAGAAGGATTTATTTTTGAGATTGGCAATAAAAGTATTTCTGTATGTGGTGAGTTTAATTGAGCAATGATCCAATTAATAATATTTAGTGATTGTAAATAGGCAGGAGGAGAGATCAGAGAAAAGAGGTATACAATTGTCAACAACACGAAGGCAAATCAAGAATTTAGAAGGAAGTTTTTATTAAATCCTATTAAGAAACTATCAAAAGAATAGGTCAGGTCGTTAAAATGTACAATTGTTCAAATTGAAAGGGTTTTAAGAAAAATACTTGTGCGTATATTGAAAATTGGCTTAAATAAAGTGCAGAGTCGTTAATAGGAAATTCTGAAAATGTACTGAGGTAATAAGTAAAGTACTTCTAGGTTCTGCTTCAAAGGAACACAAAACTGAATTCCTAACGCAATAACGTCTCTCTGTCTAGAACTATAGGTCCACAGCCACCCCTCTCAAAAACCTGTTTTATACTTACCTCTTTCTGGATTGGTTGCCACGCTGGTGGGGGAACCTAATGCGAATGCGCGTTGAGTGCCGCACGCGCAATAGAGCTTCCCCGTAGGAAAGTATTTAATCAATACTTTCCTATAGGGATTTTGAAAACGTTGGGCATCCTAATTGCTAAGCGTGAGGATACCCAACCTCATTTCACAGAGTTAAACTCCGTTAGAATCCAGGAAGTGCTTCCAGTGAGTGTCTTAACCCTGCAATGTAAACATGTTTTATATTGCAGGATTAGGGCGACAGGGGCACATCATCCAGACTGCTCCAGTGACACAAAGTGGTCTTGGTGCCTATAGTGTCCCATCAAGCTAACATTTCTTGAATCTCTTTATTGAAAGGGTAACTGCACACCACAGGCAATAACTGATAACTTTTGTTAACATTTTTTCAAGTGATGCTTGATTTTCCTTTATATTAAACATTTTGCAAATTGCCTCATAAAGCAATTCAGACAAGACAAGAACCAAGGGAAACATTGAAAATGTTCTATATGGTTCCCCTATGGAAATGACATGACTGATCACAATGATCGACAAGGAGCTAAAATAGAGGCAACCAGTTGCAGGATATATACAGATGAAGATTCCTGCAGTTAATGTTATGTTTCACATCTTAAAAATACATTCATTAAATATAGGAATGAGTAATCCTAATGTTAAAACTCCTGGAAGTGACCGTTTTCTTTTAAAAAATAGACTGACCTTATAATTTAGACTTCATCACATATTTCTACTGGCTACAGCTTTTTCAAAAAAAAAAACAACAACAAAAATAAAACCCAATACAAAATGTGGGATTGGATCCATAAAAATCAAGGACCTAAACCTAACTCCATAGTTTCATTCTCCTGGGTCTCATCAGATTCTGGTCCAGAAATGTAAGTCTTTTTGGTAGAATATAGATAAGTAATAAATAAAGATGTGTTGAAAGCAACATGGAATAGTAAAGCTCCTTACTGACTGATAGAAATTCTAGATTGTGGTCCTTAGCTCTTTTGGGTCACAGGCCATGATTTTTTTTTTTTTAAAAGCTGTGTTTAAAGCCACTTTAAATGTCATAATGTATTAAACACTATCATACACCTGGGTAACAGTCTAAGCCTTTTTAAATGATTTAAAGTACAGAGATGTACAGAGCTAGTTGCAAAACCTGGTATTTTTTTTATTGAACAAATATGTGGTATTCAAATACCAAGTGTGCTGGCCACCATGCACCTTTGTATCAAGGAACCGACCCATCTGTGTAACTTAATTTATTAAAGAATGATTTTTAAAGCCCGATCCATAAAAGACACAGACATACCAACCCAAGGTTGTTCCAATAATCCAAAATTTTGTGTCAGTTTCATACAAAATTACCTAACTTAAAAACCACAAACACATTTTAATATAGATGTAACCAGCGTTATGTAGTGGTATGCAGTACTCATCCATTTCCAACAGCTTAATTTTCATATCATCTTACAATTTAACGATGACAATTCATCTTTAAGTTGAAGAAAATGATGCTGTAGACGTGTCAAATTCTCTTCTTCGGTGCATTAATGGCCATGCATAATAGCATTGATTTTAAAGAATTGACTTCATTAATATGACCTGTATAATGCTTTTGGGATCTATGCGATTAATTAAAAATCCAACAGACTCCCCATCTGTACTCACACAGAATATAAAACCATTTTTATCCTTGCAAACATTCCCACTAATTCATGCAATTAAAGGGTTATTTATATTTTCCAACGGTTAAACATAGCTGTTCTTAAAACGAAATGACGGCAACATATTTTTACATCGAAACGATCATGATCTGCAGTATCTGTGCCAGTTTTTATTTCTTGTTAATAAAGAATTACATTGTCTGATAGCTAAGGCAATATCCACAGGATGAGACTCTGTATGATCATTAGTCTGGCTGTGACACATTTACCAGCTAACAGTGAAAGTAATTAATTGTGACACTTTTATATACACTTGCCATTAACTTAGTGGCATCTAACTCTTCCTTAGGGGCACCCACAGGAGGATGACCTTCTGGGCCTCCTACTTCATTCTAATTGGAGCTTATTGTATTCCAAGTTTTTTTTTTTTATATTATTAAATTCATGCAAGTGTTGGAGAGATGCCACTAACTCTGCATTGAGCGCATTTTACTTTTTTTGCATTGTGGAAAACAGAAAGAAAAAGACTAAAATAGATAACTATTTCACTTTACACAGCAGAACTATAGCCTGAAGGCATTAGAGCTTGCATAGATATACCCTGTTAACATATTCACAAAACAAGGCACCTCTTTTAGTTGTCAGTTCCATGTTTGGTCCAGGTTTGTAATGGGGAACTTTAAACATGAGCTTCATGCCAAATCTTTTTGTAAGTGGTGCTTCATACAAACATCATTTAATGACTGTGTAGTGAGATCTGCACCCGTTATATGGTATCAGTGTAGGCCGTTCCTTAAGGTAGGGGAGGGATTTATTAGTTCTTTCAAATGTTTTTTATTATTATTAAAAAATATTCAATAACACTAATGAAAATAACACTGTATGAGTTACAATTTAACAAATTAACTTAACAAAAAGTTAAGAGTCCCCATTCATACCTTACGGTTTCCAGAGTGTATAAGGGTGCTCTAAAGGCCAATTCACACCTCTTGATCTCTAGTATGTTGTTTATCACCTCAGTCATAGAAGGAATAGTATACAATTTACAGTATCGAGGAATGACCGAGGTTCCTGAGATCAGGATATGACGTATTATAACTTCTGTAGCTTTGGGTAACCCATCTGGGAGTTTCTTCAGGAGACACATTGTGGGTGATAAAGTTGGAATTAAAGTGGTAAGGATCCCAATTAATGTGTGTATATCTTTCCAGTATTGTGTGAGTTTTGGACATGACCAAAACATATGATGAAGTGTGCCTACCTGTCCACATTCCCTCCAGCATTTGTTCGTATTTAATAGTTTGAAATTGAAAAGTCTGGAGGGAGTTAAGTACCACCTGTATACTAGTTTATAATGTGACTCTAATAGGGCAGTGGATTGTGTGACTCCTCTCACAGCTAACATGGTTTTATGCCACTCCTCAACTGTGAAAGTTTTCTTCAGCTCGCTCTCCCATATTGTCATGTAGTCTAATTTTGGACCAAGTGTCCTGGCAAAATAAGCATAGCACATCGAGATGGTTCATCTCTGACCAGGATTTGAATGGTAAATTTTTTCTAATGGAGATATATCTATTACACGAGCATCAAAATCCTTATCAGACAACTTAAAATGATCACTAATTTTCTCTACCATCTGTTTGTGCATCGGGGCATCAGAGGTGTCCAGACCAAATCTGGTCTGTAAATGGTCAAAAAATAAAAATTTATTAAACAAAGATAAATCATTGATATGTTCGACAGGATGAGAGAGCCAATATTCCACGTCCAGATCAGGTAATGAGGATCTCAACACCGACAAAGGAGCGGCCCTGGACTGATTCAAATTTGGCAAACCCATACCTCCACTAACCCTAATTTTTTGTAGAATAGCCAATTCAATTATGCAAGTTTTTTTATTCCAGACAAATGTCAGAAGGGCAGAGTAAACCTTCTTAAAAAAAGAGGAAGGTATAATTAGAGGGATAGCTCTAAGAAAGTATAACATTTTAGGAAGGTGAGTAATTTTGACCGAATTTATTCTGCCCAACCAAGAAATTTCCAGACTACATCATCTCTCAATGTCATCCCTAAAAGCGGTCCAGACCTTAGCTAAGTTATATGCATGCATCCTTGACAGGATCTTAACAAGATTAATACCTAAATAGGAGATGTATGAATTCCTCCAGTCAAAGTCCTTTTTTAAAGTGTTCAATATG
Organism: Pelobates cultripes; assembly: GCA_933207985.1. Taxonomy (NCBI): domain Eukaryota; kingdom Metazoa; phylum Chordata; class Amphibia; order Anura; family Pelobatidae; genus Pelobates; species Pelobates cultripes. The sequence continues at coordinate 42,923,228 of OW240920.1, read as the reverse complement.
TGCCATGGGACAAAAAAGGGTAGCGCCTGAGTTTTATTTGTGTTTAGTTTATAGTAAGAAATTTCGCCAAATTCTTGCAAGATAGACATTAATGATGGGACTGAAGTCGAAGGATTTTTTCAATGATAGCATTATGTCAACTGCAAATAAACCTATTTTGTGCAGCCTCTCTCCAACCACAATACCCTTGATGTTTGTGCACTGTCTTATAGACTCAGCCAAAGGCTCCATTGCCAGCACGAATAACAGTGACGATAACAGGCAGCCCTGTCTGGTCCCGTTGAATAAAGCAAAACTGTCAGACACAAAGCCAGTTGCGGACACCATGGCTGTTGGATTACAGTACAATGCGAACACAACCTGGTCTTGATCAATTAGAAATGGAAGTATTGAGCTAGCCTATTCGCCAATATTTTGGAGTATATTTTAGTATCATTATTAATAAGTGATATCGAACAAAATTTGAACACAAATTAGGTGCTTTGCCAGGTTTAGGTAATGTTATCATTTGAACGCATGACGCCTCCTCTGGCATTTCTCCATGAGATCAATAATGATTAAATAAATTAAGTAGATGAGGAGCTAATAAACCAGCAAAGGACTTATAGTATGCCATCGTGAAACCATCAGGTCCCGGTGCCTTGCCAGCCGGAATCATGTTAATAACATCCATTATTTAATTGTGGGAAATAGAGAATTTAGAGTTTCCAATTTATTAATTGATATTTGTTTTATAGGTATTTTATCTAGGAAAGAGTTAATTTTATCCAATGTCGGCTGTTTCATAGTTGAATCTAATGCCAAATTGTAAAGTTTCTTATAGTAGACAGCAAAAGTGTTGCTTATTTTACCCAGATGTATAATTTTAACACCAACCTCTGCCAATAAATGTTCAATCCTATACTGCGAAAGCTTATGTCGAAGCTTCGAAGGCCAATAAAGAGGAAGCTTTGTTACCGTTTGAATATAAAATTTGCTTCAGTTTCTTTAACATCAAGGCTGTGTGTTCCAACTGAACTGCATGAATTTTCTTTAGTTTCCGATTTCATTGTGGCAAGAGAGGGGTAAGGGCCAAACTTATTCACCTGATTGAGATTGTATAATTCTTTCTCAAGAAAATGTAATTTTCTTCAGATATGACCACTGCATAAAGTGACCTCTTAGGACAGCTTTATGGGCATTCCATATTGAAGTACCATGAATATTTAAAGTTAAATTATTTCCAAAATAATCCTCAAGCGCCTCGTTAGCTAATGATTTGTTTTCCAAGTTTGTGACTAAATAATCCTTCAGTCTCCATAGCCTCTTTGAATTCGACTTGAGGGACTCATCAATATGTATAATCACTGGGGCATGATCTGACCATGTCACATCCTTTATTTCAGATCTTAAAACACAAGACATATCCTGTTCACCCATTAAGAACCAGTCAACACATGAATACATATTATACCTAGTTGAGTAACATGTATAGTCCTTCTCTCCTTCATGAATCCGCCAGCAATCGAATAAGCCCTGTGAAGAAAGAAATTTTGAATAAGAGTCAGCTAGTTTTTCTCTAAAGTTATTTGGTTGCTTTCTCTGACAATATCTTGATCACAATCTAATACAAAATTCATATCCCCTCCTATGATCAGTCTACCTCTGACATTGTCTGAACTTTTTTTAGTTATTTTCCTCAAAAATTTAAGCTGTCCGGTGTTAGGGAAGTAAACATTTGCCAAAGTGTAAAACACATTATTAAGCATACCCTCACGTATCTACCCTCTGGGTCAGTAACCACCTCGTCGGTGCGGCAAGCCACACCCATGTGAAAAAATATGGAGACGCCTCTAGATTTAGATCTGAACGTGGAATGAAACTGAAGAGGATAGTGTTTTTGCTAGAGTAGATGGAATCTCACCCTGTTTAAAAAGAGATGAATTGTATACGAATAGTAAAAACATTCAAAAAATAATAGAAAAAAAAAGATAAAAATAAAAAAAGTGAAAAATAAACATGAGGCTTAAGAGTTTTAATGTTCATATAAAAAGCAAGCCAGTCACTTAAACTTTCAGCATTAACAGGAACCAGGAGCCATATGAAAACTCATATGAAGAATCGGCATTCCATGGGTCAGAACATTGAAGACAGGAATCAGGATTTAACAAACCCACATCCACAACGAAATGCAGGAATCTGGAACCAGGAGCCGGCAGCAAAACAAACAACATACGAAATTTCTTATTGGAAGCCAAAAACCGCAGACAGAATTCAGAAGTCGGGATCAGGATCATTAGTAGTATGTTGAGGTATCATCTCCAGACGTCTGAACTTGTTCGGACGGTGAGGAATTCAGAAGTCGGGATCAGGATCATTAGTAGTATGTTGAGGTATCATCTCCAGACGTCTGAACTTGTTCGGACGGTGAGGTGTCGCTTTCTCTGACAATATCTTGATCACAATCTAATACAAAATTCATATCCCCTCCTATGATCAGTCTACCTCTGACATTGTCTGAACTTTTTTTAGTTATTTTCCTCAAAAATTTAAGCTGTCCGGTGTTAGGGAAGTAAGCATTTGCCAAAGTGTAAAACACATTATTAAGCATACCCTTCCAGATCACGTATCTACCCTCTGGGTCAGTAACCACCTCGTCGGTGCGGCAAGCCACACCCATGTGAAAAAATATGGAGACGCCTCTAGATTTAGATGTGAATGTGGAATGAAACTGAAGAGGATAGTTTTTTTGCTAGAGTAGATGGTATCTCACCCTGTTTAAAAAGAGATGAATTGTATATGAATAGTAAAAACATTCAAAAAATAATAGGAAAAAAAAGATAAAAATAAAAAAGTGAAAAATAAACATGAGGCTTAAGAGTTTTAATGTTCATACAAAAAGCAAGCCAGTCACTTAAACTTTCAGCATTAACAGGAACCAGGAGCCATATGAAAACTCATATGAAGAATCGGCATTCCATGGGTCAGAACATCGTAGACAGGAATCAGGATTTAACAAACCCACATCCACAACGAAATGCAGGAATCGGGAACCAGGAGCCGGCAGCAAAACAAACAACATACGAAATTTCTTATTGGAAGGCAAAAACCGCAGACAGAATTCAGAAGTCGGGATCAGGATCATTAGTAGTATGTTGAGGTATCATCTCCAGAAGTCTGAACTTGTTCGGACGGTGAGGTGTCGTCATAGGCGATCGTTGTAAAGCTGTAGTTTTCTCTTGTGACAATGTTTGAATTATATCCATTCCTTCTTCTGGGGAGACTATGGTATAATTGTGTCCATCCAAACAAAACAAAACCAGGAACCCCCATCAGTAGCATATATTAATACTGACGTAATTCAGAGGTGAGTTGCCCAAATTCTCTCCTTTTTTGCATCTTGTAAGGGGAAAAATCTTGACAAATTTTTATGTGACGGAATTCATTTGGAAACTCAGTAGATCTCAATGCCATTAGAAAATCTTCTTTCACTGTAAAAAAATGAATCCTTGCTATTACATCTGTGACAGACCGACTGGGTGCCTCTGCCAATCGCTGCTTCCTAGTGCTTACCGAGTACCACAAGCACTGCACCAGACACCATCAGCACTGTTGTCCCCACTTCCAGAGTAACAGCTTGGCTAGGGTCTCAACTAGGATGGCCCCGCTTGTGTTAGTACGCGGCCGGGATGACCAGGTCAACTGCTATGTCGGTGGCCCTTGTGGTGATCTGGCTTGTAGGCCTCTACCCACCCCAGCCACATTGCTTTTTATGGTTTTCATTACAGAGGCGTATTTTTCCGTTATGTTGTTTGTAGGTTACAATTTATAAATATTATTAAAAAAATTTAGTGTGAAGTAGTTTTAAGCTTCTTTTGGACATTTAAAGTCCCAATGTCCCCAGAGCTTCCTCAAAATGTGGCCATCCAAGATGGTGGCCGGACACGCACCGGACTTATTAGTTCTTAGTCTCTCTGTTATTTAATGCTGGCTATGAATTGGCTATTTACCAAGCAGATCTGATCCGAGCAATTAATCAGTTCATGATGTTTAAGAGGCATGGTTAAGAAAGACCAAGAGACATCAAGAAATGTTTCAGGACCTTGGGGTGACTAGGCTTAAAGTAAAAGCAGAAACCTTTAAAAATGTGGTATCAATAACACATGAGTTGAGACAGTCCTAGGCCAGATAGCCAGATAGTAGAATAGTTAAAGGAACACTTCAAGCAGCATAATCACTACAGATCACTGTAGTTGTTATGGTTCCATGAGTGCCCTAGTAAAGCCATATCAAAACAGTTTGACAACCTACCTGTGGTCCGGCAGGCGTGGGTAGTCTCTGGGACACTAAAGCTCCTGCAATGTCTCATTTATTTGCGGATAGCAAGAGCTAATGGAATCCCAAGTTAGTTGTAAAATCTTAAATACATACACTGGGAGGGCGCCGTGGAACCATAACAACTATTACAAAATATCATGCCTACCAACAGTCCCTTATTTGATAGGACAGTCCAGATTTTTGCATCCTGTCCCACCATCCCGACTTAGTTGCCTGATGTCTTACGTCTGGGACACTAGGAAACTGTTCCCAACAATCATTGCATGAGCGCATCATTACACATGCCCACGCTATGTTCAGAGCACCAGGACCCTGCAGAGAGTACTGAAAACAGTGCTCCCTTCATGTCCTGCCCTCAGTGAGCAGGCTAATGATGATCAAAAATGAGATGGGTCAGGAGTATAACAGAACAATCAGGAACACAAGCCACATTTTAACATAAATCAATCAATTATGCACTACAAATTCAGAAAGAGGTAAGACCAACCAGGACAAGTGGAGAGAAGGGTGGCTAACACACTTTCTTCAGGTGTACCAACTGAATGTTTGAAAAAATAAATACCATGTATCATTGGAAAGTACTAAGCATCGCACAACATCAGTGGAATCTGTGTGTTTGAATAACTCACAATCACTCCTGTCTTCACTTTCTACTTTTACACCTGGCTAACTTTTATTTTTTTTTCACCACTTTATATAATATCCCATACAAATGAACAATTAAGATAAAATTACAGTAGCTAATTGCTCACAGTTTTCTGAATAAAATGCTGGCGTTACCTAAAAAGCGTATTCAATGCAAATTATGCAACATTAACCTCTTAGAAGAAAGTTCAATGCATTCTAACAAGAAAACCATTTTCCTTTAATGCAAAATGGAATATGCATCCTTTACATATGCTCATTTCTTAATAGCCTTAGGTGGGCGTAAAGAAATTATTTTCATTTAAATTTAGTCTGGCACCTGTGAGGTTGTTTTTGATGCAGTCATCTATCCTAATCTTGGGCTGTGACTCATTCGTTCCTAATACAGACTTGGATTGTGTAGAAAACCATCTGTTTTTTTTTTTTTTCTGCTAGAATCCCAAATATCTTCCTAATATCCTTCTGTTAAATAAACAGATAGAGTGGGTTCATGCAAATCACAAACATATCAGTATATTGCAGATGCAATCAGGGTTATTTACCAAAAGTGAGAATTCAAAGTGAATCCTATTTGGATTATTGGCGCCCTGCAAGGCTTAAACATGAAGATTTACTTACCTCATATTCCAGGTTGGGCTGGGCTCGCCACATCAACAATTAAAATATTGATCATCAACAATTAAAACATTGGTGTTTCTACCCAACTAGAATGCTTTACACTGCAGTGTTAAGGAGCATTGCACATAGACCACTTCATTGTGATAAAGTGGTATGGGTGCTTTTAGTGTCCCTTTAAAGAGATACTTTAACTTTAATCACCACAACTTTAGCTGAATTTAGCAGTTTTGGTGTATAGATCATGCCCCCTGCCGTCTCACTGCCCAATTCTCTGCCATATAGGAGTTAAATCACTTTTTGCTTCTGCTTGGGCAGCCCTAGCCACACCTCCCATGGCTGTGACTGAAAAAGTCTGCATGACCCTTAGAGCAGTGTGTTTACTTTAGAAGTTGCTATCTTCCTATCTGTTAATTGCACTGTAATCACATACATGAGGATGTTGCAATCTCTATAAGGCTATTAAAAGAAGAGCAGGAGATAAGAAATTCAAAATTACACACTGTGCAATATGGGAACCTAAAAAAATAAGGCCACTTTTCAGGAAGAAAATAGAGAATATAAGATTAGGACTATGAGAATATTTTTTCAGGAAGTTTATAGAGAGGCTGTGTAGATATTAGACGAGGAGGTGTGGCCAGGGCGTCATAGACAAAGTGAATTAACTCCTAAATGGCAGATAATTGAGCAGTGAAACTGCATATACATGAACTATACACTAACACTGCTTCATTAAGCTAAAGTTGTTATGGTGACTATAGTGTCCCTTTAAATTCACTTTGAATTTTCACTTTAGTGAATAACATTGTAAATATATATGACATTCTTCAGACATTGAAGAATTTATATTTTTAGTATAAAAAAACCCCAAAACTTTAGCTCACTATAAAATATTTTATGACAAAATGTACAAAATAAAATAATGAATATTTGACTTTAATTGAAAAGGTTTTTTTTTTTTGTGTTTTTTTTGAAAGTTTAATGATAAATACAAAATACATTTATATTTCAGCCGAAAATTCAATCCAGCTTCGCTACTTTGAGCTTAAATTTGAAAATTCCCTTTTAATTCAGGACAATTCTCACATTATGAAACCATATACATGGTTATTTACTAATCTCTCATTTTAAACTTAGAATCTGTGAAGGTCAGCTTAATGCTAATAGATGTAGAAGTAGACTCGAGTATGCAAGGTTTCCCGGAACTATAACAGAACTGGAGTGTGTTTATACAGGCAGTCATGAACCACAAATGAAAGCTTAGTGTAACTCATTAAGGAACACAAAAAAAACACTAAAAAAAGTAGAATTCACAGAACATTGGCCTGAAGACAACTCTTCAGGTTTTTTTTTTCACTAAAGTGAGAATTCAAAGGAAATTTCAATATTAAGGCCAGAGTAACTGGGCTGGAAGTTTAACTGACTTAGATAATTTATTCTGACCTTAAATTTGAAACTCACTTTAAATTCTCTTGGAATACACTTAATTTAGTGTATAACCCTAAATAGCGTTAACAGAACTGGTCTGGAATCATGGTGGAAGGGAAAAAGCTGTACTTTACAGAATAAACCAGGTGTGCTTATTCGAACAGCGTTGAAGCATTGCCTGAGTTAAAGGACAACTATAGTGCCAGGAAAACATACCGTATATACTCGAGTATAAGCCGAGTTTTTCGGCACATTATTTGTGCTGAAAAACCCCAACTCGGCTTATACTCGAGTCAGTCTGTATTGTGGCAACTTACATTGCCACAATACAGGCCAGGACCGCCGGGCTCATTACAAGCCCGGTGGTCCTGTTGGGGGCTGACAGTGAGCTGTTACTTACCTTCCTGCAGCTCCTGTCAGCTCCCTTCTCCTCCGTGCAGCTCCCCAGTCAGCTCCGTTCTGCTTACAGTGTAAATCTCGCGAGACTGGGTCTTGTGAGATTTACACTGTAAGCAGAACGGAGCTGACCGGGGAGCTGCACGGAGGAGAAGGGAGCTGACAGGAGCTGCAGGAAGGTAAGTAAGAACTCACTGTCAGCCCCCCCACTGAACTGCCAATGCCACTGGACCACCAGGGATTTAATATTTTCTTTTAATAATAATAAAATAATATTATTAAAATAATATTATTTTATTATTATATTATTATTTTAATATTTGCATTATTTTTTTTAAATGTTTTTTTGTCAGGGAGGGGGGACAAAATTTAAAAAAAAAATAAATAATGCAAATATTAAAATAATAATATAATAATAAAATAATATTATTATTTTAATATTATATTATTTTAATAATATTATTTTATTATTATATTATTATTATTTTAATATTTGCATTATTATTTTTTTGTCCCCCCTCCCTGACCAGGCAACAAGCAGGGAGGGGGGACAAAAAAACATTAAAAAAAAATAATGCAAATATTAAAATAATAATATAATAATAAAATAATATTATTATTTTAATATTATATTATTTTAATAATATTATTTTAATAATATTATTTTATTAATATATTATTATTATTTTATCATTTGCATTATATTTTTATTTTTATTTTTTTGTCCCGCCTCCCTGACCAGGCAACAAGCAGGGAGGGGGGGACAAAAAAAACATTAAAATAATAATAATAATATTATTAAAATAATATAATATTAAAATAATAATATAATAATAAAATAATAATATTAAAATAAAAAAATTCAAATAAAAATGCCCCCCCCCATGATCCAGTTTACACACACTGCACAAACACACACACTGATTTATATATACACACTGCATTATATACACAACACACAAACACACACACACTGCATTCATTATATATACACACACAAACACACTCTGCTTTCATTATATACACACAAACACACACTCTGCATTCATTCTATACACACACTGTAAATAAATATTAAATTAATGTAATTTTATTGGGATCTAATTTTATTTAGAAATTTAAGGCTTATATTCGGGTCGGCTTATACTCGAGTATATACAGTACTCGTTTTCCTGGCACTATAGTGCCCTCACCCTCAGGGTCCCACTCCCGCCGGGCTGGATGGAGAGGAAGGGGTTAAACACTTACTTTTCTCCAGCACTGGGCTCCCTCTTCTCCTCCTTTCCCTGTTATTGGCTTAATGCGCTTTCCTATGGACGCTGGCGTCTTCTCACTGTGAAAATCACAGTGAGAAGCACGGAAGCGCCTCTAGCGGCTGTCAATGAGACAGCCACTAGAGGCTGGATTAACCCATAGGTAAACATAGCAGTTTCTCTGAAACTGGTATGTTTACAGCAGGAAGGGTTAATCCTAGGTGGACCTTGCACCCAGACCACTTCATTAAGCTGAAGTGGTCTGGGTGCCTATAGTGGTCATTTAAGGTAAACATGCTTATATTAGTGGCCAAAATGGATTTTATTAATATTATTATGGAAGAGAAAGACCATCCTTAAAGGACCACTCTATACTTCAAATCATTAAAAAATAAATTAAAAAATAAATCACTATTTAGTAGATACACCCCCAAATAATACATATATGCATTTTTCATGCTTGTATTCATTGGTGGCATAACTTAACAGAGCTTGCCAAGGCTGAAATACTTACGAACTGCAGACTTTGCAAGCTCTCCCCTCTTCCCCGGAAGAGTCTTTCAGTCTCTTCACAGGGAACACACACTCACACTTGCTCGAGTACACACACTGTGCACAGAGTTTAGAAAGAATGCTAGGCTGATCTGAGGTCTGAGAAGAGGTATGCAAAAGGAACTAACGGAAGCAGCAAGCAAGCCTCCTTGGCCAGGGGTGTGATTCATTATTTAGTATTAAAAGTGCCTATTTCTCTTAGAAACCGGCACATTTATAAAGTGCTTCTGAAAACTTGATACTCCCCACTCATAAAGATCTTCAGCAAGCTGAAGTGCTTTAAGGATGTGGATTGATCCTTTAATTTCAGTGATGACTTATAACAGGGGTCCTCAAACTCCGGCCCCCCAAATGTTGCTGAAGTACAACTCCCATGATTCTTTGAATTACATAGATAACCAGAGAATCAAGGGACTTGTATTTCAGCAACATCTGGGAGGCCGGAGTTTGAGGACCCCTGACTTATAATTACAATCAGATTTATATGACAGCAAGGTATGCCCTATATTTTCACGATAAGTAGGTCTGTAGAACCCTGGTAATGGCATATTGGGCATAGCAATTACAATTAGAGGTAAGAAGTTTGCTTAAAGATATCATTACATTATTTATGGTTTTTTTTCCATTTATAATCATCTGGTCCTGGTCCCTATACTGTAGACCAATAAGTGCTGTTTGGCAATAAAGATGAATGAATACATTCTAATATCAAAGCTCACATAACACACTACAGTGACTCATTATGATACTATTCCGCTATTTATTTGCGATGCAAATAAATGAAAGAAAACACCATAGATTATGCAAGAAGTGCTAATGAATGCTTAAATAATATCTTGGAATCTGACACTCATATGCAATAAGACCTGCCAAATCTGAAATCATTTTAATGCTCACGATCTATATTTTTAAGCCCCAGCTGATATGTTCTAGTAAAGTGTGATTTTTTTTATTTTATTTTTACAAGTGCCGTATAAATTTAACAATTCGTAACATTTTTGTTCCAGACAGTTTTTTTTTTTTTAATGGAATTCATTTACTGCCCAGTTTAACATGAATCATCTCATTGTGCTTTATGAAAGGTAGGTCTAGATTGCCAGATAGTGTGAGAAATTTCACAGTGTGGCTTCATTAAACTGCACTTTATGGGTAAAAGTCGATAACAGAAAATGGAATTGTTCAGACACCTGTCTAGCAGTGTAGGAACAATGAAATACATGGATTCATTCAGCAAAACACAATGGATACTAAAAATTCCATAGAATTTAAATGGATAAAAACGGCAGTGAACTTTGTAACATATATACACAGCTTTGTGTCCAAGTGTTGTAGATAGTACTTATCACAGTCTGGTCAATAAAGATGCTATGCGAGCATTGAATGTCCTGCTTATTTAACTTTTACATAACACTGAAGGCTTGCATTTGTTAAAGTAACACTCCAACATAAGACATAAATATATTCCTACATATATTCCTCTACAAACTAGCAAGTCACTTACTATCAAGTATGTCAACCTTGCACGCAGAGCTTAAACCTACACTATCAAGAGTGAAGTAAAGGTATATGACCATACCTTAGAGTGGCCTGGCTTAATGCAAAATATCAAAATCAAGGAGAAAAAGTCCAAGTTCAGGGAATCAAAAAACAAACAAACATACTAACAAAAAGCCAAGCCAAGTAAAGGAGTACAGAGATCAGAACAAGTCAAAATAGATAACCAGGAAAACACAGATATGTACGAACACTCTAATGGGATCACAAAGAAACCACAACAGGGCACTGAGCATATGCAAAACTCAAGTATTTACAGATTTAGGTCTACTTGATAGCCACACGTCCAAAATGGAAGTAGAGATCGAAAGCGCAATTCCGCATCATTGACATCATAACATTGATGCACGTACTTTGCATCATAAAAAGAGGGCAACATTCGGTGTCGAAAACGCTGGCAGAGGAGCCAAAAGGGAGAAGATTGTTTGGTGCCGACTTGTTGAGGTGACAGGCTCAGAAAAAGGGTATGTATCCTTACACTTACCTCTAAATCAGCAGCAAGACTGCCTTCTTAATGTTCCTCTACTAAGCCCCTCGGAGATCAACACTAGTGAGGATCCCCCAAAGCCCAGTCAATGCTTCTCGTCGAGCATAAGTGACAATCACCACATTCCATCAATAGAATGTCACTCATACAGGAGCACCAGATACAATGCTTCTCTAAGAGAGGCCCACACTTCCAATCTGAAGAAGTGCTCTTCTTGAGTGAAGAAAACTCACCCAGCTGCCTGCCTGAATGACTGACAACCAGGAGGGTGAATTTTAGGGAATTCATAAAAATGCTGATTTCTCTTGAAATTTACACTTTTATAAAATAGATAGAGGGGGCATGCTTTTAACTCTTAAAGCACTTCCATAAGTTCAATGGGATTTGGAGTTTTTCTGTAAGCAACCAGGTCATCCATTTTAATTATGGCCTTCAAATAGCAGTTTTTATTCCTATCAAAATATGGTATTTTTTCTTAGGGCTAACCCCCTCCCCCCACCCCCCACAGAACAAGAGTTGCAAATACATTATGACATACAATATTTATTTGTTTATTTATTTAAATACGTACTTACATATAGCATGTTTGAGTTGCCAGCTTATCCTGTCACAGTAGATGTGATATGTGATGAGACCCATTCACTTTTCTGTCATTGTACAGGTTTGCTTCAGTGAATTTGGCAGCTGAAGTCAATCCCAATGCCAATCCCCTGCTGCAATCCCTGTATTCAGTGTTAAACTGTTTTCGAAAGGATCCAAATAAATGAGGGTCCTTGAGCTTCTGCAGAACTTCTTGTTGATTGGGCTAGTACTTTTCCATTAGCACAGGGTCGGATTTCCCATTAGGTAAATTAGGCAGCTGCCTACAGGTGCATGTCCCGTAGAGGGGCACATGTTTTCAGCACCTATAATGTGCCTTACATGTACGACTGGGTTGTCGGAGAGATATAATAATAGAGTTACAAGTACAGGTACAGTTATAGAGGGTGTGTGAGTGCTGCATTTGAATCAGAGGCAGCGAGGGAGCTGTTATCTCCCTGCCCTGCTCCCTCGTGCCTCGATGGCTGTCTACTGATGCTGGGAGCTGGAATGACGTTATACTACAGCCATGGCGGCATCAGCAAAACGCGCGTGAGGGAGCAGAGCAGAGAGATTAGAGCTTCCTCTCCGCCTCTGATTCTAACACAGCCGTCCACTTCCCAGCAGCCCCACTGAACCCCCAACGACAGACCCACGCCAGCTCTCCAGGTAGGGAGGCTGGGTGGAATTTTTTTATTTATATTTGTATATTTATATTTGTGTGTATGAGTGTATGAGTGTATGTGTGTGTGTATGAGTGTATGTGTGTGTATGAATGCGTTTATTGGTGTGTGTGTGTGTGTGTATGAGTGTATGTGTGTGTAGGTGTATGTGTATGTGATTTTTTTTGTCAAATTATTATTATTATTCTTATTATGATATTTATAGAGCGACATCAAATTCTGCAGCGCTTTACAATGGGTGGACAAACAGACATGTATTTGTAACCAGACAAGTTGGACAAACAGGAACAGAGGGGTTGAGGGCCCTGCTCAATGAGCTTACATGCTAGAGGGAGTGGGGAAAAATGACACAAAAAGGTAAGGATAGTATTAGACTAATGACAGCTGCAGAAGAGGAGCTATTAACAGTTTAATTGATATGCTTTTATGAAGAAGTGTGTTTTTAATGATTTGTGACTGGGTGAGCATCTAACGGAGGAGGGAAGTGAGTTCCACAGGAATGGTGCAGCCCTCGAGAAATCTTGAAGGCGAGCATCAGAGGTGGGAGTACGGACAGAAGATAGACGTAAGTCTTCAGCAGATCGTAAGGGCCTAGACAGGACATACTTGTGTATAAGGGAGGATAGATAGGTGGGAGCAAGAACCAGAATTTTAAATTGAGCTCTATATTTTATAGGAAGCCAATGTAGGGACTGACAGAAGGGTGAGGCATGGGAGTTGCGGGCGGACAGGAAGATGAGCCTCGCCGCCGCATTCATTATGGACTGTAACGGCGCTAGTTGGGAGCACATAAGACCACTGAGAAGCCGATTACAGTAGTCAAGGCGAGAAAGGACAGTGGAATGGACCAACACCTTAGTCGCATCTGGCGTTATGTAGGGGCGGATGCGCGCAATGTTTTTGAGATGGCGATGACAGGATTTGGCGATAGATTGAACATGAGGCTTGAAGGAGAGGTCGGAGTCAAAGAGAACACCTAGGCAGCGAGCCTGCGTGGTGGAGCTGATGGTTGCACCGTTGACTTGGAGGGAGACAGACACAGGAGTAACAACACTTGAGGGAGGAAATACCAGAATTTCAGTTTTGGTCAAATTTAGTTTAAGGAAGTGGGCAGCCATCCAGTTAGAAACAGCAGAGAGGCAGTCAGAGACACTAGTCAAGAGGGACGGGGAGAGATCAGGAGAGGACAGGTAGATTTGCGTGTCATCTGCATAGAAATGATATTGGAAGCCAAAGGAGCTAATGAGTTTACCAAGGGAGGCAGTATAGATGGAGAACAGTAGGGGACCAAGGACTGAACCTTGGGGACACCAACAGAGAGGAGTTGGGGAGAAGAAGCAGAGCCAGAGAAAGAAACACTGAAAGAGCACTGGGAGAGGTAGGAGGAGCACCAGGAGAGAGCAGTATCTTGTAGACCGATATTGCGGAGGATGAGAAGAAGCTGTTGATGATCAACAGTGTCAAAAGCCGCAGACAGGTCAAGGAGAATTAGGATAGTGTAGTGACCACGAGATTTTGCAGCGAGTAGATCATTGGATACTTTGGTCAGTGCCATTCAGTGAGAGTCTGTTGGTCATTGAGTATGTGTGACTATCAGTGTGTCTGTTAATGAGTGTGTGTCGATGTGTGTGTCTGTAAATGAGTGTGTCTGTCAGTGACGTCTGTGTATGTGTGACTGTCAGTGTGCATCTGCCATTGTGTGTCAGTCAGTGAATGTGTGTGTGTCTTACTCATAGTGTATGACTCATAGTGTGTGCTTAAAGGGACACTATAGGCACCCAGGACACATCAGCTCATTGAGGTGGTCTGGGTGCAGTGTCCAGGTCCCCTTAACCCTTGCAAGTGAAATTATTGTTTCTCAGAAGTCCTGAGGGACTTGCCGGTGGTTAGGCAACCAAACGCCGCCTAACTGATGCTTGACGTCCTCACACTGTGATTGAGGACATCCTGCCCCTGCTAAATCCCCATAGGAAAATGCAAATATTACAAGTTTTAAAATGCAAAGTTGTATTTTTTAAACTCTGTACTTTGTCTTTAAGAGATATTGCAAAAAGGTGTTAGAAATTGAACGTATTGTTTTTCAAACATGTTTCTTCAATCAATAACCTCTTACCTACTTTTAGTGCATAATATGCTGCGTAGTTCTAACTTATGGCATTTTGTCTTAGCTTAATACAAAAACAAGTAATACATAACATCTTCAAGGCTATGCTACGTCATTAAACTTTAAGACGCCATCTTGTCCTGAGTCAGGGAGTTACACATGACGTGTGCACCCTTATATTTTAGTATAAACAATAAATAAAATGTCTGGGTCATGACAAATAAACAATAGATAAGATGTTCAGACTTTTAGACACCATCTTGTCCTAAGTCAGGGAATTTCCCACGATGTGTACACCCTTATGTTTTAGTTATGGCCTTGTGTCTTTGCCAAGTTAAGGGAGGTCCTAAAATGAATAAAAGTATAAGAAGTTTGACTTTTTCATATATGAACTACGATAACCCTCAAATGAAAAAAGGTATAAATATGTGTACCTTTTAAATGTTAACGGACAGAGTGGAGATTTGGAGACAGAGTCTCTGTCGCTCCATATAATGACTGAGAGATGTTGACATGTTCAAGAGGGTATGTTATTCTATTTAAAATGATATTGCAAGCATATATTTTAATCTTATAATGATATAAATTACTATGATATAAATTATTGTAATGAATTTTATATGTCTATATTTATATTTCTATTTAATAAAATATCTAAAAGACAAAACGTATTTGCTATCAAGACAATCCTTATTTTATATCGTATTCTCAGTTATTTATATATTTTAAATAGAGGATCTATATAATATTATGGCTAAGATATCTGCATGGTTAGCCCTGCTAAGTTCTATGCTTTAAGACGTTATAGGGATAAATAGGGGCACCAGCTGCGGTTACAAATTGATACAATGCTTTCCTATGAGAAGCCTAATACAAGCGCGGAGGAGGAGCCTGACCCAGCACCGAGGGACACCAGCGCTGGTCTCAGGTAAGGAACTTGTGACAGGGCTCCTCTCGGCGCCCCCACCTTCAGGCGCCTTGAGGATTGGCCCAGTGCTGGAGTTGGCTTAATAGACGCTCACCCAGCTTTGTGGCCCCAGACAGGAGCAAGCAGCACACCAGGAAACATCCCAGTGGGTGCCGCCAGCAGGCCGGCACACTAGGTGAATGCCTAGTTCGCCTAATAGTTGCGCTGGCCCTGTTTAGCATGTTATTTGCATTTCCATCATTTCTGTTTTAGCTCAATGAGAATACCTGTTACATTCAAGTAAGTTTGATTGAAACAGTATCAGCTATTACTACTTAAAAAAAAACTTATGATGTGTTTTATGTTTACTAAATATAGTACCATTGCCGTATTTATAAAAGGTAGACAAATGATGCCATATTTGATTATATATTGAACGTTTCTCTAGATTGACTGAGCACGATTTATAAGTCAAACAGGATGCAATATTGCCTTCCTGCCACTTTGACTTTGTTAATCCCTTGAAGTATAACTATTAAATTTGACATTAAATCGTTGGAAGCATAAAATTGTCATGTGCAATGAATGACATGTTTATTTGCAGAACACAGAGCCCCCTCAGGTGAGAAAATGTAAGTTTTGAAATGAGGAAAATATTTTAAGTAATTATAGTTCACTTGCTGAGTGTATCATGGATTGCATATTGTAGCAGTGTAAACCATATACATTTGAGATTGTTTGGTATTACTCTGAACATATGTAAAGATGTCAAATTTTGCCAAAAAAACATTAGTAAGAAAGGAAGTCAAGTAGGGAAGGATGAGAAGAGAGTAGACAAACAGGAAAGAAAGAGAGAAACTAAAGGAGGAACGGAGAAGGAAAGGAAAAGGATGAAAGGAAATTTGAAAAATGGAGTGCGGGAGGGAAAAAAAACAAGGGAAAAAAAGGTGTGAAAAGGATGGGCGAGAGAGGAGATGGAATGTAAACAATATTATTTAAAGAAACACGGAAAGGAATGAGGGATAGAGAAAGAAAATAGAAAAGGGAAAATAAAAGGAATTAAATAGGATGGAGAAAAAAAGAAAACAGTGAGAAAGACAGAACAAAAATGAGACAGAGGAAATGCACGTACTTTCATATTTAGTCCTTGTGCATCTCACCTGGGCCTTTGGCTTTCGTATTAAGATGATAAGGTGTACGTTTTTCTTAGACATTTGGTAGGTGTCGGTTTTATAGCCGTAATATTATTTCACATACTGAATTTGCAAGTTTTACAGCCTAACATATTTTGTTTGTTCAAACCAATCAAAACTTGATTTACGATAATATAAATAAGCATAAAGTATACGGCAAGGACAACATGAATAAAAAGCAATTAAATCTATAGCCTTTTCAACCTACTAAAAAAAAAAAAAAAAAAAAAGAAAGTTATTATTGGCCTGTTCGTTAACCAAACCCCCAGTAATACCTGCTTTCTGTCATTGCTCGCTGTAAGATGTGTAATTGTACATACTTTCGCTTACGGCTCTGATCGAACAAGATAATTTTTCAGATGAAAAAAAACTGTAGCTAATGACAATTCCATTTGTGTTGTTTTACCTAAAGCACATTTATTTCAGCTGGATAATTATTATAACAAGTGGATTTTCAGTGAGCCAGATAATGCACTACCCACAGACTCCAATAATAGGCTAATTAAAATGTAAATTCCTCAGTCAGGCAACTAAATCAAATCTGATCTTCTGGTGTCTGTTTAGTGGCTACTAGCAGTATAACAGTCATGGAATAGTCTTCTTATCTCTTGCAGAGTCAAATCTCCACAGAATGGTCAAGGTCGGTATCTGATGATTTTATAGTGTAGGATGCATTATGCAGGTGAGAATCGCTAAAATTACTTCCTCTTCAACATGCCTGCACTTTGCTCAATTTGATATCCTTATGTAGTTTCGACTCTTGAGATATTGAGGACAAGGTTTATAAGTAGTAAGTATAAGAAGGAGAACCCATCTTGGATAAATTAGCGACAATTTCAATCATTTTTTCTACCCAAGAGATTCAAAGCACTCAGCAACCTATATTAATCAGCTGCCAGTCTGGTAAAATGCTATTAAACATTTTAATCACACTCATTTTTATCAGTTCTGCCAGGAAATGAACCTGCAGCCCCGATCCTTGAACATTGAACAAGTTCCACAGTTGCAACATAAACCAGATTATAAATCTATTTTTTCCGAGTTGAAGACAAATCCACTAAATGAGCTACAAGTGAGAAGAGACTGTGGGGGTTATTCGCTAAAGTGACATCTGTCAGGAATTTTTGAGTAAATTAGAAGTGAATTTAAAATTTAAGGCCAAAATAACCAAATTTCTAAATAACGGGGGGAATGCTGGTGTAAAATGGAGCTGGGCCAGCGATGTGATTTGCGTCACTGGCAATGCCCAAAGGGGTCAGACCTACCCAGACAGGGGACGGGTCCACCCAAAGAAATAGCAGGTATGCTATGATGTTTGTGAACAGTTTCCTGGTGCCCCCAAAAGGGGAAAACAGGTGAACAAACTCAGGATGGTGGGATTGTCCTGACTAAATTAGAATGGTTAGGAAGCCTGGTTTTTCCAGTTAAAGGGGACAAATGAAAAGTGTTTTTTTTTTCAAAGATCTTGGCATGTGGGTTATTGAAAGCACTCTTCTGGACCAAATCAGTCCTCAGGGCCAGATTAAGAGCCCAGTGGGCCTGGTGCTGACAATTTTTTTTTTTTTAAATATAAAGAGAATCCTTGTTTTTTTTTGTTTTTTTTACATTTTTATTTCGAAAAAACAGTGCTACAGAGCATGTATTTTGCATAGTTATACATGGGATAAACAATAGTGGGAAAGTATGAACAGTAAGGGTGGACAGATATTCTGTCAGGTAGTTGTGTGGGAGATGAAGCAGTGAGGATGGATGGCCTGACAAATAAATATTTTACACTGAGTGAGTTCAGTACCAGAAATCCCATTTTAATGGTTGTCAATCGTAGTCGGGAGAACAGAAACTTCGGGGATTAACAAATCTAAGGTCCGGTATGCGGTGGGGGGGGAGGGGCAGGGTGGGGGAGTGAGTTAGGAGTTGGTTTTCTGTTAGTCTAGTCAGCTTTTAAGAAGTGTAGCCGGGGGCCCCAGGTACGTTCATATGTACTATAGGAGTGTGACCTGGAGTAGTGTATTTCCTCTAAGAGGCGTATGGTGTCAACTTTATTGATCCATGCTCGGATAGTAGGTGCCTCTGGTTTTTTCCAGTGGCTAGGGATGAGAGCGTTTGCAGCTGTGAGTAGGTGTGTGGTTAAGGATCTCATATTCTTGGGGACCGATGGTGGGAGGTGGAGGAAGAGTGCAGTTTCTGGAGATTGAGGCAGTTGAATGTTGGTGATGGTATGAATCATCTTAATGATTTTGGACCAGTAGGTACACATGACTGGACAAGACCACCATATGTGGCTTGGGGTTCCCCGAGGGTGGGGACATCTCCAACACTGCGCAGAGGCGTTTGGGAAGATTGTGTTTATTTTGGACGGGGTGAGGTGCCACCTGGATAGCCATTTAAAGTTCCCTTCCTGTGTGTGCGTGCTCATGCTTGTCTTGTGTACGTTGGAAAATATGTGTTTCCAATCTGTTTGCGTTAGGGAGAGGTTTAGCTCGGATTCCCAGGATTTTGTGTATTTGGGTAGGGTGGGCGATAGTTCCTTTTGTATTAGTTTGTATAGGAGGGAGAGGTGCTTCGTTTTGATATCACTGGAAGCACAGTGTTGTTCAAATGAGGTAAGTTGCCGGTGCCCTTGGAGAATGTTGGGGGTGGTTGATAGGAAGTGGGTGAGTTGAGAGTGACGGAATTGTTGTAGGGTCGAGGGTTGTGTATCTCCCCAGATTGCGTTGAGTGGTCTAATTCCTTGGTCATCTAATAGGGTTCGCAGTTGGAAGTAGTGAGTCATCTAGGGACACTAGCTTGGAGACACTAGGGACACTAGCTTGGAGACATGGGGACATTGTGACACTGGCAGACTGGGAGACTAGGGGGCACTGAGACACCAGGGACACTGGCTGGGAGACATGGGGACACTGTGTCCCCATGTGTCTGTGTCATAATATCTCCCAATGTCCTTTAGTGTCTCAGTGTCTGCCATAATGTCTCCCAATTTCCCTTAGTGTCTCAGTGTCTGCCATAATGTCTCCCAGTGCCCCTTAGTGTCTCAATGTCTCCTTGCAACCTTTCCCCCATCCCTTACTTCCCTAAGCTGTAGGCTGTCTCTGCAGGGTGGGAGTTGCTGTCTGGACTCCCTGTAGCTGCACCCCTGCAGATCAGTGAGTATAGATAGACAGGGAGGGATATGCTGGAACTTCCTATCCCTGCCTGTCTCCACACACAGCCAGTGCTGGTATTGCATAGTAATATCTTTATACTGATAAAAATACCAGCACTTGTATTGCCAGTATCACTGTAATATTGGCACCAGCCAGGCAGCCTCAAATACTGGCTGTGCCAATAAAATAAAAGCCAGGTGGAATCCCTAAGAGTAGGGATTCCATGGGCCTGGGCCTGGAGCTGCAGCTCCATCAGCCCCTATGTTAATCCGGCCCTGTCAGTCCTCCATGGCTACCTTTCATCTTGGCATATACAGGGAGTGCAGAATTATTAGGCAAATGAGTATTTTGACCACATCATCCTCTTTATGCATGTTGTCTTACTCCAAGCTGTATAGGCTCGAAAGCCTACTACCAATTAAGCATATTAGGTGATGTACATCTCTGTAATGAGAAGGGGTGTGGTCTAATGACATCAACACCCTATATCAGGTGTGCATAATTATTAAGCAACTTCCTTTCCTTTGGCAAAATGGGTCAAAAGAAGGACTTGACAGGCTCAGAAAAGTCAAAAATAGTGAGATATCTTGCAGAGGGATGCAGCACTCTTAAAATTACAAAGCTTCTGAAGCGTGATCATCGAACAATCAAGCGTTTCATTCAAAATAGTCAACAGGGTCGCAAGAAGCGTGTGGAAAAACCAAAGCGCAAAATAACTGCCCATGAACTGAGAAAAGTCAAGCGTGCAGCTGCCACGATGCCACTTGCCACCAGTTTGGCCATATTTCAGAGCTGCAACATCACTGGAGTGCCGAAAAGCACAAGGTGTGCAATACTCAGAGACATGGCCAAGGTAAGAAAGGCTGAAAGACGACCACCACTGAACAAGACACACAAGCTGAAACGTCAAGACTGGGCCAAGAAATATTTCAAGACTGATTTTCTAAGGTTTTATGGACTGATGAAATGAGAGTGAGTCTTGATAGGCCAGATGGATGGGCCCGTGGCTGGATTGGTAAAGGGCAGAGAGCTCCAGTCCGACTCAGACGCCAGCAAGGTGGAGGTGGAGTACTGGTTTGGGCTGGTATCATCAAAGATGAGCTTGTGGGGCCTTTTCGGGTTGAGGATGAGTCAAGCTCAACTCCCAGTCCTACTGCCAGTTCCTGGAAGACACCTTCTTCAAGCAGTGGTACAGGAAGAAGTCTGAATCCTTCAAGAAAAACATGATTTTCATGCAGGACAATGCTCCATCACCGCAGCGTCCAAAAAATTACTCCACAGCACATTAACTGTATAGCGAAAGAGGTATAAAAAGAGAAGAAAATCGAATGACATGGCCTCCTTGTTCACCTGATCTGAACCCCATTGAGAACCTGTGGTCCATCATCAAATGTGAGATTTACAAGGAGGGAAAGCAGTACACCTCTCTGAACAGTGTCTGGGAGGCTGTGGTTGCTGCTGCACGCAATGTTGATGGTGAACAGATCAAAACACTGACAGAATCCATGGATGGCAGGCTTTTGAGTGTCCTTGCAAGAAAGGTGGCTATATTGGTCACTGATTTGTTTTTGTTTTGTTTTTGAATGTCAGAAATGTATATTTGTGAATGTTGAGATGTTATATTGGTTTCACTGGTAATAATAAATAATTGAAATGGGTATATATTTGTTTTTTGTTAAGTTGCCTAATAGTCACCTGCACACACAGATATCCCCCTAACATAGCTATAACTAAAAACAAACTAAAAACTACTTCCAAAAATATTCAGCTTTGATATTAATGAGTTTTTTGGGTTCATTGAGAACATGGTTGTTGTTCAATAATAAAATTTATCCTCAAAAATACAACTTGCCTAATAATTCTGCACTCCCTGTACATATATAAAGTTATACACTGTGACATTTAATACAATGACGCGTTTAGAATGTAAACAATTACACTTGATTACATTGAATAAATCCTATGGTTTAAATATATTAATTTTTTTTTAAAAATTTATCTCATCACCTTTTATTCCAATTTTATCATGTGATCATTTAGTCCAACAGTACAATGTTGGGATATCTTGCTACAGTAAGAATAAATTATAATTCTACGAAATAAAACGTAATCGTTTCAGTCTTTAAAAGAGATATTATAAATACTCTGCAAACTGTAAACATCACATTGTGTTTGCATTAAAAATGTTAACCCTGGACGAAAAACGGGGTGTTTCACCCAGAAATCGACACTTTCAGACTGCAGCTTATACTATATAACCCAGGAGAGGCTGCTGCACCAGACAGTACCTCTCCCGAACTTCTACGACATCGGACCGACCAAACAGGGCTTGCAGCCTACAAAGGGCTGAGACCGGGAGAGACGGCACCCAGAAGGTGGGCACCCTGAGCAGCACTTCTTGGACCGGCGGGGGTCATCCCGGTCCGCATCAAGCAAAGGCACTCACCTTGCGTAAAGCGGGTAACCGAGACTGCGAGAAACTGATACACGGAAATCCTCCTCAAAATGGTGGAGACACCTTCTACAAGCCACGCCAGATGGGTGTGCCACGCTTGATCGCATGCTGCTACACCTCGACGAAATCTTTGCCCGATTCTGGGAGCAATTGGAAATATGCACAGCAGAGGTGGAGGGGGGACAGAGAAGTGGACGGAGGCGAGCGGGAGAAAGGCTGCATGGGGCCCCGTCAGGCACAACAGCCTACCCAGCATCCAACCCGCACGCACAAAGCCCACCTGGGCAGAAAGCCAACAGGGAACTCGTTCAAAAGCCTCAACGAAAGGCCCCACAACAGCTGACTAAACACTTCAGTCCCAGGCGGATTAAAACCCTGTAGCAGCAGCCAGTGGCAATGAAGAAGGCCCCAACATGGCGGCAAGTAAAGCGGCATACATCGCACCAGCTGTGGGCGCCACGTGAGCGGGCACTGTCAAACCTTAAGCCAGCCAACACACATCAGGTAGCGGTGGAGACATCGATCCCGGTGAGTGGCTTTACCCTACAACCCACTGTGAAGCCTGGAAGCACAAGACATCTCTCCCAAAGGCTGGACTGTGCTCTGCCCCTTGAGGGCATAGGATAAACTGAGTTGACAAATGGAACTCTCTGGGACTAATGACCAAATATTGATTTCCTTATGAGCTCTGATTGTTTACTATTATTTTTCCTTTCATATGATGATACCAGCAGCCCTGATAGCCGACATACTATTTTTCGGCCCTCGATTACTAATGCCTTTCCCTACCACTCCAAAGGGGCCTCCTAGGGGGTTAATGCTGACAGGCCAGCAATATGTTCTATGTTTAACCGTTATCTTAATACACTGTTTTAATGTTCCAGCACTGCTTTATATGGTCATCTCACTGCAGCTCCAGGCCATAATGATATATAAGCCCAAGAGTAGCCTGCTCAGACCCATTAAGAGACAGGGAAATGCAGAGAGCTCAGTAGGGTATTAGACTACTTAACTAAGCGTGTATTGCATATCACACAAAAGCATTATACACATACAAGCCTAGTCAAATGTATGACTCTTTATTGTAGTTTTTAACGCAAATTACCTCGTCAGACAGCACTCCAACCCACACCAGTTGTATTAACCTCTCGCAGCTGGTTTAGCCTGCGTTGAACCCGCGATTAGCTGTCAACCACTCAGTACATGAATCTATGCATGTCTGAATGTGAATGCCTCGATATAAGCTATGACTAACAGATACTACCTGCTACCAATCTATGTTAAACATGACTCATGACTATGTTGAACAACTCCTAACTAAAAAATTGTGCAAGTACAAATGTATACTCCATTGTTACTATTGTTTGCAAAGCATGAGGATTGCCTTTGGGGTACCCCATGCACGTTTGTTATCCCATATGCATGGCAAAAATAAAAATGTTAACCCTGGGGGGCGGGGCCTGACAGTCAAGCTTGCCAGACGTGTTTCATGAGAGCTCCTGCACAGCTGAATTAAACTTTGGCTTTTCTTGCCCAAAAGCGATATATTTGCAGACCCGCATGACGGTAGATACCTGTTGAATTGTGTGGGGGCCCGTGGATAACAGAACCACATCATCCTGAGGAGATATACCGTACCTTACACATAAGGCCTAGAGAGGAAGGTGGCCTGGTGACTGGGGGAGGCAGCCGATCTCCCGACACAGGGTCCGCATGGAGTGACAACCCTCCTGTTGCCCTGCTACCCCCCCCCCTTTGGACCAGCGCGGGTTATCCCGGTCCCCACTGGGGAAATCTACTCACCTGCAGCAGAGAAATATCTTGCCGCCGACGAGCCCAAGATGGCTGCCACGCCACAACCTCCACAACATCAGACGAGTCTGTCCTGGAGGGTGAACTTCAATGCCCGCTATGACCTGATTTGTGAGGCATTCTGGAAGCACATACAATGCACACCTCCCTCCCAAGCTATCCTGCTACCACAGAGCATGAAAACAGAGGAGAGACCTACAGATCCTGCCCTGGGTCGGAGACCCACCTGGTGTCTTCGACCTTGCCGCCTGCAGCCACGCCAAGTACCATGATGTCCCAAAGTCTGCGTTCATGTGCATGGAGACAGAATCCCCCTCGGTGTGGGAAGCCAACCCCACATATAGCTTCGGCTCAGAGAGATGCAATCCCCGATTCCAGCACACCCTTAATTGCTCATCTGCCTGCCACCTGGCTGTTCTCACGGGACAGTGTGTGGACCAGGGGTGGCAGCATGACAGATCGGGAGGTGAAGTGCCTATTGAAGCTCTTGTACTTACATAGCGATTCTCAGCCAGTCTATATTCAGCCTAAACTGTAACTAATAGCTAGATATGTATGACTTGCCCTGTTTATCTTTTCTGCCTAGCTTACATTACCATTTCCACAAAATTGTGCATTTATACTGAATGCCAATGTTATACTCTGTTTTGTTGTTGAAGAGCTCCTAATTGCTGTTGTGGCATTTCAAGCATGTTTGTACATCTATGCACATCAAAAATAAAGATTTACATTTTTTTTTTTAAATGTTAACCCTTCTACACCTTAAAACTGTTATCATGTGCTGTAGTGGTTATGGTTCCAGGAGTCTCCCAGTCTTGTCCCACAGTAAGAAGTCAAAAACTTTTCAAAAAGTTTGACACTTATTGGTTTCCCTCGAGTGCCTTTGGCCCTTCATGTCTTCTGTAATCTAGCTACAGCACAAGTTCATTTTATGATTTAGCAATATCAATGTTAACCCAAAATATCCAAGTTCGAAAAACGTTGCAAACCATCAGAGCCATGGTTCAAGGGGCCCATCGGGTTGCCCATGGTGTTTGTATGTATGTATGTGTCTTTGTATGTATGTATGTTGTGTGTGTGTGTGTGTCTGTCTGTATGTGTGTGTGCCTGTCTGTTTGTATGTATGTGTGTCTTGTGTGTGTCTGTCTGTATGTATGTGTCTGTGTTTGTATGTGTCTGTCTGTGTGTCTGTATGTATGTATGTGTGCCTGTCTTTTTATATGTATGTGTCTTTGTATGTATGTGTGTCTTGTGTATGTGTGTCTGTCTGTGTGTGTGTCGGTCTGTATGTATGTGTCTGTCTGTATGTGTGCCTGTCTGTTTGTATGTATGTCTTGTGTGTGTGTGTGTCTGTCTGTCTGTATGTTTCTATGTGTGTGTGTCTCCATGTATGAATGTGTCTGTATGTATGTGTGTATGTGTCTTTGTATGTATGTGTGTGTGTCTGCTGAAGGGTGGGAGAGGGGGTAGGAAAGAGGGAGGGTAGGGGCCCCATGGATTGTGTGTACACTAACTGGATGCATAGATGGATTAGAGAATTTTCCAAATTTGACCTTTAACTTGAAACTCAATTTGAATTCTCACTTTAGTGAATAACTCTGATTTTCTACAAGATTGAGGGAGACTGACTCTGTACCCCATGCTCCTAACAATGTGGCTCCTTTCCAGCATCAGTAAAATAATATATTAAATCAACATTTCAACCCAGCTATTTTTATAATGATACTTCCACAGTGTGCCTTAACATTGTGCTCATTCTGTCAGTAGCATTCTGAATAGTCTACCTGTGCTACAATGTATTCTGTGGAACCACTTAGATAATATATGTCATGTCTGAAAACTTGTCCTGGCACTAGGGTAAAGAATTAACCCAGCTGCCAGTTAAATACATGGTATCACATCCATGCTCTCACACCCTGTCCTCCTGCCTGAAGCATTATTGGTACCCTCAGTTTTATCCCTTATTAGAAACCATTAATAAAAAGATGCTGATGATTAAGTAGCAACAGCCAAATGTTTAGTGGCATCTGAGCGTTTGACACATTGATATATTATTTTTCATGAAAGCAGAATGACTGTGTAGTGCGAGGCTTTCTAGACATTTGCCCATCCTTTTTCATAATGATCTGTTCAATGTATTGCTTTAGTTAAAGTACGACAAACCACAATTAATTTTTTTTCTAAACCGTGCTGCTGTTTTATAAATGACTACTATTAGCATGACAATTAAATTCTGGTGTCGACTCAATGCCAGGGAAGACTCAGATTCCTGTCATTGGGAAGAGCGTGGGTTTCATATAACATTTGTGCTGCGTAGTTCAAATTAAATGTCAGCTCTCTGCAGGGGAGAAAAGCTCATTGGGTTTATTGATTAAACCTACAGCGCAAAAGAGGCTTTCCAGAGAAACCCGGTGCGGTGAATTATGACAAAACCCTTCCAATATTTTTTATTGAAACACAAATTATTACTTCTTTGCTTCTGTCTGGAATATAAAAGTGTAAGGGACAGGCATATATCAATTCATTACCTGTTAATCACAAACAAGATGTTAGGATGGACCATTCTTCATTTTCCTATAAATTTATAAAATATATATGAAATAAAACATCGGCAACATAGGACAAACAGATAATTGTCAACAGATGAACTTGCAAGCCTAAGAAATACAAAAATAAATTTCACTAATGAAGCACATTATTACAGTGGAAGTTGGTTAGATTTAAAATAATAATAATAATAATAGTTTATCTAACAAATTAGGAATCATGGAGAACGTATGGCCTTATTTGCAGATTCTCAAAATTAAGACCTCAAAAAACCTATGCTCACTGGGAAATTGAAAATCATAATTTTCAAGAATTCCCTTAACATGCAAACTGGTCC
Source organism: Pelobates cultripes (assembly GCA_933207985.1). Taxonomy (NCBI): domain Eukaryota; kingdom Metazoa; phylum Chordata; class Amphibia; order Anura; family Pelobatidae; genus Pelobates; species Pelobates cultripes. The sequence continues at coordinate 42,896,221 of OW240920.1, read as the reverse complement.
AGAATTCTCAAAACACAATAATTAGTTGGGGGTGTATTTCAATGGCATGTTACGAGACACGTGAGTACAGATAAATGTTAATCTCACTAAAATTATTTTGGTGACGTTTCTAAAATTCCATTTAGAATGTCCACTACTGAACACGCGTTCCGAGATGAGCAGTATGCAGCCCATCCGATCACCGCAAAGCCATCTCCCTGCACTACTCGTCATACTGCCTCTTGGAAACAAGCAGATCCCAACAAGCATACTCGACTACCTTCCTGTGACCATCAACCTACCCTCATGTGGGCACTTAGGCCTGAATTTGAAACACTTGTGGTGGGACTCTGTGTTGCCCAGACAGGGCATAGGTTAAACCCAAAGCTAAGCTGTTGCATGCTCTACCTATGGCATAATGTCCCCACTACCGTACGCTTAGAGAGAATCTTACCTTGTGTTTCTTATATATAGAACTCAGGGCTAGCTGGCCTAAGGGGCCTCCCAGGGCTTCTTTCCATGTTTACACTCCCCGTGCATTCCACTTTCTTATTCATTAATCTACTGTCCTACTTCATATGCACGATATTCTTACTTGCCTTTCATTTTAATTTTTCTTTATGCTCCTACTAAAGTGCAGTATACCTAACATTTTATGATCAATCAACAAATTTTGCTTGCTTCATATGTCTTTGCCAACATGTTATTATATGCTTGTCAGTTAATTTCTGCACGCTATAAGTAAAGAATGTAATAAAAAATGTCAACAACAACAAAAAAAAGAATAAAAGTTGCCTGTGAAATGCATGGAGAGAGGACAGACTATGCTTAATACACCCTTATAGACTGCACATGATGCTAAACTAATATATTCCATTCAGCAGCACTGGGGGTACAGGCCCAAACTAAATCATATTATGTATCTCAATTTACAGAGTGAACGAGTTACTGGCAAAGTGTTTGAATCATCAGTGCCTATGTTATTGGGTCTCATGGCTGGGTTGTATGAACTTTTACTTCTGTATGCTTATTAAATGTTTGCTGCAAATTATCGTCCTCTGTTAGTGTACTTGTTTGAAATACTCTAATAAAGTTGTTGGTGTGTCATGAAAAATAAAAATATTCCCAGACACAGTTAGGTAGCCTCCTGCTGGGCTCAGCAGATCCACTCTATCGTAAGTGTGAAAGAGTTACATTTTCAGTAATTATCACATGTTCAGACAGGTTTGGTTTTCGTCCTACTTTGCAGAACATTTCCCCCGTAACCCTGAGAACAATCACTTTATAACCAATAGATATATGTACATTTTATCTAAAGGAAAACTTGTTACAAATGGAAAATCTATCACAAATGCAGTTAATCTGAAGAAATTATGTTAATAAAATGTTGTTGTATAGACTGGCTTTTGTATAAATGTCGAGGCAGGCTGCCAAAATACCTGTATTTCATCAAAAGTACCCAAAATTGCACTCCTACAAAAGCTGGATGGTCTAATCTTCAGGTCATAGCTTTATTAGAGAATTAAATAAAGTTTGTGATACAGGTATGACACTAAACTAAGAAGGAAAACATGGACATTGGGGGAACACTCGTACTATGCATTTCTAAGCAGTGTGGTGATGGCGTAGACACCAAAATTTATACAAAATACAGATTATTAAAACTTAGATTATTTTATCACTAAAAGCCAGAATAATGTACAATCTTAGGAAATGACAGGAGGCTCATATTTGCAGTTTGAATGCTCTGACTGGACAGAAAAGGCACCGTGAGGAGCAGGTCGGAAGTGAAAAATTCAGAAGGTGTCTTTTCGAGACCAATCTGCAGAGTGAATATTATCCAAGAGGGATGCTCCAGAAGCGATAAGGTTAGCCTGGATGAAAACGAACGCACTGTAGAAATAGGAGTGATGGAGGGTGATGGAGGGTTCTAACAATGCAAAGTTTTGGAGCTTGTGGAAAAAAACAGGTAAAATATGGAAAAAGTTTTGGTTTAGTCTGACGTGAAATCGAAAAATAAAATGTGCCCTTCCGGGGTAAGGAATAAACCGGTCCTGACGTCTGTGACATTCCAAAAGGATATCAGACACAATAGTAACCAGGCCGGTGCAAGTATTTTTGGCTACACAGACAAAGATCTCTTCTTCTGCCCTCCCCCCTGTGCCCCACTAAAAAGGCATCTCCCCCCTCCTGAATTTCTTTTGTGTTTCTTATCCTCCCATTTTCATCCTACACTCTACTATATTATATCTTATCCCTAATTATTTCCCTTTGTGTCTCTTATACTTTTGCCCCTTTGTGTGTCTCTTTCTCCCCCAGCTCCTTTGTATGTCTCTTTCTTCCTCCAGTCCCTTTGTGTGTATCTTTCTCCCCCTTCCCAATTCCTGTGTGACTCTTTCTCCTCCAACCCTTCTATGTCTTTTTGTGTCCCCCAGCCTCTCTGTCTCTCTCTCAAGCCCCAGTCTGTCTATTTTATCCTCCCCCCCGGCCCCACTGTGTCTTTTTTTCTCTCCATAGTCCCATTTGTGTGCCTCCCACTACATCTATCTCTTTCTTCCCAATCCCTTCTATGTCGCTTTGTGTCTTCCCCAGCCCCTCCATGTATCTCATCTCCTCCACATGTTTCATTCCTCCAACCCCCCATGTGTCTCAATTCCTCCCCCAGCCCCTCCATGTGTCTCATTTCACCCTCCTCATGCTAATTTCCTTCCCCCACTCCCTCCATGTGTCTCATTGCCCCAGCCCACTACATGTATCTCATTCTCCTAGTACTGCACTCTCCTGCTGTTGGCCACCTGAATCCTGTGCCTCCCTGGGCTGGTGCATAGTAAGGCCTGTCCCGTCTTAAAGTTTAGCAGCAAGCTGGTGGAGTAAGAGGTGTTCATTCTCAGGTCTGGTTTGCAAGAAAATAAATACTATGAAAATGTCCCAGAAAGAGGAATATTGGGGATCTGGAGGGTGAGCAATTTGAATCCCATGCATAAGGTGGCACGTTAATGAGTCTTTACTGACAGGTATACCTTGACTTGTGACATGGGCTGCAAAATGGTAGACCTATACAGGTTGATAGTACGGTACATGTTGCCCTCTTCAAAGTGAGTGAGCCCCAATCCATACACAAATTAATCCATGAGTTCCAAGAAGAAAGATAGTTGCATCTTTTTATAGTGTCACAGCAGCATATCTACACAGCGAGTAGTAGATATTATTGCTCTTTATATACATAGGGCTGAGCATTTCATTAATAATTCTCCTTTACTCCATTTACCCCCACCCAGTCCAATTTACCCACTCTCTCCCCCCCTCCCATCCAACTGCCAGCCACTTAGATGGTATTTTATGTTTATTTAACCTTGGTGATTATTTCTTTATTTATTTTTTATTTTTATGTTTCCAATAAAAGTTGACATTGTATATGACTTTTAATGTATTGGGGATCCTTCTGTGTCCTCCTGAATTCAGGTAATTTGGACATCCTTGTACTTATTTTCAGGTGGAGACCATTCCACAGAGTGGAGGTGTCTATTAGGATCAAACTTGGTGTAGTCAGTGATTCTAATATGATCTCATTGTCTAGGAACTTCAAAGTCTTAGTATTAAAGTGATGGTCCTTAGAGCAGGGCTCACCCATGAAGGATACTTTATTAAATTTGGACTTACTGTCTGGCCCAAACCATTCATCATTATCTAAATATTCTGCTTGCCAGTCATCCACCCCAGATAGGTCAGGCGGGCAGCCATGGTCATCCTCACTCAGGACAGTCTGAATACTGCTTGAAAAAAGTATTTGATCCCCTGCTGATTTTGAACGTTTGCCCACTGACAAAGAAATGATCAGTCTATAATTTTAATGGTAGGTGTATTTTAACAGTGAGAGACAGAATAACCAAAATAAAATCCAGAAAAACGCATGTCAAAAAAGTTATAAATTGATTTGCATGTCAATGAGTGAAATAAGTATTTGACCCCTTCAATTTAGTACTTAGTAATCATTGCAACGGGATCATTAAAGGGGAGTATTGTACACATCCCAGGACAGTTGAGCAGATAAGACTTAGAAGCTTTTTTTACTTGTCAGACTGATTTTGTAGTTTACTTTTTAAAGTGCCCATGTGGCTTAGGTTATGCGGGTAAAACTATTTATGCATTAAAAGACCGCATATCACAACACAAAACTACCATCCGTAGCCTTAAAGCTGATACTCCTCTAGCCCGTCACTTCAGTGAAATGAGTCATAATGCCTCCCAACTTAAGTACCAAGTCATGGAAAGGGTACTCCCCCTAACAAGAGGGGGCAATAGGGAGAAGATAATATTACAAAAGGAAGCTCGTTGGACATACCTACTGGACACAGTGGCCCCTCATGGTCTTAATGAGAAACTTGAGTGGCACTGGTTCCTGTAGGTATGTAGTGCACCCACCGGTTGGTGAGTCTTGTAAGTATTTCTGCCCTAGTTTCTGGGCTTTTTTTCTTTATCAATGGAGTTCTCCCCACTGACTCTGTCTCTTTAAGACCCTGTATGTCCATCAGTTATTTCCTTAGTTTATGGTCTCTTTTACTCCCCCATTTGTTTGGGGTTGTGTCTGTTTTTCCCCCTGTTAGTTTACTGAGGGGAATTACCTCTGTATATATATATATATATAGTATTTAATCTGTATATATTTATACTACTATGTTGGTTTTCACCTTAATTTTGTTTTGGATTCCTCCATATGCCTTTTATTTATTAAGCATTATTTTTGTGTTTTCTTATTGCATTAGCCTTTATTATTTTATTTTATTAGTTTGTTTGGGCTTTTTGCTAGCCCATTTATGCATATTTTCATGTTGTTGTTATATTTGCTCTTATCTATGGTGTATAGATCTCGATCACTGGCTGGCTCATTTACCTTACAGCCAGGAGACCTGGCTAAAGCATTTCCTGATATGTTTTGTTTACTGTTGCCTAGCAACATGACATGCTGGGAAATCCGGCAAGATGGCGGCCGGACCCAGGAGGACTCCTACTCAGCACTGATTACAGAGGGGGATTGCTGTGGACGTTTGTTTATTGTATTTTCTCTATTTAAAGGGTGAGTGTATCATATGGGTTTGAAGCACATGGTGCATTGAAAAAGGGTTGTACCCGAAATGTCTGTTTATTATTCTGTCCTCCAATAAATGTTGGTAGCACTTTGTTTGTGCACATAGCAACATTTGCGCAGCCTCTATTTGTTTGATTTGTACTGTGGATTGTCACTGTTTGAGCAGCAGTGAGAGGCTTTGCTGCATTTGTGAGTACTATTTTTTTCTGATTTTTTTTGCTATATCTGGATCTTTTTATCCAGCTCCTCATACTTTGTTTTGTGTGGCAACTTAGCACTTGGTGGCAAAACCCTTATTGGCAATCACAGAGGTCAGACGTTTCTTGTAGTTGGCCACCGGGTTTGCACACATCTCAGGAGGGATTTTGTCCCATTCTTCTTTGCAGATCCTTTAATGTGCTTCTTCTTGAGCCACTCCTTTGCTGCTTTGGCTGTGTGTTTTGGGTCATTGTCATGCTGTAATACCCATCCACGACCCATCTTCAATGCCCTGGCTGAGGGAAGAAGGTTCTCACCCAAGATTTGACGGTACATGGCCCCGCCATTGTCCGTTTGATACAGTGCAGTTGTCTTGACCCCTTAGCAGAAAAACACCCCAAAGCATGATATTTCCACATCCATCCAGTAGGGATGGTGTTCTTGGGGTAATAGGCAGCATTCCTCCTTCCCCAAACACAGCGAGTTGAGTTGCTGCCAAAGAGCTCGATTTTGGTCTCATCGGACCACGAAGAAGAGATTGGGGGTACCCACGAGAGATGCATTATGCAAGAAAGGTACTGCCACAGTGACCCAAAATTCATACAGAACAAAATAGTTACGGTGCACTCAGACTTCTAAAAATACATAAACAGGAAGGCTACTATAAAACACTTATCTAAGAGAATAAATATGGTGATTTAGTTCCACCATATGGCCATATGATGTTAAGCCCACCACTGCTTCAAAGTACCCCAATGTTAGTGGGTCCTTCGCTAATTACAAAATGTGGGAGACAAATTAAATAGTACTGGTGCTAAAAACAAGCTACAGTGAAGCAGTGGTGGGCTTAACATCATATGGCCATATGGTGGAACTAAATCCCCATATTTATGGAGGGCATTTTGCCCTCCAAAAAACACAAGAATATAATTTTGAAGGAAGATCCTTGTAACCAAGATTTTCCGTTATGGAAATTGTCTTGACCAAAATATGAAAATTTTACCCAAATGTTTAAGGGTTGGTTCTCAAGCCACCATAAAGTGCTGCTAGATGAACAGACTGATTTTATTTCACGTTACTCCTTTTACACTGTAAGAATAATAAGCAAAGTAAAACATATACATACACGACACAGCAGAAAAATTTACTGGTAAAATACCCCCAGACATATCCCTAGCCAACAACTAAAGAATTTGCATTAGCCCTTCGATCAATAATTCATTAACGGCATAAATAATTCCTACAACATTGATAAGCAGTTGAGCTATAGAAATCCAGAAACTGTGTTCTGAGACTGTGTGTGGCTAAGCATTGTTTAGAAATCGCATCTGCGTTTATATAAGTCTGTGAATGTAGACGGATATATAAAAGGAGGGGGTTACAAAGTAAAAAATGAATGGTGCAGAGTTTCGCTTATTTTGGTTTGTAACCCATTATTGTTGGTTGCCCAGTACTCGTTGTGGACTCTTCTCAATTATGGAATTTGGGGGATATTTATCTAAATTGTTCTGAAAAGTGGTAGTTAAATTCTGTCATTATTTTGATTGTATTTATAAACGTGATGTAAAAAATGTAGGTTTTCTTCATGGTAAATTATATCAGTTTTCACAGAAATTTACATTCCACCAAATTTTTTTTTGTGCCACTTTTCTGTTGGAAAATTGGTGGAAATATACAAAAATCTGTTGCACTGGCAAAGAAATGGACATATTCAAAAATAATGGTTAGTTCGGAAAAAAGCAATAGATAAAAAAAATCTGACTAAATTAATAAATTACACCAAAAAGTCTCTAAATATGGATTTGTAAATAAAGATACGTATAGATCCAGGTACATCAATAATCATAGAAATCATATCCAATATATCAGCTTTCGTCTAGTACTGAGCTAATGGTGTTACACTTTATCTGGTTCCCTACAGAACAGCGTTACAGAAGTTGAAAGATTGTTGGGGGGGATTGAGAGATACTAATTTGCTTTTTGGTGTAACTTTGTCACAACAACAAAAGAAAAAGTCCTCATTCAGTATCGTAAATCAACTTGACCTTTTCCTCTGCTAAACAGTCGATAAAGTACAGTAATTGCAAACTATAGAAGTGCAAAGCTATTTCACAGCTGCTATTCTGTAAAAAAAAAAAAAACTTTAAAAAAGAACGAACAGTTCTTTTCTAGAACAGTTACATTTTGTTCTTGGAATAATTTATTTTATACAATTGTATTTGTAAGTGGCTGACAGATGAGCTAATTGTTAATAGGAAATTTTTGTAGCAAGGTAAAGATAAGATAATTACACTCCATCTGGGACTGTTCACTAAATTTAAAAAATGTTGAAAGACAATAATCTCAGAAAAGCAATCTTCCTATTTGCATAATATATAGTTATGTAAAACCTTTATTTTTAAATTAATTTTCTCTTTCTCTCTCTGTCTCTGCAAAATGATGGATATTGAAATTACAAAGTATTTACCCAATTTAAGTCTGAGAGCTTTTTCTATGTAATCTGCATTTTAAATGCTTTTTATTCCATTCAGCTATATTACTGTTATGAGATTATTTTGAAAGAGAATAACCCTTATAAAATCCACATAATTTAGATTTATTTTCTGGTGCACGCAAAAACAGATTACTCGAGTATAAGTCGACCCGAATATAAGTCGAGGCCCCTAATTTTACCCCCCAAAACTGGGAAAACTCATTGACTCGAGTATAAAACTAGGGTGGGAAATGAAGCAGCTACTGGTAAATTTCTAAATAAAATTAGATCCCCCAAAAATTATATTAATTGAATATTTATTTACAGTGTGGGTATATAATGCAGTGTGTGTGTGTGTATGAATGCAGTGTGTGTATATAATGCAGTGTGTGTTTGTGTATGTGATACAGAGTGTGTTTGTGTATGTGATGCAGAGTGTGTAACCTTGGTGGGGGGTGGGCATTTTTATTATTTATTTATTTTATTATTATTTTAATATTATTTTAATATTAAATTTTATTTTTAATATTTTTATTTTATTATATTATCTACATTTTTATTTTATTTTTTCGTCCCCCCTCCCTGTTTGATACATGGCCAGGGAGGGGGGCTATATTATTCCCTGGTGGTCCAGTGGATGGGCTGTGCTGGGAGCAAGCTGTTACTTACCTTTACAGCAGCTCCTCCAGCTCCCTTCTCCTCCATGCCGTTCAGGTCCAGTGTAAATCTCGCTGACTGCGTGCTGCGTGGAGCATTGCCACGGCTCTGACGGCCATGGCTCTCGCGAGACTTACACTGGAGCCGAATGGCACGGAGGAGAAGGGAGCCGGAGGAGCTGCTGTAAAAGTAAGTAACAGCTTGCTCCCGGCCCCCAACAGGACTGCCGGGCTTGTAATGAGCCCAGCGGTCCTGGTTTGTATTATGGCAATGTACGTTGCCATAATACAGACACTGACTCAAGTATAAGACAAGTGGGGGTTTTTCGGCACAAAAATGTACCGAAAAACTCGTCTTATACTCGAGTATATACAGTAGCTATGTGAAAACCACACATTTTGTTGCGACATGCACTTTGATAACTTCTGATATTTTTACTCACAATGTCCATGGCTTGTCCATGAGAAATTAATGGATTTTCCTGGCCATGGAAATGGGGCACACAGATCATTCTAGTCGTGGATCATCCTCTATGCCACCCATGATGATATAGGCATCCTTCCTGCCTAAGTAGTGTACAATGATGAAAAACATCACAAAACACCTGTTCATCAAAATGCAAAATGAGGTTAACATGTCTGGGATATACACAACTTTTGCACACTTTGGTTTAAGTGCATGGATTAACTGCCTGCTTGCGATTTTGAATACATTCGGAATTCAATGTTTCAATAAACAATATAGGTGAAGTATTGAACAAAATGGCTTAGTTGCGTTATATTTTCAAAAATAGGATAGATGGGTGGGAAAATATTGTGTGCTGTACTGAACTCTTGTAATTGAGTTTGGACCTTTCATAATTGTGCAGTTCCTACCCTGATAAAAAATATTACTCCGTTGATCACATATTGTCAAAAGAGATTGCCTCTATGTAATATTTTACTTTGTAAGTAACCCCGGATGCAAAATGAACTGTAGATAAGGGCTTGCATGCTGTACAGAATGACCACAAAATATGGGCAGAGGCCTGGGTTCTCATGATTTCCATAAAAAGAACAGTAGAAAAACATATTTAACTAATGTAGTGCTGCTACCCCTCTCACTGTGGCTCCAACAGTGAATATTACAATGAATGAACAGAGCAGAAAAAGGAGGGAAGCACAGCAACATATGTGTGCAATAAATGGCAAAAACAATAATAATAAGTGCTACCATGGGTATATTGAAGGAACAAGTGTACAGGCAATTGTTTCTGGTACAGTTTTTTATCAATGCATCTTGTCCTTCGATTGATAAAGGGCTGTGCCCGAAATGTTTGCCTTGACACGTGTTCCTTCAATAAATCTGTGGTCGCAGATGTTGCACATGTATGTTGTTGCACGTCCCTTTTTTTTCTGCTTTGTTGCATCCACTGGGACATAATGACTGCTGACTGTTTATAGCAGCTGTAGCTCAGTATCACTGGGAAGAATCCTAAAATAAGGCAAAAATAGACTGATTTTATAGAGGGGGGGGTTACGTGCGAAATATTGGATTGTAGTGAATTCAAAACCAAACTGCAAAATATAGTAAAATAGCTAGTGTGGAAAATATATACAGCTCTGCAGTAGTCACGATTGTCTAGATTACCTATCTAAACACATATATGTAATCATATATGTAATCAGGAAAGAGGTGGAGTAAGGGCTAAATACTAAATTAAAAAAGTGTACTAAGCCATAACTAGGGTAACCAGATATTTGTGAGCAGAATTCTGAAGACAATTGTCCTGGTAAATGGAATCTAGAGATTGGACTGAGAGCAAGTTCTAGAGCAAAGGCCAGTATTTAGAGTTAATAGAACTTCCTGTACATGTTGAAAAAACAACAAAGAAATACAGGAACTAGAGTAGAACTGGAATCCAAATAAACAAAGTCCAATGTCCAAATTGTATGGATAAGTAAGCTCAGAGTTCAAATAGCACACATGCTGCTTACTGGTTTAGCATTGGCTGTACGCTATTCTACCCTAATAATTAACATCAAACTTTTCATGCTTAATATTGATTAACTTGGCAAAATGTATCTAATCAGGAACATTTTTCTTCATAATTTTGTAAAAATATTATTTACTAAGTTGATCAGAGATTTTGCATTGTGTGATCAAATCTCATCACACTTAAAGTGGATAATTTGAAAACCCCTTCTTGAACTCAAGTACAGCAAACCCCTGTACACCCATATACCAGGCTGACGGAATACTAATGTAGTGTTACTGTGGCTCAGGATGATGACACAATGGCCCTCTATGTAAGCTATGCTTGAATTACGCTCATAGGACACACATTCCTGGCATTGTCCGGAGACTGGATTATTGCTCAAGACTGATCCTTTCCAATTTTTGTTGTAGAACAAGGGGTCTGCACCAAACGCCAGTTAGTTAGAAACCAATATAGGCAGACTAGGTAGAACATCTGTGTGACAGAAAATCTACACACAAACAAATACACCAAACATATGGATGCACTGATCTTAATGACAAACAACAATTTACCGATGCTAAAAGAAAAAAACTTGTTTTATAAAATCACCACTTGCAAATTCACAGTAACATACTCATGCACCCACACGTCGTCACTCCAGAAGTTCCGCACTCACTGTCATCCATGTAATATCCACAAGGCAGATCGTAAATAGTGCATCTTTATTACATAAAAAAGTATAACGTGACATCTTAATAGCAGGCAAACCTCATAAATAACTGTGTATGCAAAATGCCAAAACACAGAATAATTAGTAAACACACCACAAAAAATATCAGTCCAAAACTCGAACCCTCGAACCCTGTGTCTTCTGTAAACATGTACAGAGCCCTCTTGGGTGTTGCAGCTATCTTTACAACCTCCCCCTCCTGCCCCCTCATTCCGGCAGGTACAAAGTTCTATTTGTGGAAAGATATTATACTTTGTAGTGTGTTTACTACTTATTTGGTAGTTTGGCATTTTGGATACCCTGTTATTAATGAGGGCTGCCTGCTATTTTGCCGTCATTTTTAAAAATCAAATAAATATGCACTATTCATGATTTACCCCATGGATATTACTTGGATGACCGTGCGTGTGTACCTTTTGGAGTGATGTGGTGGTATTTTCATATTGGATTAGTCCAGCACCAGTATACTGCCTGTGGATACAGTGTAACCAAGTAAGTGACCATGGGATTTAGATTTTCTGGATCGGTGTTGCGGCACTAAGCTTTTTTTAAAGAGGATTTCCTCTGGAGTTCTCCTTAATTTATTATTCATCAACACAACTACTGACAAAAATATGCAGATGGGGGGTGGAGCCGGCACCTAAACGAGCTGGACGCGTCTCGGAGGTGCTCCGCAAGTCGGCCCGAGTAAACCGCAATACGAGCTGACACTGCCCACGATACCGGGCTACATTGGCTGCAGACCGATCCCACGATGATATGGGGAAGAAGAATAAAAAGTTGCGCTCGGACCCGGGCTCGGGTTCACAAGATATAGGCACCTTTAAGCACACGACCGCGAGGCCTGCACCCGCCCAGATGGTGCCCGCAGAAGCCAATATGCCACTGTCCTCGGACGACGACAGCAGCACAGCCGACCTCTCCCCTCCACCGAGGCGGCGAACAGGACCATAGGCAAACACAGGACATGAGGACTCTGCCCCATCCACTAAGGCAGACATTAAAGCCTTAATGACGGAGATCCAGGCCGTGTTCAAAGCGGACATGGTGCCAATCCGTGAGGCAGTGTCCACCCTCACTAAATGCATGCATGCAGTGGAGGAAGGCATGGCAGGCTCCAAGCTCACACAATCAGCTACAGATGCTGCCATAGGAGCTCTGCAGAAGCAGTGTGCTGACTATCAGGCCCAGATAGCCAACATGGAGAACAAGGCCTGGGCACGTAACCTGAGGATAAAGGGGGTGCCGGAAAGGTCTTAGGAGCAGAGCCCCCTCATTACTGTAGGAGACTCTTTGTCACTCTCCTCATGCCCAAACAGACCAAAGAGTGGTGGTGGATTCCTGCTTCCGACTCAACAAAGTGACCAACGCAGCCCAAGAGGTATCCACAGATGTCCTACTAAAACTGGTGTGGGACTCTGACCATGGTGTCATTATGGGGGCAGTCAGGGGCCCCACGGTTTCTTTCGAGGGGGCACAGCTAGCATTTTTTAGGGACTTCTTCAGGCATACCTTGTCATGGTGGAAAATGCTTAAGCCAATTACCCAGCTTCTCCAAGAGAACTCGATCGCCTACAAATGGGGCCCCCGCCAACTACTTGCCGACAAAGCGGGCAAGACACACGCCATATCACACCCGGCTGAAGCACAAACCTTCCTGCAATCCCTCGGCCTGCCAGTGGTAAAGACGCCGCCAGCAGACCACTCAGCCTGGAATGTAGTGGACATTGCCCAGTTTGTTACCAGAAGGGGAGCACCCGGGGCGGCCGAACTGCCACCCTGAACTCTGGGGCTATGCCTACCTGTGCACTACCTTGCATATGATACACCTTAAAAATTTTTTACTTTTTACTTTTCTTTACTGTTGATCGCAATCATATACCATGCCTCTGTTGTTGGCTCTGTAGGCCTCAGATATACCCTTAACGTAGAGTATCCATGTCCCACCTCCCTCCACCCCATACCACAGAGTGCACAAGCGGTACCACTGTGCTACAATAGCCGACCTTTGATAGCCCCGCGCACTACCCCTACATCCTGCATCAGCGCCAGCGTACTGAAAAATTTACACTCCAGCCACGGGAGGCAATCAGCCTACTTATACTTTAAACAAATGCCTTACTA
>OW240920.1:42863285-42882914 GCA_933207985.1 Pelobates cultripes | reverse complement strand
TTGTATTTCAGCAACATCTGGGAGGCCGGAGTTTGAGGACCCCTGACTTATAATTACAATCAGATTTATATGACAGCAAGGTATGCCCTATATTTTCACGATAAGTAGGTCTGTAGAACCCTGGTAATGGCATATTGGGCATAGCAATTACAATTAGAGGTAAGAAGTTTGCTTAAAGATATCATTACATTATTTATGGTTTTTTTTCCATTTATAATCATCTGGTCCTGGTCCCTATACTGTAGACCAATAAGTGCTGTTTGGCAATAAAGATGAATGAATACATTCTAATATCAAAGCTCACATAACACACTACAGTGACTCATTATGATACTATTCCGCTATTTATTTGCGATGCAAATAAATGAAAGAAAACACCATAGATTATGCAAGAAGTGCTAATGAATGCTTAAATAATATCTTGGAATCTGACACTCATATGCAATAAGACCTGCCAAATCTGAAATCATTTTAATGCTCACGATCTATATTTTTAAGCCCCAGCTGATATGTTCTAGTAAAGTGTGATTTTTTTTATTTTATTTTTACAAGTGCCGTATAAATTTAACAATTCGTAACATTTTTGTTCCAGACAGTTTTTTTTTTTTTAATGGAATTCATTTACTGCCCAGTTTAACATGAATCATCTCATTGTGCTTTATGAAAGGTAGGTCTAGATTGCCAGATAGTGTGAGAAATTTCACAGTGTGGCTTCATTAAACTGCACTTTATGGGTAAAAGTCGATAACAGAAAATGGAATTGTTCAGACACCTGTCTAGCAGTGTAGGAACAATGAAATACACGGATTCATTCAGCAAAACACAATGGATACTAAAAATTCCATAGAATTTAAATGGATAAAAACGGCAGTGAACTTTGTAACATATATACACAGCTTTGTGTCCAAGTGTTGTAGATAGTACTTATCACAGTCTGGTCAATAAAGATGCTATGCGAGCATTGAATGTCCTGCTTATTTAACTTTTACATAACACTGAAGGCTTGCATTTGTTAAAGTAACACTCCAACATAAGACATAAATATATTCCTACATATATTCCTCTACAAACTAGCAAGTCACTTACTATCAAGTATGTCAACCTTGCACGCAGAGCTTAAACCTACACTATCAAGAGTGAAGTAAAGGTATATGACCATACCTTAGAGTGGCCTGGCTTAATGCAAAATATCAAAATCAAGGAGAAAAAGTCCAAGTTCAGGGAATCAAAAAACAAACAAACATACTAACAAAAAGCCAAGCCAAGTAAAGGAGTACAGAGATCAGAACAAGTCAAAATAGATAACCAGGAAAACACAGATATGTACGAACACTCTAATGGGATCACAAAGAAACCACAACAGGGCACTGAGCATATGCAAAACTCAAGTATTTACAGATTTAGGTCTACTTGATAGCCACACGTCCAAAATGGAAGTAGAGATCGAAAGCGCAATTCCGCATCATTGACATCATAACATTGATGCACGTACTTTGCATCATAAAAAGGGGGCAACATTCGGTGTCGAAAACGCTGGCAGAGGAGCCAAAAGGGAGAAGATTGCTTGGTGCCGACTTGTTGAGGTGACAGGCTCAGAAAAAGGGTATGTATCCTTACACTTACCTCTAAATCAGCAGCAAGACTGCCTTCTTAATGTTCCTCTACTAAGCCCCTCGGAGATCAACACTAGTGAGGATCACCCAAAGCCCAGTCAATGCTTCTCGTCGAGCATAAGTGAAAATCACCACATTCCATCAATAGAATGTCACTCATACAGGAGCACTGGATACAATGCTTCTCTAAGAGAGGCCCACACTTCCACTCTGAAGAAGTGCTCTTCTTGAGTGAAGAAAACTCACCCAGCTGCCTGACTGACTGACAGCCAGGAGGGTGAATTTTAGGGAATTCATAAAAATGCTGATTTCTCTTGAAATTTACACTTTTATAAAATAGATAGAGGGGGCATGCTTTTAACTCTTAAAGCACTTCCATAAGTTCAATGGGATTTGGAGTTTTTCTGTAAGCAACCAGGTCATCCATTTTAATTATGGCCTTCAAATAGCAGTTTTTATTCCTATCAAAATATGGTATTTTTTCTTAGGGCTAACCCCCTCCCCCTACCCCCCACAGAACAAGAGTTGCAAATACATTATGACATACAATATTTATTTGTTTATTTATTTAATTACGTACTTACATATAGCATGTTTGAGTTGCCAGCTTATCCTGTCACAGTAGATGTGATATGTGATGAGACCCATTCACTTTTCTGTCATTGTACAGGTTTGCTTCACTGAATTTGGCAGCTGAAGTCAATCCCAATGCCAATCCCCTGCTGCAATCCCTGTATTCAGTGTTAAACTGTTTTCGAAAGGATCCAAATAAATGAGGGTCCTTGAGCTTCTGCAGAACTTCTTGTTGATTGGGCTAGTACTTTTCCATTAGCACAGGGTCGGATTTCCCATTAGGTAAATTAGGCAGCTGCCTACAGGTGCATGTCCCGTAGAGGGGCACATGTTTTCAGCACCTATAATGTGCCTTACATGTACAACTGGGTTGTCGGAGAGATATAATAATAGAGTTACAAATACAGGTACAGTTATAGAGGGTGTGTGAGTGCTGCATTTGAATCAGAGGCAGCGAGGGAGCTGTTATCTCCCTGCCCTGCTCCCTCGTGCCTCGATGGCTGTCTACTGATGCTGGGAGCTGGAATGACGTTATACTACAGCCATGGCGGCATCAGCAAAACGCGCGTGAGGGAGCAGAGCAGAGAGATTAGAGCTTCCTCTCCGCCTCTGATTCTAACACAGCCGTCCACTTCCCAGCAGCCCCACTGAACCCCCAACGACAGACCCACGCCAGCTCTCCAGGTAGGGAGGCTGGGTGGAATTTTTTTATTTATATTTGTATATTTATATTTGTGTGTATGAGTGTATGAGTGTATGTGTGTGTGTATGAGTGTATGTGTGTGTATGAATGCGTTTATTGGTGTGTGTGTGTGTGTGTATGAGTGTATGTGTGTGTAGGTGTATGTGTATGTGATTTTTTTTGTCAAATTATTATTATTATTCTTATTATGATATTTATAGAGCGACATCAAATTCTGCAGCGCTTTACAATGGGTGGACAAACAGACATGTATTTGTAACCAGACAAGTTGGACAAACAGGAACAGAGGGGTTGAGGGCCCTGCTCAATGAGCTTACATGCTAGAGGGAGTGGGGAAAAATGACACAAAAAGGTAAGGATAGTATTAGACTAATGACAGCTGCAGAAGAGGAGCTATTAACAGTTTAATTGATATGCTTTTATGAAGAAGTGTGTTTTTAATGATTTGTGACTGGGTGAGCATCTAACGGAGGAGGGAAGTGAGTTCCACAGGAATGGTGCAGCCCTCGAGAAATCTTGAAGGCGAGCATCAGAGGTGGGAGTACGGACAGAAGATAGACGTAAGTCTTCAGCAGATCGTAAGGGCCTAGACAGGACATACTTGTGTATAAGGGAGGATAGATAGGTGGGAGCAGCATTATGTAGAGATTTGAAAGCAAGAACCAGAATTTTAAATTGAGCTCTATATTTTATAGGAAGCCAATGTAGGGATTGACAGAAGGGTGAGGCATGGGAGGTGCGTGCGGACAGGAAGATGGGCCTCGCCGCCGCATTCATTATGGACTGTAACGGCGCTAGCTGGGATCACGTAAGACCACTGAGAAGCGGATTACAATAGACAAGGCAAGAAAGGACAGTGGAATGGACTAACACCTTAGTCGCATTTGGCGTTAAGTAGGGGCGGATGCGCGCAATGTTTTTTAGATGGAAATGACAGGATTTGGCAATAGATTGAACATGAGGCTTGAAGGAGAGGTCGGAGTCAAAGAGAACACCTAGGCAGCGAGCCTGCATGGTGGAGCTGATGGTAGCACTGTTGACTTGGAGGGAGACAGACACAGGAGTAACAACACTTGAGGGAGGAAAGACCAGAATTTCAGTTTTGGTCAAGTTTAGTTTAAGGAAGTGGGCAGCCATCAAGTTAGAAACAGCAGAGAGGCAGTCAGAGACACTAGTCAAGAGGGGCGGGGAGAGATCAGGAGAGGACAGGTAGATTTGCGTGTCATCTGCATAGAAATGATATTGGAAGCCAAAGGAGCTAATAAGTTTACCAAGGGAGGCAGTATAGATGGAGAACAGTAGGGGACCAAGGACTGAACCTTGGGGGACACCAACAGAGAGGAGTTGGGGAGAAGAAGCAGAGCCAGAAAAAGAAACACTGAAAGAGCGCTGGGAGAGGTAGGAGGAGCACCAGGAGAGAGCAGTATCTTGTAGACCGATATTGCGGAGGATGAGAAGAAGCTGTTGATGATCAACAGTGTCAAAAGCCGCAGACAGGTCAAGGAGAATTAGGATAGTGTAGTGACCACGAGATTTTGCAGCGAGTAGATCATTGGATACTTTGGTCAGTGCCATTCAGTGAGAGTCTGTTGGTCATTGAGTATGTGTGACTATCAGTGTGTCTGTTAATGAGTGTGTGTCGATGTGTGTGTCTGTAAATGAGTGTGTCTGTCAGTGACGTCTGTGTATGTGTGACTGTCAGTGTGCATCTGCCATTGTGTGTCAGTCAGTGAATGTGTTTGTGTCAGATCAGTAAGTCTGTGTCTGTTATTAATGTCTGTGTGTTTGTCATTGAGTGTGTGTGTGGGTGTGACTGTCAGTGTGTATCAGCCAGTGTGTGTCTGTCAGTGAATGTGTGTGTGTCTTACTCATAGTGTATGACTCATAGTGTGTGCTTAAAGGGACACTATAGGCACCCAGGACACGTCAGCTCATTGAGGTGGTCTGGGTGCAGTGTCCCAGTCCCCTTAACCCTTGCAAGTGAAATTATTGTTTCTCAGAAGTCCTGAGGGACTTGCCGGTGGTTAGGCAACCAAACGCCGCCTAACTGATGCTTGACGTCCTCACACTGTGATTGAGGACATCCTGCCCCTGCTAAATCCCCATAGGAAAATGCAAATATTACAAGTTTTAAAATGCAAAGTTGTATTTTTTAAACTCTGTACTTTGTCTTTAAGAGATATTGCAAAAAGGTGTTAGAAATTGAACGTATTGTTTTTCAAACATGTTTCTTCAATCAATAACCTCTTACCTACTTTTAGTGCATAATATGCTGCGTAGTTCTAACTTATGGCATTTTGTCTTAGCTTAATACAAAAACAAGTAATACATAACATCTTCAAGGCTATGCTACGTCATTAGACTTTAAGACGCCATCTTGTCCTGAGTCAGGGAATTACACATGACGTGTGCACCCTTATATTTTAGTATAAACAATAAATAAAATATCTGGGTCATGACAAATAAACAATAGATAAGATGTTCAGACTTTAAGACACCATCTTGTACTAAGTCAGGGAATTTCCCACGATGTGTACACCCTTATGTTTTAGTTATGGCCTTGTGTCTTTGCCAAGTTAAGGGAGGTCCTAAAATGAATAAAAGTATAAGAAGTTTGACTTTTTCATATATGAACTACGATAACCCTCAAAAGAAAAAAGGTATAAATATGTGTACCTTTTAAATGTTAACGGACAGAGTGGAGATTTGGAGACAGAGTCTCTGTCGCTCCATATAATGACTGAGAGATGTTGACATGTTCAAGAGGGTATGTTATTCTATTTAAAATGATATTGCAAGCATATAGTTTAATCTTATAATGATATAAATTACTATGATATAAATTATTGTAATGAATTTTATATGTCTATATTTATATTTCTATTTAATAAAATATCTAAAAGACAAAACTTATTTGCTATCAAGACAATCCTTATTTTATATCGTATTCTCAGTTATTTATATATTTTAAATAGAGGATCTATATAATATTATGGCTAAGATATCTGTATGGTTAGCCCTGCTAAGTTCTATGCTTTAAGACGTTATAGGGATAAATAGGGGCACCAGCTGCGGTTACAAATTGATACAATGCTTTCCTATGAGAAGCCTAATACAAGCGCGGAGGAGGAGCCTGACCCAGCACCGAGGGACACCAGCGCTGGTCTCAGGTAAGGAACTGAAGGTTTTTTTCCCATTAGGTAGATCAGACAGCTGCCTACAGGTGCAAGTCCTGTAGAGGGGCACATGTTTTCAGCACCTATAATGTGCCTTACGTGTATAATTGTGTTGTCAGGGAGATATAATAATAGCGTTTTAACCCCTTCAGTGCCGAGTGGGTGGCTGGGTTGCACGAGGGAGGGGGGCACTATATGGAACTATAGTGTCAGGAAAACAGCTTTGCTTTTCTGGCACTACAGTATCCCTTTAAAAGGAGTAGGAAAAGAGGAAGGGGTGGGTTCTTAAACAGGAAGAGGTGCAGCCTTGACAGGAAAGGGTGGGGCAAATTTAGATTAGGGAGTGCCAAGGTTTAGTCATGCCTAGGGCAGCACGAAACAAAAATACACGCTGACTCTGACCTATTATTGGCACCTGCTTTACTTGAGCATCAGGGCCGGTGCAAGGATTTCTGCCACCCTAGGCAAAGATCCATTTTTGACAGACAGACAGACACACACACATACACACAGATACTCACTGACAGACATACACTCACTCACAGACACACACACTTACTGACAGACATACACTCACTCACTGACAGACAATCACACACACGACCACTCACTGACATACATACACTCACTTACTGACAGACACACACACAGGCAGACACTCACTGACACACACACACACACAGACAGTCAAACACTCACACACTCACTGATACACACTCACACACCAGCATGGCTACCTCCTGGCCCCCTTGTGACAGGGCTCCTCTCGGCGCCCCCACCTTCAGGCGCCTTGAGGATTGGCCCAGTGCTGGAGTTGGCTTAATAGACGCTCACCCAGCTTTGTGGCCCCAGACAGGAGCAAGCAGCACACCAGGAAACATCCCAGTGGGTGCCGCCAGCAGGCCGGCACACTAGGTGAATGCCTAGTTCGCCTAATAGTTGCGCTGGCCCTGTTTAGCATGTTATTTGCATTTCCATCATTTCTGTTTTAGCTCAATGAGAATACCTGTTACATTCAAGTAAATTTGATTGAAACAGTATCAGCTATTACTACTTAAAAAAAAAACTTATGATGTGTTTTATGTTTACTAAATATAGTACCATTGCCGTATTTATAAAAGGTAGACAAATGATGCCATATTTGATTATATATTGAACGTTTCTCTAGATTGACTGAGCACGATTTATAAGTCAAACAGGATGCAATATTGCCTTCCTGCCACTTTGACTTTGTTAATCCCTTGAAGTATAACTATTAAATTTGACATTAAATCGTTGGAAGCATAAAATTGTCATGTGCAATGAATGACATGTTTATTTGCAGAACACAGAGCCCCCTCAGGTGAGAAAATGTAAGTTTTGAAATGAGGAAAATATTTTAAGTAATTATAGTTCACTTGCTGAGTGTATCATGGATTGCATATTGTAGCAGTGTAAACCATATACATTTGAGATTGTTTGGTATTACTCTGAACATATGTAAAGATGTCAAATTTTGCCAAAAAAACATTAGTAAGAAAGGAAGTCAAGTAGGGAAGGATGAGAAGAGAGTAGACAAACAGGAAAGAAAGAGAGAAACTAAAGGAGGAACGGAGAAGGAAAGGAAAAGGATGAAAGGAAATTTGAAAAATGGAGTGCGGGAGGGAAAAAAAACAAGGGGAAAAAAAGGTGTGAAAAGGATGGGCGAGAGAGGAGATGGAATGTAAACAATATTATTTAAAGAAACACGGAAAGGAATGAGGGATAGAGAAAGAAAATAGAAAAGGGAAAATAAAAGGAATTAAATAGGATGGAGAAAAAAAGAAAACAGTGAGAAAGACAGAACAAAAATGAGACAGAGGAAATGCACATACTTTCATATTTAGTCCTTGTGCATCTCAAGATGATAAGGTGTACGTTTTTCTTAGACATTTGGTAGGTGTCGGTTTTATAGCCGTAATATTATTTCACATACTGAATTTGCAAGTTTTACAGCCTAACATATTTTGTTTGTTCAAACCAATCAAAACTTGATTTACGATAATATAAATAAGCATAAAGTATACGGCAAGGACAACATGAATAAAAAGCAATTAAATCTATAGCCTTTTCAACCTACAAAAAAAAAAAAAAGAAAGTTATTATTGGCCTGTTCGTTAACCAAACCCCCAGTAATACCTGCTTTCTGTCATTGCTCGCTGTAAGATGTGTAATTGTACATACTTTCGCTTACGGCTCTGATCGAACAAGATAATTTTTCAGATGAAAAAAAACTGTAGCTAATGACAATTCCATTTGTGTTGTTTTACCTAAAGCACATTTATTTCAGCTGGATAATTATTATAACAAGTGGATTTTCAGTGAGCCAGATAATGCACTACCCACAGACTCCAATAATAGGCTAATTAAAATGTAAATTCCTCAGTCAGGCAACTAAATCAAATCTGATCTTCTGGTGTCTGTTTAGTGGCTACTAGCAGTATAACAGTCATGGAATAGTCTTCTTATCTCTTGCAGAGTCAAATCTCCACAGAATGGTCAAGGTCGGTATCTGATGATTTTATAGTGTAGGATGCATTATGCAGGTGAGAATCGCTAAAATTACTTCCTCTTCAACATGCCTGCACTTTGCTCAATTTGATATCCTTATGTAGTTTCGACTCTTGAGATATTGAGGACAAGGTTTATAAGTAGTAAGTATAAGAAGGAGAACCCATCTTGGATAAATTAGCGACAATTTCAATCATTTTTTCTACCCAAGAGATTCAAAGCACTCAGCAACCTATATTAATCAGCTGCCAGTCTGGTAAAATGCTATTAAACATTTTAATCACACTCATTTTTATCAGTTCTGCCAGGAAATGAACCTGCAGCCCCGATCCTTGAACATTGAACAAGTTCCACAGTTGCAACATAAACCAGATTATAAATCTATTTTTTCCGAGTTGAAGACAAATCCACTAAATGAGCTACAAGTGAGAAGAGACTGTGGGGGTTATTCGCTAAAGTGACAACTGTCAGGAATTTTTGAGTAAATTAGAAGTGAATTTAAAATTTAAGGCCAAAATAACCAAATTTCTAAATAACGGGGGGAATGCTGGTGTAAAATGGAGCTGGGCCAGCGATGTGATTTGCGTCACTGGCAATGCCCAAAGGGGTCAGACCTACCCAGACAGGGGACGGGTCCACCCAAAGAAATAGCAGGTATGCTATGATGTTTGTGAACAGTTTCCTGGTGCCCCCAAAAGGGGAAAACAGGTGAACAAACTCAGGATGGTGGGATTGTCCTGACTAAATTAGAATGGTTAGGAAGCCTGGTTTTTCCAGTTAAAGGGGACAAATGAAAAGTGTTTTTTTTTTCAAAGATATTGGCATGTGGGTTATTGAAAGCACTCTTCTGGACCAAATCAGTCCTCAGGGCCAGATTAAGAGCCCAGTGGGCCTGGTGCTGACAATTCTTTTTTTTTTTAAATATAAAGAGAATCCTTGTTTTTTTTTGTTTTTTTTACATTTTTATTTCGAAAAAACAGTGCTACAGAGCATGTATTTTGCATAGTTATACATGGGATAAACAATAGTGGGAAAGTATGAACAGTAAGGGTGGACAGATATTCTGTCAGGTAGTTGTGTGGGAGATGAAGCAGTGAGGATGGATGGCCTGACAAATAAATATTTTACACTGAGTGAGTTCAGTACCAGAAATCCCATTTTAATGGTTGTCAATCGTAGTCGGGAGAACAGAAACTTCAGGGATTAACAAATCTAAGGTCCGGTATGCGGTGGGGGGGGGAGGGGTAGTGTGGGGGAGTGAGTTAGGAGTTGGTTTTCTGTTAGTCTAGTCAGCTTTTAAGAAGTGTAGCCGGGGGCCCCAGGTACGTTCATATGTACTATAGGAGTGTGACCTGGAGTAGTGTATTTCCTCTAAGAGGCGTATGGTGTCAACTTTATTGATCCATGCTCGGATAGTAGGTGCCTCTGGTTTTTTCCAGTGGCTAGGGATGAGAGCGTTTGCAGCTGTGAGTAGGTGTGTGGTTAAGGATCTCATATTCTTGGGGACCGATGGTGGGAGGTGGAGGAAGAGTGCAGTTTCTGGAGATTGAGGCAGTTGAATGTTGGTGATGGTATGAATCATCTTAATGATTTTGGACCAGTAGGTACACATGACTGGACAAGACCACCATATGTGGCTTGGGGTTCCCCGAGGGTGGGGACATCTCCAACACTGCGCAGAGGCGTTTGGGAAGATTGTGTTTATTTTTGACGGGGTGAGGTGCCACCTGGATAGCCATTTAAAGTTCCCTTCCTGTGTGTGCGTGCTCATGCTTGTCTTGTGTACGTTGGAAAATATGTGTTTTCAATCTGTTTGCGTTAGGGAGAGGTTTAGCTCGGATTCCCAGGATTTTGTGTATTTGGGTAGGGTGGGCGATAGTTCCTTTTGTATTAGTTTGTATAGGAGGGAAAGGTGCTTCGTTTTGATATCACTGGAAGCACAGTGTTGTTCAAATGAGGTAAGTTGCCGGTGCCCTTGGAGAATGTTGGGGGTGGTTGATAGGAAGTGGGTGAGTTGAGAGTGACGGAATTGTTGTAGGGTCGAGGGTTGTGTATCTCCCCAGATTGCGTTGAGTGGTCTAATTCCTTGGTCATCTAGTAGGGTTCGCAGTTGGAAGTAGTGAGTCATCTAGGGACACTAGCTTGGAGACACTAGGGACACTAGCTTGGAGACATGGGGACATTGTGACACTGGCAGACTGGGAGACTAGGGGGCACTGAGACACCAGGGACACTGGCTGGGAGACATGGGGACACTGTGTCCCCATGTGTCTGTGTCATAATATCTCCCAATGTCCTTTAGTGTCTCAGTGTCTGCCATAATGTCTCCCAATTTCCCTTAGTGTCTCAGTGTCTGCCATAATGTCTCCCAGTGCCCCTTAGTGTCTCAATGTCTCCTTGCAACCTTTCCCCCATCCCTTACTTCCCTAAGCTGTAGGCTGTCTCTGCAGGGTGGGAGTTGCTGTCTGGACTCCCTGTAGCTGCACCCCTGCAGATCAGTGAGTATAGATAGACAGGGAGGGATATGCTGGAACTTCCTATCCCTGCCTGTCTCCACACACAGCCAGTGCTGGTATTGCATAGTAATATCTTTATACTGATAAAAATACCAGCACTTGTATTGCCAGTATCACTGTAATATTGGCACCAGCCAGGCAGCCTCAAATACTGGCTGTGCCAATAAAATAAAAGCCAGGTGGAATCCCTAAGAGTAGGGATTCCATGGGCCTGGGCCTGGGCCTGGAGCTGCAGCTCCATCAGCCCCTATGTTAATCCGGCCCTGTCAGTCCTCCATGGCTACCTTTCATCTTGGCATATACAGGGAGTGCAGAATTATTAGGCAAATTAGTATTTTGACCACATCATCCTCTTTATGCATGTTGTCTTACTCCAAGCTGTATAGGCTCGAAAGCCTACTACCAATTGAGCATATTAGGTGATGTGCATCTCTGTAATGAGAAGGGGTGTGGTCTAATGACATCAACACTCTATATCAGGTGTGCATATATATTAGGCAACTTCTTTTCCTTTGGCAAAATGGGTCAAAAGAAGGACTTGACAGGCTCAGAAAAGTCAAAAATAGTGAGATATCTTGCAGAGGGATGCAGCACTCTTAAAATTGCAAAGCTTCTGAAGCGTGATCATCGAACAATCAAGCGTTTCATTCAAAATAGTCAACAGGGTCGCAAGAAGCGTGTGGAAAAACCAAGGCGCAAAATAACTGCCCATGAACTGAGAAAAGTCAAGCGTGCAGCTGCCACGATGCCACTTGCCACCAGTTTGGCCATATTTCAGAGCTGCAACATCACTGGAGTGCCCAAAAGCACAAGGTGTGCAATACTCAGAGACATGGCCAAGGTAAGAAAGGCTGAAAGACGACCACCACTGAACAAGACACACAAGCTGAAACGTCAAGACTGGGCCAAGAAATATCTCAAGACTGATTTTTCTAAGGTTTTATGGACTGATGAAATGAGAGTGAGTCTTGATGGGCCAGATGGATGGGCCCGTGGCTGGATTGGTAAAGGGCAGAGAGCTCCAGTCCGACTCAGACGCCAGCAAGGTGGAGGTGGAGTACTGGTTTGGGCTGGTATCATCAAAGATGAGCTTGTGGGGCCTTTTCGGGTTGAGGATGGAGTCAAGCTCAACTCCCAGTCCTACTGCCAGTTCCTGGAAGACACCTTCTTCAAGCAGTGGTACAGGAAGAAGTCTGCATCCTTCAAGAAAAACATGATTTTCATGCAGGACAATGCTCCATCACACGCGTCCAAGTACTCCACAGCGTGGCTGGCAAGAAAGGGTATAAAAGAAGAAAATCTAATGACATGGCCTCCTTGTTCACCTGATCTGAACCCCATTGAGAACCTGTGGTCCATCATCAAATGTGAGATTTACAAGGAGGGAAAACAGTACACCTCTCTGAACAGTGTCTGGGAGGCTGTGGTTGCTGCTGCACGCAATGTTGATGGTGAACAGATCAAAACACTGACAGAATCCATGGATGGCAGGCTTTTGAGTGTCCTTGCAAAGAAAGGTGGCTATATTGGTCACTGATTTGTTTTTGTTTTGTTTTTGAATGTCAGAAATGTATATTTGTGAATGTTGAGATGTTATATTGGTTTCACTGGTAATAATAAATAATTGAAATGGGTATATATTTGTTTTTTGTTAAGTTGCCTAATAATTATGCACAGTAATAGTCACCTGCACACACAGATATCCCCCTAACATAGCTATAACTAAAAACAAACTAAAAACTACTTCCAAAAATATTCAGCTTTGATATTAATGAGTTTTTTGGGTTCATTGAGAACATGGTTGTTGTTCAATAATAAAATTAATCCTCAAAAATACAACTTGCCTAATAATTCTGCACTCCCTGTATGTTCCATCTTTTCACATGCATGGGGTAAAAGCAGTGACACCACTGAACCCCTCATGTTAGCCCTGCCTCCACGCTCCTGACTCCGTGCTTTCCAATACTGGCACTTATGCAAATCATTGTGGAGGACAAGCTCTCTTTGAATCTACCTTCCATTTTTTTTTTTTTTTATCTTTTCTCATCTTGATTGCCTTTTGCTTGCTTTCTTATATTCTTTCTGTACAGTTTACTTAGTAAACACAAACTTGATAATCAGATTTCAACATGTAGGCCAAAATAGCTGATTTGGAAAAGTGTTTTTACTGAAAGCCTGTCCTTTCCACTCTATTCAATCCTTCGGTATTCTGTGACCTCTTTTAAAGGAACACTCCAAGCACATTAACAACTATAGAGCTCTGTAGTGGTTATGGTTGGAGGAGTGCCTTGACACCTCCCCAATTCAAGCAGTTAAACTATTTGCCAAAGGCTTGACTTGTTTTACTTGGGATGTTTCAGGTGCCGGCTCATGCCTCTCTTCTGCCGGTACTGAGAACTAGAAGCTCCTGATATGAGCTTTCATTTACTCTTTTGAGCTAAACCCTGCAGTGCAGGGCCAACTCATTGACTGAAGGGGAGGGGGTCAAGATTGCAGAATGCGTCAGCTCTACAGGCACCATTATCACTACAGTGGGCTGTGTTGCCTTCGGTGCTTGAGTGTTCCTCTAAAAATGATTCCATCTTCAGTAATATTTATATAAAGAATGAAAGTTTAGGCACATGTGTCTTGCTCATCTGTTCAAGACTACAGTCTGCAATTTCCTGGAAAATTCACAATTCACTGTCTGGTGAATAATTCTGTTAGTCATGCATCCTTCCTTAAAGAAATAAAATTGATGGGTACCTTAGGAAACAATTTTGCATTAACTATAAGAGATGGCCAAAAAAAAAAAAAAAGAACATTATAATAAAGTATCACAAATGTCCTAACGCAGTATATGACATTTTCCTGTTCATCGTGGTTGCCTGGTGACAGACCATGCAATTTGCAGTATCAGACATTCTGTTAGTGCTTGCAAGCTTTTATTTAAATATTTGAGAATGCCACAAAATGATCTTTTAAAGCGGAGAGACTTGTTTTTCCATATGAGACATATGACTAAATGGATCCCTTTCACAGCTTTGACAAGCATTACAATATGCTTTTGTTTGTTTGCTGACAATACTTTTTTTTTTTTAAACCATAGAATTGAGCAATTTACATTCAGATACAGTTGACATTTATAATCTTTTTTTTGCCTTTCACATTACAAGATAGAATAATACATTTATATTTATATTACCATGTTCTACACTGTACAATGTATCAATAATATTTTTTTATTTTATTTTACTTTATTTTAAAAATGTTTGCAATTACAGCAAAACTAAGAGTACCACTATAGAAAGTTGTACAAAAAACTTTATACTTACCTTTCATCCAGCAGTGTCTGCTTCTTCTTTTGAGATGATCTGGACAGATGATCTCGGCCAATCAACTACTCCTCCAAAGTGAAGCACTGAGTACCTTACTGCGCATGTGTGGTAACCACCACATTAAAGGGATACCATAGTGCTTGGAATAAAAAGTTGTATTCCTAGCAATATAGCTCCCTCGCGCCCTACCCCTCCCTCGCAGCCGCCCTGCAATGGAAAGGATAACAAACCCTTACTGTATTTACCTGATTCCAGCACCAATTTCTCTTGGTGCTGGGTCAGCGCACTGATCCCTCTGAAGTCACCTGACTGGGGGGGGGAGGGGGTGCACCTAATGCAAATGCCACAACTAGTGATGTCGCGAACCCGAAATTTTCGGTTCGCGAACGGCGAACGCGAACTTCCGCAAATGTTCGCGAACCGGCGAACCGCCCGAAACGCCATTGACTTCAATGGGGAGGCTAATTTTAAAACACACAGGGACTCTTTCTGGCCACAATAGGGATGGAAAAGTTGTTTCAAGGGGACTAACACCTGGACTGTGGCATGCCGGAGGGGGATCCATGGCAAACTCCCATGGAAAATTACACAGTTGATACAGAGTCTGGTTTTAATCCATAAAGGGCAGAAATCACCTAACATTCCTAAATCACAATCAATATGGATTGACACCTGACATATGGCATGTTGACACCTTGACATATGGATTGACACCTGTCCTCAGAGCCCCTGATGCACACGGACACAGAGCAGAATAGAGACTGGTCCCCCTACATAGGGTCACTTGGCAGATATGGATTGACACCTGTCCTAAGGATCCCTGATACACACTGACACAGAGCAGAATAGGGACTGTTCCCCCTACATCGGATCACTTGGCAGATATGGATTGACACCTTGTTACAAACTGCTATTTGTAACGGGCCCTTTAAATGGCAAATTGCCCTGTTTCCCTGGGTTGTGGAGAAGCCTCTTTGCCAGCCTCCTCCCGCATGACTATGGCCCCTGGGAGATTATGAAAATGTATGCACTTTTATTTGGTGTGTATGGCCCTTTAAGACTGTCGGTGGGCATATTGGGGCTTATGGACTCTTTATGTGACTGGTGCTGGCCCTTTAAACACCTTTTTGGGACATCAGGAAGATTGGGACACTGCCCCTTTAAGGCCGTGTCCCCAGACTTGTTGGGGACACGGCCCCTTTAAGACGGTGTCCCCTGTGTCCCCAGACCTGGTGCAAACCCTTTGTGCCTGCCTTGCTATTTCCCACTTGGTTCAGTAAATGGGAAATTATTTCAGTTGCAGAGACTAAGTCCCATTCGGCGATGGGACTTAGTCTTTTTTTCAGCCGTTTTTTTCAGCCTTATTTCAGCTGCAGAGACTAAGTCCCATTCGGCGATGGGACTTAGTCGTTTTTTCAGCCTGAAATAGACTGACCTCACAGCCCAAATCTATGGAACTGTTTTGGGCAGGAAAATGTGCTTGCGGTCGGTCATAAAGGGACCTCCAGCTAACTTTTTTAACCCCTGGATGGATTTGGCTGATTTTTGGTTATGTTTATGTTTTAAGTGTGCTGATTCCAAATATGTAATTATGAAGATGGGATGTGTAGTTTTAAAGTTACAGGGTATGGCTAAAAACTGTATTTTTTACTGCCTGTGTTTAATTATGTTAATCTCTTCCCAAACGTCATTTCGTTCAAAGTGGAGAGAATGTTAAAAAAAAATATTTTTGTTCTGAGTGTGAGAAATGCTTTTCAGCCGCTTCTAATCTTAAGCATCATTTGAGGAGCCATACTGGAGAGAAACCTTATTTGTGGTGTGTTTAGTATTGTTCTGATCAGTTTAATACCTTCCGCGTCTCCTATCAGTGGACGTGTATATGGCAGCCATTTTAGGAACCGCACACCTGGGACCCGAGCAAGGTCACCTCGTTCAACAGGCGACAACATTTGTCCCTGGAAAACTATCCTGGACATTCTGTACAATTTGTATGGATATGGCAGTGATTTCTGTAACAGGGAGATGGAAGAAGATGCTTGGTCGGTCCTCTTACTGCAAATTTGGGGCACTGCGCGGTCAAGCTAATGTGACACCAGATAGGAGTGGTGTGTTTAGTACTATTTTTATCAGTTTAATACCTTCCACGTCTCCTATCAGTGGTCGTGTACACGGCATTGATTTTTGTAACAGGGAGATGGAAGAAGAGGCTTGGTCGGTCCTCTTACTGCAAATTTGGGGCACTGCGCGGTCAAGCTAATGTGACACCAGATAGGAGTGGTGTGTTTAGTACTATTTTTATCAGTTTAATACCTTCCGCGTCTCCTATCAGTGGACGTGTACACGGCATTGATTTTTGTAACAGGGAGATGGAAGAAGAGGCTTGGTCGGTCCTCTTACCTGCAAATTTGGGGCACTGCGCGGTCAAGCTAATGTGACACCAGATAGGAGTGGAGTGTTTAGTACTATTTTTATCAGTTTAATACCTGTGTGAAATGCTTTTCAGCCGCTTCTAATTTTAAGCATCATTTGAGGAGCCATACAGGAGAGAAACCTTATTTGTGGTGTGTTTAGTATTGTTCTGATCAGTTTAATACCTTTCACGTCTCCTATCAGTGGACGTGTATATGGCAGCCATTTTAGGAACCGCACACCTGGGACCCGAGCAAGGTCACCTCGTTCAACAGGTGACAACATTTGTCCCTGGAAAACTATCCTGGACATTCTGTACAATTTGTATGGATATGGCAGTGATTTCTGTAACAGGGAGATGGAAGAAGATGCTTGGTCGGTCCTCTTAATTAAAATTTGGGGCACTGCGCGGTCAAGCTAATGTGCCACCAGATGGTGGTGTGTTTAGTATTGTTCTGATCAGTTTAATACCTTCCGGCGTCTCCTATCAGTGAGTGCGTGTACCGCGGCATTGATTTTGTAACAGGGGGGTGGAAGAAGGGGCCTGGTTCGGTCCTCTTACTGCAAATTTGGGGCACTGCGCGGTCAAGCTAATGTGACACCAGATAGGAGTGGTGTGTTTAGTACTATTTTTATCAGTTTAATACCTTCGGCGTCTCCTATCAGTGGTCGTGTACACGGCATTGATTTTTGTAACAGGGAGATGGAAGAAGAGGCTTGGTCGGTCCTCTTACTGCAAGTTCGGGGGACTTTCTTGGCGGTCAAGCTAATGTGACACCAGATAGGAGTGGTGTGTTTAGTATTGTTCTGATCAGTTTTAATACCTTCCCGCGTCTCCCTATCAGTGAGTAAATTGTACACGGCATTGATTTTTGTAACAGGGAGATGGAAGAGAAGAGGCTTGGTGGTCCTCTTACTGCAAATTTAGCGGGACTTTCTTGGCGGTCAAGCTAATGTGACACCAGATAGGAGTGGAGTGTTTAGTACTATTTTATCAGTTTAATACCTGTGTGAGAAATGCTTTTCGGCAGCTTCTAATCTTAAGCATCATTTGAGGAGCCATACGGAGAAACCTTATTAGTGGTGTGTTTATTATTGTTCTGATCAGTTTAATACCTTCGTCTCCTATCAGTGGTCCTGATACACACTGACACAGAGCAGAATAGGAATATTGCACAACATTCCGGGTCACTTGGCAGATATGGATTAGAAGCACCTGTCCTCAGAGCCCCTGATACACACTGACACAGAGCAGAATAGAAACTGTTCCCCCTACATAGGGTCACTTGGCAGATATGGATTGACACCTGTCCTAAGGATCCCTGATATACACTGATACACACCTACTTGGATGGTATAGACATTTTTAGCTGCTCCTGGCCCGAACACCTGACCCACATAGGAGCCGTAATAGACCGGATTAGGGAGTCCGGACTGACCCTAAAGCCAGTAAGTGCCATATAGGAACGTGTAAAAACCTCCCCAAGATAGTAGTATGGGCCCCAGAGTGTGAACAGGCCTTCCAACAGCTCAAGGCCGGCTCATTAAATCACACCTGTACTTTCTTCTCCACAGTCAACTAAACACTTTCTCGTCCATACAGACGCTTCTATGCTTGGATTGGGAGCAGTACTGAGCCAAGTCGGAGCAGATGGTGGCGAGCAACCGGGGGCTTATCTAAGCCGTAAACTTTTGCACAGCGAAGTATATTCACTGCCATTGAAAAGGAGTGCATAGCGGTGGTGTGGGCCTCAAAAAGCTGCAACCTACTTGTATGGACAACCGTTTACCTTACTCACAGATCACAACAAATTTGGGGCACTGCGCGTGCAATCTAATGTGCCACCAGATAGGAGTGGTGTGTTTAGTACTATTGTTATCAGTTTAATCACTATTACGCCCCCTATCCGTTGATGTGGAGCAAGACGCAGCAGCAGAAGAGGACTAAGCGAGGAGGTTATGGAAGAGGATGGAGTAGAAGGAGTAGAGGAGGTGGCAGCGTACTGGCAGAGTACACGCTGTAGGGCTGACACACCTGCTTGAAGATAACTAACTGCTATTCAATCTATAACAGTGAAAAAAATTTTTTGTTTTTAAATCCAAGCTATTGTGACACCAGTGAGTGAGTGGTGTATTTAGTACTATTGTTATCAGTTTAATCACTGTTACGCCCCCTATCCGTTGATGTGGAGCAAGACGCAGCAGCAGAAGAGGACTAAGCCGAGGAGGTTATGGAAGAGGATGGAGTAGGAGGAGTAGAGGAGGTGGCAGCGTACTGGCAGAGTACGCTGTAGGGCTGACACACCTGCTTGAAGATAACTAACTGCTATTCAATCTATAACAGTGAAAAAAATAATTTGTTTTTAAATCCAAGCTATTGTGACACCAGTGAGTGAGTGGTGTGTTTAGTACTATTGTTATCAGTTTAATCACTGTGACGCCCCCTATCCGTTGATGTGGAGCAAGACGCAGCAGCAGAAAAGGACTCAGCCGAGGAGGTTATGGAAGAGGATGGAGTAGGAGGAGTAGAGGAGGTGGCAGCAGGACTGCCTGCAAGTCGTGGCGGTGTCACCAACTCCTCTGCAGAGCCATACATTCCATGCTTGGCAGCAGTCAGCAGGTTTACCCAATGCGCGGTGTAGGTGATATACCTGCCCTGACCATGCTTTGCAGACCAGGTATCAGTGGTCAAATGGACCCTTGCCCCAACACTGTGTGCCAGAGATGCTATTACTTCCTTTTGCACAATTGAGTACAGGTTGGGGATTGCCTTTCGCGAAAAGTAATTTCGGC
>OW240920.1:42808108-42863185 GCA_933207985.1 Pelobates cultripes | reverse complement strand
GAACAAATACAATAAGCTGTAGTTGTTCTCGTGACTATAGTGTCCCTTTAAGTCTCTGGGTAGAATTATATAGAAATAATTGTAAAATTCCACTAGTAAATACTAGTAAATTATTTACTTTTTGGAAAATATTTTTGTTTTAGATTTATAATATAAAGCAAAATAAATAAAAATCATAGGGTTGATTTCTAAATATGTAAATATGTTAATATATGTATGTAATTATTTTTTCACACATAGAAAGTAAGAGTCCTTGTTTAACCTGCTAGTCTCCATCAACTAATATCTTTCACACAATGAGCTAAACCCTGTATTGCAGGGCTTAGCTCAGGAGAGCTAGCGGAAGTTCTCTTTCAGAACTTCCAGTTCTTTAAAGCGGCTTGACTTACAAATATTGAGCCTTGAAACAACACAGTTTATTGTAAATACATTGCACATCTTGACAATATATCATTAACATACTGTGCATCTGTGACCAGGATGTACCCCTGTAAACAGACCACTGACCGTGCTACACATAGCTGGGAGTTTCCACATCTCTGTTAACTTTAATCCAATTTATAGGTTTTGGCCTCATTAATATGCTGAGCTTTGCTGCATGCTCAAATCTAGTTTTTACAAAAAATAAAATAAATATTTTCTAAATAAAAAGTGTTATTAGGCTTAAAAGACTCCAGCAGCCAGGTGCCAGTATGACAGCGGTAGGAGTATCCTGGGCAGTACCCACCATTAGGATTTATTAGCAACTAAAAAAGAAGAGATTTTAATAACTCACAAATTCCACAATATATAGCTATTAGTTGCAAACGTATAAAAACTTACAAAGTGATAAATCCAACCCAGACTTTAGTTACTACAAATAAAGTATTATATAAAACCAAGTTTTTATCAAAGATGACAATATGGGGTGTCACATTCATCTTTCCAAGGGCTTTCTAAAAACACAGCCCATAGATAAGACAAGAGAAAATGAAAACTAAATTTAAAAAAAAATACTTTTAATTAGAACTAATCATAAGTCTCCATTTGTCACAATATCACCCATGCAAATTTCAGCCACACTTCTTCAGACATGTTATACAGCCCTTAGTCACGCTCCCTTCACTCCAGTAAAATACTTCTTTATCAGCTGTATGTACATAGTGGCATAGCGTGGGTAGCCAGT
Organism: Pelobates cultripes; assembly: GCA_933207985.1. Taxonomy (NCBI): domain Eukaryota; kingdom Metazoa; phylum Chordata; class Amphibia; order Anura; family Pelobatidae; genus Pelobates; species Pelobates cultripes. The sequence continues at coordinate 42,862,020 of OW240920.1, read as the reverse complement.
GCTTGGGGCAAGGCAAGTATTGCGCTCCCTAACCTGTGAACTGTTAGCACTCCCTTAACGGCGCCTAGATAGCCTCGATTCTCCTACCCTACACGATTTGCCTCCGTGATGTATATGACACTGATAGGTGCGTAATTTTTTTAATTCTCCTCACGCCTAAAGTAATGCGTATACACATTAGTTTAGTTGTGAGCTGGATTTGAAAAATGAAGCAACGCAACTACCAGTGTCGCACACATCAGGGAGACGAGGCAGGTAGAGAAAGAGGAGCGAGGCTATCTAGGCGCCCGTTACCATTGTACAGGTATCATACAATTTCATAGGCATTTACATAATGCCTATGAATAGCGTGATTTCCAGTTTGAAGATACCGGCGGTATCTTCAAACCAAAAATCACGCTATTAATAGGCATTATGTCATTCACCAATAAGGATTACATGAGGTCAGCATGGCTGTAATTAGCAAGAAAAATACCATAAAACATTATATGTCCCATCTTGCTGAAATTCTGTGTAGAATATTTCAGTATTGGGAGATTTTCTGTGTGAGGGGGAGGGTGCTCTATTTTGTATTCATTATCACTACTTTCTTTTTTTTCTTTTGCTCCCCTAAGAATTTCACCTTCTGTGCCCCTAAGTATTTTGTGCCTAGGGCAATACCCCTTGTGGCACCGCCCATTCTATGCCACTGTATGCACACAGATCAGTCATTGACGGCACTGAGCGATCTGAACTACAAAGCAAAATGTATTAGAAGTAGAGGACATCCAGGGAGACTTATAGTAAGGATATCACTACCTGTTTGTTGTTTCTCTGTTTGTCTGCAGCCAGGTTGTGAAATATTCCTGGGGGCTTTTGAGCAATTTATGTTTTTAATTGTGCCAATATCCTTGTGAGTGTTCCTTGTATTCATTTTTACCCAGCATTGTAAATGAAAGTTTGCACTATGATTCTCTTTACGTTTGTCTCTTTCATGTGAGGTTCCTTTTTCCTCATCAAAGTGGTAACTAAAATTACCTTCACATTTGTGATTGTGGTGCCCTGCAATGTATTTTAACTTTGGGTTTTGTACAGTTTTTTTTGTGTGTATACTTTGTACTTTAATATCCCGCTCACCCGTATTCTCGTTTATGAAATTAAAGCAGGTCACTCAGTGCTGCTATGGGCTGACTGTGTACATAAACTGATTTTAGGAAGTCTTTCTGGCATAAGGGGACGTGGTTAAAGAAAAACACTTCTGGCACAAGGCTCTGAAAAACATACTTTTTTTGTGCATGCAAGAAAACTTAAATAAATAAATAAATACAGCTTATCAATCAATGCATTAAAGTTGTGTTTGTTTAATCGCCATGTAGAATGGTCATTGTGGGCACAGGTGAATGGGAACACATGAGAGAATGGGAATGAAAGGTGCAATGCCTGGATAGTGAAGTAGAATGTACTCTGATTATGTCTGTTGATAGATGTACAATACTGACCTGAACTCTAGCTTCTGTTAGATCTAACCGCATGGCCAGGTCCTCTCTGTACAAGAAAAAAGACAGACGTGTCACTACTTTGTCAGCTGAGCGAAAGAAAACTGTTTCTATAGATATTTATAGAATTTAATGCTTAGATTACCATGCTGGAAATGTAATTCAACAAATTAGTTTGACCCCCCTTGTGTTAAAATATTGTTTTCTGCATAAACTATTTGTCAAAGCATGGTTGGGGTGGAACTCTGGGATCAGTTTGTGTTTGGGCTCTAACTGATTCCATCTGTCATATATTTCTAATCCTTTCTTGGAAGAAGAGGGAACCAGTAGTTATTAGAGAATTTTTGGTATCAATGTTTATTTCTTATTCTGGATTCAATGATGTGAAGCACTGCCGGAGCAGTAAGGCAATTTTTGCACATGTGCCCTCTCTTGAAATACTTCTATATGAGAAGCATTAAACTGGCTGAATGGGAGATCATAACTAGTGAAAAACTGATAGAGATAGAGCTGAACAGTGGAGAGGATACCATTTGTAACCATGAGATTAATAGTAAGTAATTGCTTTAATTTACAGGAAAGGGGAGGCCGAGTGATCTAAACGCCATTTACAACACAACACTTTATACTGCTGGAGTGTTTTTTTAACCTACTAATTTAAATGTTAATATTTACGGAAAACATAACAATTTAATTTATTTCTTGGTGTAAATCAGATTTCAGAACTCAGCATTCCAGAAGTCATAATACTTTCTTACAAAAAAATTGTATCCTTATTTTTAAATGAATATTAGCACCTAACAGTGGATAACATATCAAATATCCTAATTATGCAGGATTTAGCGAATCGCCAGTTTAGTTTCAACCGCCATATTGAATATTTGAGAATAACCGGGACCATAAAAGCTGGTTGGAAGGATGGCATGTCCAAACATACATTGTGTATTCCCCTATCATTCTAAATTTAGATGACAATACTAGAGCCAAAATAAGTATCACATTCAGAAAATATTGACCTGGTGAAAACATCTGGATAGTGGGACTTCCTGAATGCCCTCTCGAGTTCCTCGAGTTGTTGGTTACTAAAGGTTGTTCGATACCGACGTTGCTTCCTTTTCACTGTACCAGTAAGCATAATGAGTTCAGAGCTACTAGAGGAGCATTTAGAACTTTCATCCCTTTTTTCTTCAGAATCAATCTTTTCCTTAGTGGAGTCCACCACCGAGCTGGCCCCATTGTCCCCTCGCTGCCTGTTTGTGACGTAGTCTTCTGCCATGAGTTGGACATTAGTTCCTGTATTACAAATTAACCTTGATGAAAGCTGTGCGTCTGTTTCCAAAACTGAAATAAAAGGACATATTATAAATTGGCTAGCTTTATATTTTGTAGGAAAAATAATTATCAGTAGATTATATATAGTACATTGCTGAAAATATCCCAATTTAGTGTAACTTTAGTAAACATATGATTTTAAAGAGACACTGTAGGCCAGGGATAGGACAGCTTTGGCACTCCAGATGTTGTGGACTACATCCCTCATAATGCTCTTACACCCATAATGCCTGCAAAGCATCATGAAAGGTGTAGTCCAAAATATCTGGAGTCCCGAAGGATGCCTATGCCTGCTGTAGGCACTTAACTTCATTTTATTGAAGTTGTTATAGTGCGTGCCATCCTGCCTCCCCTGATCGACTCCCAAAATCCAATATTAAACTAAATAGAAGGCTTAGAAGTGGAGTGTCAAGGCACACCCCATAATGAGTTTATTGTTAAAATTTTATAATTTTTAAAATTGTTATTTAACACCGGGCACTGGGGCTAATTGATAAGGGACATTGGGGACACCCAATGCTCTGGTGTTCCTTTAAATCTAATACTTATTAGTTAATCTGATAAAAGCAAATATACTAATAATACAAACTAATATTACAAATAGATAATTTGCTTGGTAATATTTATTGGGTTTGTTTACCAAACAATGAATTGAGGTCAAATTAACAAACTCCATAGTGTCCCTAGACAAAGTTACGGTTATTTACTAAAAAGTGAATTGTTGGGAATTTAAGTTGAATTCAAAGTGAATTTAAATTTTAGGACAAAAAATCTAAAATTCAAGAATAACTTATTTGGAGAATATTACTAATTCAATTTGGCCTTTAATTCCCTTTGAATTAACTATGAATTCTTGACAGGCTTATTCCAAAAAGTAGGAATTGTTAGATATTCAAAGTTGTGTCTCAATGGACAGGTATATGTTTAATACATTGTTTTGGAAAACCAGAAAACATGACAAGTAAGGATTCAAAATCCATTAGTCATTTTACAACTCCAAGCACTAATATCTGTACTAATAACAGCAGATAACACAATACATTGTGGCCTGGCCACTGCAGTACACAGGACATTATTTTTGGATAACTCGCTGGAACATGCATAGTATCGCAATTTACATCATGTGCATAAGAAAATTACATTATTAACTAGACATTGTTTTAATAGACAAAAACTAACTGATTCGGCGGTTAATTTTTTTTTTGTATTTTGTTGTGCCTAGTGTAACAATGCAATGATTTGTGGACCCAGGACATACTTGAAAACGAGAGAAATCTCAATGTATCTTTCCTGGTAAAATATTTTATAAATAAATAAATAAATAAATCTTAATAACAAATGACTGAACTGAATGAGTCCCAAATCACATGATGGATGCAATTGTCACGTTATTCGGTCATTCATGGATTCTGAACACTGAAAGATCAAAATTAAGTTTAGTAGATAGCTCCATAATTTGATATTCTTTTGTGGGAATACCCTATGTACGAGCACCAAATTAGAGAGCTGTTTAGTAAATAGCTCCATTATCTGATATCCTTAAATGTTTCCATGCCATGTAAGGGACCCAAATTAAGAAGCAACCAACTAAACAGCTGAAGGATTAAAATTAAACAAGGCCCTTTTCTTCAGCTGTTTATTCGATAGCTGTACCTTCTCTATCTTGACATTAATGCCACGTACAGGTTGCATTATAATATCCTTCAGGCATTTTGGAAGATGCACATACCCACAAACAGAGTTTATTTTTGTCAACCCTATTGTATGTAACAGATTTTTCTTTTTTTTTAAATCTATTTATTTAAGGCAGTATAAATCCTGTAAAAAATGGTATTATATAATCCTTAAAAAATGTTTCCTCCGATATTTCTGTAAAGATGGAAGAAATAAATGAATAATCGAAGTTTCATTTAAAAAAAAAAATGATTTGTAACAAAAAGCAAACAAACAAACAATGTAACTTTAGTTAAATAAGGCAAATTGCTGTATTGACGTTGAGATGTAATCTGTTAATTACAGGTTTCAACTAAGTGCTACATGAATAAATATCCAGTAGTGGAGGGGTTAACGGCAGAAGAATGTATGCTAAGATTATGCATGGTCTGAATTCTCAACTGCCATTATAAATGGCAATTAAAAATTCAAGTTGTGTATTGAATATAAAAAGTAATGCTATGCCCTGTCAGTTTTTTTAATACATATTCTCTATTAAACAGGTGACAAAGTTACCCTAGCTAGTCTAACAATAAGGCCAATGTTTTATAAACAAGGATACAAAAGGATACAACAAACTATTCTAGAAAACTATTTTTAAATTTCTTGTTAAAGATTATAAAAAGGAAGAAGTTAAATGTTAGCACATCCAAATAACGTATATCAGTAAGCAGAGACTTTGTTGTTATTTCATGTTTTACAATCTCTGTGGTCACATCATCCGTGTGGTTTATGCCCCCTATGTATAAAAAATAATGCATGATTTGCCACTGTGCACTACAGGGGCCCCGATTCTCAGTTAGAATCTGAACAATTCTACAAATGAGATAATACATCTGGCTGTTAGCTGCTGCCTTTTTAATTTAACTATCTGAATTAAATCAGTCGTGGGCATCAGATGAAATAGTTGATGTCGGGGACAGTAACTCCCATAAATCTTGAACTGCCTGTGCCCGGCAGGTGTTATCATTAAAACCATATACATAAGAAACCACACATAAATATAATTGTAATAATAAACACACCTAGACAGATATGTGGAAGAAAAGGCTGTGGCATTTTCTTTAGTTTATAAACACACTGTAACAATAACGTAACTCACTTTGAAAACCAGGTAACTTGTAACCAAAAATCTCCGGTCTCAAAATCACCCAGAGATTTACCTTATGCCGACTCACCATAGTTCTGCCCTAAATAGCCAGAACATAACATATCAAAAACCAACACCCTCCCCACCCCCAATTGAATAGGCAGGTGACCTTACCCCAATAAAAGACCACAACAAAAATAAAAAATAGGGAGGGAGGGAGGGTGGGGAAGCAACTTCATCACAAAATCGCAAGCGCCCAGCTCACTATTGGTTCCGCTGGCACTAAGCTGTTATCTCAGAACAGCTTATATAATAGGTTCATTCCCGCCGAATAATGTCATCACGAACAAGCGTTCCAATCGGAACACTGACCGCGTGGACATTCAGAATAATAGCTGACCGTGAGGGTATCGCTCCTGGGGCCAAAGCTGATGCACTCCCGACACTGAGTGAGCCCGTGCCTCTCACAGCATGCGTGGGATAGGCATAAGGCTATAATAGACTTACGATAAGGCCGGGGACTAATTAAAAGTATTTACGAAATATTGGGCAGACAAGATGGGCCGAATGGTTCTTATCTGCCTTCACATTCTATGTTTCTATTAACCTTTTCAACCCCACAGTGTTCATGAGCACATGGTCAATTGACCATGCGATGTCCTCATTAGAAGCAGAGAAGGATTAAGATCCCAAAGGGCCCTACACAAGTTACCAAATTGGAGCTATCCTGCATTTTCCACATATTGATGATAAATGTAGCACAGTAATTAGTTCTGGGACCCCTGAATAGTCCCTGGGGACATAGGTGTATATCTAAGCTCACCTTCTATTTAAAATTCCGCTGGGGGGGTTCAAACATTAAAACTCTTAATTCTTACATTACTCTATTACGAACACTACCCTTACTCCTAATAATAACCCTACCCGAACACTTACCACAATACCAACCATAACAGTACCCCTAACACTATCAGGGCTATTCAGTAAAGTGAGAATTCAAAGTGAATTTTAAATTTCAAGCCAGAGTAGTTGAACTGAAAGCATAGCAGACTTAAAGATTTTTTTTCAGCTTGGCTATGTTAATCTTAAATTTCAAATTCACTTCACATTCTCACATTAGTGAATAACCCTGTAAATCAAACTCTAATCCCAGCCCCAACTTTAACGGTGAATCCTAACACAGCATGTTTGCTGATCAGATAATTCCCTTCTTCCCAATAATTAGCAGAGTCTCTTTGCAGGGGTCATCTACCCCCTAAGGTGCCACTGTTAAAATGACCAGATCTTACTATGAACAGTGAAGCCTATGGAAGTGTACGTACAGCTGCTTACTATAATATATCCTGTAAAATACATCTTTTAAAACGATCCCTATTTGATTTGTGAAGAAACATGCATTCCTAACTGCACTATAACAAGTGTATCTAAAGACCGTTCTGTTATTCTGCAGGACTAAATTCAGATTCACTTTGTACCTGAGTATCATGATATCTTAATTAGATGCTACATCCCCCAAACTGCAGCACAACACACAGCCCAAAGACTCAGAGTTCTACTCACCATCCAATGAGTCATGGGTGAAGTTTCCTGAGGGTTCCTTTTTGTCTGCTGAGTTCCTGGACCATCCCAGGATTCTGTCTATGAAATGTGAAGTGAGGAGGTGCTGTGCAGCAGGTTGGGACACTTTGCTGGTCTCCTCAGCTGAAGGTGCTGGTGTATACATGGTGTGTCTCAGTGACTCTATCCTGGGCAGTGTGGGAGCAGTAACTCTGCCTCGAGCTGTCACTTGGGGACATTCTCCAGGAGTGGAAATCTCATTGGTCCTGCCAGTGTCCCTCACATCCTCTTCTCAACACCACTCATACGATGCCGTCAGGACTGGGTGGGACTTACAGTGACATCTTTTTATTTTTTTATTCAGTAAGTGTTGAAAGTGTTTGAGCAACACCACAGAGAGGGAGAGGGAATTGTACTGTAACTAATTGCTAATGCCCTGTTCTGTCAGAATGTAATTTACTTGTGTATTCAACTGTGAGGTCCATTAAAAGGTATTTGAACTATATGCAGCCATTAACAACTGGGGAACTCGTGAATACAGCATATTTTCACCTAGAAATAGGCTTCACATTATCTATCATCTGTCTGATCTATCTATCTATCTATCTGTCTGTCTGTCTGACCTATCTATCTATCTATCTATCTATCGATCAGACAGTCTATCTATCTATCCTCTCTCTCTCTCTCTCTGTTTTGCTGAGGTTAATAAGTTTTGAAGAAAAAAAAACCCAATAACATTGAAATAGATGTGTGAGTTAAACCATGCTTCTGGAATAAGGGTTAAAGAGAACTTATTATTAGTGTGTGGATGGGTAGCATGGTTTTAGGGTTGGTGTGTGCTAAGATTAAGGAGGATTTAACTCTGTGGTACTTGTTTTCAACCTGTTGTAGACTGTAACTCCTGTCACTGTCAGCCAGGTGAAATTTGGCTGAGGATTATGGCTCAGAATATTATTATTATTATTATTTTATTATTTTATTATTTATAAAGCGCCAACAAATTCCGTAGCGCTGTTCAATGGGTTATAACAAATCATAAACTCTACATATTAACATTATTTGGGTGTCTTATGAGGTAGCCCTTTGTGCATGTAGGGAGATTTTAGCAAATAATATTGTATGACAAACAGAAATTTTCCTAAATATCTTATTTATAATCTTTTAACTGATGCACTGCTGTTTTCAAAGCAGTAATACTGTTTATTGTTATACCAGAGTTGTTGTTTTAGCTAGCAGTTATTTGTCATGTAAAAGTCAGATTTAACCCCTCAAGGACACATGACATGTGTGACATGTCATGAGTCCCTTTTATTCCAGAAGTTTGGTCCTTAAGGGGTTAAAAAGCCCCCTGATGGACTTTTAAGGTCCTTTTAGACTTGTGCATTAAATGCAGATGCAAATTAAAGTAATACCTTCATTTCATAGGTTTTTCTTTATTTTTATAAGGAATATTCTTTTTTCCTTTTTGTTCACTTTTTTTTTTCAAGTTCGCCTTATTTTTTTTTAGCTATACATAAGAAAATCTTATAAGTTAGAAGAAAAATTATCGACTACTATTTTATGATAGGAAATGTGAGCATAGGCAATGAGTGGAATTTAAGCTGGATTCCATTTTGTTCAATTCAGTTTGTAAACCAATTTACCCAAGATGCATTGTTTTATAGAATCCCACAGAATGGCAAACTACAGACATCACAGGCAGAGAAAGACATCCAGGTGTCCCGAAAGAAATATAATAAATATTAAAAAAGGTAAGAGGCAAGGAGGGAGTATTATAAGCAAGAGCATAAGAAAGGAAATTGAAATTCTTTATTTTTGCAGTGCAGTTAATTACAGACAGGCTTGTGATGCCACAACAGCATCGACAGGCGTTCAGTATCATAAGTGCTCGTACATAGGTATGGCATGTGAATACATTGCACTATTTTAAGGTAAAGTAACGTGGAACAAGATACAATAGATTAGGTATAAGCTTTTACAGAGCCAATAAAACTATGCAGATAGTTAATATGTTCTATATTTTAACCTAACTTCTGACAACTCATGGCTGATGAATACTTCTCTTTGTTTTCTGACTTCTATTACAGTGTCATTATATGGCAGATATATGTGTATGTGTTATCCACAGAGCTATGTAAAATGTCTTATGTAACTTTTGAAATGCCAAAGGCCATTCTACTTTTCTTTTCCTGTCTTTTTTTTTCCCCTTCCTTTGTATTCCTTATTTTGCTGTGCACGTAGATTCAGTCCTCTGGCTCTCCCCACGCTTGGTATGCGGGGCACCTAAATCAGGTTGAAACATTTGGATTTGCACACACATAAATAAGTATAAGTAGGTTAGAACAGTGCTGTAAAGCTGCTATAAGCATTCCGAGTACTGTAAGTGCTTATCATTAATAGTAACATGTTAGAAACATTAATATCTGATGTAAAATAGCCATCGCTTCGTGCTAGATTAGCTAAGCATATATACAATAGTGTTGCTAGACTGATGCTATAACCATGCTATGGGTAATCCGACTAGTGTAATTGTATATCATTAGTTATAACAGGCTAGAAACAGGAACGTATGTCGTAAAATAGCCAGCGCTTTACGGAGCTAGGTTTGTTATGCTCATAAATATAAAATCTATACACAGTGTTGTTTATCAAGGGATTTCTGCTATTCTGTTAACATGACAGGTACAGTGCATGCGTGAACAAAACTCAATATTATATGGTTTATCATTCAGGATCAAAGCGTTGCCATTGCATTGAATGCCTAGGTGGTAAGTAGACACCCAATAAGTTACGTTATGCCGTAACTTATTAAAAAATAAATAAAAAAAAAATAAAAAATAAATAAATAAAATTATATGAAGGGGGTCGTGAGTCCTGGGGGTTACATGTTACCCTGGTCCTGTACGGTAATCCACTGTGGCCAGGTGCTGGCTGGCGCCTCTGCTCTACTTAGGTGGTGACCGCAGCATAGGTGACTGGTGTAGGATTGCGAGGCACAAATGGTACGCTGTTCGCCGGGTCCCAGTTGGAATTCGGAGTGAAGGGGCCCTGGAGGCCCGTTTGGAGGAGTGAGTCCCAGGTTAGGCCCAAGGCCAGTAGTAGCTCTGTTGCGTCTTGTGGGTCATGAATTTGGTAGGTGGTCTCGCCCCTTTGCACGGTTAGTATGTGAGGGGTGCTGAAGTGTGGCGGTGAGGGGTCGGAGCGATCTGCGCCATGCCAAGGTTCCCCTCGACAGATCGTTATAGAAGGTGAGTGTTGCGTTCTCGAATTTCAAGGGGGTTTTACCTCGGAGAGCGTTGAGGACCGTTGCCTTGTCCCTACCATTCTTAAAGGTCAGGATTGTGTCCCTTGTGGTTGCCACTGGGGCCCCAGTAGGCTTTGGGATCCTGTAAAGGTCTGTGGGTTTGATGGACGCGTGTTGACCCGGGGGGAATATGGCGGCCAAGAGGTTTTGGATCGTGCGTGGGAGATCTGCCTCTGGTGGTCCCTCCGGGATCCCCCTGACCTTAATATTGTGTCTCCTTCTCGTGTCTTCTTGGGTATCCAGGCGCCGTTCAAGTAGTGTGTGTTTGCTGTGCAGCTCTTGCACTTTGTCTTGCAGTGCGGTGATGCTGCGCTGGTGGTTTTGAGAGGAGTCTTCCAGATCGGTAATCCGGCCTGTCAGGCCCTGCAGCTCTCCTCTCAGTGCGGAGACGTCTGTGAGGATATTTTTCTGCAGGTCAGCCAGTAAGGCTTTCAGTACTCCGGTGGTGACTAGGTCTGCGTCGGGGTCCGACCTTGGTTTGCCCGGTGTAGGTTTCCCTTTTGGGGCTAGTGTTTGGGGGTAGTCTTCGTCCGCTTCCTCTGAGTATTCATCAGAGAAATCCGTGCAGCCCCCATGTAGCGCCGCCATATTGGCTTCACTCGGGCCGCATGCTTGCCTCCACATTTCTCCAATTGTGAGCCCAGGGCAATCTTTTCTTATTTTTGCGACCCATGGAGCCTGCGGGGTTCCTGCGTGGGGTCTGGTTATAGTAGAGGTAATTTTGTTTAGGATTAGGTTTGATTTCTCCGTTTGCATTACGGAACTCCAGAATTGTGCGACCGGTTGCCTCTGCTGCTTCGAAAGGAAATTGAAAGACACAAAACATGACAGTGCTTTATTCGCTAAAATTATTAACCATTAATTGTATCAACTGAACCGCAAATGCACAAATTTCCATATTTCAGATCTGAAAAAAATTAATAGCATAATGAAAAAAATGCATGAATATTTTGTAGGGTGTATATATACGAAATGGTTCAAAAATACAAAAATAAATAAATGGAGTGTTTTTTTAAATGTATTAGTATGCATATAAATCTAGTTATTATAACTACACTTTATTTAAAGGGACACTCCACTGTCCAAATACAAAATAAATAAAATTCACTGTTTAGTAGATATATTTGAAATGACAACTCTTGCAAAACATGTATTTTTATTTTCTGCAGCCTTTGCAAACCTTCCCATACTAACCTCTAGCAGACGTACTGTGACCGTCCAGTGACATGCATTCCAATGCAACTCAATGGGAAGTCTTTGCAAGGCAGGTGCACTGAGCAATTGATGCCTCTTGAGTCTAGCTCCACTGAGCTAACCAAACTACAGTGTAACAGGACATGTTGTCTGCTTGAAAGCCAAGGGGTTGTAACCAGGTTAATTTATAAAAGTGTGAAATCTGCACTTCTTTCCAAAATGAAAAAAGCTAAAGTGTTTAGGGGTCTGAAGTGCTCTTTTAACCCCTTAAGGACCACACTTCTGGAATAAAAGGGAATCATGACATGTCACACATGTCATGTGTCCTTAAGGGGTTAAAGGAGCACGAAAGCGTCAGGAATACAAACCTGTATTCCTAATGCTTTAGTGTCCCTGTGCTTGGATAGATACACTCTCCATCTCCAGTTTGCCATTAAAATTAATAAAATAAATGTTTTATTTACCCTTTCCTCTGTCGGGACTGCTCACCTCACCTCCTCCTGGAACATTATGAAGGAGGCACTGGCGTACATACTGCGGTCACAGGGGTCGCGGCTGCGACTGGGCCCGGGCCTCCAGGGGATCCGGCCGCCGGATGTGGCCACATTTTGCTAGCCTCTTCTCCTGCTGGCCACCTCAGGGCCCCCGCAGTGGCATCACTTTGAGGGCACGCGCGCGAGGGAGCATTCTCCCCTGAGCGCTCTCTGCCCAGCTCCCTCGCGTGCACCACACTGATGCAGGAGCCGGAAGGTAGGGAGGCTGGGGGATTAAAGGTAGGGAGGCTGGGGGATTAAATGTAAAAAAAAAAAAATGTGTATGTGTGTGTATGTGTGTCTGTTAATGAGTGTGTTAGTTTGTGTGTGTCAGTGAGTGTGTTACTGTGTGTGTGTGTGTTAGTTTGTGTGTGTCTATTAGTGTGTGTGTCAGTAAGTGTGTTAGTGAGTGTTACTGTGTGTGTGTGTCACTGAGTGTATTAGTTTGTGTGTCTGTTATTGAGTGTGTGTCTGCTAGTGAATGTCAGTGTGTGTTAGTTTGTGTGTCAGTGAGTGTGTGTGTTACTGTGTGTGTCTATTACTGAGTGTGTTAGTTTGTGTGTGTCTGTTAGTGTGTGTCTGTTAGTGAGTGTGTGTTTGTCAGTGAGAGTGTATGTTTTGTAAGTGAGTGTGTATGTGTGTCTGTCACTGAGTGTGTGTCTGTCAGTAAATGTGTGTGTCTGTTAGCTAGTGTGTATGCGTCTGTTCGTGAGAGTGTGTGTAGTTAAACCCCCTTCCTATATTTAAAAAGGGTTCAAAATCCTTTCCTGGAAATTATAGACCTGTGAGCTTAACTTCTGTAACTGGGAAAATATTTGAAGGGCTATTAAGGGATAATATTCAGGAATTCATTGGGAAGAACTTTGTTATTAGCAATAATCAGCATGGTTTTATGAAACATAGGTCATGTCAAACTAACCTAATTGCATTCTACGAAGAAGTAAGTAGAAGTATAGATCAGGGTGTTGCTGTGGATGTGATCTACTTGGATTTTGCCAAGGCATTTGATACAGTTCCTCACAATAGGTTAGTCTTCAAACTAAAAGAAATTGGTCTAGATGAATATTCTTATTCTTGGGTAGAACACTGGCTTAAGGATAGATTACAACGAGTTGCAATTAATGGCAAATTTTCAGGCTGGACAAAAGTGGTAAGTGGTGTCCCTCAGGGTTCTGTTTTGGGACCCCTTCTATTTAACATATTTATAAATGATCTTGAAATAGGCATTGAAAGCCATGTATCAGTGTTTGTCCCCTCCCGTTACACTCATTTTTCTACTCTCTCACTCCAACCCACAATCGATCTCATCCTAGACCCCATGCATACAAAACCCATTCACACCTACTGTCACTTTCTCTCCTCCTACTTCTAGCAGCTTGTGATGTCTCTCCCAATCCAGGGCCCTTCACCTTCTCTACACACACTAAGACAACCAGAAACCCCACAAACCTCATCACAATACCCCGCCCTTTACCCTCACTTACCAAAATTAATTGTGCACTCTGGAATGCCCGCTCCATCTGCAGTAATTTAAAATCAACAACCATACACAACTTTTTCATCTCAAACTCACTCACACTGCTTGCACTTACAGAGACCTGGCTGTCCCCCTCTGATAGCGCTACTCCTGCCTCTTTATGTTTTGGTGGGCTACGATTCTCTCACACTCCCAGACTCAACTGTAAAGGAGGCGGCGTAGGCATCCTTCTCTCCCCTCAATGTACCTTTCAACCAATCATAACTCCTCCTGCCCTATCCTTTTCTTCTTTTGAAGTTCACACTGTCCGCCTATTTAAACCCACTCCTTTAAGAATTGCTATCCACTACCACCCCCCTGGTTATCCTAGACTATTCATTGAGCACTTTTCTTCCTGGCTTCCCCACTTCCTCTCATCTAGCATTTCTTCCCTTATACTTAGGGATTTCAATATCCCAATCAATAACCCCAATTGCACTGATGCCTCTCGTCTGCTCTCTGTAACCTCCTCATTTGGCCTTGCACAATGGTCCAATCTAGCAACCCATACAGCAGGAAACACTCTTGATCTTGCCTTCACCAACCTCTGTACTGCCTCTAATCTCTCCAATATTCCCTTTCCTCTATCTGACCACCATCTGCTGACTTTTGACATTGGCATGCCTAAGACCCAACTGACACCACCATCTGAACATCACTCTCACAGAAACCTCCAATGTCTTGACCTAGAGCATTTCTCCACTAATCTCCAAACTCTCCTTTTACCTATCTCAAACCTCACCTGTCCTAGTTCTGCAACCTCCTTCTACAATTCCACCCTCTCCTCTCAATGGCACCTTGTACATTTAAATGCCGCAGGCCCCCCCAACAACAACCCTGGCACACCAAGCTCACTCGATACCTCCAAAAATGCTCCAGAACTGCTGAACCCTGTTGGAGAAAGTCTCACTGTGCATCTGACTTTCTCCACTATAAATTTATGCTGAGCTCATACAGCTTGGCTCGTTCCTCTGCAAAAGTTAATTACTTCAATACCCTCATAACCACACTCTCCCGCGAACCCAAACGACTATTTCACACATTTAACTCTCTTCTTCGCCCTGCTGTTCCTCCTCCACCTACTAACTTGACCGCCTCAGACTTTGCAACTCACTTCACTGACAAGATCTCTACAATCAGAGAATAAATATCTCATCTTTCTTCTTCCCCTTATAATTGTCAGGGTACCTGTTGGTGATGTATCCAGGGAGGACATCCTCTCTGCTTAGGGGCTCCCTTCCCCTAGCATTTCGGCATATTTCGGCCGTTTTCGCGCCGGCCGCGCTAGCTCCTCCCCCTTTTATGACGCGACGGCTAGCGTCGACGTCATGACGTCGGCATTTGCATAAAGTGCCGGGAACCGCTATTCCGGACCTTTTGGGGGCGTGGTCTCTATTTAGGTAACAGGGTATTTAAAGGAAACCTTTACTACTGCTCATTGCCCTGTCGTGGTTCTAGCTTGCTAGTCACTCAGCGCGTTCTTTATCTTGTGTTTCCGGTTTTGACCCTTGCTTGTCTTTTGTCCTGTTGTCCTCTCCTCTCCTTTGACTCGGCTTGTATCTCGCTTACCTGTCCTCCGGCTCCCTTGACCTCGGCTTACCTTTTGACTATTCTTGCTTTGTCCTTACGTAAGTCCGGCCATTCTAAGGTCCGGTATACGTACCTCCTTCTGTGCGCACTCTGCGTATTGGATCCCTGTCAGTATCCTGACATTACGACAGGGCCAGATGGATCCTGCAGGTGCTAGTCCTCCTGACCCCAGATTTGAGGCCATGGACCATAGAATGGACCAAATGGCTTTAGCGTTACAAACTTTGTTGACACGCTCCAGTACCCAGTCTGAAGAAATACGTTCCACTGCTAGCCACTCGCTAAGTACTGGTTTGGAAGTAGCCACTGTAGGCGCATCTTCCCATGTCACGTCACCATTACGATATGGGGGTTCGCCTGATGCTTGTCGTGGTTTTTTAAACCAGATAAGTATACATTTCGAACTACAACCCCGGGCTTACCCCACTGACAGGGCTAAGGTAGGCTTTATTATAACCCTGCTAATAGATAAAGCACTTAGATGGGCCAATCCCCTTTGGGAGAATGACAATCCTTTAGTCTACAACTACACTGCGTTTGTCACGGCTTTTAGAAGAACCTTTGACCCCCCAGGGAGGAAGATTAATGCGGCCAGATCCCTGTTACGCCTTAAACAACAAGATAGGACCCTTGTAGAATATGCTCTAGAGTTTAGATCATTGGCAGCAGAAGTGAAATGGAACGAACAAGCTTTTATGGATGTTTTCTTGAATGGGTTGTCTGATGAAATTCTAGATGAAATTGCCACAAGAGAACTTCCGGAAAATTTAGAGGATTTAGTATCCTTCATTTCCAGAATAGATGAACGCATGAGACAGAGGCAGAACACTCGGGAAAGAGTTACTAGACTTCCTGTAAGACTCGCTCCCTCATTTCAGAACCCTGACTCCTATAATCCTACTCCACCAGAACCTATGCAAATAGGTAATACTCGCTTATCTGAGGCTGAGAGACAGTACAGAAGAAGGGAGGGTCTCTGTTTATACTGCGGGCTGAGAGGTCACCTACGTCTTAGTTGCCCTAATCGTCCGGGAAACGCTCGCACCTAAGTTCCCTTAGAGGACGGGCCTTGGGTGTTTCATTACTGTCCTCTATGCATAATAAAAAAGACCATAGGCTTCTGATTCCTGTCTCTCTAGCTTGGGAAAAGGGGTTTATTACTACGATGGCATTATTAGATTCTGGAGCAGCAGAAAGCTTTATAGACCAAACTTTCGCTAATAAGCATTGTATCCCATTCCAATTGAGAGATACACCCTTGGCCGTTGAGGCCATAGATGGTAGACCTTTATCTGAACCAGTAATATTCCATGAGACCGAACCCGTTAAGCTTACTGTTGGTATTTTCCACGAAGAGTTGATTTCCCTTCTGTTAATTTCCTCCCCGGCAGTCCCAGTGGTTCTAGGATATTCTTGGCTCAAGAGACACAACCCTCAGATTGACTGGGAGGGTGGAGAAATCGTTTCTTGGGGTAAGGGTTGTAGGAAAGAATGTCTGCAGAGAGTTACTTCTGTTTGTCCCGTAAACTCTTATGTTAACACTTCTCAATCCACAGACGTTCAGATACCATTACAATATCTAGACCTCAAATCTGTATTTGACAAGGGTAAGGCGGATACTTTACCTCCCCACCGGTCTTATGACTGTTCTATTAAACTTTTCCCTGGTACTATGCCTCCCAGGGGTACGGTATACCCTCTATCCACCAAGGAAAACTTAGTTTTAGAGGAATATATCAAGGAGAATTTAGACAAGGGATTTATTAGAAAGTCTTCTTCTCCGGCGGGGGCGGGTTTCTTTTTTGTAGAAAAGAAAGACGGTACCTTACGTCCTTGTATAGACTATCGGGGATTGAACAAAATTACTATCAGAAATGCTTACCCTATTCCTTTGATTACTGAACTCTTTGACAGACTAAAGGGCTCGAGTATTTTTACTAAACTTGACTTAAGAGGAGCATATAACTTAGTGCGAATTAAACAAGGAGATGAATGGATGACAGCATTTAATACCCGTTACGGGCATTATGAGTATACCGTAATGCCGTTTGGGCTTTGTAACGCCCCGGCCGTCTTCCAAGACTTGATCAATGAAGTTCTTAGAGAATTCCAACATGAATGTGTAATTGTATATTTGGATGATATACTAATCCATTCTAGAGACATTAATTCACATCATAGACAAGTCAGAAAGGTATTACAGAAACTTTTACAACATGGATTGTATTGTAAATTGGAAAAATGTAGCTTTGACCAGTCTCAGGTAACTTTCTTAGGTTACGTAATTTCCAAAGACGGGTTTATGATGGACCCGACCAAACTAAAATCGATTTTAGATTGGCCTTTACCTAAGGGACTCAAAGCCATACAAAGATTTCTTGGATTTTCTAATTATTACAGACGTTTTATTAAAGGGTACTCCTCTGTTATCGCTCCTATCACTAATATGACCAAACAAGGAGCCGATACCAAAACCTGGTCTACTGAGGCTTTATCTGCTTTCGAAACGCTCAAACAGTCTTTTGCCTTAGCACCTGTATTAGTTCATCCTGATACCTCTCTACCCTTTTTACTTGAAGTTGATGCGTCTGAAACAGGGATAGGCGCAGTGTTATCCCAAAGACAAAGTTTAGATAAGCCGCTGCACCCTTGCGGTTTTTTTTCCAAGAAACTATCACACACTGAAAGGAGATATGACATTGGTGATAGAGAACTTTTAGCTATCATTATGGCATTAAAGGAATGGAGACATTTGTTAGAGGGCACCGTCCTCCCAGTTACTATCTTGACTGACCACAAAATTTATCGTATATGGGGGAGGCCAAAAGATTATCTGCCAGGCAGGCACGTTGGTCTATGTTCCTTACACACTTTAATTATGTGCTTACTTACAGGCCTGGTTCTAAGAACACTAAGGCAGACGCTTTGTCACGTCAGCACGAACCTACCACCTCTACAGAGGATACTTTGTTCCCTATTATTCCTGAAGTCAATATTATCGCCAACACCAATGTCAAAATACACTCTCCATTGCTCGCTGATATTCAGAGCGAACAATCTCTTGCTCCCGAACGTACTCCTGTGGGCCGCTTGTTCGTGTCTCCCAAATTCCAAGTGGACATTATTCGCTGTTTCCACGATAGCAAGATCGCTGGTCACCCCGGCATCCACAAAACTTACTGCCTGATCTCCAAAGACTTCTGGTGGCCCGGTTTACGTAGGGATGTGGAAGACTTTGTCAAGGCTTGCAATGTTTGTGTCAGGAATAAACTTCCGCGGGATCTCCCTTGTGGTTTATTGCAGCCCTTAGTCGTTCCCAACAAACCTTGGGCTTGTTTGGCTATGGATTTTATTGTTGATCTACCAGCTTCCAATAGGCATACAGTTATCCTCACGGTCCTTGACAGGTTTACTAAAATGGCTCATTTCGTTCCCTTGCCTAAACTTCCGTCCTCCCCCGAACTGGCCGTGATATTTGCTAGAGAAATTTTCCGTTTACATGGTATTCCCAATGAGATTGTGTCAGACAGGGGTTCCCAATTCATTTCCCGTTTTTGGAGATCCTTCTGTTCACAGTTGGGCATCAAACTGAATTTTTCTTCGGCCTATCATCCTCAATCTAACGGAGCAGCCGAACGCACTAACCAAAAAATTGAGCAATATCTACGTTGTTTTGTTTCTGAACACCAGGATGACTGGGTCGGTCTGATTCCTTGGGCGGAGTTTGCTCACAACAACCTTGTTTGTGGTTCCACTCATAATAGCCCCTTTTTCTTGAACTATGGCTTTAACCCTACTGTTCTTCCGTCGGTGTCTCCTTCCCAGGGTATACCGTCGGTTGATATTCATATAGCCAACCTGAGAAAGTTGTGGGATCAGACTCGACAAATTCTTGAACGTAGTTCCGCGGTGTTTAAGTCACATGCTGATAGGCGTAGACGTCCTGCTCCTATTTTTTCTCCGGGGGATAGGGTCTGGTTGTGTACCAGACACATTCGCCTGAAAGTTCCTTCCTTGAAGTTTGCTCCTCGTTACATTGGTCCTTACAGGGTACTGAGGAGGATCAACCCGGTTTCTTATTTGCTGGATCTACCTCCTACTCTACGCATCCCTAACTCTTTTCATGTGTCGTTATTGAAACCTCTTGTTTGTAACAGATTTTCCTCCCGCTCTGCTCCTCCATCCTCGGTCCGTGTGGATGGTCAGGAGGAATATATCATCAAGTCCATCCTTGATTCTCGTATTTCTAGGGGGAAGCTGCAATACCTCATAGACTGGAAAGGTTATGGTCCAGAAGAGAGGTCTTGGGTTCCTGGTATAGACGTGCATGCTCCTCGTCTTCTTCGGGCCTTCCACGTTCGTTTTCCTTCTAAGCCCAGGTCCCATCCGCCCGGTGGGCGTTTCTAGAAGGGGGGGTACTGTCAGGGTACCTGTTGGTGATGTATCCAGGGAGGACATCCTCTCTGCTTAGGGGCTCCCTGCCCCTAGCATTTCGGCATATTCCGGCCGTTTTCGCGCCGGCCGCGCTAGCTCCTCCCCCTTTTATGACGCGACGGCTAGCGTCGACGTCATGACGTCGGCATTTGCATAAAGTGCCGGGAACCGCTATTCCGGACCTTTTGGGGGCGTGGTCTCTATTTAGGTAACAGGGTATTTAAAGGAAACCTTTACTACTGCTCATTGCCCTGTCGTGGTTCTAGCTTGCTAGTCACTCAGCGCGTTCTTTATCTTGTGTTTCCGGTTTTGACCCTTGCTTGTCTTTTGTCCTGTTGTTCTCTCCTCTCCTTTGACTCGGCTTGTATCTCGCTTACCTGTCCTCCGGCTCCCTTGACCTCGGCTTACCTTTTGACTATTCTTGCTTTGTCCTTACGTAAGTCCGGCCATTCTAAGGTCCGGTATACGTACCTCCTTCTGTGCGCACTCTGCGTATTGGATCCCTGTCAGTATCCTGACAATAATACTTCCCCTAACTTCACTCCCTCTGCTGTTCTATGTTCATTCGCACCCGCTACATTGGAAGAAGTTTCTGCTCTGCTCCAGTCCTCCCGCCCCACCACCTGCTCCCTAGATCCAATTCCATTGCATCTCATCCGTACTCTCTCTTCTTCTCTTTCTCCACTTCTCACTAAAATTCTCAATCTCTCTCTCTCCTCTGGTATATTTCCATTGCCCTTCAAACATGCAACTGTAACCCCAATTCTAAAGAAGCCCAATCTTGACCCTAACTCCCCATCCAACTATCATCCTATCTCGCTACTGCCTTTTGCATCCAAGATCCTTGAAAAAATTGTGTATGCGAGATTGACAGACTTCCTCGAGTCCAACTCTCTGCTAGACCCGCTTCAGTCTGGTTTCCGCGCTAAGCACTCTGTGGAAACGGCACTGACCAAAGTATCCAATGATCTACTCGCTGCAAAATCTCATGGTCACTACTCTATCCTAATTCTCCTTGACCTGTCTGCAGCTTTTGACACTGTTGATCATCAACAGCTTCTTCTCATCCTCCGCAATATCGGTCTACAAGATACTGCTCTCTCCTGGTGCTCCTCCTGCCTCTCCCAGCGCTCTTTCAGTGTTTCTTTCTCTGGCTCTGCTTCTTCTCCCCAACTCCTCTCTGTTGGTGTCCCCCAAGGTTCAGTCCTTGGTCCCCTACTGTTCTCCATCTATACTGCCTCTCTTGGTAAACTCATTAGCTCCTTTGGCTTCCAATATCATTTCTATGCAGATGACACCCAAATCTACCTGTCCTCTCCTGATCTCTCCCCGTCCCTCTTGACTAGTGTCTCTGACTGCCTCTCTGCTGTTTCTAACTGGATGGCTTCCCACTTCCTTAAACTAAACTTGACCAAAACCGAAATTCTGGTCTTTCCTCCCTCAAGTGTTGTTACTCCTGTGTCTGTCTCCCTCCAAGTCAACGGTGCTACCATCAGCTCCACCACGCAGGCTCGCTGCCTAGGTGTTCTCTTTGACTCCGACCTCTCCTTCAAGCCTCATGTTCAATCTATTGCCAAATCCTGTCATTTCCATCTAAAAAACATTGCGCGCATCCACCCCTACTTAACGCCAGATGCGACTAAGGTGTTGGTCCATTCCACTGTCCTTTCTCGCCTTGACTACTGTAATCCGCTTCTCAGTGGTCTTACGTGCTCCCAGCTAGCGCTGTTACAGTCCATAATGAATGCGGCAGCGAGGCTCATCTTTCTGTCTGCACGCACCTCCCATGCCTCACCCTTCTGTCAATCCCTAGATTGGCTTCCTATAAAATATAGAGCTCAATTTAAAATTCTGGTTCTTGCTTTCATATCTCTACATAATGCTACTCCCACCTATCTATCCTCCCTTATACACAAGTATGTCCCGTCTAGGCCCTTACAATCTGCAGAAGACGTACGTCTATCTTCTGTCCGTACTCCCACCTCTGATGCTCGCCTACAAGATTTCTCGAGGGCTGCACCGTTCCTGTGGAACTCGCTTCCCTCCTCCGTTAGATGCTCACCCAGTCCTACTCCTTCAAAAATCTTTAAAAACCCACTTCTTCATAAAAGCGTATCCATTAAACTATTAATAGCTCCTGACTGATTCCTCTTCTGCAACTGGTCTAATACTATCCTTACCTTTTTGTGTCATTTTACCCCACTCCCTCTAGCATGTAAGCTCATTGAGCAGGGCCCTCAACCCCTCTGTTCCTGTGTGTCCAACTTGTCTGGTTACAACTACATGTATGTTCGTCCACCCATTGTAAAGCGCTGCGGAATTTGACGGCGCTCTATAAATATCATAATAATAATAATAATAATAATAATAATGACACAGTACTTTGTAAAGTAATAAAATGTGAGCAGGATATTGCTTTGCTGCAGAGGGATTTGGATAGATTGGGGGACTGGGCACTGAAATGGCAGATGAAATTTAACGTAGAGAAATGCAAAGTTATGCACTTCGGGGTTAAGAATGCACAAGCAACTTACACACTACATGGTAGTGAATTAGGGATAACCACACACGAGAAGGAATTGTAATAGACAACAAATTAGGCAGCAATATGCAATGTCAATCTGTAGTTGCTAAGGCCAGTAAGGATTTGTCATGTATAAATAGGGGCATAAATTCTTGGGATGAAAATATAATTTTGCCTCTTTATAAATCGCTGGTAAGACCACACCTTGAATATGCTGTGCAATTTTGGGCGCCTGTTCTAAAGAAAGATATCATGGCACTAGAAAAGTTCAGAGACGAGCTACAAAATTGATAAAAGTAATGGAGCATTTTAGTTATGAAGAAAGGTTTAAAAAATTAGATCTGTTTAGTTTGGAAAAACGGTGCCTGAGAGGGATATAATAACTTTATACAAATATATCTGGGGCCAGTACAAACCTTTATCTGGAAATCTATTCATAAACAGGGCTATACATAGGACACGAGGTCACACATTTAGGCTGGAAGAAAGGAGATTTCATCTAAGGCAAAGAAAAGGTTTTTTTACAGTAAGAGCAATAAGGATATGGAATTCTCTGCCTGAAGAGGTGGTTTTGTCAGAGTCACTACAGATGTTTAAACTGCAATTGGATAAATACTTACAAAAACATAACATACAGGGATATAATTTCTAATTAGTGGGGTAATAGCTGCTTGATCCAAGGAGACATCTGACTGCTATTTTGGAGTCAAGAAGGAATTTCTTCCTAGATTGTGGCAAAATTGGAAGTGCTTCAGACTAGGTTTTTTGCCTTCTTTTGGATCAACAGCAACAACATATGTGAGGAAGGCCGAACTTGATGGACGCAAGTCTCTTTTCAGCTATGTAACTATGTAACTATGTAACTTACCTTTCTCCAGTGCCGGGCTCCCTTGGTGCTGGGGATCTCTCCACCCCGATCCGCCTCTCAGCTCCGAATGCGCATGCGCAGCAAGAGCCGTGTGTGCATTCAAACTGCCCATAGGAAAGCATTACTCAATGCTTTTCTATGGACGTCCAGCGGAATATCAGAAGCACCTCTAGCGGCTGTCAATGAGACAGTTACCAGAGGCTGGATTAACCCTCAGTGAAACATAGCAGTTTCTCTGAAACTGCTATTTTTTCAGCTGCAGGGTTAAAACTAGAGGGACCTGGCACCCAGACCACTTCATTGAGCTGAAGTGATCAGAGTGCCTATAGTGGTGCCTACTGCAGCAGCTCTGTCCACTGCGGCCCTCCATGATCACATGGCCGCAATAGCAGTCTATGGAACTGCCAGCAGGGGGACTGTCTGTGCTGTCAGACAATCCCCCAGGCACCTAAAATGAGTAAAAAACTAAAGATAATAAAATAAATATATTATACATGTATTATCTATGCATAATATGTTATAAAATAATTAAAGCATTTTAGAATGTATTATACATATATAATGCATATATATGATTTCATTATAAGTGTACTTTGAGATATATACACATAAATCTCAAAATACACTTATAATGAAATCATATATATGCATTATATATGTATAATACATTCTAAAATGCTTTAATTATTTTATAATATATTATACATATATAGGAAATACAGTGGGACCTCAGTTTACAAACGACTCGGTTAACATAATTTTCGGTTTACAAATGAAAATCCATTGAAAATAATGCCTTGGTTTACAAATTTTTTTTGCAATACAAAGCAAGTTTCCCCAGGATGTATTGCACCTGGGAGGTTTATAGCACTGCCCCCTGCATGCTGGAGCCTGTGGGTAGCACGTGGCGTTGAGTGTTGAGGTGTTGGAGCGGCTTTTGCATTGAGTTTTGGAGCCATTCTGGAAATTGTTTGCAGTTGTTTTGGGACTTTTTTGTGCATTTCTCAAGCTGTGGAAAGGTAGGAAGTTGATCTTCGTCGTTTACATGCCTTTTATTGTGTGTTCTGCATTGTGGGTTGGTTTCCATGCCAGCTCATTTTGACTTTTTTTCTGACCTCCAGAACAGATTAATTTGCTTTCAATGCCTTCCTATGGGAAACCGCGTTTTGGTTCACAAATTTTTCGCAATAAGAAACATCCCGGAGAATGCATTAAATTTGTAAACCTAGGTCCCACTGTAAAAGTGTAAGTGTATACACACACACGTATTATATACACACATATTATATAGAGGAAAATTTATTCATACTTACCGTCATTTTCTTTTCCTGGTCATAGGCCATGGCAGCACAACAATGGGTAGCTCCTCCCCATCCCTAGTTAGACAGGAACTAATTAAAACAAGGGTATAAGTACCCCCTCCTACACCTCCTACCCTCAGTCTTGTATTCCAGCAAAAATCCCTGGGCGGGATCTTTATGCTGCCATGGCCTATGACCAGGAAAAGAAAATTACGGTAAGTATGAATAAATTTCCCTCTTTCCTGGCCATATCCATGGCAGCACAACAATGGGTAATACCCAAGCAAAACCAAGGGAGGGAAAAGAATACACGCACTCAAAATATTTCGTAATGCAAGTGTATTAGCACATCTATAAGTGAAATCATACAAAAAGAAAGACATTAGTTGGATGCTGAAAGGACACTTTTACCAAACTTGTCCCATTGACCAGCTCTGACATCTATTTGATAATGTCGAATAAAGGTGTTCACCGAAGACCATGTAGCTGCTCTGCAGATAAGCTCTGGAGATACTCTCGCTGCAGCTGCCCAAGAGGAGGAAAGGGACCTGGTCGAGTGAGCCTTTAGACCGCTAGGTACTGGAACCCCACTGGCCCGGTAAGCCTGAATGATAGCGGAGACAATCCATCTGCTCATGGCCTCTTTAGAAGCTTGGCGACCTTTCCTAGCCCCATTTGGGATGATGAATAGCTGATCCGATGAACGCCAGCCAAGAGATCTGTCAATATAGATTCTTAAACATCTTACCAAATCCAGCAGAGAAGAACCTCCTTCTTGGGAATGTTCTTCTTGCGCCAGGGCTGGAAGCACTATGTCTTCATTCACATGAAAGGCCGTGGTTACCTTAGGGCGTAATTTGGGAATGGTTCTTAGAATCACCCTGTCTCTTTGAAACACTGTGAAAGGCTCTTTGACTGATAAGGCACTGAGCTCCGAAACCCTTCTCTCTGATGCTAACGCCACCAGCAAAACGGTCTTGATGGTGAGAAGATGAGGAGAGATGGACTCCAAGGGTTCGAAGGGAGCTGACTTCATGGCTTGCAATACCAGGGGTAGATCCCATGGGTGAGCAAATGGCTTGATCTGAGGTTTAATCTTGAGGACTGCAGCAAGAAACCTGGATACATCTGGATTAAAGGCCCATTTGTGGTCAGTGAGAGCTGAAAGAGCGGAGACATGTACCTTTAAGGTATTGTAGCTCAAACCCTTATCCAGACCTGTTTGTAGAAACTTCAAGATGTCTTTAATAGCAGGATTCTGTATGTTAACCTGCTTAGGAGAGGCCCAGGAAGAAAATGCGTCCCAAATTCTATAGTAGGTAGAGGAAGTGGACCGCTTCTGAGCCTGTAACAGGGTATCTGTGACTGCAGCCAAGAAACCCTTCTCTAGAAGCCTTTCCCTTTCAACCTCCAGGCCTTCAGGTTGAGTGATGCTGGGTCTGGGTGTAGGATAGGACCCTGGTGCAGAAGAGAAGGAACTGCTGGAAGATCCCACGCAGGTTCCTGACAGAGGCTCAGAAGAAGAGGGAACCAAGGCCGTCGAGGCCAGTATGGGGCAATCAGGATCATGAAAACTGGTTCCTGCCGAATCCTTCTTAGTAGAGGAAATATGAGGGGAGTCGGAGGAAATGCATACCCCTTTGTGAACTCCCATCTGCATGATAGGGCATCCCTCTCCTGGGCCTGCTGTTCGTGACCCCTTGAGAATAATCCCTGGAGCTTCTTGTTGTTGTTGGTGGCCATGATGTCTATTTTAGGAAGACCCCATTTCTTCACAATATAATTGAAGACTTCGTCTGAGAGGCTCCATTCTCCTGGGTCTATTCTTATCCTGCTGAGGAAGTCTGCTACCGTATTCTGTACTCCTGGCAGATGAATCGCCACTAGCCCCGCAAGGTTCTTCTGTGCCCAAGACATCAGGGGAATCATCAACCTTACCATACTGCGACTTCGGGTACCTCCTTGATGATTAATATGTGCTACTACTGTAGCATTGTCCATTCTCACCTTCACCCACTTGTGTTGTATAGTAACTTTTTTTGTAAATACGTTTTTATTGAACGTGCAATCTTTCAGATCCTCAAATAGCTATGAGTGTGCGACAATTAGGACACGCAGGTCCCTTCAAAATGAAACCATAACAATTTTAGTAGGAAGTGATGTCCGCTCAGTCATATATCGGTGACACGCAGGTCACAACATAACATGCATTATCTTACTAACAGGACTGCTAAGCACATTCCTTACAGTATCAGGTAGTAATGCGCTAACTTGTGGTGAGATTCGTAGACCTCAGTCTGCATCTGAACTACCATGGCGTGGGCACATCATGCGCAAAGAGTAACGCCAATAACATTGGCACTTTCGTAAGCCCAGTGGTCTACAACCTTGGTGAACACATAAGTCTTGCGTGCATTCTCTTACCAGACATCTGGTATGGGGTTAGTCCCAAGATAGTATCTACTACTGTGGGGGGTGCAGTACGAGTCAGTCTTACAGAGTACTATAGTCAAGTACCAGGCCATGGCCTCTCCCATCCGTCAGCCCTGACACTAGCGTCTCCCGCTCTGTGGTGGTTACTTAGGGTTAGTACGGAGTGTCTATTGTCAAGGGCTGGATCTTCATCTGGTTCTCATGTGCGGGGCGAAGTCCACGTGGAGTGGCTTCGTGGTGTGGCAAGTCATCTCTATTGTCTTGCTTCCTGTCTGGCGGTGTTAGGTGTAGTCCTCTAGTCTTTAGTTACTACCTTAATCTGTACTGTGTCATGCAAGTGCACCCCTCATAGGGCGAGTGTGCTGTGTCGACATTCCATCTGTGTGTCAACTCTCATATGTCGTTCTGAGGTCACTTCTCAGTGTAAGTATAATCTTACCAGAGGTCTTCCCTACTGCGAAATGCAGCGTCGTGTGGGCCTCTGTTTCTCTATGTAGTCTCGTTCGCCCCGTAGGGTCTCCTACAAGTGAGTCCAAGTAACGCCGGGTGGCTCCCAGATCCGTCCGGAGATGGAGAGGGGAGTGAGATATGGGGGGGGAGGGGTTGAGGGGGGGGTTACTGAGTAGGGTATTTGTGTTGTGTTGTCTTAAAGTGCTAGTGTTTCTCCCAAGATGACCTGTTGGGGTTATGCGAAGTAGGAAGTGGGCCTGAGTATGTGTGTTAGTGTTGTCGTCCCGTGTCCCTTACTTATCCTGTTTGTGATGTGTACAGGTACCAGGGCATCCACAGTTCCAAATGTTTTTCGGTTCTCCCGAGTATGTCGGCATATCTCGCTTCAGCATTATGAATCTCTTCTACTCTCTGGAGCCATTCCACTTTAGTTGGTGGTTGAGTTTGTTTCCATTTTGCTGGGATCAGTGCTTTGGCTGCATTTAGCAGGTGCCTGAGGATCGATCTTTTGTATAGTGCCAGCGGGCCTGGGGAGAAGTGTAGTAGCGCAGCCTCTATGGTAAGGTCAGATGAATCCCCCAGAATGGCAGCGATTTCACGCTTCACTTCCTCCCAAAACGGCATGATCCTAGGGCAGTCCCACCAAATGTGGCGGAGTGTACCCGGTTGCGTTTCGCACCTCCAGCATGTGTCTGGGACCTCTGGGAAAACTGTATGTATCCTCGCAGGTGTCCTGTACCAGTGGGAGAGCAGCTTGTAATTCACCTCCTGGTACCTGGTGCTTATCGAGCTTTTATGCTGCAGAATAAGAATTTGTGCCCATTGGGCGTCTGTATAGGTTCTGTCCGTCAGTTCCTCCCACTGCCTCTGGAAAGCGTTGTTTCTGATGAGGTCCCCTGTAAGCAGTCGCTGGTAGATGACCGACACTCTTCCGTCTGCTTCGGGGGAAGTCTCGCAAAGGTGTTCAAAACAGGTCTGGTCTCTATGTATCGCTTCTCTGTGAGGTAGGTTATAATAGAAGTGTCGTAGCTGTGCATAGTGGAAGCGGTGCATTACCGTCAGGCGTTCCGTGGCGGCCCAGTCCTGGAGGTTGCGGAGGCCGGCGTTGGTCAAGGCTGAGCTCAGGGGTATGTATTCCCCTTCGGTGGGTGTCGGCCACGCATCCGCTCGCAGTCCCCCCCCCAAGGCCTCGTTATGTGTCAGTGGGATTAAGGGGCTTGGTTGCGGTGAGATATAAACGTTCCTTCTCAGGGTGGACCAGGTCTTCAGTGTCTGCGCGATGGGGGATTCCGCGTCGAGGGTGTTCGTGACCCCCTCGAACGGTGCCAGATGTATGCGTGAAGTGCTTTATGTGTGCCTTCTCTATCTAAGCCCACCCATAACTTGTTAGCGGGGGCCGTGTGCCACTCACGAATCCTCTGGAGCACTGTTGCTTGGAAGTATTTCCAAAAGTCCGGTAGTGCGAGGCCGCCCCATGGTTTGGGCAGGCACAATCTGTCGTGTCGGAGCCGCGGTCTCCCCTCCCTCCAAACGTATTTTGTCACTGCTGTCTTGAGTTTGGCGAAGAAGTCCGGGGGCAAATGCCAGGGGATGGTGGTGAAGCTGTAGAGAAGGCGGGGCAAGATGTTCATCTTCACTACCGCAATGCGGCCCTGCCAGGAGATGTAGTCGTAGGACCATTTCTTCAGGTCTCTCAGTATATTACTTAGGAGAGGTGCGTAGTTCCTGGTGAAAGTTTCGCCCGGATTGCGGGGGAGCCATATTCCCAGGTAGCGCATCTGTTCTCTGCACCAGTGAAAAGGATACTCGTGTTGTATTCTAACCTGTGTGTCCCTAGTGGTATGCACCGCCAGTATTTCACACTTTGCTAGGTTTAGTTTAAGCCCTGAGACATGTCCGTATCGCTGAAACTCTCCTAGGAGGGCTGGTAGCGTGGACATGGGTTCTGCGACGAAGAAGAGCATGTCACCCACTTGTGTTGTAGTAAATGCTGAAAGTGTTTCAGAGCTCTGAAAACTTCCAGAAGTTCCAGAAGGTTTGAATGGGTCTCGTCTGCATGAAACTCCCACTTCCCCTGGGTGACCTCGTTCTGAAGGTAGGCTCCCCAACCCCAGTGACTGGCATCTGTCGTTATAGTAATCCAGGGAATGTTCCCCAGGGGGAATCCTCAGAACAGAGCCTTCTTGTTCATCCACCATGGTAGGCTTAGATGGACCGGGGTGAAAATCCTGATGGGCTGGAGTAGATTCTTCCCTTTGTATTGGGAAAGAAAATTCCTCTGGAGTGCTCTCATTCTCCAGTGCGCCCATCTTGTCAAGCCTATGGTTGATGACATCGATCCTAGTAGGCTCATGACTTTCTCTGCCGTGGCGACCTTGACTTGTCATATCTCCTGATGAGCTTTACTCCTCTTTCTCTTGAGAGCTGAACTGTCCCCAGTGCAGTGTTGAACAGGGATCCTAGATAAAGCATGGACTGTGAAGGAATAAGGTGACTCTTTTCCCCATTTATCTTCCAGCCGTGTTCCTGCAGG
Source organism: Pelobates cultripes (assembly GCA_933207985.1). NCBI lineage: Eukaryota > Metazoa > Chordata > Amphibia > Anura > Pelobatidae > Pelobates > Pelobates cultripes. The sequence continues at coordinate 42,832,173 of OW240920.1, read as the reverse complement.
AACTGAATGCAGATCTGTCCCTGCTGCTTGAGAGTGTACCTGTCCTCTGACAGCACCAGGATGTCATCCAGATAATGAAAAATGTCAATGCCCCTCTTTCTTAATTCTGCGATCAGGATCACCAGGATCTTTGAAAAAGTGTGAGGAGCTGTACTGAGGCCAAAGGGAAGGGCTCGGAACTGGAAGTGCCCTCCTTCTACTGCGAATCTCATATATCTTTGATGCAGTTGAGCGATCGGTACATGGAAGTAGGCATCTTGCAGATCTACAGACATCAACCATTGCCCTGGGATGACTGCTTTGATATGGACTGAAGCGACTCCATTTTGAATCTTCTTACGTTCAATCGCTTGTAGAGAGTGTGAAGATCTAGAATGGGTCTCCATGCTCCTGAGGACTTCCTTGTGAGGAATAGGGGAGAATAACACCCGTGTTTTTTCCTTCTTTGGAAACTCCATAATGACGCCTTCTTGCTGTAGGGAAGAAATAAACTCCAGAAGAGCCAATCTCTTGTCTCTGTCTCCCGGCCATGTTGTAATTTGAAAACTGCGACGAGGTGGGGCATCTCTGAATTCCAGAAGTTATCCTCTTTTGATGATGTCCAGCACCCACTTGTCTTTGGTAGAAGACTCCCATCTCTTTTGGAATATGAGGAGGTGTGCTCCTACCACTCCAGGCTGGGAGATCAACCCGTCATAAAGCTCTCGTGTTCCTGCTGAATGCAGAGCGTCTGGATCTTCCTCCCCTGACTGAAGACTGTCCCCCTCTCCAAGGCTGGGATCTTCCTTATTCTCTACCTGTTCTGTAGGATTTGAAGTCCCGAAAGGAAGAGTGATCGAAAGGTCTTTTGGGTCGAAAAGATCTCTTAGGCCTACGATCTTGGGGTAGAAAAGCATTCTTGCCATCTGCCGCTTTCTTAATGCAATCATCCAGGTTCTTACCAAAGAGCATGTCTCCATAGAAAAGTAAAGAGCAGAGGCTATTCTTAGATGAAGCATCTGCTGACCAGGATCTAAGCCACAAAGCCCGTCTAGCTGAGATGGAAAATGCCATGTTCCTGGCCACTGCTTTGACCATATCCACTGAGGCTTCAGTAGTGAAATCTACGGCCAGGTTAATGCCTTGTAGACTGCCCATGAGGTTAGATCTGCTTCTGCCCTCTTTGATATCTTCCTCCAAGCATTCCAGCCAGATCTTCAAAGCTCTGGAGACCGAGATAAGGGCTACTGCGGGGTGGAGGCCTGTACCTGCTGCCACATAGGCCCTGGACAGATTAGAGTCTTCTTATCCATGGAGTCTCTTAGATATCCTGCAGTATGCACTGGCAATGTGGTGCGCTTGGCCAGTCTTACCACCGCTGCATCCACTTTCGGGGCTGACTCCCAGTGGCCTGCGTCCTTTTTGTCAAAAGGGTAAAGGCGAGAAATTCTCCCCTGATTGGGAAGTTTCCTCTCTGTCTTGGACCATTCTTCCATAATGATGCCTTTAATCACCTCATGAACTGGGAAAGTAACCCTCTTTCAGAAAAGTATCGACTGGATGTAGAAGGCTCTTCTCTTGAAGGTTCCTTCATGCTCAGAGACTTGCGGACCCTGGAAATTAAGTGATCCACTTCGGTTGGGTCCAAAGTGTCAGGGGCGTGCTGTTTTTCCTCATCCGAGGAAGATGACCTCTCCCTATATGGCTCCTCCATAGACACATCCGAAGAGTCGTATTGGGAGTAGTCGGGAGGATCTGGATATCTAGGTCTTTTGTGGGCTCTGCCAGCCTCTTTAATGCCTTGGGATACAACATTATGAATAATTTGCATCAAATCCGGGGTGGATGATGCGGGACATCCCGCGGCCTGTAGGCAATCTGAGCATAGGCGCTTCCCCTCCAGGGCCCTCTTGTCACATGCTTCGCATAGGGACCTTGTGGGAGACTTTCCTTTGGATGTTCCAGTTGTAATTTCAAAGGTAGAAGGGAGTATATCCATACTGCTTATGTCTTGCCCATACCTGCTACCCCTAGGGTCACTGCAGTCAGTAGGGTAGAGGCTCCTTATGCTTGCTACCCCTAGGGTCACTGCAAGCTTCCCCCGGTCACTGGGGGGTTCTCCAGGGGGACACCTTTGCACAGGGCCTTATACTGGAGCTTTCCAAGGAAGAGAGGCTTAACTCCCTTGGGGCCAAGGGTAAAAACCCTTAAAGTAAGCCATAATAAAATAGTTCTCAGTCTGAAAAGACTAATCTGTCCTAGAGATAGGACAGGAACAAAAAGACTGAGGGTAGGAAAGGTAGGAGAGGGGGTACTTATACCCTTGTTTTAATTAGTTCCTGTCTAACTAGGGATGGGGAGGAGCTACCCATTGTTGTGCTGCCATGGATATGGCCAGGAAACACATGTATTATATTTATATGTGTGTGTATATAAATATATATATATACATATATACATACACACACATTCTACATATACACCCTGTTCCAAATTATTATGGAAATTCTATTTAAGTGTCACAAAGATTAAATATTTTGTTTTTCAGTTTAACTTATGGATGGCATTGTGTCTCAGGGCTCTTTTGATTACTGAAAACAATCTCGGACACCTGTGATAATTAGATTGCCAGGTGAGCTCAATTTAAGAAAACTACTAAAGGAGGGTGTTCCACATTATTAAGCAGAGCACCATTTTCATGCAATATGGGGAAGAAAAAGGATCTCTCTTCTGCCGAAAAGAGTGAAATAGTTCAGTGCCTTGGATGAGGTATGAAAACATTAGATATTTCACGAAAACTTAAGCGTGATCATCGCACTATTAAGAGATTTGTGGCTAATTCAGAGCACAGACGGGTTCGTGCAGATAAAGGCACATTGAGGAAGATTTCTGCCAGATCCATGCATCGGATCAAGAGAGCAGCTGCTAAAATACCATTACATAGCAGCAAACAGATATTTCAAGCTGCTGGTGCGTCTGGAGTCCCACGGACATCAAGGTGTAGAGTCTTGCAACTGTGCATAAACCTTCTATTTGGCCACCACTAACCAATGCTCACAAGCAGAAATGGCTGCATTGGGCAGAAAACTAAAATTTTCAAACAGTCCTGTTTACTGATGAGTGCCGTGCAACCCTGGATGGTCCAGATGGATGGAGTAGTGGATGGTTGGTGGACGGCCACCCTGTTCCAACAAGGCTGTGACGTCAGCAAGGCGGTGGTGGAGTCATGTTTTGGGCCGGAATCATGGGAAAAGAGCTGGTCAGCCCCTTTAGGGTCTCCGAAGGTGTAAAGATGACCTCTGCAAAGTATGTGGAGTTTCTGACTGACCACTTTCTTCCCTGGTACAGAAGGAAGAACTATGCTTTCTGTAATTATAATCATCTTCATGCATGACAATGCACCATCTCATGCTGCAAAGATTACCTCTGCATCAATGGCTGCTATGGGGATAAAAGGAGAGAAAGTCATGGTGTGGCCTCCATCCTCCCCTGACCTCAATCCTATTGAGAACCTTTGGAGCATCCTCAAGCAAAAGATCTAGGAGAGTGGGAGGCAGTTTACATCCAAACAGCAGCTTTGGGAGGCTATTCTGACATCTTGAAAACAAATTCAAGCAGAAACTGTCCAAAAACTCACATGTTCAATGGATGCAAGACTTGTGAAGCTGCCATCAAATAAGGGGTCCTATGTTAAAATGTAATGTGACCTGTTAAAATGTTTAAAAAGTTAAAATGTTGTTGTAAGTTTGATTGAAATAGCTTTTGATTTCAGTAACTATGATGCAAACACAACAAATGACAATTTTCAGTTCTTTACAACCTATAAAGTGTTTTGAAACTTACTGTGCGTAATAATTTGGAACAGTGCATTGTAAGTTTTTTATGTGTAAAAAAAATACTGTTATCATTAGGAGGCTTGTTCAATAAAATTTGAATTGTACTCTTAATAGTTGATAACATAAGAATTATGCTGATGGTTATTTACATCAATTATTTAGGCAAATGAGAAAAATATCATTTGCATAATAATTTGGAACAGGGTGTATATTTTTGCGAATTTTGAAAATGAGTGAATTTTGGACGGACAATACTATTACTGTCCGGGAGAAAAAATAACTTTAATAGGGGGGTGAAATCTTTATCATGGACTCACTAGTAGTTAGTCCACGTTAAAGATTTCACCCCCCTCCCTCATTCCATGCACTTACCTGGTCCTGGGAGCTCCTCCCTCTTTCCTCCCGCGCGGCCGTCTGCAAAGAGCGCTGGGAGGAAGCGACATCATCGCTTGTTACCTCACTTCCCTGCAGCGGTCACGAAAAAAATCTACAGATTACATCTGCTGGACCCGAGGAGAAAAATATGCAAATTCGTGAAGCCGCAGATTCAGAAGTGAATCTTTTCGGGGTATTACTGTACATAATTATTAGATTTTATTAATTATAATTTGAGGGACCTGCCAGGGAATTTAATTGGCAAGCCTAATATTTAACCCTGTAACTTTCCAAAACACCATAAAACCTTTAAATAGGAGGTATTGTTATACTTGGGAGACTTTGCTGAACACAAATATGAGTTTCTAAACAGTAATATTTATCACGACGATGATATCACCAGTAAAAGTGCAGTTTTTGTTTAAAAAAATGCAAAAAACAAATAAAAACACTAACTTTGGCAAGCTTTTGTGGCTAAGTGGCTACTACAAAAGACTGGACATACCTCATTTGAATACCGTGGTTTGTCTACTTTAAAAAAAATATATGGTTTGATGGGGTAAATTATATTGGCTGGCTTAAAAAATGCCCCAAATAGGACATGGGTGAATGATGACCAGCTGTGAAAATTCCAAGTTGGAAAACTGGAATGCGCACCATCCAAATAGGGTCTTTTAGCCCCCAGAGAACCTGACACACCTATAAATGGGTGGTATCACTGTACTCAGGAGAACATATATTGGAGTGTTCTTTGCCAGTAACCCTTAAAGTTCTCAGTACATGTATTCTTAAATTGCTATGTGTGTCTAAAAAATCACCAATAATTTTTTTTTTAATTTGGCATTGATTGGTGGTAAAATGGTTGCATGAAAAGAGTCATAATACCCCAGGTTTAATACCTTAGGTTGTCTTCTTTTAAAAAATATGTACATGTGAAGGGTTATTCAGGGATTCCTGACAGATATGAGTGTTATAATGTAACTTTTGTTAATTTTGAAAAAAAAATGGTTTGGAAATAGCAAAGTACTACTTGTACTTATTGCCCTACAACTTGCAAAAAAAAAAAAGCTAAGAACATGTTAACATTGGGTATTTCTAAACTCAGGACAAAATTTAGAAACTATTTAGCACAGGTGTTTTAGATGCGTAACAGATTTTGGGGGTCAAAGTTAGAAAAAGTGTGTTTTTTAAATTTTTTAATCATATTTTATAATTGTTTTTATAGTAAATTATATGATATGATGAATATAATGGTATCTTTAGAAAGACCATTTAATGGAGAGAAAAACGATATATAATATGTGTTGGTACAGTAAATGAGTAAGAGAAAAATTACATCTAAACACAAACACCGCAGAAATGTAAAAACAGTCCTAGTCCTTAACGATAAGAAAATTTAAAAAATCTGGTCACTAATGGGTTAAAGGACTATATGTAGTGCTCGCTTTGATCTCCTCTGCATACAGCTCAGAAGTCAGTCTACTGACTGAGGGGAGCCACAGATATCAATTGATACATGTGTCTTCCTCGTGTGAGCAGGGATTTAACCAAAACTAAGAAAACCCCTTTTTTTCTTAAATTTGTTCTCACAGTTGTTTAGTAGAAAAGTCCCAATTTGCTATCCCTAATTATATCCTTAAAAATAGCAGGTTACGGGGCTGGGGCCTGACCACTGAGAGTAGAGGAAGCAAACTTGTATAGCTCCTGCTCTGCAGCACTAATTAAGTGGAATTCGGCCATCAAAACGGGACCTAAACAGCCCAAAAAGGAATCCAAGCGGAAGGTGACAACCAGGGGCACACAATGATGCCACACAAGTGACAACTTCGACATACTACACCTGCCCTACCCATGAGGCCTACACACGTGGTCGGCGTGAGGGAGACGGGCGCTTCCTCGCTGACATCTACGGCTGACAAGCGGAGACCAGCCCCTCGTTCCCCCCCTATGGACCGATGGGGGTTACCCGGTCCACCCTTGGGAGACACTGGTACAACCCGGCAAGAATGCCGCGGCGACACAGGGGCCTGCAACAAGCGATGGCACTGCACCCAAAATGGCGGAGGCAGCATGCTCCTCCAGCACTCACAGAGAGCAGCCAGAGGTCGAGCACAGGCTAGACAAGGCCTTCCAAAGCTTCTGGGACAAACTGGAGGCTCTTATGTTCCCGGCAAACCCGGCGAACCCGGCGACTGCAGCTGAAACCTGGCCACACGCTCACCCAAGCAGGGTCAAACAGAAGAAGGCACAGACACCTCAAACACCTCAAACAGCCGCGGATGCACATCGGCCCACTCTCACGCTAGCCTGATAACGAGGGCCCAACACCAAGAGGCCAGACCCACACGAGACTATGGCAAATACGTGCCTGCAGCCTCCCGTTGCGGGGCATCGGTTAAACAACCCACAAGGACACTCTGCAAGCATGCAACGCCTGCTGTAATCACACCATCTGGAGTCCTCCTGGCAATCTCAGGAGATTTAAAGTTTGATCCTCTCCAGAACACTAAGTATATACAATTGGACTAGATTACCAATAACACCCTGTTTAATGCATTACTTTCGCTACCTTGTTTGCCATTGAACCCAAGCCATACCCCGTAAGCTTGTGTCACTATCACATTTTCACTAATAATGCAATGACACCTCAGGTAATCACCCTGCCTGCACTAAAAAAGGTCTTAAGCCTATTCATGCACAAACGATGCCCTTTTCACCTGCCTGATCTGCCTAGCATGCACTATAAATGTGGAACTATGCATTCCTCCATACATAAATATGTTATCTTATAATCTGCTTAACATGTAGGATAAATGTTGATCTATATGCAGCAGTGAGTTGTCAGACTAGCCTGTATAGTCGTGTCTATAATTATAATTTTAGTTGAACATAGCCTGTAAACTTTCAAATGTACCTATCTCAATAATCAGTGTGTGTCACTAACTCTTAGACCACAGCATGCAATAATCTGACGCACATACCCTAGCAACAAGTAGTACTACCCTGTTGTTTCTCACAAACAAAAAATGTGCTGTTTATTCCTGCCATGACAATGTTTTCCATCGAAATGCCTGTACATGCTGTTGTGGCGCTACAGGTCTCTATGTTATGTAATCATATGCACAAGAAAAATTAAGAATTTAAAAAAAATAGCAGGTTACCAAAATAGTGAGCTATTTACCAAACAGCTGAAAACTAAATTTAACCACAAAAGCCCTTTTTTAATTTTGCTGTTCCAGTTGCTTAATAGGTAATTACCTAATTTGCTATCTTTATGAAAACAAATTGATCCGAAATAATTTGTTTCGATTTGTTTGGAATTAGTTTTTAAAAAATGTTTGTTTCATTTTGTAAAGAATTGGGAAATTCAGTCGAAATTGGATTTGGAACAAAATGAAATGAAATTGTGCAACTGTAACAACTGCAGGGTTACTCGCTAAAGTAAGAATTCAAAGTGAATTAAAAGTGAATTTCACATTTTAAGCCAAAGTAATTGAACGTAACAGCATAGTTGACTTAGAGAAATTTTCCAATTCATCTATTTCGACCTAAATTTGAAATTCTCACTTTACTAACATTGCTAGTCTTTGTTTTTGTTTTTTTAAGGTTAGTTTACACTCATAGGTTTACCGTACATACTCTCCATTTTGAGCACTATGTCTTATAACTGTGGGTTTATTCACTAAATACTGAAATGTAGTAAATTGAAACAGAATTACAAAATGTGGTAAAAAAGTTCTGATTAGGAAAAAAATTCTAGTCACAGTTTGATTTTTTTAGCCTTGTACATTTGCATTCTGGGTGCCAATTCACTTTAATGGAAAACATTTATTTTAAACCTTAATACTGTTGAAGCAAATTAAATTATTTCAAAAAGAAATGTCACTGACACTGATTTGTTATATATGCCCGTATATGTATAAACCAGATTAAAGACCATTATCATCTACATTGCTTGGCCCTTTACTTGGACAACATCCAATCATTTAAAATATTTGTTGCTTAATACAGATGAGAAGATAACATTTAAAAGCCAGCTTAAACCATGTGAACTATTCCGTTTTGTGTTAAATATATACTATAACCACTACAGAGCTTCTTCTGGTTTAAGCTGATAAGATAAACCAGAAATTCATACCTCCCCATCACCATACCAACTCATGCTACATTTGGACATCATTCAATTGACAAGAGTGTTAGCTGGCTCCTAGACATGTGAGGTGTGATGTGTCACTTAAGTTATAGTTAGTAATGCTGGGTGACTTTTTTTTTACTAACCCTCTATTAAAAAAGAAAATATTAGGTTTTCTCCAAAAGCTCCCTCTTTTGACTCATCCCTAGCAATCTATATTGGTTTGGATTTTTTGTTTCAATAATACAGGACCTGTGTGTGGGAGCTCTAGATTATCAGTAAACATGCTACAGTACAATCCTGAGAATTTAAATACAATTATCCAGAAGCTCATGCTGATTATTGAATGTGCTCAATAGTGAACATCATCATTGCTGAGTCACTTTATGGTTTGTGTAGTGCTCACTGCAGAAGCTACAAATCCTGGAAATTCAGATAAGAGTGTCTTTAACTTTGTGATTACTTGGAATGAGAGGTTTGCAGCGTACAAGTATATTGATTAAATTTGTAAAGGCGGTGTACTGCTTTTTGGCCAGTATAGACCCGCTTAGTAATATAGATGCATTATCTTCAAAATATCACCAGAGTAAAGTAAACACTAAACACACATTGCAATGCAAGCATCGCTCTCAAATGCACATTGTGTGATAAAACTAGTTTCACAATGATGCAGCTGATGATGGAATTTACAGAGCTTTTGTCTCCCTCTAGTGTGTAATAATGTTATTACATGAAAGCTACAGTTCCTGAAAATGAGTATTACTTAAAGGACCACTCTAGGCACCCAGACCACGTCAGCTTAATGAAGTGGTCTGGGTGCCTGGTCCAGCTAGGGTTAACCCATTTTTTTATAAACATAGCAGTTTCAGAGAAACTGCTATGTTTATGAATGGGTTAAGCCTTCCCCCGTTCCCTCTAGTGGCTGTCTCATTGACAGCCGCTAGAGGCGCTTGCGTGCTTCTCACTGTGATTTTCACAGTGAGAGCACACCAGCGTCCATAGGAAAGCATTGTAAATGCTTTCCTATGTGACTGGCTGAATGCGCGCGCAGCTCTTGCCGCGTGTGCGCATTCAGCCGGCGGGGAGGAACGGAGGAGGAGAGAAGGAGGAGAGCTCCCCGCCCAGCGCTGGAAAAAGGTAAGTTTTAACCCCTTTCCCCTTTCCAGAGCCGGGCGGGAGGGGGTCCCTAAGGGTGAGGGCACCCTCAGGGCACTATAGTGCCAGGAAAACGAGTATGTTTTCCTGGCACTATAGTGGTCCTTTAATATGTGTATGTGGTTATATTTTCATGTATATTGTGGTTAATTCAGTACTTTGCAATTAGCTTTAAAATAGAGATGACATATAGTTGCTACAGTATTGCATGGTATTATAAACCTCTAGTATCGATAACTGTAAACTGGGGTTTGGGATAGTTTTCAGGTAAGAGTTTTGCTATTCTTTTGTTTATACACTGAGGCTGAATATTATAACCAATGCTGATGGCCAAGGGTAGTGGGAGCTGGAGTGCATGGCTAATATAATTGGTTTTACATAGTCTTTCATTACACAGACTTTTTACAGTGCTGCCACTCTTCCCATGTGTATTCTATTTAGGGTTAATGAATTAGTAGGGTATAATAAGAATAACCTTCTTCTGTCTCATTGGATATTTTGTATTTCTGCTAAAATCAATAAAGTAAATTGTAGGCAGGACTCACCTAAGAGGTTTGCGTTGATGTTAGCAGATGAGTTTATACTTCATAGCTAAGCAGCGATGCTAAAACCTCTGTTATGTTAACGTACATTGCTTTGTCACTTTTGATATTGCACAAATAAAATTTTCTGTGTTCCTTTGTTTGAGCAAAGTAACAATGCAGTGTATATACAGGCATTAGCAAATGTGTTTGATTGTGATCGGAGTGATTGGATAGTAAGATTGGCATAATTTGTCGTTCTGTGCATTACTCTGGAATATACAATTGTTGACTCCTCTTCTTTTAAGGCTTATATTCCCCCCCCCCCCTAGATTCTACATTTATATTTATATCATGAATGTAAGATGTGGTATTGATAAATGAACCCTCCAAACCCCTAAAACAATTTAGGGCTAAGAATATTAATGGTCTGCTCCTACTCACTTTATGTAAGTGCTGATTTCAAGAGAGAGGGATTAGTTACATGCCCATTATTTCAATACGCAAATTATGTTTTACACTCTCATATCAGGGGAGTGTTGACAACTATTTGATATGGGGGGCTGTCAGTGGGACAGTCCATATTGCCAGATCCTGTGCCCCTGTCTTGCTTCTGTTTCCTAATGCAGGGCTGCCATCAGAAATTTTGCGGCCCCTGACAAAGCTCAAGGTCTAGGCCCCTGGGACCAGATCACGAATCCACCCACAGGGCTCCTACCGAGTCCGCTCACAAATGATGCAGTACTGAATGTGGTGTGTATAGTGAATGTGAATTAAAATGTGTGTAATGGATGCAGAGTGCATGTGTAATGGATGTAGTGTTTGTGTTTATTAGATAATGTTTGTGGAGTGAATGCAGTGTGTGTTTGTATAGTGGATGCAGTGTGTATAGTGAACGCAGAGTGAGTGTGTAGTGGATGTAGTGTGTGTACAGTGAATACAGAGTGTTTGTGTAGTGGATGTAGTGTGTGTGTATTAGATGCAATGTGTTTAGTGGATGCAGTGTATGTGTAGTGTACGTAGTGTGTGTGTTAGATGCAGTGACTGTGTATAGTGAATGCAGAGTGTTTGAATGTGTGGTGGTTGTAGTGTGTGTATAGTGAATGCAGGATGTTTGTGTAGTGGATGCTGTGTGTATAGTTAATGCAAAGTGTATCTTAGTGTAGTGAATGCAGAGTGTGTATCAGTGTAGTGAATGCAGAGTGTATGTATAGAGAAGTGAATGCAGAGAATGTGCTAGTGTAGTGAATGCAGAGCATGTGATAGTGTAGTAAATGCAAAGTGTGTGTTAGTGTGTAGTGAATGCAGACTATATGCTAGTGTAGTGAATGCAGAGTATGTGCTGTGTAGTGAATGCAGAGTATGTGCTAGAGTAGTGAATGCAGAGTGTGTTAGTGTAATGAATGCAGAGTGTGTGTTAGTGTAATAAATGCAGAGTGTGTGCTAGTGTAGTGAATGCAGAGTGTGTGTTAGTGTGTAGTGAATGCAGACTATATGCTAGTGTAGTGAATGCAGAGTATGTGCTGTGTAGTGAATGCAAAGTGTGTGTTAGTGTGTAGTGAATGCAGACTATATGCTAGTGTAGTGAATGCAGAGTATGTGCTGTGTAGTGAATGCAGAGTATGTGCTAGAGTAGTGAATTCAGAGTGTTTGAATGTGTGGTTGTTGTAGTGTGTGTATAGTGAATGCAGGATGTTTGTGTAGTGGATGCTGTGTGTATAGTTAATGCAGAGTGTATGTTAGTGTAGTGAATGCAGAGAGTGTATCAGTGTAGTGAATGCAGAGTGTATGTATAGAGAAGTGAATGCAGAGAATGTGCTAGTGTAGTGAATGCAGAGCATGTGATAGTGTAGTGAATGCAAAGTGTGTGTTAGTGTGTAGTGGTCCAGGGAGGGGGGAGATTCCATTCCCTGGTGGTCCAGTGGCATGGTGGGGCTCACGGCTCCCTGTACTTGCAGGGGGGGCCAGCACACTGCATCTGTACATTACAGCTCCTTGCGCTCATTAACTCTCGCAAGCATGGCGTGCGTGCCCTGTCATAGTGTTCCACATCTGGGGACACTGGTGAAGCATCCCTGTTCATCACAGTGTGGTGGTATCATTAGACGCTGAATGTGTAGGTGTCTGTGTGTGTGTATTTCTATGGGCGGGGTTTGAAGGTGGGATTTTGGGGCGGGCTTGGAGGCATGCCCCCAGCAGGGGCCCAGACCTTGAGCAGTGTTAGAGGCCCCAAAATTTCTGATCGCGACCCTGACTTTGGCCTAGTTTCTGTCAAATGGAATGTTGCAACAAAAGTCACAATGTACAGAATGGAGAGTACAAGCGCTTATTTGTGTAATTTTATATCCTAGTAAATACCAATGTTTCCGTGAGCTGCTATATCACCGTGCTTATCTTTCTATCAGAAATTGTGGAGAGAAAAAGTATCAGGTGATGCGCTCTAATTCCCTATAGTAGATATGTAAGTGTATAAAGGAAATATTTATGATATACCTTTACGGGATCGTATACTTTAATATGATGTCCCAATACTTCCAAATAAACCTTAAATACAAAACACAAATATAAAGAACATAGTGTAGCCTGTATATAAATATATATTTCTTAATTTACTATATATTTATTACAGGCTACACTATGTTCTGTATATTTGTGTTTTGTATTTAAGGTTTATTTTTTTTTTTACATATCTACTATAGGGAATTAGAGCGCTTCACCTGATACTTTTTCTCTCCACAAAAGTCACAATGTAATTAATGAATAAGCAGGGTTAAAATAAAAAATAATAATAAAATAATTAACAAAAAACAAAAAAAGGTGGGAGGCTATCCATCCTAAGTTATTATGTCTGGTTACTGCTTTAACAAATAAGAGAAGATCATAGTTATTACATCTTGTATAACTTCTTAATATTTTCCCATATGTCCCAGTAGTATCTGAATCTATCCAATGTTACAGCTGGTTGCCTAATGGCAACTTCTTATTTACTGATATTTTTTCAGGTGCAAAAAAGTAACATTTACAGACAAAAAATTCTAGCAATATGGATCTAAATGGCAGTATTTTACCTATAACAGGGGATTTTCCTGTACAATCTATTATAGTAATATAGTTGAGCCATGATTAAAAAAGCATGTGCTTATGAATAAGTGCCCATGAAGTGTGAAATGCGTAAAAATACGTTTGCTTGGCCTGCTCCAAACGCATTATAAGCCACAACATTAAAACTACCAGCCTAATATAGTGGAGGTCCACTGCATGCTGCCAAAACAGCTTTAAAATGTTGAGGCATGAATGTGTCCTGCTGTATTTGGTACCAAGAGATTACCAACCGATCCTTTAAGTCCTGCGAATTGCAAAGAGGGGCCTCCATGGATTGGACTTAGTTATATCTTTCTTTATAGTGTTGTGCTGGCAGATGTAGTGTTTGCTTCCTGTTTGGCTGAATGGCAATGGGTTTCCATGCAGGCATGATGTTATCAGATCGGGGGAATTTGCAGGTAATTTTTTTTAAAAAGTACAGTTGACAGTTATCTTCTAAATAGTTGGAGATAGTTAATAAAATGTACCAGTTACATACAGAAGTGGGCTGGCAATTTATTACATTTGTTTGTCGTTCCAGCACATCCCACAGATGCTCAGATTGTGATCTGGGGAATTTGGAGGCCACTTTGAACACTTTGTCATGCTCCTCAACCCATTCCTGAACAGTTTGTGCAGTGTGACAGGGTTCATTATGCTGCTGGAAGAGGCCACTGCCTTCAGTGAACACTATTGTCATAAATGGGTGCACATGGTCTGCATCAATCTCTAGGTAGGTGAAACGTGTCAAAGTATCATCTACATGAATGCCAGGACCCAAGGTTTCCCAGCAGAACATTGACACTGCCTTTGCTGGCTTGCCATCTTACCGTGTACTGTCATGCCATCCAGTGCTCGAGTCGTGCAGGAACGCGTGGGAACAGCGTTTTCACAGCACGAACGCCGTTCCTCCTGCAGGCACTAACCAAATGTCTACTGTGTACCCCCTGTCATGGGGGGGGGGCACCTGATGGACTGTTCTCCCAGCTCTGCTCCCTTGCACGCCGTTTGCTGATGCCTGGAGCCAGAATATGAAGTCATATTCCGGCTCCCAGCATCAGTAGACAGCCCACATGGCGTGAGGGAGCAGAGGGGGGAGACCCTTGCTGCGTCTGACCAGGAGACAGCCGCTTGCCTCACTGAAGCCCCACTGGACCCCAGGGACAGATGTCAGGCTAACACAAAGAAGGAGTGAGGGAGGCAGCAGCTGAGTGTGTGTGTCTGAGTATGTGTGTGTGTGTGTCTGAATATGTGTGTGTGAGTGAGTGTATGTGTGTGTGTCTGAGTATGTGTGTGTGTCTGTGAGTGTCGTGAGTGTATGTGTGCGTGTGTGTGAGTGTGTATGTGTGCACCTGTCAGTGTGTGTGTGCACACGTTTATATATGCATACAAGTGTTTAATTATTTTTTTTTTTTGGAAGGGGGGTGGGGGGTGTAATCTTGGGTGAGTTCCCACATTTTTTTCCCAGGACTTGACCCCTGCTGCCATCTCTTTTTCAGGTAAACAACACACATGCACATGGCCATCCACCTGATCTAAAAGAAAACATGATTCATCAGATCAGGCAACCTTCTCCCATTGCTCCATGGTCCTGTTCTGATCCTCTTGTACCCATTGATGTTGCTTTCGGCGTGGACATGGGACATCATGGGCACTTTGATCGATCTACAGAATACAATGCCCCATACGCAGCAAACTGCAATGCACTGTGTGTTCTGACACCTTTCCATCATGGCCCACAGTAAGTTTTTCAGCATTTTGAGCTACAGTAGCTCTCCTGTGTGATCGAATCAGAAGGGCTTGCCTTTGCTCCCCACGTGCTTTAATGAGTCTTGACCCGGCACCCCATGATCCTGACACTGGTTCATTGATTGTCCTTTCTTGCACCACTTTTGGTAGGTACTAACCACGACATGCTGGGAACACCCCACAAGACTTGCCGTCTCGCCATTACTATTTGGCCCTTGTCATCATTTTTCTTGCTTCCAACACATGAAATTTAAGAACTGACTGCTTGCAAACACAATACCCTAGATAATCAGATTCCAGCTCTTTTTCTCCCTCAGTTACACTTATGAAAGTGGTTACTGTTATTTTCATTATCTCCTTGGCATTTTACTCAAAAATAGGTAGTTGTTCTGGATAAATGTATTTCCTGCCAAATTGAATGTAACACAGAAAAGCAAAGAGATACACATACAAAAAACAACCCAAAAACAAACAATAAATAAATAATTGCCACCAACCTACAGCCCAAGTTTCAAGGACATGCATTCTAGAATGCAGGTGATTTTAATGGCTCAAGACATTTTCCTTTTCTTCTACTTGTGCTTTGTGCAATATATCCATAAACTCTGCCCTATTAGAGCCTCGAGAGGTCTGACTTCGCCTGCAGTTTACATTATGTTATGACCTCTAACTCGACAAATGATACAATTTAGCTTTAAACCAGTAACAAGTATTCCCTCTGCTATATTGCTGTGCAGTTTTGTGAAGTGTACTATAATAATATGTCTATCCCATGAAGGTGGCCATTTCTTCTCCTCTTAAATCCTGTTTGCATTACCGTGATGGAAAAAAGCCAAGAAACTATCATCAGAAGCGTAAAAACCAATATCATCAGTTAGAGAAAAACAATTTGCAGTAGCAAAAAGACAGCCTAATTACTTAATCTGACAGGTTATTAATGGGGCGCGTCACACAGTTCTGTAATAGATGGAGATAACCTTTTGACCCGGTATCCGTATGGTGCTAGATGACATTAGCCGTGCACCTGACAAGATGTATAAACTCTGAGACCTAAGCGTCTATTTTGGGCATAATTAACAAGCTTTGCCACTAATGTTGCAACGAGTGTCTGAAACGCAGACATATGTCCATATACAGTGCTGGCTCTACTCTAAGTGGCATGAAAGACAAAAGGCATCTTCGCCACCTTTTGGTGAGTTATGTCACGTGATCTGTTTTATATGATGCAAATCTCCTGGCAGAGTTTCAGACAGACAACTAATCCTAGGATGGGTGCCTGCCCCATAAAACTATTACAGTTAAAGGGATACTATAGAAATTAAAACAACTTTAGCTTATTGAAACAATTTTAGTGTATAGATCAGGCCTGCACAACCTGCAGCCCCCTTCCCCCCCCCCCCGATGTTTTGAATTACAACTCCCATGATCCCCTGGCTAACAGCTATGATTCCCCGTCTATCTGTTTCATTAAAAAAACATGGACGTTGGCTATCTGTTTCATTAAATGAATCATGGGCGTTGGCTATCTGTTTTATTCAAAGAATCATGGGCGTTGTAGTTCAAAAACATACATGGAGGTGCAGCAGGTTGTGCAGACCTGGTATAGATTATGCCCCTGCAGTCTTACTGCTCAGTTCTTTAGGCATTTAGAAGTAAAGTCACTTTTGTTCCACTTTTGTCAAGCCCTAGTCACACCTCTCCTGGCACACTGCCTAAATGAAAAAAATAAATGTTTTCACTTTCATTTGCTAACTTGCTTTAGAGTTCTCCTGCTTTGAACTTCAACCGCACAGAGTAGGTTCCTGCAGGGTGTAGAAGTTTATTAATAGAGCAGGAGTTTAATTAAACAGAATGTGCAATAAAGGGAGTTTAAACATTAGATGTCTCCTTGCAGGAAATGTTTAGGAAGGCTGCGCAAGTCATATGCAGAGAGGTGTGACTAGGCCTGTATAAACAAAGTGATTTAACTCCTAATTGGCAGAGAATTGAGTAGTGAGACTGTTGGAGCATGATCTATAGCAGGCAACGTTCAACATTCCAGATACTGTGGACTACATCTCCCCTGATGCTTTGCGAGCAGTATGACTGTCAGAGCATGTGGATGCATGGAATAGCCTTCCAGCTGAAGTGGTAGAGGTTAACACAGTAAAGGAGTTTAAGCATGCGTGGGATAGGCATGAGGCTATCCTAGCTATAAGATAAGACCAGGGACTAATGAAAGTATTTAGAAAATTGGGCAGACTAGATGGGCCGAACGGTTCTTATCTGCCATCACATTCTTTTGTTTTTATGTTTTTATGTTTCTGTGTTGGGAAATGTAGTCCACTGCATCTGCCTTAGAGAAAAGGCAGTGTTTACATTGCTTGCTAGTTACACCTCTAGTGGCAGTCACTCCTGTGTCAGCTATGCACATGCTCGGTATGGAGGCGCTGAACGTTCCCCATTGAGACACATTGATTCAATTCATCTCTGTGAGGAGATGCTGATTGGCACAGCGTGGCATTTTGCAGTGCATGAGCAGTAGCCTACTAATGCTCTTCTTTGAGACAGCATTGGATTGGCTGAGGTCATCAAAATTTATCATCTCAGCCAAAGAGGCTGGGCCAGTTGTGGCAAGACCATGCACAGCATGGGAGAAAAGGTGAGTAAAAGCACTGTAGGGTCAGGAATACATGTTTGTATTCTTGACACTATAGTGTTCCTTTAATGAACAATCACAGGGAATTCACTGTGGGGAAACGGTTTATGAAGCTTTAGCTGTTATGCTAGTGTTATTGTTTTATTATTTATATAGCGCCAGCAAATTCCGTAGCGCTGTACAATGGGTGGACTAACAGACACGTAATTGTAACCAGGCAAATGGACGTACAGGAACAGAGTGGTTGAGGGCCCTACTCAATGAGCTTACATGCTAGAAGGAGTGGGGTATAGTGACACAAAGGGTATAAGTAGGGGTAATGAAACAGGTTGCTAGAAAAGTATTCACTGAAAACTTTGGTTATTTTTGGCAGTTGCAGGAGAGGGGTAATGGGGGTGGGTGGGGGAAGTATGAAAACTCGCTATCAGTTTAAATGATATGCTCTCCTGAAGAATTGTGTTTTCAAAGATTTTTTGAAGGAGTGGAGACTGGGTGAAAGTCTAACGGAGAAGGGAAGGGAATTCCACAGAAAAGGTGCAGCTCTGGAGAAGTCTTGGAGCATCAGATGTGGGAGTACGGACAGAGGATAGACGAGAAAGAGGTCCTGATTTTGCTTTGATGGAGTTTTTATGATTCAGTTGTTTTGCTTGTTCTGGCCAAACGACTGTTATGAACACAGAGAATATGTTTTGATTTATGTACGTTTCTGTTCTGCATTGTACCAGGTGAAGGAAGTGAATCTAGCAAAATACAAAATAAACCCAAAACACCATAGGAAAGCATTATACGGCTGAGGTCTGTGGAGGGGAGGGGAGTTGAGGTAGAGTAGGAACCAGTGCCGAGAGAAATCGGCGCTGGAATCATGCAAGTAAAAGAAGAGTTTTTTAATCCCTTCTACACCACAAGTGGGAGAGGGGCGCAACTGAGGGAGGCACTATAGGGTGGTAGACTTCCTGGAAAACAGCTATGAGGCTTTATAGCATTAACCTGTAGTCAGTCACAGCCTTGTCTGTAGTGATGCAATCTAAGTGAAGATTCTCAATTGCAATCTGCACCCAGAATCCTAAAAAATACTACATACTATACAATATGAGCAAAGAGGAACACTTTAGAATGACAGGCGGATGCGTATTAGGGACTTTAACTTGTGGCTTAGTGAATGGTGTGGGGAGCAAGTATTTGGCTTTGTTTCTCATGGTAGCTCTATTTGGAATAGAAATGCCCTGTACAAAAAAGATGGTTTGCATCTTTCTCAAAGGGGAACAAATGTTCTCAGCGAGCAGTTCAGAGATTTTGCTAGGAAGTATTTAAACTAGGAGGGGGGGACAAAAGGGTGATAAAACATCAATCCAATTGCCCCTCCAAACAAGGACAGAAGGTGCCTGTAACGAGTGTGTTAAAAAATGATAAGCTTAGAGTCATGTCTACAAATGCTAGCAGTTTAGGAAATAAGATCCATGAACTTGTGGCAATAATGGCAACTGAGAATGTAGATTTAGTGGCTGTTACTGAGACATCGTATAACGGGAAAATTGACTGGGATATAGCAATACCAGGGTACTCCTTACATAGAAAAGACAGAGAAGGCAAAAAAGGGGAGGGGTGGCTCTGTACGTGAAAGATAGCATATAATCTAGCCTAATAAAGGTTAGTGAGGCGAACATAGAGTCTGTTTGGGTCACGTTAAAATTTGGAAATCACACAGTAACTTGTGTAGGTGTAATTTACATGCCCCTGGACAAATAGAAGAGTTAGATAATCTACTAGATGAGGAAATGGCTAAAATGACAATGAAGGGTGAAGTTATTATCATGGGTGACTTTAATCTTCCTGATGTGAGCTGGAAAACCAAAATATCTGCTTGTGCCAGGAGCATACATATTCTAAACTCTCTACTGGGATTATCTCAAAAACAAGTCTTTGAGGAACCAACTCATAAGAAGGCCATACTAGATTTAGTATTAACAAATGGAGATTAAGTATCAGATATAAATACAGAAAGATAGGTCATGCGCTCACTCCCATCACTCCTGGGCGACAGCAACGACCACAGTACACATCAGCCCCAATATATATAGTAAAAACCAAAGAAAAAGAAAAGTTACCTGCGCTCTCTCCTTAATCCCTATGTATATTTAAACACATGGAGGTCATTTAGTTACTCCAATGGCCATTGGAGGGAATGCCTGCCTGCCAACGTCAAGGCAGACTCCCCTAAGCGGGTCCTACACCGACCCTTCACCTTCCTTCCTTGAGCTTCTGGCAAAGATATCTCTAATGAGACAGAGAGGGGTATTATTTATATACACCCCTATATACTTATTAACCTTTAATAGGGAACACATGGGATGGGCGGCATCAGATATTACTGTAGGTGAAAGTTTAGGATCCAGTGATCATCAGTCAGTGTGGTTTATTATAAGAACAGTGACTGAGTCACATCACACAAAAACAAAAGTTTTAGATTTTAGAAAAAAATACTTTTTTAAAATTAGAATATGCATAAAGGAGTCCTTATCAGACTGCAGCAGTTTAAATGGAGTCCAGGAGAAATGGGATTATTTAAAAGTTGCACTACTGAAAGCAGCAGAAAATTCCATTAGGCTTGTCAGGAAGAGCAGAAAAATTAAGAAACCAATGTGGTACTTTGCAGAAGTGGCCAAAATAGTAAAAATCTAAAAGTTAGCATTTAGTAATTATAAAAAACAACAGAGTGAGGAAGACAGACAGATCTATAAGATTAGGCAAAAAGAGGCTAAGCAAGTTATAAGAGCCTCCAAATCACACACAAAAGAGAGAATAGCACAGTCAGTAAAAAAGGGGGATACAACATTTTTTAGATACATAAATGAGAAAAGGAAAGTAAAACAAGGATTAGTTAGATTAAAAACAAAAGAAGGAAGGTATGTAGAAGAGGATAAAGGTCTAGCTGACTGCCTCAATTAATATTTTTGTTCAGTATTAACATATGAAAATGAAGGAGAGGGACTTCAGTTAATAAAAAGGACAAATGGGTCATTTGTTACATGTGAGTTTACAGAGGAAGAGGTTCTATTTCAACCGTCAAAAGTAAACACAAATAAGTCGATGGGGCCTGATGCGATTCACCCAAAGTTATTAAAAGAACTTAGTGGTGTATTAGCAAAACCATTAACAGATTTATTTAAACAATCATTGTTAACAGGAGTAGTCCCAGAAGATTGGAAGTTAGCGAATGTTGTACCCAATTACAAGAAAGGTAGTAGGGAGGAGTCGGGCAGCTATAGGCCAGTAAGTCTTACTTCAGTAGTGGGGAAAGTGATGGAAGCCATGTTAAAGGATAGGGTCGTTGAACATCTAAAATCACATGGATTTCAAGATCAGAGACAACATGGGTTTACTTCAGGGAGATCATGCCAAACTAATCTTGTTGATTTTTTTGATTGGGTAACTAAAATAATAGATCAGGGTGGTGCAGTAGACATTGCTTACTTAGGTTTCAGTAAGGCTTTTGACACTCTTCCACATAGAAGGCTCGTCAATAAACTGCAATCTGTAAGTTTGGATTCCAATATTGTTGAGTGGGTTAGGCAGTGGCTAAATGACAGGCAACAGAGGGTTGTAGTCAACAGAGTATATTTGAAGCAAGGTCTAGTTACCAGTGGGGTACCTCAGGGATCTGTACTTGGACCAATTCTCTTTAATATTTTTATTAATGATATTGCAGAAGGTCTTGATTGTAAGGTATGTCTTTTAGCTGATGATACTAAAATTTGCAACAGTGTTTATGTTCCAAGAGGGATAAGCCAAATGGCAAATGATTTAGATACATTAGAAAAATGGTCAGAGCTGTGGCAACTGACATTTAATGTGGATAAGTGTAAGATAATGCAAGGGCAGAGTACAAAATATATGATAGAGTCCTAACCTCAACATCCGAGGAAAGGGATTTAGGGGTAATTAATTCAGATGACTTAAAGGTAGGTAGACAATGTAATAGAGCAGCAGGAAATGCTAGCAGAATGCTTGGTTGTATAGGGAGAGGTATTAGCAGTAGAAAGAGGGAAGTGCTCATGCCATTGTACAGAACACCGGTGAGACCTCACTTGGAGTATTGTACACAGTACTGGAGACCGTATCTTCAGAAGGATATTGATACTTAGAGAGTTCAGAGAATGGATACTAAACTGGTTCATGGATTGCAGGATAAAACTTACCAGGAAAGGTTAAAGGATCTTAACATGTATAGCTTGGAGGAAAGACGAGACAGGGGGGATATGATAGAAACATTTAAATATATAAAGGGAATCAACACAGTAAAGGAGGAGACTATATTTAAAAGAAGAAAAACTACCATAACAAGAGGACATAGTCTTAAATCAGAGGGACAAAGGTTTAAAAATAATATCAGGAAGTATTACTTTACTGTGAGGGTAGTGGATGCATGGAATAGCCTGACAGGTGAAAGAGTGATCACATGGCCCCCTACAGCTGGCTGTGGATCTGCCAGCAGGGGGACTGTCTAAAATGTCAGACAGTCCCCCTGCTGGTAGGAGGTGTAAAAAAAATAATAATTAAACATGTTTAAAATTAATTAAAAGTATTTCTATATATAACGTCATACAAAGTGTATTTTAATATTAATATAATATATATATATAATATATATACATATTATATATATAACGTCATACAAAGTGTATTTTAATATTAATATAAGTACATATATTAGTATTAAAATACACTTAGAATGACGTTACATATATATAATATGTATATATATTATATATAATAGATATATACACATATATATATATATATATATATATATATATACGTATAATTACAATAATAAAATAATAAAATAAATAAAATATTGAAACAAAATTTAATATAAATTATATATTCATATGTAATTTCATTCTAACTGTATTTTATCATTAATATATATATATTGGTAACAAAATACATTTTGAATGACATTCTATATATACCTATCTATATATAAAATACAAATAACCGCATATATATATATATATATATTTATATATATATATATAGATAAAAATGTAGGGAACAAGAGGCAAGCACTCACGGTCTTTTGGTCTCTTATAAAACGGTTTTCTTTATTTCATTGGTTAAAACTTGATCGTGATCGACGTTTAAACCAAAATCGAGTTTTGACCCACCAAACTCTAAAGCTAACATTAAAACATTCTTGTCCACGGTACAAATAGAATCAATGGAGGAAATGAAACAACCTTGTCACATTAGAAATAATTTGAATAAAGAACAACGACACCTCTTGGAAAATTTGGCTAGAGACTCATCCATCGTAATACGCCCCACTGACAAAGGCGGGGGTATAGTTGTTATGGATTACGAAAAATATGCAATAGAGGTAAGGAGACAACTATTGGATGAAAACACCTACAAACTACTTAAGGGTGATCCTACTAAAGAAGTACAAAGAAGTGTTGAAGAAATCCTCAATATGGGATTGAGAGCTAACTATATAGATCAAAATTTATATCTATATTTGATACAAAAACATCCGAGGACACCTATTATGTACACAATTCCCAAGATACACAAGAGTCGAATAGACCCTCCGGGACGACCTATAGTATCAGCGATAGGAGGTGTGTTACAACCTATAGGGAAATGGTTGGATGCTATGTTTAAAGATACGGTACAAGATCTATATACATGTATTAGAGATACACCTTCATTATTGGCAATACTTCAACAACTACATATAGAAGAAGAATATACTTATTACAATGGATGTCAGTAGCCTCTACACCATCATCCCGCATGATGGTGGTGTAGAGGCTATGAGACAAGTCCTATGTGCTTCATCGAAATACAAAGGCCCTCCTATTGAATATACCCTGGAATTATTGGAGGTAGCATTGAAAAATAACTACTTCCGCTTTGAAGAACAGTGGTATATGCAAATATCAGGGACGTCTATGGGAGCGGCTATGGCGCCTATGTACGCCAATTCATATATGTACATCTTTGAGACGGAACATATATTAAAACCATTCAAACATAATATTATAAAGTATTTTCGCTTTATAGATGATATCTTAATAATTTGGCGGGGTACGAAAATACAAGCACAAGAAATGGTTGAACATATCAATCAACTTCCGACACCGATACGGATTACAGCTAATGTGAACACAGAAAAGGTACAATTCTTGGATGTAGAACTATCCGTGGAAAACCATAGAATGGTCTACAGCCTCTACTCCAAACCTACTGATAGGAACACCATACTACACTATAACAGTGCGCATCCAAAAAATCTGATTAAGTCTATACCCAAAGCTCAATTTCTTAGGGTCATGAGGAATAACTCAAAGGAAACGACAAAACAATTACAATTACAAGAAATGAAAATGAAATTTTTGGATAGAGGATATAGTGAAAGAGTCTTAGACAAAGCGTTGGAAGAAGCAGAGGAAAATGCGACCACGCTACAAGACACCACTAAAGGTCCCAAATTGGTCTTTCCTATGACGTTTCATAACAAATCACAGAAAATAACCAACATTGTGAAGCGCAATTGGAACATGTTGGCATGTGATAATAGTTTACCGAAAGAATTT
>OW240920.1:42676790-42808008 GCA_933207985.1 Pelobates cultripes | reverse complement strand
GGACAAAGCAAGAATAGTCAAAAAGGTAAGCCGAGGTCAAGGGAGCCGGAGGACAGGTAAGCGAGATACAAGCCGAGTCAAAGGAGAGGAGAGGACAACAGGACAAAAGACAAGCAAGGGTCAAAACCGGAAACACAAGATAAAGAACGCGCTGAGTGACTAGCAAGCTAGAACCACGACAGGGCAATGAGCAGTAGTAAAAGTTTCCTTTAAATACCCTGTTACCTAAATAGAGACCACGCCCCCAAAAGGTCCGGAATAGCGGTTCCCGGCACTTTATGCAAATGCCGACGTCATGACATCGACGCTAGCCGTCGCGTCATAAAAGGGGGAGGAGCTAGCGCGGCCGGCGCGAAAACGGCCGAAATATGCCGAAATGCTAGGGGAAGGGAGCCCCTAAGCAGAGAGGATGTCCTCCCTGGATACATCACCAACAGGTACCCTGACAATTATAAGGGGAAGAAGAAAGATGAGATATTTATTCTCTGATTGTAGAGATCTTGTCAGTGAAGTGAGTTGCAAAGTCTGAGGCGGTCAAGTTAGTAGGTGGAGGAGGAACAGCAGGGCGAAGAAGAGAGTTAAATGTGTGAAATAGTCGTTTGGGTTCGCGGGAGAGTGTGGTTATGAGGGTATTGAAGTAATTAACTTTTGCAGAGGAACGAGCCAAGCTGTATGAGCTCAGCATAAATTTATAGTGGAGAAAGTCAGATGCACAGTGAGACTTTCTCCAACAGGGTTCAGCAGTTCTGGAGCATTTTTGGAGGTATCGAGTGAGCTTGGTGTGCCAGGGTTGTTGTTGGGGGGGCCTGCGGCATTTAAATGTACAAGGTGCCATTGAGAGGAGAGGGTGGAATTGTAGAAGGAGGTTGCAGAACTAGGACAGGTGAGGTTTGAGATAGGTAAAAGGAGAGTTTGGAGATTAGTGGAGAAATGCTCTAGGTCAAGACATTGGAGGTTTCTGTGAGAGTGATGTTCAGATGGTGGTGTCAGTTGGGTCTTAGGCATGCCAATGTCAAAAGTCAGCAGATGGTGGTCAGATAGAGGAAAGGGAATATTGGAGAGATTAGAGGCAGTACAGAGGTTGGTGAAGGCAAGATCAAGAGTGTTTCCTGCTGTATGGGTTGCTAGATTGGACCATTGTGCAAGGCCAAATGAGGAGGTTACAGAGAGCAGACGAGAGGCATCAGTGCAATTGGGGTTATTGATTGGGATATTGAAATCCCTAAGTATAAGGGAAGAAATGCTAGATGAGAGGAAGTGGGGAAGCCAGGAAGAAAAGTGCTCAATGAATAGTCTAGGATAACCAGGGGGGTGGTAGTGGATAGCAATTCTTAAAGGAGTGGGTTTAAATAGGCGGACAGTGTGAACTTCAAAAGAAGAAAAGGATAGGGCAGGAGGAGTTATGATTGGTTGAAAGGTACATTGAGGGGAGAGAAGGATGCCTACGCCGCCTCCTTTACAGTTGAGTCTGGGAGTGTGAGAGAATCGTAGCCCACCAAAACATAAAGAGGCAGGAGTAGCGCTATCAGAGGGGGACAGCCAGGTCTCTGTAAGTGCAAGCAGTGTGAGTGAGTTTGAGATGAAAAAGTTGTGTATGGTTGTTGATTTTAAATTACTGCAGATGGAGCGGGCATTCCAGAGTGCACAATTAATTTTGGTAAGTGAGGGTAAAGGGCGGGGTATTGTGATGAGGTTTGTGGGGTTTCTGGTTGTCTTAGTGTGTGTAGAGAAGGTGAAGGGCCCTGGATTGGGAGAGACATCACAAGCTGCTAGAAGTAGGAGGAGAGAAAGTGACAGTAGGTGTGAATGGGTTTTGTATGCATGGGGTCTAGGATGAGATCGATTGTGGGTTGGAGTGAGAGAGTAGAAAAATGAGTGTAACGGGAGGGGACAAACACTGATACATGGCTTTCAATGCCTATTTCAAGATCATTTATAAATATGTTAAATAGAAGGGGTCCCAAAACAGAACCCTGAGGGACACCACTTACCACTTTTGTCCAGCCTGAAAATTTGCCATTAATTGCAACTCGTTGTAATCTATCCTTAAGCCAGTGTTCTACCCAAGAATAAGAATATTCATCTAGACCAATTTCTTTTAGTTTGAAGACTAACCTATTGTGAGGAACTGTATCAAATGCCTTGGCAAAATCCAAGTAGATCACATCCACAGCAACACCCTGATCTATACTTCTACTTACTTCTTCGTAGAATGCAATTAGGTTAGTTTGACATGACCTATGTTTCATAAAACCATGCTGATTATTGCTAATAACAAAGTTCTTCCCAATGAATTCCTGAATATTATCCCTTAATAGCCCTTCAAATATTTTCCCAGTTACAGAAGTTAAGCTCACAGGTCTATAATTTCCAGGAAAGGATTTTGAACCCTTTTTAAATATAGGAAGGGGGTTTAACTACACACACTCTCACGAACAGACGCATACACACTAGCTAACAGACACACACATTTACTGACAGACACACACTCAGTGACAGACACACATACACACTCACTTACAAAACATACACTCTCACTGACAAACACACACTCACTAACAGACACACACTAACAGACACACACAAACTAACACACTCAGTAATAGACACACACAGTAACACACACACTCACTGACACACAAACTAACACACACTGACATTCACTAGCAGACACACACTCAATAACAGACACACAAACTAATACACTCAGTGACACACACACACAGTAACACTCACTAACACACTTACTGACACACACACTAATAGACACACACAAACTAACACACACACACACAGTAACACACTCACTGACACACACAAACTAACACACTCATTAACAGACACACATACACACACATACACATTTTTTTTTTTTTACATTTAATCCCCCAGCCTCCCTACCTTTAATCCCCCAGCCTCCCTACCTTCCGGCTCCTGCATCAGTGTGGTGCACGCGAGGGAGCTGGGCAGAGAGCGCTCAGGGAGAATGCTCCCTCGCGCGCGTGCCCTCAAAGTGATGCCACTGCGGGGGCCCTGAGGTGGCCAGCAGGAGAAGAGGCTAGCAAAATGTGGCCACATCCGGCGGCCGGATCCCCTGGAGGCCCGGGCCCAGTCGCAGCCGCGACCCCTGCGACCGCAGTATGTACGCCAGTGCCTCCTTCATAATGTTCCAGGAGGAGGTGAGGTGAGCAGTCCCGACAGAGGAAAGGGTAAATAAAACATTTATTTTATTAATTTTAATGGCAAACTGGAGATGGAGAGTGTATCTATCCAAGCACAGGGACACTAAAGCATTAGGAATACAGGTTTGTATTCCTGACGCTTTCGTGCTCCTTTAACCCCTTAAGGACACATGACATGTGTGACATGTCATGATTCCCTTTTATTCCAGAAGTGTGGTCCTTAAGGGGTTAAAAGAGCACTTCAGACCCCTAAACACTTTAGCTTTTTTCATTTTGGAAAGAAGTGCAGGTTTCACACTTTTATAAATTAACCTGGTTACAACCCCTTGGCTTTCAAGCAGACAACATGTCCTGTTACACTGTAGTTTGGTTAGCTCAGTGGAGCTAGACTCAAGAGGCATCAATTGCTCAGTGCACCTGCCTTGCAAAGACTTCCCATTGAGTTGCATTGGAATGCATGTCACTGGACGGTCACAGTACGTCTGCTAGAGGTTAGTATGGGAAGGTTTGCAAAGGCTGCAGAAAATAAAAATACATGTTTTGCAAGAGTTGTCATTTCAAATATATCTACTAAACAGTGAATTTTATTTATTTTGTATTTGGACAGTGGAGTGTCCCTTTAAATAAAGTGTAGTTATAATAACTAGATTTATATGCATACTAATACATTTAAAAAAACACTCCATTTATTTATTTTTGTATTTTTGAACCATTTCGTATATATACACCCTACAAAATATTCATGCATTTTTTTCATTATGCTATTAATTTTTTTCAGATCTGAAATATGGAAATTTGTGCATTTGCGGTTCAGTTGATACAATTAATGGTTAATAATTTTAGCGAATAAAGCACTGTCATGTTTTGTGTCTTTCAATTTCCTTTCGAAGCAGCAGAGGCAACCGGTCGCACAATTCTGGAGTTCCGTAATGCAAACGGAGAAATCAAACCTAATCCTAAACAAAATTACCTCTACTATAACCAGACCCCACGCAGGAACCCCGCAGGCTCCATGGGTCGCAAAAATAAGAAAAGATTGCCGGATAATTCAGGCCCTGGGCTCACAATTGGAGAAATGTGGAGGCAAGCATGCGGCCCGAGTGAAGCCAATATGGCGGCGCTACATGGGGGCTGCACGGATTTCTCTGATGAATACTCAGAGGAAGCGGACGAAGACTACCCCCAAACACTAGCCCCAAAAGGGAAACCTACACCGGGCAAACCAAGGTCGGACCCCGACGCAGACCTAGTCACCACCGGAGTACTGAAAGCCTTACTGGCTGACCTGCAGAAAAATATCCTCACAGACGTCTCCGCACTGAGAGGAGAGCTGCAGGGCCTGACAGGCCGGATTACCGATCTGGAAGACTCCTCTCAAAACCACCAGCGCAGCATCACCGCACTGCAAGACAAAGTGCAAGAGCTGCACAGCAAACACACACTACTTGAACGGCGCCTGGATACCCAAGAAGACACGAGAAGGAGACACAATATTAAGGTCAGGGGGATCCCGGAGGGACCACCAGAGGCAGATCTCCCACGCACGATCCAAAACCTCTTGGCCGCCATATTCCCCCCGGGTCAACACGCGTCCATCAAACCCACAGACCTTTACAGGATCCCAAAGCCTACTGGGGCCCCAGTGGCAACCACAAGGGACACAATCCTGACCTTTAAGAATGGTAGGGACAAGGCAACGGTCCTCAACGCTCTCCGAGGTAAAACCCCCTTGAAATTCGAGAACGCAACACTCACCTTCTATAACGATCTGTGGAGGGGAACCTTGGCATGGCGCAGATCGCTCCGACCCCTCACCGCCACACTTCAGCACCCCTCACATACTAACCGTGCAAAGGGGCGAGACCACCTACCAAATTCATGACCCACAAGACGCAACAGAGCTACTACTGGCCTTGGGCCTAACCTGGGACTCACTCCTCCAAACGGGCCTCCAGGGCCCCTTCACTCCGAATTCCAACTGGGACCCGGCGAACAGCGTACCATTTGTGCCTCGCAATCCTACACCAGTCACCTATGCTGCGGTCACCACCTAAGTAGAGCAGAGGCGCCAGCCAGCACCTGGCCACAGTGGATTACCGTACAGGACCAGGGTAACATGTAACCCCCAGGACTCACGACCCCCTTCATATAATTTTTTTTTATTTTTTTTTTATTTATTTTTTTAATAAGTTACGGCATAACGTAACTTATTGGGTGTCTACTTACCACCTAGGCATTCAATGCAATGGCAACGCTTTGATCCTGAATGATAAACCATATAATATTGAGTTTTGTTCACGCATGCACTGTACCTGTCATGTTAACAGAATAGCAGAAATCCCTTGATAAACAACACTGTGTATAGATTTTATATTTATGAGCATAACAAACCTAGCTCCGTAAAGCGCTGGCTATTTTACGACATACGTTCCTGTTTCTAGCCTGTTATAACTAATGATATACAATTACACTAGTCGGATTACCCATAGCATGGTTATAGCATCAGTCTAGCAACACTATTGTATATATGCTTAGCTAATCTAGCACGAAGCGATGGCTATTTTACATCAGATATTAATGTTTCTAACATGTTACTATTAATGATAAGCACTTACAGTACTCGGAATGCTTATAGCAGCTTTACAGCACTGTTCTAACCTACTTATACTTATTTATGTGTGTGCAAATCCAAATGTTTCAACCTGATTTAGGTGCCCCGCATACCAAGCGTGGGGAGAGCCAGAGGACTGAATCTACGTGCACAGCAAAATAAGGAATACAAAGGAAGGGGAAAAAAAAAGACAGGAAAAGAAAAGTAGAATGGCCTTTGGCATTTCAAAAGTTACATAAGACATTTTACATAGCTCTGTGGATAACACATACACATATATCTGCCATATAATGACACTGTAATAGAAGTCAGAAAACAAAGAGAAGTATTCATCAGCCATGAGTTGTCAGAAGTTAGGTTAAAATATAGAACATATTAACTATCTGCATAGTTTTATTGGCTCTGTAAAAGCTTATACCTAATCTATTGTATCTTGTTCCACGTTACTTTACCTTAAAATAGTGCAATGTATTCACATGCCATACCTATGTACGAGCACTTATGATACTGAACGCCTGTCGATGCTGTTGTGGCATCACAAGCCTGTCTGTAATTAACTGCACTGCAAAAATAAAGAATTTCAATTTCCTTTCTTATGCTCTTGCTTATAATACTCCCTCCTTGCCTCTTACCTTTTTTAATATTTATTATATTTCTTTCGGGACACCTGGATGTCTTTCTCTGCCTGTGATGTCTGTAGTTTGCCATTCTGTGGGATTCTATAAAACAATGCATCTTGAGTAAATTGGTTTACAAACTGAATTGAACAAAATGGAATCCAGCTTAAATTCCACTCATTGCCTATGCTCACATTTCCTATCATAAAATAGTAGTCGATAATTTTTCTTCTAACTTATAAGATTTTCTTATGTATAGCTAAAAAAAAATAAGGCGAACTTGAAAAAAAAAAGTGAACAAAAAGGAAAAAAGAATATTCCTTATAAAAATAAAGAAAAACCTATGAAATGAAGGTATTACTTTAATTTGCATCTGCATTTAATGCACAAGTCTAAAAGGACCTTAAAAGTCCATCAGGGAGCTTTTTAACCCCTTAAGGACCAAACTTCTGGAATAAAAGGGACTCATGACATGTCACACATGTCATGTGTCCTTGAGGGGTTAAATCTGACTTTTACATGACAAATAACTGCTAGCTAAAACAACAACTCTGGTATAACAATAAACAGTATTACTGCTTTGAAAACAGCAGTTAAAAGATTATAAATAAGATATTTAGGAAAATTTCTGTTTGTCATACAATATTATTTGCTAAAATCTCCCTACATGCACAAAGGGCTACCTCATAAGACACCCAAATAATGTTAATATGTAGAGTTTATGATTTGTTATAACCCATTGAACAGCGCTACGGAATTTGTTGGCGCTTTATAAATAATAAAATAATAAAATAATAATAATAATAATATTCTGAGCCATAATCCTCAGCCAAATTTCACCTGGCTGACAGTGACAGGAGTTACAGTCTACAACAGGTTGAAAACAAGTACCACAGAGTTAAATCCTCCTTAATCTTAGCACACACCAACCCTAAAACCATGCTACCCATCCACACACTAATAATAAGTTCTCTTTAACCCTTATTCCAGAAGCATGGTTTAACTCACACATCTATTTCAATGTTATTGGGTTTTTTTTTCTTCAAAACTTATTAACCTCAGCAAAACAGAGAGAGAGAGAGAGAGGATAGATAGATAGACTGTCTGATCGATAGATAGATAGATAGATAGATAGGTCAGACAGACAGACAGATAGATAGATAGATAGATCAGACAGATGATAGATAATGTGAAGCCTATTTCTAGGTGAAAATATGCTGTATTCACGAGTTCCCCAGTTGTTAATGGCTGCATATAGTTCAAATACCTTTTAATGGACCTCACAGTTGAATACACAAGTAAATTACATTCTGACAGAACAGGGCATTAGCAATTAGTTACAGTACAATTCCCTCTCCCTCTCTGTGGTGTTGCTCAAACACTTTCAACACTTACTGAATAAAAAAATAAAAAGATGTCACTGTAAGTCCCACCCAGTCCTGACGGCATCGTATGAGTGGTGTTGAGAAGAGGATGTGAGGGACACTGGCAGGACCAATGAGATTTCCACTCCTGGAGAATGTCCCCAAGTGACAGCTCGAGGCAGAGTTACTGCTCCCACACTGCCCAGGATAGAGTCACTGAGACACACCATGTATACACCAGCACCTTCAGCTGAGGAGACCAGCAAAGTGTCCCAACCTGCTGCACAGCACCTCCTCACTTCACATTTCATAGACAGAATCCTGGGATGGTCCAGGAACTCAGCAGACAAAAAGGAACCCTCAGGAAACTTCACCCATGACTCATTGGATGGTGAGTAGAACTCTGAGTCTTTGGGCTGTGTGTTGTGCTGCAGTTTGGGGGATGTAGCATCTAATGAAGATATCATGATACTCAGGTATAAAGTGTATCTGAATTTAGTCCTGCAGAATAACAGTCTTTAGATACACTTGTTATAGTGCAGTTAGGAATGCATGTTTCTTCACAAATCAAATAGGGATCGTTTTAAAAGATGTATTTTACAGGATACAGGATAAATTATAGTAAGCAGCTGTACGTACACTTCCATAGGCTTCACTGTTAATAGTAAGATCTGGTCATTTTAACAGTGGCCCCTTAGGGAGTAGATGACCCCTGCAAAGAGACTCTGCTAATTATTGGGAAGAAGGGAATTATCTGATCAGCAAACATGCTGTGTTAGGGTTCACAGTTAAAGTTGGGGCTGGGATTAGAGTTTGATTTACAGGGTTATTCACTAATGTGAGAATTTGAAGTGAATTTGAAATTTAAGATTAACATAGCCAAGCTGGAAAAAAATCTTTAAGTCTTCTATGCTTTCAGTTCAACTACTCTGGCTTGAAATTTAAAATTCACTTTGAATTCTCACTTTACTGAATAGCCCTGATAGTGTTAGGGGTACTGTTATGGTTGGTATTATGGTAAGTGTTCGGGTAGGGTTATTATTAGGAGTAAGGGTAGTGTTCATAATAGAGTAATGTAAGAATTAAGAGTTTTAATGTTTGACCAGAACCAGGACATTCTGCATCCCCTTCCCCCCCGAGCGGGATTTTAAATAGAAGGTGAGCTTAGATAGACACCTATGTGCTACATTTATCATCAATATGTGGAAAATGAAGGATAGCTCCAATTTGGTAACTTGTGTAGGGCCCTTTGGGATCTTAATCCTTCTCTGCTTCTAATGAGGACATCACATGGTCAATTGACCATGTGCTTATGAACACTGTGGGGTTGAAAGGGTTAACAGAAACATAGAATGTGAAGGCAGATAAGAACCATTCGGCCCATCTAGTCTGCCCAATATTTCGTAAATACTTTTAATTAGTCCCTGGCCTTATCGTAAGTCTATTAAAGCCTTATGCCTAACCCACGGGCTCACTCAGCGTCGGTAGTGCATCGGCTTTGGCGCCAGGAGCGATCCCCTCAAGGGCAGCTATTATTCTGAATGTCCACGTGGTCAGTGTTCCGATTAGAACGCTTGTCTGTGATGACATTATTCGGCGGGAATAAACCTATTATATAAGCTGTTCTGAGATAACAGCTTAGTGCCAGCGGAACCAATAGTGAGCTGGGCGCCTGCGATTTTGTGCTGAAGTTGCTTCCCCACCCTCCCTCCTTCCCTATTTTTTTATTTTTGTTGTGGTCTTTTATTGGGGTAAGGTCACCTGCCTATTCAATTGGGGATGGTGTTGGTTTTTGATATGTTTACGTTCTGGCTATTTAGTGAGTCATCATAAGGTAAATCTCTGGGTGATTTTGAGACCGGAGATTTTTGGTTACAAGTTACCTGGTTTTCAAAGTGAGTTACGTTATTGTTACAGTGTGTTTATAAACTAAGGAAAAGACCACAGCCTTTTCTTCCACATATCTGTCTAGGTGTGTTTATTATTACAATTATATTTGTGTGGTTTCTTATGTATATGGTTTTAATGATAACATCTGCCGGGCACAGGGCAGTTCAAGATTTATGGGAGTTACTGTCCCCGACATCAACTATTTCATCTGATGCCCAGGACTGATTTAATTCAGATAGTTAAATTAAAAAGGCAGCAGCTAACAGCCAGATGTATTATCTCATTTGTAGAATTGTTCAGATTCTAACTGAGAATCGGGGCCCCTGTAGTGCACAGTGGCAAATCATGCATTATTCTTTATACATAGGGGGCATAAACCACACGGATGATGTGACCACAGAGATTGTAAAACATGAAATAACAACAAAGTCTCTGCTTACTGATATACGTTATTTGGATGTGCTAACATTTAACTTTTTCCTTTTTATAATCTTTGTGTCCTTTAACAAGAAATTTAAAAATAGTTTTCTAGAATAGTTTGTTGTATCCTTTTGTATCCTTGTTTATAAAACATTGGCCTTATTGTTAGACTAGCTAGGGTAACTTTGTCACCTGTTTAATAGAGAATATGTATTAAAAAAAACTGACAGGGCATAGCATTACTTTTTATATTCAATACACAACTTGAATCTTTAATTGCCATTTATCATGGCAGTTGAGAATTCAGACCATGCATAATCTTAGCATACATTCTGCTGCCGTTAACCCCTTCACTACTGGATATTTCTTCATGTAGCACTTAGTTGAAACCTGTAATTAACAGATTACATCTCAACGTCAATACAGCAATTTGCCTTATTTAATTAAAGTTACATTGTTTGTTTGTTTGCTTTTTGTTACAAATCATTTTTTTTAAATGAAACTTTGTTTATTCATTTATTTCTTTAATCTTTACAGAAATATCGGAGGAAACATTTTTTAAGGATTATATAATACCATTTTTTACAGGATTTATACTGCCTTAAATAAATAGATTTAAAAAAAAATGAAAAATCTGTTACATACTATAAGGTTGACAAAAATAAACTCTGTTTGTGGGTATGTGCATCTTCCAAAATGCCTGAAGGATATTATAATGTAACCTGTACGTGGCATTAATGTCAAGATAGAGAAGGTACAGCTATCGAATAAACAGCTGAAGAAAAGGGCCTTGTTTAATTTTAATCCTTCAGCTGTTTAGTTGGTTGCTTCTTAATTTGGGTCCCTTACATGGCATGGAAACATTTAAGGATATCAGATAATGGAGCTATTTACTAAACAGCTCTCTAATTTGGTACTCGTAGATAGGGTATTCCCACAAAAGAATACCAAATTATGGAGCTATCTACTAAACTTAATTTTGATCTTTCAGTGTTCTGAATCCATGAATGACCGAATAACGTGACAATTGCATCCA
The DNA here is from genome assembly GCA_933207985.1 of Pelobates cultripes. Classification (NCBI taxonomy): domain Eukaryota; kingdom Metazoa; phylum Chordata; class Amphibia; order Anura; family Pelobatidae; genus Pelobates; species Pelobates cultripes. The sequence continues at coordinate 42,796,888 of OW240920.1, read as the reverse complement.
TCATGTGATTTGGGACTCATTCAGTTCAGTCATTTGTTATTAAAACAATGTCTAGTTAATAATGTAATTTTCTTATGCACATGATGTAAATTGCGATATTATGCATGTTCCAGCCAGTTATCCAAAAATAATGTCCTGTGTACTGCAGTGTCCAGACCACAATGTATTGTGTTATCTGGTGTTATTAGTACAGATATTAGTGCTTGGAGTTGTAAAATGACTAATGGATTTTGAATCCTTACTTGTCATGTTTTCTGGTTTTCCAAAACAATGTATTAAACATATACCTGTCCATTGAGACACAACTTTGAATATCTAACAATTCCTACTTTTTGGAATAAGCCTGTCAAGAATTCATAGTTAATTCAAAGGGAATTAAAGGCCAAATTGAATTAGTAATATTCTCCAAATAAGTTATTCTTGAATTTTAGATTTTTTTGTCCTTTGTGAGTGCATAAGATTAGTTTTTTTTTAATATTCTGTGTATAAGAAATATCTGCACTATCTTGTACCTCTCTATCTTTTACAGCAAGAAAGGTAGAAGAGAGGGAAGTACATTTTACTATTATTATCACTTGCTCCACCTATTTTTTGTGTATTATATGTCATTTTATGTGAAGGTGTAGGGGATACCTCACTGGTGTTGAGAGCAATTATCACTTCTGTAGACATACCTGTTTGTATTATTTCACAGTATTTAAAGTTACACTAAATTGGGATATTTTCAGCAATGTACTATATATATAATCTACTGATAATTATTTTTCCTACAAAATATAAAGCTAGCCAATTTATAATATGTCCTTTTATTTCAGTTTTGGAAACAGACGCACAGCTTTCATCAAGGTTAATTTGTAATACAGGAACTAATGTCCAACTCATGGCAGAAGACTACGTCACAAACAGGCAGCGAGGGGACAATGGACACAGCTCGGTGGTGGACTCCGCTAAGGAAAAGATTGATTCTGAAGAAAAAAGGGATGAAAGTTCTAAACGCTCCTCTAGTAGCTCTGAACTCATTATGCTTACTGGTACAGTGAAAAGGAAGCAACGTCGGTATCGAACAACCTTTAGTAACCAACAACTCGAGGAACTCGAGAGGGCATTCAGGAAGTCCCACTATCCAGATGTTTTCACCAGGTCAATATTTTCTGAATGTGATACTTATTTTGGCTCTAGTATTGTCATCTAAATTTAGAATGATAGGGGAATACACAATGTATGTTTGGACATGCCATCCTTCCAACCAGCTTTTATGGTCCCGGTTATTTTCAAATATTCAATATGGCGATTGAAACTAAACTGGCGAATCTCTAAATCCTGCATAATTAGGATATTTGATATGTTATCCACTGTTAGGTGCTAATATTCATTTAAAAATAAGGATACATTTTTTTTGTAAGAAAGTATTATGACTTCTGGAATGCTGAGTTCTGAAATCTGATTTACACCAAGAAATAAATTAAATTGTTATGTTTTCCATAAATATTAACATTTAAATTAGTAGGTTAAAAAAACACTCCAGCAGTATAAAGTGATGTGTTGTAAATGGCGTTTAGATCACTCGGCCTCCCCTTTCCTGTAAATTAAAGCAATTACTTACTATTAATCTCATGGGTACAAATGGTCTCCTCTCCACTGTTCAGCTCTATCTCTATCAGTTTTTCGCTAGTTATGATCTCCCATTCAGCCAGTTTAATGCTTCTCATATAGAAGTATTTCGAGAGAGGGCACATGTGCAGAAACTGCCTTACTGCTCTGGCAGTGCTTTACATCATTGAATCCAAAATAAGAAATAAACATTGATACCAAAAATTCTCTAATAACTACTGGTTCCCTCTTCTTCCAAGAAAGGATTAGAAATATATGACAGACGGAATCAGTTAGAGCCCAAACACAAACTGATCCCAGAGTTCCACCCCAACCATGCTTTGACAAACAGTTTATGCATAAAACAATATTTTAACACAAGGGGGATCAAACTAATTTGTTGAATTACATTTCCAGCATGGTAATCTAAGCATTACATTCTATAAATATCTATAGAAACATTTTTCTTTCGCTCAGCTGACAAAGTAGTGACACGTCTGTCTTTTTTCTTGTACAGAGAGGACCTGGCCATGCGGTTAGATCTAACAGAAGCTAGAGTTCAGGTCAGTATTGTACATCTATCAACAGACATAATCAGAGTACATTCTACTTCACTATCCAGGCATTGCACCTTTCATTCCCATTCTCTCATGTGTTCCCATTCACCTGTGCCCACAATGAGCATTCTACATGGCGATTAAACAAACACAACTTTAATGCATTGATTGATAAGCTGTATTTATTTATTTATTTAAGTTTTCTTGCATGCACAAAAAAAGTATGTTTTTCAGAGCCTTGTGCCAGAAGTGTTTTTCTTTAGCCACGTCCCCTTATGCAAGAAAGACTTCCTAAAATCACTTTATGTACACAGTCAGCCCATAGCAGCACTGAGTGACCTGCTTTAATTTCATAAACGAGAATACGGGTGAGCGGGATATTAAAGTGCAAAGTATACACACAAAAAAAACTGTACAAAACCCAAAGTTAAAATACATTGCAGGGCACCACAATCACAAATGTGAAGGTAATTTTAGTTACCACTTTGATGAGGAAAAAGGAACCTCACATGAAAGAGACAGACAAAAAGAGAATCATAGTGCAAACTTTCATTTACAATGCTGGGTAAAAATGAATACAAGGAACACTCACAAGGATATTGGCACAATTAAAAACATAAATTGCTCAAAAGCCCCCAGGAATATTTCACAACCTGGCTGCAGACAAACAGAGAAACAACAAACAGGTAGTGATATCCTTACTATAAGTCTCCCTGGATGTCCTCTACTAATACATTTTGCTTTGTAGTTCAAATCGCTCAGTGCCGTCAATGACTGATCTGTGTGCATACAGTGGCATAGCATGGGCGGTGCCACAAGGGGTATTGCCCTAGGCACAAAATACTTAGGGGCACAGAAGGTGAAATTCTTAGGGGAGCAAAAGAAAAAAAAAAAAAAGTGATAATGAATACAAAATAGAGCTCCCTCCCCCTCACACTGAAAACCTCCCAATACTGAAATATTCTACACAGAATCTCAACAAGATGGGACATATAATGTTTTATGGTATTTTTCTTGCTAATTACAGCCATGCTGACCTCATGTAATCCTTACATACCGCTGGTATCTTCAAACTGGAAATCACGCTATTCATAGGCATTATGTAAATGCCTATGAAATTGTATCATACCGGTACAATGGTAACGGGTGCCTAGATAGCCTCGCTCCTCCTTCTCTACCTGCCTCGTCTCCCTGATGTGTGCGACATTGGTAGTTGCGTTGCTTAATTTTTCAAATCCAACTCACAACTAAACTAATGTGTATACGCATTACTTTAGGCATGAGGAGAATTTTAAAAATTATGCACCTATCAGTGTCATATACATCACGGAGGCAAATCGTGTAGGGTAGGAGAATCGAGGCTACCTAGGCGCCCGTTAAGGGACTCTTGGAGTGCTAACAGTTCACAGGTTAGGGGGCGCAATACTTGCCTTGCCCCAAGCACTGGCTACCTACGCTACGCCACTATGTACATACATTTTATAAAGAAGTCTTTTACTGGAGTGAAGGGAGCGTGACTAAGGGCTGTATAACATGTCTGAAGAAGTTTGGCTGAAATTTGCATGGGTGATATTTTGACAAAGGGAGACTTATGATTAGTTCTAATTAAAAGTATTTTTTTTAAATTTAGTTTTCATTTTCTCTTGTCTTATCTATGGGCTGTATTTTTAGAAAGCCCTTGGAAAGATGAATGTGACACCCTATATTGTCATCTTTGATAAAAACTTGGTTTTATATAATACTTTATTTGTAGTAACTAAAGTCTGGGTTGGATTTATCACTTTGTAAGTTTTTATACGTTTGCAACTAATAGCTATATATTGTGGAATTTGTGAGTTATTAAAATCTCTTCTTTTTTAGTTGCTAATAAATCCTAATGGTGGGTACTGCCCAGGATACTCCTACCGCTGTCATACTGGCACCTGGCTGCTGGAGTCTTTTAAGCCTAATAACACTTTTTATTTAGAAAATATTTATTTTATTTTTTGTAAAAACTAGATTTGAGCATGCAGCAAAGCTCAGCATATTAATGAGGCCAAAACCTATAAATTGCATTAAAGTTAACAGAGATGTGGAAACTCCCAGCTATGTGTAACACGGTCAGTGGTCTGTTTACAGGGTTACATCCTGGTCACAGATGCACAGTATGTTAATGATATATTGTCAAGATGTGCAATGTATTTACAATAAACTGTGTTGTTTCAAGGCTCAATATTTGTAAGTCAAGCCGCTTTAAAGTGGGGCCTGCCAGGTGGGGGTCCCTGCCTGCACTACAATCTCCAGAGAACTGGAAGTTCTGAAAGAGAACTTCCGCTAGCTCTCCTGAGCTAAGCCCTGCAATACAGGGTTTAGCTCATTGTGTGAAAGATATTAGTTGATGGAGACTAGCAGGTTAAACAAGGACTCTCACTTTCTATGTGTGAAAAAATAATTACATACATATATTAACATATTTACATATTTAGAAATCAACCCTATGATTTTTATTTATTTTGCTTTATATTATAAATCTAAAACAAAAATATTTTCCAAAAAGTAAATAATTTACTAGTATTTACTAGTGGAATTTTACAATTATTTCTATATAATTCTACCCAGAGACTTAAAGGGACACTATAGTCACGAGAACAACTACAGCTTATTGTATTTGTTCTGGTGAGTAGAATCATTACCTTCAGGCTTTTTGCTGTAAACACTGTCTTTTCAGAGAAAATGCAGTGTTTACATTACAGCCTAGTGATAACTTCACTGGCCACTCCTTAGGTGGCTGTTAGAGATCCTTCCTGGGTCATGGCTGCCTAAAATGCATCCAAACATTCAGTATCTCCTCCCTCTGCATGCAGACACTGAGCTTTCCTCATAGAGATTCATTGATTCAATTCATCTCTATGAGGAGATGCTGATTGGCCAGAGCCGTGTTTGAATTGTGCTGGCTCTGCCCCGATCTGCCTCCTTGTCAGTCTCAGCCAATCCTATGGGGAAGCATTGTGATTGAATCAGGCCACCACTTCTGATGATGTCAGATGTCAGAGGAAGTTCACAGGCAGAGGCAGCAGCTTCAGACTTGAATACAAGTAAGATTTTACTATCTTTAGGTAGGCAAAAGGGGCTAAATTGTGGTTTTAACACTATAGGGTCAGGAATTCCTTTTTTTTGTTCCTGACCCTATAGTTCTCCTTTAAAGTAAATAGGGCTGGCAAGTATTGTAGGATAATAATAATAATTGGTATCACTAGTGATCTGAAAATTGTGTGTTAAAAGTAATCAGAAAAGCACATGTGCATGTGGCAAATGGAATTGCTCACAATCTTATCGTATAATTATAAAGTTTCCATATATTGCTCTGTGCTGCAATAATTAGAAAAAAATATATATAAAACATGTTTAGTTTACAAAATGGTTCACACAAACACTTAACACAAACCAGAGTTACCAATGGAAACTTGCCAAAACTTTCAAAAATAGACATAAATAAATGTTTCTAAGGCAAAGCTGAACTTTTTAGGATGTTTAAAAATTCACAGAAGGAATGGCAAATCTCATTTAAAAGATCTACTACATTTAAGTATTTATTGGCCTGAAGCCATTTGGTTAAGATATATATCTTTGGGTGGCAGAGCTAAGCTGTCAAGCTGACCGGTCACACTCTTAATGTGCTCGGTACTGCAATGCCAATTTGCTGCTAAAACACTTGTGGCTCAAATTTGGATCCTCTGAAAGGATAATACACTATGGGCCAAAAAAACAAGCCTGACAAACTGAGACTGAGCATGACCATTGGAGATCTGACGGCAAGCCCATGGCGCCATTGAGCCCAAGATGACCACTTACATCGACGACTGCTCCGATATGTTGGATAATGGGAGCCGAAGATCTATTCTTACCTGCACCGCAGATGCAAGCACCACCTCTACCCCAAGCGGACTCATCCCCGGTGACATGGCCGTCATGCAGGAACTGCTGGCGCATTTCCAGCGCAATATTCAGGCTGATGTCCCTAATATCCACAAAAATCTACAAGGCCTGACAGGCCACATGACGGCCCTGGAGCAGGACTCTCATAATACTGCTCAGCGACATATGCTCCTACAGCAGGTGCTACAATTGTCTCATAGGTGCAGTATGGCCTATGAGGCAGGCCAAGGCGGTGGGGTTTGAGGGCATGTTCCGGATCTCCAGACCAGCTCAGACCCCAGCCAAAGCACCACGGGACTTGGTTATTCGAATCCAGGATGGGCGATAAAACTGCTATCATAAATGCAATTTGAGGACACTCTCCATATACATTTGAAAACATGTCCCTAACATTTTACGCTGATCTATCAGGGGGAAACCTGATGTTGCGGAGTTCACTCCAACTCTTCACCTCCCTCCTCTGTGCACACAACACCAGATACTGGCAGCAGATGTCCCACTAGAGGTGGCATTAACCCTGCAGTTAATCAGTAACTGCAATAAATACAATTGCATGGTTAAAGGGACACTATAGTCACCTGAACAACTTTAGCTTAATGAAGCAGTTTTGGTGTATAGAACATGCCCCTGCAGCCTCACTGCTCAATCCTCTGCCATTTAGGAGTTAAATCCCTTTGTTTATGAACCCTAGTCACACCTCCCTGCATGTGACTTGCACAGCCTTCCATAAACACTTCCTGTAAAGAGAGCCCTATTTAGGCTTTCTTTATTGCAAGTTCTGTTTAATTAATATTTTCTTATCCTCTGCTATGTTAATAGCTTGCTAGACCCTGCAAGAGCCTCCTGTATGTGATTAAAGTTCAAGTTAGAGATTGAGATACAATTATTTAAGGTAAATTACATCTGTTTGAAAGTGAAACCAGTTTTTTTTTTGCATGCTCTGTCAATCATAGCCAGGGGAGGTGTGGCTAGGGCTGCATAAACAGAAACAAAGTGATTTAACTCCTAAATGACAGTGAATTGAGTAGTGAAATTGCAGGGGAATGATCTATACACTAAAACTGCTTTATTTAGCTAAACTAATTTAGGTGACCTGGGACTATATGCACTTAGACCACTTTAATGAGCTGAAGTGGCCTGGGTGCCTATAGTGTTCCATTTAATGTTGTGGCTGATCAGTGTGTAATGCATGCAAAAATGACATGCCATCTTCACTGTGTAGTAACATGTTAAAATAATTGTATATCATTTGTTTGTTGTAAAATGGTTATGGAAAAATACACATTGGAGTTTATTTGCTAAACTGAGAATTCTGAAGAATTAACTAGGAAATTGTAAGATCGAAGTTGAAACTCTATGGTCTCTTTGTAAAAAAAAAAAAAAAAATACAAAGTGTTATTCAATGAAGTGTTAATTTTCGTAATTTCAAGGTCGCTTTCAAATTTGGGACTAAAATAGCTGAACTGGAAAACAATTTCCAGGTATGGTATCTTTTCAGTGTGCATATTGTATCCTAAATTTTGAAATTCATTTTTTTCATTCCTGTGTCTTCCTTTTTTGTTCCATTACAGGTGTGGTTTCAAAACCGAAGAGCTAAGTGGAGGAAACGTGAGAAAACCGAACTGATGGGCACTGTTCCTGGATTTGCTATGGGACATCCCTTGGGACTATATCTTGATGTCCCTTTAAATCCCAATCCTCTTGTGGATCCTGCCTGGAAAACAGAACCTCTGTCAACAGTGACATCACCATCTGCAGCTTCTGCCTTTAGCACAGCTCCGTTGGGACCACTTGGACTCAGTAACCTTTCCTGGACCTCATTTTTCAGGAACCCCATTCTGAGTCCTTACTTTGGAAGGTACAATAATTTTTTATTCAGGGGTCACATCCTAAATTATGAGAACTCATCAGGTTTGCCATCCTTGCCCATCTGTTAAGAAACTCATATCATCCCACTCCTGACTATCTCAAATTTGTTGTTAAAGTGCCTTATTCTATACCCTCCTGATATCCTCCTTCTTTGTCTATCTTGTTTTCTTATTTTGTGTAATTTTAAGGGTCACCGCACCCCTTTTGAGTGGGGGGGAGGCTTTCCTGTGTGCCTATTGGGCACTATGGAGAAGGTCTTCTCCTCGAATTGCAGTAAAACATGCAAAAACAAAGAATTTGACTTAACTGGAATCCAGTGCCAGGCGAAGATGTTCCCGGTGTTGACATCACATCGGCCGCACGTGGTCCAATCACAGGCTTCTCATAGAGAGCAAGGAGTGGAGAGGATGAGGGAGGGAGAATTTTTCCCACTTCTTTAACAGTGGTATTTGGGTGGAAGCACTCACGGGGAGGGAGGGTGGGAATAGAGAACTAGCTTTCCCTTGCAGGCAGAGCACCTCTGACACGCGCACTGACTACAGATGTTTTTTATGCACAGAGTTGACATTGACAGCACGGAACAGACTCACGTGTAGATAACTCAGTATGCGCAGTGTTTCAAGCCGAAACACTGCACATACTGACTTATACCACCGTGACCACTTCATATCACTGAAGTGGTCGTGGTGGTTGGAGTAACCCTTCAACTGCCCCTATTTGCAGGTATTCATCTAGAATCAATGCAATATAAAGTGTAAAACATAGAAATAACAATTTTTGTACAATGATAAAGACATAACAATATCACGGAAAAAAATATTTTTGGTAGTAAAATCAAAGAACATTACTAATAGTCTATGAAACACCCATCAATGTTTCCTCTCTGTAGAATAGAGCCTCTACTTCCCATGTCACTGTGCTGCGAAAAGAATAAAAAGTGTAGTGGTGGATGTTTAATAGTCAAATAGTCAAAATAAAAACAATTAAAATCAACTCACACAGCTTTATACACATTCAACATAAATAGAACAATTACATTTTAATCATTTCTAACTTTTTTAAATGGTTACTCCAACCCTTATATATAATTTTTTCTAAATGAATGATGCCCTATTATTTTTTTGGTCCCCCATCCCAATCGCTACCAAAAAGTCGTGTTACTTACCTGAAATCCAGCGCTCTCTCCTGACTTCATACCTGCTGTTGCACGATGCAGCCATAGATAGACTTCTCATAGAGAAGCCTTTGATTGGACCATCTAGATGGCTCAGAGCAAATGCGCGTACTGAGAGCTGAAAGTTGGAGAGAGAATGGGGAGTCTGAAAACTAAAAAAAAAAGAATGGGATCAGGAGGTGGCTGGGCTGCATGAAGGGAGAGTGGGGAGACATAAGACTAATACAGGATTATTACAGGACATTCAGGATTTATAAGCTTCATACAAATAAATGAAGGTAAAGCAATTCTTTACTTGTTTCTCCACAACTTTCAAAATGCCGACTTCACTCTATGAATTTTCCTGTGAGCAGTGTTCCTCCCTTCACAGTAAGAAGTGTGGAAAGAGTGGAAACTCAGTTCCCTCAGAAAATTTAGTAAATTCCTCTGGATTACCACTGGACTGAAGACCAAGTTTTATTGAAATTACTTTCTGCTTTTAGTATTTGCTGAGTAAAAAAATCAAAGACAACAGAAACAGCAAGGTATGCTGGATCAATGAAGAGATGGATAAGATATTTCCTAATGGAAAGATTCAATGATGGAATGTGCTTATTCTCATTTTGTGGAAATTCAATATAGTACATAAGAGAGATCAGAGAGAAACATATATTTTTTTTCTGCTGTAAACGTAAAAGAACCTGTATTGCTAATGCGATAGTGTCTCTGTTGCTAATTTAATAAGTCCCTCCACCTCAGAGCATAAGAAGCTTACAAAAATGTCTAAACTTACCTCTTTCCAGTGTTGAGGCTCTCTCATTCCTGGCAATGTCTCCTCCTTCCAAGATGGCAATGGTGGGACCTAATGCACATTCTCGGCAAGTGCTGTGCACATTAATGCTTACCCTCGGGAAAGCATTGAATCAATACTTTCCTATGTGGAAATTGAAGACGTTAGACGTCCTCATGCAAAAAGCTCCACTATGCACCAGCAAGCGCCTCTGGTGGCTGTGTGTGGAAAACAGCCACTATAGAAGGCCTTGACCATGCAATGGAAACATTTTTTTGAAACTGCAATGTTTTACATTGCATGGGTGAGGAACACTGCTCCCAGACCATTTCAATGCGATCTGGGTGGTCTGGGTTCCTATAGTGTCCTTTTAAGGAAACACTTCAGACACATAAAGCAGTTTAGCCTGCTAAATTGTAACTTTTATACATTGTTACACCCCTAGCTTTCAGTCAGACAAATGGCCCTGTTATTTCCTGGCTTGTGTAGCTCAGGTTAGCTAACCTCGAGAGGCAGCAATTACCCAGAGCACGTTCCTTGCAAAGATCTCATTGAGCTACATTTGGAAGTCTGATTGGACAGCCACAGAAAGTCTGGGCTGGGAAAGGAGAAGGCTTGTAAAGGCTGCAGACAATAGATCTGCAGCTTTTGCAAACTTTTTTTAGATTTACTAAATAGTAATTTGTATTATTATTTTTTTATATATATATATATTTGGGCGGGGGAGTGTCCAGTAATTTCTAAAAATGGAAACAAGTTTACCTTTAATAAAAAAATCATATCTTCACGAAAAGATTTGTTGCCACTGGTTGTTCAATGTATATTTGAGGTCATACACAGGATTTCATTGTTTATTAAAGAACATTTATTTGGCATTTTTTTTATATTTTGGCTAAAACCATGTAGTTTAGATCCAGCAAACTGACCCAGTAACGAAGCACAAATATTGTCAGAATTGAGTAGTGAATTGAAGTGCCAAGTATGTTCCAATACATACGTCTGTCAAGTGAAACGTTACTTTATTACCCCAGGAATATTCATAAGGGCCATTAGATGCTTGGAACATAGCCCAACTGTAAATATCACATGGCAGACCAACATAGATAAATAACCATGCCCCTGTTTTTGTGTGATCCACAAGTCAATATTTAATCTGTTACATTTCATTTTGCAGGTTCCTCAGCATCTTAAACCCTTTGGTAACATCGTCCTCGCTCTTGATGAAAAATCCAGTAACACCAACATCAGAGTCCCAGTTTCCCCTTCTCCAAGATCCTGCTACAGATGAATGGAAGCCACCCCGTATTGCAGCCTTGAGACTCAGTGCAAAGGAACACTCTGAGCATGTCTCCTCTTTAGATCACCTTCCCAGCTTCCAAAATGAAAATAAAGACTTGAGTTAACTTCATTTGAAGAGGCTCACAAGTGACACGTATGTGTCCTTTTTATGGACATCACCAGATAAAAGAGAGATATCAAACCCTTCATTAAAAGTTTCTAAGAGTTCCAAGGCTAAAAAGTATCTCTTCTTCAATAGTCTGACATTAGGAGGACAATGTTGGATTCCTAATTAAACACATGGAGAACATACAGTGAATCTGTCAGTGTGTGTTACACAAATATTTTGCAACTTGCCAAGTGCCTTAGAATGGTGTGACCGAATCAGTACATCACTCCGTCTGGATTCCTGACATTAATCGTGTAAATTAGTCTGATTGGCATGACAAAATTAATTTAATATAATGTAACACATTACATACAAATGTAACCTCTGCCTAAAGTGTCATGAGTTGTGTGACAATGAAGTGCACTTCTTTATATTATTGTGTAAATCTTTGTTTGTGTTAATGAAAGATTAGGCAATTAAGTTATTTTGGAAAATCATTCATTGTGTAAATTATCTTATTTTAAGAATAAAAATATATAATCTATTTACTAAGACTGCTGGTGTGATTTAGTAATATTTCATAAACTGGTAGCCACAAATATTCTGCTACACCAAATATCGTTGTGATCAGCAACATCAGGAGTACATTAAGTAAAGGAATTTAGGAGAGCCTTTTCTGACAAAATCCAGATATTTTATCAGATAGCAATACATTACCGAATATATCTATATGTATACAGTCATGGAAAAAAGAAAGTACACCTCTTAAAATTATACATAATAACAAGCATCTGTTCCTTAGCATGTCTTAAAATTATATAAATATAACCCTTCAGATGAAGGCCAACACGTGACATATTACACCATGGTTTATTTAACTAAGCCATGTGTGAGAAATAAGTACACCCTTACTGCTTCCACTGGAATTAAGAGGATGAGTAGCAGACAGGTGCTGCTAATCAAATGCCATTAATTAATTGATCATCAGCAAGTGTGGCCACCTTTATAAAAAATTTAGTTTTAGCACTTTGCTGGTCTGGAGCAATCAGTTATGTGTTAACACAATGCAAAGGAGGAAACACATGAGCAATGATCTTAGAGAAGCAATTGTTGCTGCCCATCAAAATGGGAAGGGATATAATGCCATTTCCAAACAATGTAAAGTCCATCATGCTAGAGTGAGAAAGATTATTCAAAAGTGGAAAACTTTCAAGACAGTTGCCAATCTTCCCAGGAGTTGATGTCCTAGCAAATTCACTCCAAGGTCAAACCATGCAATGCTCAAGGTCAAACCCAAGTTACATCTCAGACTTTACAGGCCTCAGTTAGCATGTTAAATGTTAAAGTTCATGGCAGTACAAATAGTAAAGGACTTAACAAGTATAGTTTGTTTGGAAGGGTTGTTCTAAAAGAGCATGCTAGCACGGCTTAGGTTTGCAAAGTTGCATCTGGATAAACCACAAGACTTTTGGAACAATGCCCATTGGACAGATGAGACCAATGTGAAGATGTTTGGCCTTAATGCATAGCGCAACATTTGGCAAAGACCAAGCACAGCATATCAGCACAGGCACCACATACCAACTGTCAAGTACGGTTGTGGAGAGGTGATGATTTGGGCTTGTTCTGCAGCCACAGGACCTGGAAACCTTGCAGTCATTGAGTCGACCATGAACTCCTCTGTCTACCAAAGTATTCTAGAGTCAAATGAGAGACCGTCTGTCTGACAGCTAAAGCTTGTCCTAATTTGAGTTATGCAAAAGGACAATGGTCTCAAGCACACCAGCAAATATACAACAGAATGGCTAAAAAAGAAAAGAATCAAGGTTTTGCAATGGGCCAGTCAAAGTCCAGACGTGAACCCAACTGAAATGCTGTGGCGGGACATTAAGAAAACTCCGCATATAATCTCCCCAATGATTTAAGAGACAGATCAAGTCATACAGAAAACAAGTACTTCAAGTCATTGCTGCTAAAGGTGATTCTACAAGTTGTTGGATCATAAGGTCTACTTTTTCACACATGGCTTCTCTATTTTGTCATCTACCAAACAGCTCCATAATTTGGTACCCTTAAATATGGCAGTCCCAACAGGGTACCAATTTATGGAGTTATCACCTAAATGGATGCAAGAAGCAGCCGTGGCACGGATTGGAATTTCCTTCGTCCAAATGAAATTCAAAACGCAAATAATTACCGAATTTCATCCGAAAATGAATTAACAGACAAAATTTGGTTCGGATTAAACAAATATTTTGGCGGTGCCCAAGTCTAATAGCCACTGCAATCAGCAATGAGATGAAGCAGTTGCAGTGCACACAGAGTCCCTTTAATAACCTGTTATTGAATAAACCCTTCTATTATATCTAAGCAAACCCCAGTGATTTACTGAGTACTGAAATGTAGGAGGCCTGTTTTGCAGTAAAAAAGAAAAAAAATGTAACTGAGAAACCAAACATGTAGTTAATTTAATTTTCTCTACTTTGCTCATTCCAAAGAATGTCTCTATGTGAAGTGGAACCCAGCTGTGACAGCTAATAATATAATAAAAGTTCACAGGTAATGCTGTAAAATGTAAAACCAGCTTAAATTCAAAGCTAATCAACAGCTTTCTTGTTGTTGAATTGTGAAAATTCTTCTCAATATATTTCTGTGCCTGCAGACACTGTGATTTAAATAAAACGTAAAAAGACTCAATTATTCATTAATGGCCAACAGTTCCATGTCCCATCATCAGAATCCGACTAATTCTTCCACCAGCCGATGAGACAGATGTTGCATCAGTGTGTACCTGTGCTTCTTCACCTGTTTTGAACAGTGAATTGTGGATAATTGCAACATGCTCAAACCCAGGGTGTTCTGTTTTAATTGCTGCAACTAAAAAAAAATGTTCTGAAAATGGATGGTTTGTAAAAAGAAAAAAAAAACACAATACATGTCAAAGAGCCACTCTAAGCATTGCAATGCTGATGTATACCGCAATCTGCTGCTACTCTGAGCTCTGAGGATGGCTTAGAAAGTTTTTGGGAAAAATTTAGGTTTCTGTTTTCTCCTTATCGCTGTCAATCACACAACTCAAAACAAATGTTCAAGGCAACTTGTTTCAATTTTGTCCAAGTTTTCATGTAATCTTGGTATGCTGCATACAAATTTGGATCCGAGTTCTGTGCAGGAGTGTATGTGATAAGAGTTGATGCCAGGTGTGTATGGGGCCTTCCTTCAACTTAGGGGACACTATAGTCTTGAGGGGACTTGAGGGACACTGTAGTCAATCACAACACTTTGTTTCAATAAATTGGTCCGGGTGCAGTGTCCCTGTCCTTTTAACCGTACAATGTAAAGCACTGCAGTTTTTTAGAAACATGTTTACATTGCAGGGTAAATTCTACCAGAGGTGCTTCGGCACCACTGACCTAGTAAAACACAATCACATGTCACTGAAGCCTACATAGGAAAGCAATGATTCAATACTTTCCTATGGAGAAATTTGAATGAGTGCACAACACTCACAATGCACGAACATTAGGTCACCAATGCTCTTGTCTGAGGAGCGTTGGATTGGACATTGACATCTTTTGAAAAAATTTAATTGCAAACTGGGTGGGACCTATGTCTGACTAGTGGCAGGTTTATATTCCTAAAACCATAGTGTTCCTTTAAAAGTCCACCATATTAAATTTTATTTTGTTTCTTGATGTTTGTTGTGCAATATCTTTGAGATGCAATTTGTAGGAGTAAAAAAACACAGGGATTTTATTACCCCCAGTTTCCATTTAATTCAGTGGTTCACTATAGCTGTCAAAAATAGAATGTGGAAAATAACATTACCATGTATTCTTAAGATGTCATCATCCAACATTCGATAATAGTATTCATTTCTAAAAGAAATTCAATAAAGATTTTTTTTAAATTAAATTTGGTCATAGCAGCTGAAAAGTTTTTGGTTGTTTTATTTTTTTTACAATAACCCCTTAAGGCCGGCGGGCGTACTATGCCGTCGTTAGGGACCCGGCTCTAAACACTGGTGGGCGGCATAGTACATCCCCGCCGTCCAGGGGACTTACCTGCTCACTGGCGATACCCCCGAACCGGCCCTCCTGGGCTACGTGATCGCAAAGGTCCTTGCAAAGACCTCATGATCACATGGACGTAATAGCCGTCCATAGCAGTGCCAGCAGGGGCAGTGCCTGGAATGACAGGTCGTCCCCTTGCTGTCTGAAATAAAGTTCAATAAAGAGTAAAAACAGTGTAAAATAAAATAATATATACTTACATCATATATACACCATATCTAACGTCGGATGCGGCTAAGGTACTGGTTCATGCTGTTGTTCTCTCTCGCCTTGACTACTGCAATCCCCTTCTCACCTGTCTTACAAGTTCCCAACTTGCACCGCTGCAATCTATAATGAATGCGGCTGCGAGGCTTATTTTCCTGTCCGGTCACACCTCCCACGCCCCCACGCTCATTCAGTCCCTGCATTGGCTTCCAGTTAGATATAGGGCCCAATTAAAAATTCTGGTGCTTGCTTACAAATCCCTACATAATGCTGCTCCAACATACCTATCCTCCCTCATACACAAGTATGTCCCGTCAAGACCCCTGCACTCAGCCCAAGACCTACGCCTATCCCCTGCCCGGATGCCCACCTCTGATGCTCGCCTTCAAGACTTCTCCAGGGCTGCACCTATTCTGTGGAACTCCCTTCCCTCCTCAATCAGACTTTCACCCAGCCTCCACTCCTTCAAAAAATCTTTGAAAACTCACTTCTTCATTAAAGTGTATCAATTAAACTGTCAGCAGGTTTCTCATCCCCCACACCATGACTCCTTTCCTGCAACTGTCAAAAATGACCTACCAAGCACTCAATAAACCCTTCTGTAACAAACTATTTAATTCCCCTACTTTAACCCTTTGTGTCACTATACCCCACTCCCTCTAGCATGTAAGCTCATCGAGCAGGGTCCTCAACCCCCTCTGTTCCTGTACGTCCAGTGGTCTGATCTCAATTATGTGTCTGTTAGTCCGCCCATTGTACAGTGCTACGGAATTTGTTGGCGCTTTATAAATAATACAATAATAATAATATACCCTCAATATATGTTTACTTGCACTCACGCTTAATAATCCTTATGTCAAGCAATAGTATAATTTGCCGGGTGCCAGTCCTTCTGGGGATCTTGATATACACCAAATGTCTATATACAGGCTGCACTCACGGTCTTTCAATTCAATAGTGCTTTATTTCATCAAACAAATAGATTGACGTTTCGGTCCACACACTTTATCCTGAGGAAGGTTCCTGTGTGGACCGAAACGTCGATCTATTTGTTTGATGAAATAAAGCACTATTGAATTGAAAGACCATGAGTGCAGCCTGTATATCCACATTTGGTATATATATTTGGTATATATATATATACATACATACACACTGTCTAAGTGTATTTTAATATTAATATATATATAATTATAAATATATATATATTAATATCAAAATACACATAGAATGATATTAATTAAAAAAATATATAATTATAAATATATATAATATAAAATAAATAAATATATAAATATGTTAAAAATTCAAAATTCAAAAATAATAAAAAAATAAATAATTAACATATCTATATATATGTGTGTGTAATTTCATTCTAACTGTATTTTTATATTAATATATATATATTGATATCAAAATACACTTAACACAAAATTATATATATATGTATATCTATATACATAAATATATATGTATATATCACTATATATATATATATATATATACCTATATATAAATAAAAATATATATATATTTTAATTCTACGTATTTATTTATGTAATATTTTTACATAATTATGTCATTTTATTAATTACAATTTGCAGGACCTGACTGAAAGCAGAAAGTCCAGAGAATTTAATTTGCTAGCACTATATTTAACCCTGTAACTTTCCAAGACACCATAAAACCTGTACACGGGGGGTACTGTTTTACTCGGGAGACTTCGCTGAACACAAATATTAGTGTTTCAAAACATTTATTACAACGATGATATCATCAGTGCAAGTTATGTTTTTTGCATTTTTCACACACAAACGGCACTTACACTGACAATATAATTGTTGTGATACGTTTTACGGTTTTAATATACTAATATTTGTATTCAGCTAAGTCTCCTGAGTATAACAGTACCCCTCATGTACATGTTTTATGGTGTTTTCAAAAGTTACAGAGTCAAATATAAGGCTTGTGTTTCAGTTTTTTCCCATTGAAATTCGCCAGATTGGTTACATTTCCTTTGAGACCGTATGGTAGCCCAGGAATGAGAATTTCCACCATGATGGCATACCATTTGCAAAAGTAGACAACCCAAGGTATTGCAAATGGGGTATGTCCAATCTTTTTTAGTAGCCACTTAGTCACAAACACTGGCCAAAATTGGCGTTCAAATTAGTTTTTTGCATTTTTCACACACAAACAAATATTAACACTAACTTTGGCTAGTGTTTGTGACTAAGTGGCTACTAAAAAAGACTGGACATACTCCATTTGAAATACCTTGGCTTGTCTACTATTGCATATGGTATGCCATCATGGGAGTAATTCTCATTCCTGGGCTACCATACGGTCTAAAAGGCAACGTAACCAATCTGGCGAATTTCAATGTGAAAAAAATGAAAAATGTAACATGCTATATTTGACCCTGTAACTTCCTAAAACACCATAAATCCTGTACATACGGGGTACTGTTTTACACATGAGACATCGCTGAATACAAATATGTGGACTTTATTGCAGTAAAAGCAAATCATATTATGACATTCACAGATAAAATGTCATGCAGAACTAAAAAAAAAATTAAAAAAATCTTAATTTCTAAAAAAAAATTATATTTTATTCATATTAAATTATGTTTCATAGCTAAATATTTGATGTTAAATGAAAGCCCTATTTCTCCTGAATAAAATGATATGTAATAATTGTGGGTGCACTTAATATGAAAGAGGTGAATTACGGTTGAATAGACATATAGTCAAATTCCAAGTTTTGTTTACGTTTTATTTTGATCAAAATGTGTACATTTGGCTCAGTCCTTAAGGGGTAAGAAAAGAGGTGGGTACATAGTGCATACATTCATCATTTTATTTTGTTTACAAATATGAGTCTTAAATTTAGAATCCCTGATTGTTGTGTGTGGCATTGTCTAGGTTGTGTTTACCTTATGCTGTGCAGCCATAATTTTATTTATACATATTTTGAGCCTTTCCATTAGAAAGGCAGCCTTTCTTATAATATATTTTGCACCTTCCTAAGTTAATTTTACATTCTAATATAGAATATTCAGAGAAATCACAACATATGTTGAGATTTTACACCCATGACATTTGTCGCAAAATTGTTGTGTACATAGGAATGAAACTATAAGACTTGTACTGAACTGCGATATTTTACTTTTAATTTTTTATTTAATTTTTTTGTGCTGTAGAGGTAATCCAGGAAAAGGCTGGCATAATATTCTAGTAATATATAAAAACAAAATACTGTATCGATTGACCAGGGTGAAAACTGTGACGCTTGTTTCAAAACCACTTTTTTTTTTTTTTTTAAAGCAGCTGTTGCTGTTGTGTTTTTTTTTTTCCTACAGAGTTGGTGAGATAAATATGCACAGAATCTGTGCTCCAACTGACATTCTTTTGACATACTGACCGTTTTATACGGCTTCCTGATGTGACGTAAATTTGGTACAAAAAGGGTTAAGAGAGAAAAGAACGGAGAGGAAGACAAAAAATAGCAAGCCAGGTGTTTCAAGAAATCACAAAGACATTCGCTCAGCATGATGGCCAGACTCAGTAGGAAAGGCGTATTCATGAAAAAATTAATTTACTAAGTATGTAGCTCAGGGCTTCAGTCTGTAAGCCTTTTCAAGAACAGATTAGTGATTAAAAAGTATTTTTTTTTATCCTTTTTCATACAATCTCTTAAACAATTAGCAAAGTAATTGGAAGGGGAGGAAACACTAAAATATACATAGAATCAGACTTTCCTATCAAGACAGCTGAGGTTTCTTCAAACAGACACTACGCACCTGCCACGGAGTTGCAAGAAAAATATATGGACAGAAAGGATTTCCTGAAAGACGACATGCATTAATTTAAGTTGTACAATGCAATTAGCTCTATTGAACGTGGCGATTTGCCATTAAATAGGGTAGTGTAAATGGTAGATAAAGAAATTTAAATTAAAAAAAAAGTTAATCTACAGTTTAATATCAATACAAATGTGTTATGTGTGCTATTTCTAAAAATGCCATTTACATTAAAGCAGTTAATAACGTAATCTACAGCTAAACTAGAAAGTTTACACTATCTGGGGTTTGCAAATAACATGGGAGATGTACTAACAGGATTATTTACTAATGTGAGAATTCTAAGTGAATTTTCAAATTTAAGGGCAGAGTAACTGAACTGAGCTGACGGCAGGCAGGCATAGCTGACGTCGAGACTTTTTCCAGTTTAGATATTTTGACCTTTGAATTCACCTTGAATTCTCACTGCAGTGACTAGACCTGTAAATCTAAAGAAACAGACATTTTTATGAATTGGCTTGGAGAATCATCAGACAGCTCTAGCCAATCCGTTTCAGAAGCCGGATGCCACTGGGGGACCTGGAAATTCGAAATAGGACGCAGCTTTTGGGGTTATTAAAGGACCACTATAGTGCCAGGAAAATATACTCGTTTTCCTGGCACTATAGTGCCCTGAGGGTGCCCCCACCCTCAGGGTCCCACTCCCGCCCGGCTCTGGAAGGGGGAAAGGGGTTAAAACTTACCTTTTTCCAGCGCTGGGCGGAGAGCTCTCCTCCTCCGATCCTCCTCTTCTCCCCGTCGGCTGAATGCGCACGCGCGGCAAGAGCTGCGCGCGCATTCAGCCGGTCACATAAGAAAGCATTCATAATGCTTTCCTATGGACGCTGGCGTGCTCTCACTGTGAAAATCACAGTGAGAAGCACGCAAGCGCCTCTAGCGGCTGTCAATGGGACAGCCACTAGAGGAAATAGGGGAAAGCTTAACCCATTCATAAACACAGCAGTTTCTCTGAAACTGCTATGTTTATGAAAAAATGGGTTAACCCTAGCTGGACCTGGCACCCAGACCACTTCATTAAGCTGAAGTGGTCTGGGTGCCTAGAGTGGTCCTTTAAGGAAAGCAAGTGCCCGGGGTCATTCTGGCATTGTAAAAACCTCATTTAGATGAAGTTGTTATGGTGACCAGAGTTTCCATTTAATAATAAACTGTTGCCTTAATCTCCTTTTTTTTGAAATTAGGAATTTCAGCTATATATGAAAATTAATTTGTTTATATTAACATTAATCATCAGTTTATAAAATATTGCCAGAATTACAATTTTCAATTTTCAATGGATAAGCTTTTTTTATAGATTTTAATGGGGACATCAGTAGATAAATCATAGTAATGTTTTTAAGAACCCAACCTTCGAACGATCGGTAGGAAATGATCTAGGATACATTTTGAAATGGTTTTCTACTTGGTTAAGGAAACCACTAATGGTCATAGTATCACCACCATATCTGAGAGGAGGTGGAAGATGGACTGAGCATAAGAGGCAGAAGGTTCCGCTATGACTGGTAATTGAGGATGTGGTACCAAAACTTTACTCTCAGGAGACAAACAAGCCGTGCAAGTTAACACCCTCTGTAAAACCTGAGTGAATTGCTCCATATGATGGTCCATATCCTCCACTTTAGGCTCATAGATCACCATCTGTAGACCTACACCAGCAGGGTCAATGGATTTAATGTCACTGCTACACTACCCATCTTACAAGTACAGGTCAGTAACAGGAAGACAGAAAGGGCGTATTCCCGGACCTTAGAATAGATGGGTTTAACATATAAAAAGAGAAAAAGTGTAAACATAATACTAGCCAAGATCAGGATATCAGAAATGTGGGAATATGATAAAACTAACCAGGTCAGAAGTACATTGGTCAGGAGGGTCAATAGACAAGCCATGTGCTTTGAAGTTTGAGATGAAAATACAAACCTGAATGGTTGCTATGTCTAATCCAATAGATAGAGTGGAGTGGCACTCAAAGTGATGACCAACTCCAGATCAACACCACCCCGGCAGGAGCGCAGTGAAAGAGGGAGCAACAATACTCCATTGTAGAATTCGTGCCTGCTATGTCTTTCAGTTTGTTTTCTACAATTTGCCTTCAGATGTGCAACAGTATATATGATAATCTACTTGTGTTTCTCAAGGGTTTAATATCTTTATGACATATTGAGCTATTTTGTTTTAATTGATTTATATTTTCTAAATGTACACATTTTCAAATAATAACAATAATATTAAATTAAATGGGGCCAGCACAGCTCATTAAAATCTAAGAAATGTTGTATTATCCATTTGTTCATTCTCCGCTGGATATTGTCCTATATCCATCCTTAGCAGGAGATGGCCAGCAAGCCTTTTCATGACAAACAATGGCAATATTATTTCAAATTATTTCACAAATGACTTCCTTTTAGGAGAGATTACCAACAAATCGGTAGCTGATGTTTAAAAGCCTTTTCTGTTGATACTTATTAAGAAAAAAAAATTAGCGCCCAATCAGCCGTGAAGAAAGCGGGCCATTAAATGCGTTAGTGATGGTAAAATGGCATCAAGTACATCTTGACACTTAAAACATGACAAGAGCAAACTTTACATTATCCACGGTATGTTGAATGTATCTGTCACTGTGTCACTATCGTCTGCAGAGATGGACTTATGTGTGACTTCTACACAGGGTATTATACAAATAAATAAATGCAATGTTATCTATTTAGCCGCTCATAAGGCCAATAACGATGGCGTTTAGCATTCAGCAAGTGGAGGAGTAATTTACTGAGATAATATCTTCTGGACCTAAAATCACCTGTCTCATGTGGAGCGACAAATAGAACAATCTGAAAGGAAATGGGGCATGATAATACTGCTTTTAAATAGAACTGAGTAAATGGAAATCCGATAGGCACGTGTAAAATAATATACAATCAATATCATGCCTCAAATCATCTTTTAAAACAGTAATTGTTTTTATTTTACCCATTGATGTCAGCACTTGCAGAGATGTATGGACATAAAAGGACTCCTTGTGCTATAGCGAATACAATGTATCTTTACAAACTCAGATACAACTCCTTGTAGGAGGAATGCTTGTACGACAAAGTGCTAGAATAAATAAACAACAGCAGCCGGCAAATGTTGGTCAGTGGCAACTAGGTGTTGCGTGCTAGGTGCCCAAGATGTACTGCGGGCCTTGGAGCGATCTCTGTATGGGAGGCGTTGTACTAGGCCCATACCATGATGGCCTCGAAGGCAATGTATGTTAGAACCACACGTTAAGGTACGGCAAGTTGGGGATCCATGGCTTGGCTGTAGGGTGGGTTTTGAGAATCCACAAGCCGGCAGGAGTGCCTGGAGTGGCTAATAACGACGCTGCCAACCACGTGGTGCGTCATCCCGTCCCCCGGACAAATAGTGTCATTCTGGAACCTCCCCTACCTCAGTACAGCTCAAGAGAGTATATGTAAGCCATTTTGGTAAAGGGAAGTGGTGAGTGCAAATAGACATAATCAGGAAGGGAGAATAAAATGGAAAAAAAGCAGAGGAAAGGGAACAATAAAAAAAGAAATCATCTATTAGTATGAATAAACATAACTCTTGACATAGAATAAATGTTTTCACTTGTTTTTGTATTGTTAAAAAAAACTTAATGCATGCAAGGACATTTATAAATGAATATAATTATCAGGGCATATAGTTCATTTTTAGGAAAACGTTTATTAAGTGTAATAGGTACAAAACCTGCATATGTAATAAACCCTTAGGGGTATTATGTCCTTAAAGGTACAAAAGCTAAAAGAATTTATGAAAAAGGCTAAAGAACATAACATAAAGTCTAGATAGGTTGCTTATAGTACAAAAGCTAAGAATTATGTAAATAGAAAATTGAGCCTTAGATTATAAATAGAATACTGTGCAAATACTGTGCAAATGTATCTAAATAAAGTGACACAATTCGAAGTCGATATTCAAACCCCGGGGCTGTAAAGTCCCGAGGCTGAATATCCACTTCATTTCATTTTGTCCCAAACATTTAGTGAAGTCTCCTCCACACCAATTCCCTGTGACTTTCTGAATACCCATAAATTTGAAGCCTCTAGGGCCACTATTATGTTTTTGTTTAAAGTGCTGTGATACAGTCTCTTTTGATATTTTGTAATGTGCAAATTATGCTTAGTGTGGCCCACATATTTGAGGGCATTCCAATAAATATATCACATGCACCGGATGACAGGTTATTAGTAGAGATGTCGTGAACCGTCCGCGAACTTCTCACGAACGGTTTGCCACGAGCTGTTCGCGGCGAACTCCGGTCAGCTGACACGTCCCGGCCAATCTCCAGCAGACCCTCCCTCCCAGACCCTCCTACTTCCTGGACAGCATTGCGGCGAACCGTTCGCGAGAAGTTCTCGGATGGTTTGCGACATCTCTAGTTATTAGTTCTTTTATACAAAATTCTTCATCATTTGTGGCGTTTTTGAATTTAGTGATGCCAAGCATGTGCCGCATCCATAGAAACCCTTTGCTTTGTCCATGAAAGTTGAGGCTCGATCTTTTTTAATATGGTTTTTCACTAATATTCTATTTAAATTGGGGGTACCCCTAAAGATTACTTTTGGTTTGTCTGGTAGAAACTGGGACAAAGAAGGATCTTGTTTCAAAATAGGCCAATGTTTGTTAAAAACCCTAACTTTGCCTTTTCCCTGAGAAATACTTTGCAGTGAATTGGAGGTGTGATGCTGCCCTAAATCACCAAGGTATTTACATATAGGCTCCTTTAAATGTGAGTGTTTTACTTCACCAGCACTTATTTTATCTTATCCTACGTACCATCTGCACTACAAGTATACAAAAAATAGGATACAGCTGGATATCTAAAACACAAAATAACAGATAATAGTGCAACACTGTTGAAGGAGGTTTGCAGTGGAACTCACTTATATGGAACTCACAGACTCCAGATGAAAATAATGAATTAAGGTTGCTTTCCCCCCAGGGGAGGTCTGGTTTCTCAGTCAGAATGGTGCTTTTGGATCCAAATCAGGAATCAGGTAGGTAGGAAGGAAAAAAAAATATTTATTACAAATAAATTGGACAAAACAGATATTTTAACATTGGTGGTATATCATATATTTAAAATATCTATTTTATCCAATTTATTTGTAATAAATAATTTTTTACCTACCTACCTGATTTTTATGAGCGAGCTATACTTAAACACGTGTGAAATAGATTATGCAGAAAATTATGTAGGATACTATCGTTCAAAGGCATAAAGACAGTTTAAAAACTTTAGATGTTAAATGATGGATCAGAGATATTGTTTTAACCAATCTTCGTGTCAAAATTAAGGCTGAAATTACAGATCGAGAGGATATAAGTGCAAATATATTTCACACTGACATTTATATGAAGGAGCTTCAGAAAGTGTATAATTATAAGCCATTTATCAGCATGGCTCCTAGATTTATCTAACACCATCTAATACTGTGTCAGTGAAGGCTGACAAAACCAATGAAATAAGGAAAATATTACGGAAATAGGAGTAGGTGATGTATAGAGTCCCACAAGGGGAAACTAACATCAGGAGAGCTCCACTTTATAAGAAATGAGGAAGGGGGACCCTACCTTTAATCAATCTAAGGATAAAAAGGGATACGCAAACAAAAAGTATAACTTGAAAAAAGGGAGATCTACTAAACGGTGCCCAGGGGATCAATTGTTTGAGTACTAGCTAGCATCTAAGTTCCAGTTCCCCTAGTGTTCGACTGACGGGAAGGTAGTGTAAACGAGGTTAGGGAGAGAGAAAGGCACAGGGTCCATAGAGAACAAGGGACCAGGTAATCTGGTCTAAATGCAGATGAGAAGCCTCACACAAAAAATAAATAAATAAATCTCTCAATTCACCCTAAGAGTTACCTCGACACCGTGGTCTGACCACTAGTGTCTACCTGAACCAACTCTCCCTACTAAAGTTATAAATAAATAAATAAACACCTAAAAATAAATAACCATAGTGGTAACAAAAATAGAAAAGTACTACCAAGTGCAGAGATTAAAAGAAAAAAGAAAAGGCTCGACAAGCGTTTTGGCGTGTTCAAAATGCCATCGTCAGGAGCCTGTGAACAGGAGCAGCTTGTTGTTCCATTTAAATACCTATTGCTGATGAGACATGGCCATCAGCTGTTCAATGTGGGAGGTCCTGAGAGGCGGAGTGTGTCTAAACTCCATTCTGCAGTCTACCGGGGGGCGTGGCATGTCGTCACATATTCTACATCTCAAAAACATAGTGCAGACACACCCCGCTGATGAGGTATCTCAGCTGGCAAAATCCCAGACCACAAAGCCTGCTAAAAAAGGCAAGGCTACACGTTCAAATCCCGGCAGGGCCAACCCAACACCCCATCCGTCTGAAGTCGCCCCTGTCCTGACCGCCCCTGTCCTGACCTATAGAGTGGGAGCCAGGCGGGGTGGAACACACTGTCTGGTATTGGCGTTTGTTTCATAACAGGCTGGAGCCAAGAGGGAGAGCGTTGGAGCACAACCCCACCTCCCTATATCGCTGATTTGTCACTGTCATAGGTGGACGTGATGGCTGAATATGTGAGGTGGGCTTAAAGTATTCCCAAGGCGCACCTCATAGTGTGACTGGAACGTCCACTGTATTATGGAATGGAACAACATTGTGAGAGCTGCACTGAGTCCCATCCGGTATGGGCATCTATTGCATAGGGTGTCCCATTAGTTGTACAGTCAAAAAAATGCCACACAAGCTCTCACATATGCCAGTCAGGTCAGGGTACATTAAATGTACAGTAAAGACCTGTCTTATGGAAAATACCTATAAACAGAGGGAAATAAACATCCAATCAGGGTAAGTATACACCAATCAGGATGTATAAAATAAGGCAGACAGTATGTATGAAATAAGTACAGACGAATGGCAAAATGAACTAAAGTGGCCATTCATGTAAAAAGTGGCGCAAATGGTAAAATTAACTAAAGTGTCCGTTCATATAAAAAGTGTCATATTTACATATCTACAAATTTACAAATAGTACGGTAGGGAGCTGAGAAAGGAAGAGTTCCTCAGTGTTGTATAAACCCCTTTAATGAAGAGAGTATTACAAAAAAGCTGAAAAAGAGAATCCCTCATTTAACCCTGCTGGTGATAACGTATTGAGTTTGTAAATCCAATACGATTCTCTCTGCCGTAGTTTTTGGTCCCAATATCCTGGAGGTTGGGGGACTGATTCAATACCCATGAATCTAATTTTAGTAGCAGAATTAGACCTTTAAAGAAGCTAAAGAGAGAGATACTGAGACTGTTTCAATGATGCAACCAACCAAGGTCATTTAGTTCGAGTCTATCTCCAAAAACTGATCAATTTCCCAGTTTACGTAGTACTTAGGGAGCCGTCGTCTGTGTTGTCACTAGGTAAACTTGCTGGGGTACGATCTTCGGTGATGGATTGTCATTGGCTAACTTTTAATCCAGTAATCTTAAAGCATTAGAAGAAGACACTGATCTAGCAGGGGGATATAAATCCTCCTTATATTAATTTCAAGGAATTGTATAGCTTCATAATGCAGCCATTGAAACAGTGACACAGAAACAGCACATTCTGTGACAGTCCTGTTTATTGCAACTAAGAAACATTTTAAAACAGTATCGGAATCCTTGGAAATCATCCTATACAGAAAGTTTATGTAAGTAAGAAATATTTTATTATTTTGAATTATTTTAGTTTGGGGCACAAGATGGGGAAGGCTTCATAGATATTTGAGGACCATGGCTACATGGTACATTTAATGGTAACAAAGGATTGGGCATCCTCAGGGTAGGGAGTTTTTTATGCTAAAATGTTCCCAAGATTGATTCAAGTTTTCACTTTGGCCTAAATTCATGAAACATTAGTTTTATGCAATTAGTTATTCATGAATGATATATTTAATTATGAGGAAGGAGCTCTGGGCAGGGTTTCAAACTATATATTTATGCATTTTTTTTTTTTTCAGAGCTGCATAGGTTAGTAGCATGACCCAAGTGGGGGCAGAGGTCTCTGTAGCTTGATGGAAAATACACAGATTGATGGATTGACAGACTGACAGACAAACACAGATAGACAGACAGAAATTTAGAATAAGAGAAATGAAGGTAAATATTTAGAATCTCTCCAAAGCAAAACAGAAACAATAGATGAGTCCCCAAGATGTATTAGAATGTGCTGATTTGTCCCTGTTGGCATATTCAGAGAGCAAGCTTTGCATTCACTTGGGATACATCGTATCGGCTCATTTCCATTGGGTCCATTCCTGGCGTTCAATAGATAAAATAGAATTTCTGAAGTTTCTTGTCCCAGTTATTCCCCTTGTATGTCTAATTAGGAACAGCGACTTTGTAAAACACCACATATATTCTGAATAATTAATGTTCTCATCAGAGACAAATAAAGTAATAATGGGGGATAGAGATATAGAGCAAGTAGCTAAACGCACAGTAGGAGCAGCAAAATACAGTTTGTCTGCATGCGCACACAGCTGGTGTATGTGTGCATTCAGGGATGTGGTGCTTTTTACATTACAGCTCTGGCAGTAAAGTTGGGATATGTTTAAAATCTATACTGATTGTGTTCCATTTCCTGGTAAATGATTCTATTTGTTAGCTCTGCTGGTAGGAAGCACAATGGGATTTCAACTCACCACATTATTGAAACATAGAAACATAGAATGTGACGGCAGATAAGAACCATTCGGCCCATCTAGTCTTGCAACATTGTGGAGTTCTTATTGGATCATCAGTGTTATTATCTGCACATCTGGATAGAAAGACAGAAAAAAGACAGAGGGGCAGAGGGAGAGAAAAAAGATAAAGTAAAACAGTGGCCACAAAATATGAGTGGCATATAGCTGGTATAGCTTTCCCCCCATACATTAGACGAGACTGAATGCTGGGAGTAGATCTGTTTATTTCAGGCAAGCACTCTCAATTTATACACAGACCCCAGTAAGGGGTCTCCATCAGGCCCGGACTGGCCATCGGGCACACCGGGCAAATGCCCGGTGGGCCGCGATGGCTGTGGGGCCGAGGCCGGCAGGGGAGATCACAGAATCTCCCCTGCCAGCCCGTGCAGGGCCAGCACTACCCGAGCGCCGGCCCCTCTGTGTGCCTCCATGGGCCGGTGGGGAGATCACAGATCTCCCTCACCGGCCCACAGGCACTGTTACATGCGGCCGCCGGCTGGGGAGTGAGGGAGGGAGGAGAGAGGACCCGGCGGAGCTCTAACAAGCAGCCCCGCCGGGTCCTCTCGCGGGATTCTGAGCGTTGCCGCGGCAACGCTCAGAATCTCGCGAGAGTGAACTCTAACCTGCAGGTTAGAGTTCACTCTCACCACTGGACCACCAGGGAAGGATGGCAGAACGGCTTCCCTCCCTCCATGGCAGAACGGATCTCCTCTCCCCCCCCCCCTCCCAGGATAAAGGTAAGAAGTAGTAAAAAAAAATATTTTAATTAAAAAAATGCATTCACTCACACACACAGCACCCGACACAGCCCCAGACACAGCACCCCAGACACAGCACCCCAGACGCACACAGCACCCCCAGACACACACAGCACCCCGGACACACACAGCACCCCCGACACACAGCACCCCCAGACACACACAGCACCCCCTGGACGCACAGCACCCCGACACACAGCACCCCCAGACACACACAGCCGCCCCAGTCACACACAGCACCCCCCGACACACACAGCACCCCCCAGACACACACAGCACCCCGGACACACACAGCTACCCCCAGACACACACAGCACCCGGTTTTGCTTTACCCCAGACACACACAGCACCCCCCCCAGACACACACACAGCATCCCCGGACACACACAGCACCCCCGACACACACACAGCACCCCCCCAGACACACACAGCACCCCGGACACACGCCCCCCAGGGCACACACACAGCCCCGGACACACAGCACCCCCCAGACACCCCCCAGACACACAGCACCCCCGGACACACACAGCACCCCCTGACACACAGCACCCCCGGACACACAGCACCCCCTGAACACACACAGCACCCCGGACACACACAGCACCCCCGACACACACAGCACCCCCAGACACACACCTTCCCCGGACACACACAGCACCCCCAGACACACACAGCACCCCCGGACACACACAGCACCCCCCCAGACACGCACAGCACCCCCCAGACACACACAGCATCCCCGGACACACAGCACCCCCGACACACACAGCACCCCCAGACACACACAGCACCCCCGGACACACACAGCACCCCCAGACACACACAGCACCCCGGACACACACAGCACCCCCCAGACACCCCCAGACACACACAGCACCCCCCGGACACTGGCACACCCCCTGACACACACAGCCCCAGGACACACACAGCACCCCCCAGACACACACAGCACCCCGGACACACACAGCACTGACACACACAGCACCCCCAGACACACACAGCACCCCCAGACACACACAGCGCACTCAGACACACACACTGCACCCAGACACACACACTGCGCCCAGACACACACACTGCGCCCCCAGACTCACACTGCGTCCCCAGACTCACACTGCGCCCCCAGACTCACACATACAGCACACTCCCACACATATACAGCATATATATATATATATATATATAAAATAACCCTCAGTGAGTTAACAGACAAAGAAAATTAGAAACCTAGAATGTGACAGCAGATAAAAACACCCTCACACACAGCACCCCTCTTACATACTCACTGCGCCCCTCACACATACAATAAGTCCACACTGCACCCCTCACACTGCACCACTACACACATTATGCTCCAGATACACACTAGATCCCTTACTCTATATGCACTCTTTATCTATACACACACACACACACTGGGTCCTTTACACAGTAGATCTCCAACACACACACACACACACACACTACATTACTTGTCAGCAAACACATACAACATTCTCTAAACACACCCTCTCTGCAACCCCTACACACACTACGTCACCTATACACACACACTTCAGCCCGTATGCACACACTCGCTGCATCCCCTATAAAACTATGCCCCCTATACACACACTTTCTACAGCCCCTAGCCACACATACTACACCACAAACACAAATGAAATTGACCTATTTACACAATACCACACCACACTCTACACACACGCAATCCCACAAGCAGGCTCCAAACATATGCACCATGCACTTTCCTGGCCCATTTGTCCTCTGGTATGCCACTTGTGGAGACTCCAGAGACAATTTAAAAGCAAACACAGCACAAGCATGTTATTACATTTGCTTGCGCTGCGCAGAACAAATTCAGGGCCTTTTTCTAATGCCAGAGCTCTTCAGCAGGGCTCTGGGCATTGAACCAACATGCTCACTTTGAGAGGGGGCATGTTGTCATTAGTGATGACAAAACACACACTCTCTGGCCCCGCCCCTTTCTTAGGGGGCCGCTCTGATAGAAAAATGCCCGGGCCTAATTTTTTTCCCAGTCCGGCCCTGGTCTCCATACAGAATTACAGCAAGCTCCTCCCTGTTCCTGAGAGATAATTGAGTCAGGAAACTATAACTCAATTATCTCTCAGTTACAGAAAAAACATAACAAATCATACAATATCCCAAAAGTACCCCAAAAATGCATGGGAACCCCACAAGAGTCACATCCCTCGGATAGCCCTGATCTGAGCACTCAGATAGGTTCAGTGGTATGGAATCGCCACTGGGGTAAAGGTTTGTCTGGCTGACCATGAGGTAGAAGCCCCAAATAGTTCCAGGGGAATGGTGGAAATGGCCGGTCTCTGTTTGGGGGTTCCTGTACGAAAACCACACAATGTAGTCGAATGCTATCAAGTAGCGAATTCTGCCCCCAAGTGGTAGTTCTTATCTCCCAAACACTGTTCATATAGTTGGTCGGGAACTGGGACGGGCAGCGGCTCCATCTTCACCTGTGTTCGCGCGAGTGCCTAGCCTAAAAGAGTTCCAGGCACTCGACGACTATATACCACTGCCCGCGTTGGGGAGACAAAATGCCCGCCATCCATTCTGTCGACCACGTGCATTTGGTTGCACAAAATGGCCACCAAGGGGAGCACTTGATAACTGGTCTTCCACGTTCTCATGGGGTGCTGGGGTGGTCCTTGTTCGGTAGCCGAACTAGGAAGTTCGAACGAAAATTCGAAAAGGGTATGATGCCGATACAAGTGATGGGGTTTTCCTTCACAATCAGAAATCTGTTATGGTGTATAATAGCAATAAGGTATCTGGTGGAATACAACAAGAATTAAATCAATCATTATATTTATATACCCTTTTGACATTGTATTGGTTCATGTAAGACAGGTGCTGTTTTAGAAGGCACCATACCTATTTCAGATATTGGGGTATCCAAATGAGAAAGACCACATCCACAAATTTACCTGGATAGTAAAGGTTCTGCCATTATGTGTTTACTTATTCAACATATTTACAGTTTTTGTTTGTTTGACTCATAACCCCTGATTCTGTGTGGTTGCAGTTTGACAGATGATATTTGAAGCAGTGGCATACATACCAGGGTCACAGGGGTCGCGGCTGCGACCGGGCCCGGCCCACCAGGGGGCCCGGCCGCCCCTGCGACCCGGTATGTACCCACAGGGCCAGTCTCTTCCCCTGGGGGGCCCAGGAGCCGACCACCCCAGGCCCCCCCTGAGGCTGGCCCTGCTGTCACACACACACTCCTGGGCGGGTGGCCGGTCGGGCACCGCACTGATTCCTACGCGGCGCGCGAGGGAGCTGAAGAGGAAGCACTGAGTGCTCCCTCGCGCGCCCGCCTGCCCGACTGGCCACCCACCCAGGAGCCCAGCAGCAGCACCACTGGACCCCAGGGAATCCCCCCAGCACTCCAAAAGGTAAGGAGGCTGGGGGGATTGCATTTAAAAAAAAAAAACGTGTTAGAGTGAGTGTGAGTGTTAGTGTTAGAGTGAGTGTTAGAGTGAGTGTTAGTGTTAGTGTGAGTGTTAGAGTGAGTGTTAGTGTTAGTGTGAGTGTTAGTGTGAGTGTTAGAGTGAGTGTTAGAGTGAGTGTTAGTGTGAGTGTTAGTGTGTGTGTTACCGTGTGTGTCTTACTGAGTGTGTGTGTCTTAGTGAGTCTGTTTGATGTCTGTTAGTGAGTGTGTGTTTGTCAATGAGAGTGTATGTTTTGTGAGTGTGTGAGTGTGTATGTATGTCTGTCGCTGAGTGTGTCTCTGTCAGTAAATGTGTGTGTCTGTTAGCTAGTGTGTATGCGTCTGTAAGTGAGAGTGTGTTTGTCTTCAGCACTTACCTTTCTCCAGCTGACTTCCTGGCGCCAGACTTCAGCCTCTCAGTTCACGAGCATCACATTATTGACTAAATCACCATAGGAAAGTATTACTCAATGCTTCATGGACGCTCAGTAAGTCTCTACGGCCATTGTCAGTGATATTACTAGAGGTTGGCCAACTGAAACATAGCAGTTTCTCTGAAACTGCTAAGCCAGCTGCAGGGTTGCGAGATAGGACCTGACACCCAGACAACTTCATTGAGATGTGATCTGGGTGTCTGTAGTGGTCCTTGAAGATCATTATAGTGGAAAACATACTGCTTTCCCACTATAGCGCCTGAGGGTGCTCCCTGACTCTCAGGGACCCTCCTACCCTGTCAGGGAAAAGGGTAAACTACCTTTTTCCAGCGCTACGGGCGCCTCCGGATCCTCCTTCTTCTTCCCCGCCGCTGAATGCGATCGCGCAGCAAGAGCTGCGCTACAAGATAGTCAAGTCACATAGGAAAGCATTCATAATAAGTTTTATGGATCGCCATGCGTTTCACTGTGAAAATCATAGTGAGATGAAAGCGTTTAGCTGCTGTCAATGAGACAGCTCGCTAGAGGAATAGGGTTGTTTAATCTATTCATAAACATAGCAGTTTCTCTGAAACTGCTATGTTTGTGAAAAAATGGCTAACTTGTTGATTTGAGAATTCAGACCCTACTATTGGGCTGAAGTAGTCTGGGTGCCTAGAGTGGTCCTTTAAGTGTGTGTGCATCATGCACTGGCGTACATACCGCAGTCGCAGGGGTCGCAGCCCTGTAACCCCTGCGACCAGGTGCCCACCGCCATGTGTTGCGGCCCGGCCCGCGCGCCGGGGGGGGCCACGGATCAATTTTCGCACCGGGGCCCCATGGGTCATGTGTACACCACTGATTTGAAGCAATACTTAACAGCCAATTCGAATAAACATTTAAAGGTTTGTTTAATGTAGCTTCATCTGGCTTTTTTGTAGTTAGATGAAGACCCGTTTTCTTGAATGCAAGAAACAGCTATCTCTTACCAGGGATAGTGAGTGATACTCTAAAGTGCCTAAACAGTGGAAGCAGCTCAACACAAAAAGTGGAATACCCTTTATCCACAATACAATATAGATACAGTGGCGTACATACCAGGGTCGCAGGGGTCGCGGCTGCGAGCGGGCCCGGCCCACCAGGGGGCCGGCCGCCCCTGCGACCCGGTATGTAGCCACAGGGCTGGCCCTGCTGTCACCGGGCAGGCGGGTGGCCAGGCAGGCGCGCGAGGGAGCACTCACTGCTTCCTCTTCAGCTCCCTCGCGCACCGCACTGATACCGGAGCCGGAAGATGACGTCATCTTCCGGCGCCGGCATCCCTACGCGGCGCGCGAGGGAGCTGAAGAGGAAGCACTGAGTGCTCCCTCGCGCGCCCGCCTGCCCGACCGGCCACCCGCCCAGCAGCACCACTGGACCCCAGGGAATCCCCCCAGCACTCCAAAAGGTAAGGAGGCTGGGGGGATTAAATTTAAAAAATAAAAATGTGTTAGTATGTGTGTGTGTTAGTGTGTGTGTGTGTTAGTGTGTGTGTGTGTGTTAGTATGTGTGTGTTAGTGTATGTGTGTCCTAGTATATGTGTGTTAGTATGTGTGTGTGTTAGTATGTGTGTGTGTGTTAGTGTATGTGTGTCCTAGTATGTGTGTGTTAGTATGTGTGTGTGTGTTAGTATGTGTGTGTTAGTGTATGTGGGTCTTAGTATGTGTTTGTGTGTTAGTATGTGTGTGTGTGTTAGTATGTGTGTGTTAGTGTATGTGGGTCTTAGTATGTGTGTGTGTTAGTATGTGTGTGTGTGTGTGTTAGTGTATGTGGGTCTTAGTATGTGTGTGTGTTAGTATGTGTGTGTGTGTGTGTTAGTGTATGTGTGTCCTAGTATGTGTGTGTTAGTGTGTGTGTGTTAGTGTATGTGTGTCTTAGTATGTGTGTGTTAGTGTGTGTGTGTATGTGTGTTAGTGTGTGTGTTAGTGTTAGTGTATTAGTGTATGTGTGTGTTAGTGTGTGTGTGTGTATTAGTGTTTGTGTTAGTGCGTGTGTTAGTGTGTGTGTCAGTGAGTGTGTCTGTTATTGGGTGTGTGTCTGCTAGTGAGTGTGTTACTGTGTGTGTCTGTTACTGAGTCTGTTTGTCTGTTAGTGAGTGTGTGTTTGTCAGTGAAAGTGTATGTTTTGTAAGTGTGTGTGTATGCGTCTGTTCGTGAGAGTGTGTGTGTGTGTGTCTCTTCAGCATTTACCTTTCTCCAGCGTCGGACTCCCCAGTGTCCGCCTCTCAGCTCCGAATGCAAATGCGTGGCAAGAGGCGCGCGCGCGCATTTAAACCGCCAATAGGAAAGCATTACTCAATGCTTTCCTATGGACGTTCAGTGTCTTCTCACTGTGATTTTCACAGTGAGAATCACGGAAGCTCCTCTAGCAGCTGTCAATGAGACAGCCACCAGAGGCTGGATTAACCCTCAGTGAAACATAGCCGTTTTCACTGCTATGTTTTCAGCTGCAGGGTTAAAACTAGAGGGACCTGGCACCCAGACCACTTCATTGAGCTGATGTGATCTGGGTGTCTGTAGTGGTCCTTTAAGTGTGTGTGCATACTGCGGTCGCGGGGTCGCAGCCCTGCAACCCCTGCGACCAGGTGCCCGCCGCCATGTGTTGCGGCCCCGACCCGCGCCGAGTAAGCGCGGGGGGCAGGGGGGCCCACGGATCAATTTTCGCACCGGGGCCCAATGGGTCATGTGTACGCCACTGTATAGATATAAAAGAAAATGGTATAAGCTATATACCAACAAGTGTCAGCTACTGAGAAAGCTCATAGAGTGAAACGCGTTTAGCTGTCAGCAACTGAGGAAGCTCATAGAGTGAAACTCGTTTAGCTGAATTTTGGATTTTACATTTGGACTTTTTTATTTAGACTTTTTTTATTTTATAGAAGAAGTACTAATTCTGTTTTAATTTATCACCAATAAATTATTTTTAATATTTTACACCTATAAGTCCTAGAAGTCCTTTCTAGCCATCAGGAACCACATTTGGGGATTGCTATCCCATTAAAAGCAGCACACTGTCAATCAACCTCAGAGCCGGGAATCCAGGGCTCTGTTAAAGGTGAGCATAACCATTATCACCAATATTATATTTACGACTTCATACAGTATTACTCAGCTGGTTTGTCTCTTTCTTGTTCTATATCCCTGGAGGAATATCATTCGGTACAAAAGGGTGTGTTGCTGCCCAAAAAGCAAAAAGGATTTATCTACGGAGCCAATACTATATAGGCTCCAGTCCATGTGAGTGGTTTAATCTTTTTCTACTATCACTCATTCCCATTTTTTGAAAACCAGCTGCACTATATATTGTTTTTCCTTTTATTTCCTTTTGTATGCATATTTAAGCGTATACTTCCAAATTGCCACTGTATTGAAGGGGTGAGTGCACCCCTTTAGTATCTATGTTGTAATAGCGCTCCACTTGTTGAAGACCTGTTTTCTCCATATTATTATTACTATTGTTACTATAATTACTGGTATTTATAAAGCACAAACATATTCTGCAACATTGTACAATCGCCGACAACAGGCAGTACAATATAGACAAACAGAAATAAAAGAACGAGAGAGCCCTGCCTATTAGTTGAGATCTATCATTTACAGATCTTTCATACTAAGCATTAAGCTAGATTAGATGGCTCTTGAGCTTGCAATCTAAAGGCTATGATGGGGACTAGAGGGAGGAGGGAGCAGGGAGCCTTTGGGGGCATATAATTTACAGGTGTTATTACACCTGAATATATACCAGGGTCTTACTATGCATTGTAGGAGCTTGCACTGAGTTGATAATAGCAACATAAAATGTGTGGAAAAAAGTTAGAAAGAAATGTCAAATTTTGCTGAAAAGGATTTTTTTTCCTTTAAATTTGCAATTTTAGTATAAAATTAGCAATTCTGTTTGAAACTCCCTGCAATCTGCTGTTTAGTGATCAAACTTATCAATTATTTCTCCAGAACACACTGTATAAATTAAAATGACATTAAAAAAGATCTATTTTAATCCTGTTATTGTTGTAATCTGTAAATATGCCTATATTTAAAAAAAAACAAATCGGCTATGATGAAAATCACACTTAAACAGAAAGAACACTGAACCCAAGATAATAAGCATTAGTTTAAATCTTTATTTTTTCATCTTATTGATTCCAAACAGAACTAATCTGTAAATGATAATAGTACTCAATTTAAATTACTTACAGCCAATGCAGCTTTTCAAATCTCATCAGTAGCCCTGCTGTTCTTTCGGCTACATTTCGCATACATAAAGCAAATTAATGGGAACAGAATTGTTGGCGTATAGCACATTTATTAATGGATAATGTATCTATTTCTGGATACAGTTGCTCTAATATGGCTGTGACCAGCTGATGGACAAAATGAACGGGTAGAATGGAAGAAAAAATTCCTCTTGGTAAAGTTATTGTCACAAAACAAAGACTTAAAGAGATTTGACAATAGATGCTTTATTAACGCTATCCATGGAGTACTAGGAATTACTATGAATGTAATAAATTAAGTTAAGACCTTTCAGAACTGATGTACTATGACAAAGCTAGCTGGCTCGGCAATTTAAGTATGCAATGTGATTATTTAAAAATGAATAGCAGTCTGGTCTTCTTAGGATGTAAATAAAATTCAACCTTTATTGTCAACCTTTCAGTTTAAAAAAACTTTAAGTGTAGTTTTAAAAAGTTCATATATATATATATATATATATATATATATATATACACAATTCAACAGTTTCTGGCACTCATCCCAAAAATAATAATCAATATATCGCATCCAGCAATTACCAGGTGCCTCTCCATGCAAAATATAAACCGAAAGAATTGAGAGCACTCAATGGATTTAGAAATCAATATATTAAATATAACGCATACAAATCAACGTTTCGACCGTCTAGCGGTCAAGATAAAGACTGCTAGACGGTCGAAACGTTGATTTGTATGCGTTATATTTAATATATTGATTTCTAAATCTAATGAGTGCTCTCAATTCTTTTGGTTTATATATATATAGTGGATAGTTAATAAATTGCTAAACACACATAGACACACCAGTCAAGCCATAAGACTTTTCCCACAGAAATCTCACTTTAACAGTGCTCTCACTACTGCATGGAATTCTGGGTAGGCATGTACAAATGAGCTCAACAAAGAACCACATTTTTGCCTCTTATTTCCACTTTATACATGGATTCCTTGGAGTATGTGTCTGCTGTATACAACAACTCTGAAACACAACTCAGGAAGAGGAGCAAAGCCAGTGAACCACTTACACAGAGTAAGAGCCTAAGAGAGAGAGAGAGATGAGAAAGAGGATGCATGATGTTTATATCTTTTATATTACATGATTTGTTAGGGCTATGAGTTTTGGGTCAGTTTTAGGGTTTGCATTAAGGGGTAGGTGTAGTGTGCTAGTGTTAGTTCGAGTTTTGGCTAGAGTTAGTGCTAGTTCTTACTTTTCCTTAATGTTAGGGCAGCACATAGCTATTATGTATCCTTTCGCTTTCCTCCCGATGTATATAGTTTACTGGTAGTTTTTTGTTTATGTCAGAATTGCAATGTGAGCATGAGGGATAAGCCAAATGGCAAATGATTTAGGTAAACTAGAAAAATGGTCAGAGTTGTGGCAACTGACATTTAATGTGGATAAGTGCAAGATAATGCATCTTGGACGTAAAAACCCAAGGGCAGAGTACAGATAGAGTCCTAACCTCAACATATGAGGAAAGGGATTTAGGGGTGATTATGATGACTTAAAGGTAGGCAGACAATGTAATAGAGCAGCAGGAAATGCTAGCAGAATGCTTGGTTGTATAGGGAGAGGTATTAGCAGTAGAAAGAGGGAAGTGCTCATGCCATTGTACAGAACACTGGTGAGACCTCACTTGGAGTATTGTTAGCAGTACTGGAGACCGTATCTCCAGAAGGATGTTGATACTTTTAGAGAGAGTTCAGAGAAGGGCTACTAAACATGGATTGCAGGATAAAACTTACCAGGAAAGGTTAAAGGATCTTAACATGTAAAGCTTGGAGGAAAGACGAGACAGGGGGGATATGATAGAAACATTTAAATACATAAAGGGAATCAACACAGTAAAGGAGGAGACTATATTTAAAAGAAGAAAAACGACCACAACAAGAGGACAGAGTCTTAAATAAGAGGGGCAAAGTTTTAAAAATAATATCAGAAAGTATTACTTTACTGAGAGGGTAGTGGATGCATGGAATGGCCTTCCAGCTGAAGTGGTAGAGGTTAACACAGTAAAGGAGTTTAAGCATGCGTGGGATAGGCATAAGGCTATCCTAACTATAAGATAAGGCTAGGGACTAATGAAAGTATTTAGAAAATTGGGCAGACTAGATGGGCCGAATGGTTCTTATCTGCCGTCACATTCTATGTGTTTATGTTTCTATGTATATATCTTTAAACTAATTTGATTGAAGGTGTTGTGACAGGAATAACGCTGGATACCACTTTACAGTGTATTGTCTTTTATAGATCCGGGATTGGTTTGTGGAACTGATGTTTTTGCCTGTTTGTTTGATAAGCTTTGTATAAGTAGACCATTTTAAGATGTAATTCATGCTTGAATAAAATTGAATTATGGGAATCAGCATAAGAAGACCTATGGTTCTGGTCTGTGAGCAAAGAAGTATTCACAGTACATAGTTAAGAATGGACTCAGATTGTGCCAAGAGGACAAAAATAGGCCGTATCATTTTGAGTTATAACTTCACCACTGCTAGTGCATAATATCTCTATAATGTTTAATACGGTGAGTATGGGCATCCAGCTGCAACCCTCCTCTGCTTTAGTCCAACAATTCCCAGAATTCCCTGACAGCTCAGGCAATTAAGGGCTGAATGGCATCATGGGAGTTGTAGTCCAACAACAGCTGTAGAGCCACTGTAAGGCACAGGACCTAGAACTAACAAACACAATCTGTGCTCTTTTATCCAACAGCATCAGAACTGATAAAACAAACGTAGCTCAACTGCTATTCTCATTAAGGTTTTGACACAAGACGGAAGAATGGAGCTCAGTGCTTTTAGAAAGAGCTTTAGTGTTTAACCACTTGAAGGAATTCATGTTTCTACTGTGTCCAGTAAATTGCTGTAATCATTCGCACAACGTGAGCAGCTATTAACAGCTGTGCGGACCTAATAATAGAAAATGGAGCGTTCATGCACTGAATACTGAAGCTGCCTAGCGCAGTCCAACTGAATCTCAAATCAGTAGCAACGTAGACTAAACGAACTCCAAATCTCACACGCCTATATGTACTTCCCTATTCTAGACCCTGCTGGGATGAAGGTCACTGGACAGAAAAACTTTTTGAGGTTTATTCACTAAACTGCAAATTGCAGAGAATTGATAGGAAAACTTTAAAAGTTGGGGGGGAAAATAGTTCAGCAGGAAAAACAGCTGAGCCCTTGTCAGTTGGCTTAAGTCCAGATTTTGTGCATAATCCTTATCCCCCAAACTTCCCCCCCTCTCCTTCACCTACACACAAATCTATTCTTCCTCAACTGATGTCCTCTAAACATTGTATTGAATAGAGACATACATAGATGTTCACTCTTGTACTGCACTGTGAGGCATGTATATTACTAACACTCAGAGGGGAGAAACTACCGCAGTCCCAGGGGTCACAGCTGCGACCGGGCCCATCACTCCAGGGGGCCCAACCACCCCCTGGGACTGCGGTGCCCACCGAGATTGCGGTGCGGCCCCGGCCTCACAGAACAACCATCAGGGCCGCATTAAAGGGGCCCATCGGGTGGCCCATGCTCTTGGGACTACCCGATGGCAATGAATTACCTGGGGCCCGGTTTTTCTGCACATGTGTCTGTATGTGTATCTGTTTTTTTGCATGTGTGTCAGTGTGTGCCCCTTTGTATCTGTATGTGTGTCACTGTTTGTATCTGTATGCGTGTCATTCTGTCTATGTGTATCTGCATGTGTCGATATGTGTATCTGTCTGTATGTGTGTCTGTGTATCCGCATGTGTGTCTGTGTATCTGTATGTTTGTCAGTGTTTGTATCTGTAGAAGTGTCATTCTGTGTATCTGAATGTGTGTCATTCTGTGTGTTAGCATGTGTGTCCGTGTATGTATCTGTATGTGTTATATTATACAAATGGAGGGGTGGGGGGCCCCGGGGCAATATTTGCACCGGGGCCCTGTAGTTTCTAGTTATGCCTCTGAACACTCAGTATATCTTTTAAAGAAACAGACACTCTACGTTCAGTTTATGAAGAAGACGAACAGGTGTAGAGCCACATTAGGGCACCCACCATTGGGGATTGATTGGTACCGGCTGCCTTATAAGGAGGTGCAAAGAGTCACATGCAGAATTCGTCCGAGGGTTAAATAGTCCCTAACAGTTCATCAAATTATCTTTAAAATGTTATCACAGAACCATAACAATAAGGTTTAAGATTTTTGGTTTTAAAAAAAAAAAAAGAAAGGAAAACATCAAAAAGTTTAAGAAGTGGGAGACCTGCTTTATATTGTAATTTCATTATTTACAGAAACATTTCGTTCTGCCATCAAACGTGCGAGAATTGCCGAAAACTAATAAAAATCACACAAAGACTATCAGTGATGATTTAAGCCATTTCAAGGTGATCTCTCAGTAGACGGGAAAATACGCTTTGTTTAATAAAGGACACATCTCATGGCAATTTCTGGGATCCTCTCTTTGAATAATCTTAGATTAATAAAATCATCTACAGAAACATCAAATCTCTGGTTTGTAAAAAAAAAAAAAAAAAGAGAGAGAGAGAGAGAGAAAATCCATCTGAGAGATAATCAGTATTTTTATTCCAGTTTTGTTTAGACATGTCCCAAGCCTCACATTGACAACAAGGCAATTTTGTGAAAGCAAAGTAGATAAATGTACTCATTCGGTAAAGTAAACATGGCATTTTTCTAGCACTCTGGTCATAGATGAGTCACTAAGTACGATGATTAATCATGAATCAATGCTACTAAGCTCATTTACAAACTATCTTCCTCTTCAAAAACAGTTAGAAGCTTGATATTTATAAGCTAATGCATTTATTCTAGAGGCTTCATCTCTGTGATTAGCTATGGCCATTGGAGAATGCCGGAAGTGTATGAGCAATTAAAGCAAAGCGATGCCCTCCTTGTATTCACTTTGTCACTTTTTTTATCTCGCAAGAGCACTGTGTAAATATATAAATGAAATAATGCATTGCAGATAAATTATTGCTAA
Source organism: Pelobates cultripes (assembly GCA_933207985.1). NCBI lineage: Eukaryota > Metazoa > Chordata > Amphibia > Anura > Pelobatidae > Pelobates > Pelobates cultripes. The sequence goes on along the minus strand of OW240920.1, from coordinate 42,754,834 downwards.
TGCAATGTAGTTGGAAAAAAAAATACAGATACTCATTTCAATAGTATCATGGGTAACAAATTGTAAGCTTTATTCATTGGTAAACTCGCTGATATTTGTCTTGAGGTTTTTTTCTGATTAGGAACATTACCAACATCAATCAACAATTTTTTAAATTTTTTTTTTAGGTTTCGGCAATGGTTTTGCAATATGTCTGTTTATCGCAAGGTTTTTAGCTCAAATGGTTTAAACTTGTTCACACCTGTAGAGGTTGGCTATTTCAAAGGATTGTTTTACATTTATTGGTCAATTATTACTATGATGTTACTGCATTAGTAAACATTTTTTGTACCCCAATATGAACCCCCTAAACTTTAGTTAAGAAAACACTATTTTTTAGCGTTTGACAATTTTTATTGAGTTTTGTGAGAGAGGTACAGCAGTGCCGTGCTATCCATGAGAACATTAAGAAGAGAAACAATGAAAATAAAAGAGTGAAAGCAATGATTCATTGATGAACATCTACACAGGTGTGGACATATAGCCCGCCAAGTTTGCAACGCATAGCTGAAACACTAACACTGATCCACGGACATCCTTTAGTAACAGATTATGCACCTAGTAGGAATGGTAAATCTCAGACCATTCTAAAGCATGCAATACAGTTGTTTTCTCTATTGATAACCAGGTATAAAAAAAGATAGCCATGATTGTATTCCCATAAAAACAAAACAAGCTAATTCAAATCAAAAAGCACCTATAAAGACCTATAAGAGAACAGGGACTAAAAGGGGAAACTGTGTGAGGGTGTGCTTTAACAGTTTAACAGTGGTTGATAACATTCTAGTTGCTGGTAACACAGCATATTTTCTAATGCATTACCTAAATGCTGATCCTGATCCCAGTTCACCTGTCATTCTTTAATATATTACATAGATAAACTGCATTAAAATAAACCGATAAGTAATAAACCCTCTCTTCAGTATAAGATCAGTAGGATGTTCTCCATCAGTTTTCAAGAAGAACGACGTCTCACAACAATAACAGCAATGGTCAGTTATGCGATTATTATGTGATGAATTGATTTTAAACCAATTTTCGGACTGAAAAACCAGGGTGCGACTATTATGCGGTGGTGACTATTAAGCGGTGAAATACGGTACACATAAATATAATACATACATAAATAAATATTGAGCTTTTTAACATTGCAATGGAACAAACATGTCCCATGATTTTTAATAATATGTTTGCTTTGCCCTTTTACTTACATTAAACGTTTACATATATATAGCCTATCTGTTTTATATTGAAATGCATGTATATGTGTGTGCATGTGTGTGTGTGTGTCTACACTGATCAGCCATCTTTTTTATTATTATTTATGTTCCTTTATTACAAAAAAAAGATGTCTTATTACAAATATACAATATTAAAAACAAATTTAGGTTTGTAGAAATATAATACGGAGAAAGATCAAAAATCATTGTATTCAAGCTGGTTATCATTAGGTTAGTACGGTGAGGGGGAAAAGTATTTTCTCCCCTGCTGATTTTGAACGATTTCAAATGAAAGAAATTATCAGTCTATAATTGTAATTTATTTTTTTTAACATATTTCGTTTTTATTGTTTTTTTCAAAGTTTGAACACAAGTCTACAAGATCACATGACTGTGTATTGATACAAAAAGGCATTAATTCCGAGATACAGTTTTACACGTTACATAGTCTGACAATTCAGTAAGATAGTAACAGAAATGTATACGGAGGCACTCCTCTGAATGCACATGAAACAGTCATAATTAAACATCACTGATCGCTATCCCCATGCATAGGGTCTAGAGACAATGCGTATCTTGAGGGTTGGTGCCTTACTTATGTTACATACGTACCATGCATACAGGGTACAGAATCAAAGAAGGATGGGAAAACGCATAACATACATCTGTGGAAACACGGATTTAACCTAATTTGTGTTGAGTTGGATTATGTACTTTGTACTTTGTACTCTTCTACAAGGTACACCTCCGCCAGATCTCTTACTTCATACCCATACCAGTTATTTAGTCAGCACCACACCTGACCCTGTCAATGTAGCAGAATTTTAGCCAGCTGCACCACCGTTTTGCATGGTACTGTGCCGCCCCCCGCACCCTAAAGGACATTTGCTCATACAAGCATACATTGTCTACTCTTTTTGAGATCTCCTCCAGGGAAGGGATCACATTACTTTTCCAGTGAGAAGCTGTAGCTATTTTGGCTACCGTTAGCAAATTGATAATTACTCAGGGCAAGATGTGGAGTACGTAACCCTCAGGCGTCAATGGGAGTAAATGGGTGGTGACGGTGTCAATGAGCTTCTGTATGTGTGACCAAAATGTCCTAAGACTCAGGGATTCCCAGAATAAATGCAGCATTGTTCCCAGTGCTGTCCCGCATCTCTAGCATACTGGCAATACTGTGTTATAGATCTTAGATAGCTTGTGGGGAACAACTAGGGACCAGCGCATTGTGATTTTACAGTAGGCTTCCCATAGGGAAAGGCTCCTGGATGCTTTTTTGGTTAGGGTGAAGGCCACTTGACATTGCCGTAGTGTAAATTCGCTCCCAACGTCTTTCTCCCATTGTACCATGTATGGAAGCATGTGTAACATGGTATCTTCCCACAGTACATTGTAACATAGGGAGAGGGATTTTATAGAACGAGGACAAGATGTGACATGGAGATAATAATATGGGATGTGCTGCATTCCCTATGACGGAGCCATAGATCATTAGAATGTTTTTGAGCCTTAAATAAAGGAAGAGATCCCTAGGGGACAGGGAAAATTCGTCCAGTAGGGTTGGAAATGGTTTTAAGGCATCCTGGTTGTAGAGGTCTCCTATTCTACACATGCCCCTCTCCGTCCAGTGGCGAGACAACTGCCCCCCCCCTCCCATCCCAAGAAAATAGTGAGGCCGAGGGTCTCCCCTGCTGGCCCATGTAGGGCTGGCGTTATCCAAGCACCAGCCCTGCTGTGTGTGCTTTCACAGACCGGAGGGGAGATCAGTGACGCACATTGCTGGACGGCCGGCAGAGGAGCGAAGGAGAGAGGACCCGGGGGAGCTCTTACCTGCAGCACCGCCAGGTTCTCCTCTCGCGAGCATGGAGCGTTGCTGCGATTGCCATGGTAATACTCCGTTCTCGTGAGAGTGACGTCTAGTCTGAGCTGCAGGCTAGAGTTCACTCTCAACACTAGAGCCACCAGGGATGGAAAGAAAGCAATGTCTCCCCCTCCCTCAACAAAGGTAAGAAGGGAGGGAGGGCATTAACTATATTTTTAGTAATTATTTAATAATTTTTTTTAAATATCTTTAATCTACCCCCCTATCGCCTCACACAAACTATAACCCCCTACACACTGCACCACACACAAACACACGGCCTTCCTTTCACATACAACTTCCCCTTACACAGACAGCCCCCCTTACACACACCACCTCCCTTACACACCCAGCCCCCCTTACACACACTGCCCCCCTTACACACCATGCCTGTTTCAGGATATATAAATAACACTGCCCCCATACACACATAGCCCCCAATACACACACTGCCCCCCTTATACACATAGCCCCCAATACACACACTGCCCCCACACACATATCCCCAATACACACACTGCCCCCCATACACACACAGCCCCCCTTACACAAAAACACACTGCCCCCTTATACACACACTGCAACACTCACACACAAACACACTGCTCCCAATACACACACTGCACCCTTTACACATGAACACACTGCTCCCAATATACACATTGCTACCCCATACATACACTGCACCCCTCTCACACACGCACTGCCCCCCCCATGCACACGCACTGCCCCTCCATACACACACTACTGCCCCTATCCTGGCAGACCCTGGGTAAGTTATCAGACTGTTTTTTAAACAGTTTGACTACTTACTCTGGGAGGGTGCCACGGCACGCCTAACACCAAAACCACTACAGAGAGCTGTAGTGGTTATTGTGCCTGGATTGTTTCTTTAAATGATGAGCCAGTGCACCTCCCGAGATTAGCTTCTGAATCCGCCACTGTCTCTGTCCATGTGTTTAGTGCGAGGTCAGGAGAGCGGGCCTGCAGTGCTGCCAGGTGGGCCATCATGACCAGCACCAGAGCCCAGGATCTCCATGAGTTCATAAGAGATTTGGTGCTTGTTAAAAATGGTTTGCCTATGGGATTTGGTGCGCTGGCCCACAGGACATGTGCCAAATTAACTTTGTCAGTTTAGTTTCCAAGTATGAGCGTGACTTTTTGTGCCAGTCAAATGTATATCCCTTTTCTAGCTGAGTTATAGTTATATGCTGCAATTGATTAGGTAATGCCTGAGTCTTTGCATTGTTATTTTTATAGTATGACACGTCGCTGTACGTGGCCAGCAGGATAAGCAGATTTGGGATAGATTGTGTTGGGTATGTCAGGAACATGAGTATGTCATCAGCAAACAATGCAAATTGTTGCTCGCCATTAGGGGTAACTAGGCCTTGGATCTCTGAATTGTGCTTAATATAGAGGCTCCATGCAGAGAATGAAGTGGGGAAAGGTGGGTCCTTGGCGGGTGCCATTACAGATATGGAAGGACGATGAAAGAAATCCTGTGCTAAACACTTTTGCAGTTGGTTCTGGTATAGGGCTAGGATGCTAGTCAGGAATGTCGGAGGGAAAACCCATTTTGGTGAGTGTCAGCTGCATGTACCGCCAGTGCAAGCGATGAAACGCTTTTTCAGCATTAAGCGCTAATATGACCCCTCTTTGATGTGACGAATTTGCCTACTTTATGAGGTTTACAAAATGCCTGGTGTTGTCGCCCACTTGACTCCCTGGGACAAATGCCACTTGTTCTTCCGATATCAAAGCAGGGACGAGTGGTTTAACCCCTTAAGGACACATGACATGTGTGACATGTCATGATTCCCTTTTATTACAGAAGTTTGGTCCTTAAGGGGTTAATCCTGTTAGCTAACAATTTGGCGTATAGTCATGTCGGCGTTGAGTAGGGAAATCGGTCTTAAGTTGACGCATGTAGTCGGAGGTTTGTTGGGTTTGGGAAGCGTAACTATAAATGCTTCCAGCATCTCTTTAGGGACATCCCCTGTCAGCTTGATGTGGTTAAAGAGTTTGGTGAGATGTTGGGTCAGGATAGCTTCAAATTTGTGATAATAATAATTTGATAGCCTGTGTGGGCCAGATGATTTGTGTTTTGGTAGAGTTGCAAGCGCAAAACGCACTTCTTCCTCTGTAAAGGTGGCCTCTAGTGACGTGCATTGCTCCATAGATATAGTTGGGAGTGATTGTTGGTCCAAAAAGGACTGGATTTCCTCTTTGGTGGGTTGGTGTGTGTCAGTGTACCTGTCAAATTGATATAGGGTGGTGTAGTAGGAAGCCAAGACCCACTTTTCCCATTTCCACAATATCCTGAGGGTTAAACAATTTGTCCCTAGTCTTGGAGACGCTATAGGGAAGTTTAGTCTGTCGTCTACAGTCGTCTAGCCAATAGTCTTTCTGCCCTATTACCGGCTACATAGTGGGTCTATTTTAGGAATCCCATATATTTTTCTGCCGTACTCAGCGCTAGGGCATGGAGCTCAAGCCTAAGTCATTCTATTTGTTTGTGGATGGACTTTGTAAGAACTATTTTGTGTTTGGACTTCAAGACTGAGAGCTGTTGGAGCAGCCCAGACCTGGTCGTGCAAGCTGTTCTCTTGGACATCGAGCATAATTGGAAAAGCGCACCCTGTATGACCACCTTGTGTGTCAACCATTGAGTGGCAATGGGAGTTGTGCATGTGTCGTGAATTCTAAAGAAATCCTCTAGTTGGGTACTTAATTTAGTTACATTTTCTGGTCTGTCCAGAAGGGCCTCATGGGTTGCCCATCGGGGAAGTTGTGCCTCTATAGGTACCCTGCAGTCGTGCAGTGGAGGGGACCAGTACCCGCCATATCTTGGTAAGGGAGGTCACTAGGTAGTTCGGTCGACTAAGGTCGTGTGAAGTACATACAGTCACAATAAATCCAAACATAATGAAGAATATAAACATAAACAAAAACAAAAATATTTACCAGATGCCCTGTTGGTGATGGGCATTGTACATAGTTGAGTTACAACCCCGTGCATAGCAACCAGGAATCAACCCAACTAGGGGTAACTAAAGAACAGATGTGGTGCAGCCGTTTAAACAACGATAGTATAAGGTAGTGTGGTTTACAAAAAAGTCTAAAGTAGCTTTAACTTGTCGGACTGTGAGTCGCATAGTCCCTATTTCACCTTGTGTGTGCTTTATACAAGCTGTATATGCCCACAGTAAGAGTGGTTCCCGCATGTCTGCTGTGGCGAGTCTAGGTCCCTAAATACCGTCAGGTTCAACTCTTAATGAATTAGGCGGCAGTAGCCCATTTGGTTAAAACTGTGATGGGACATAGCAAATAACAATCTAGTTATGCATTCCTTGGTCTATCTGAGGGGATGATATACCAGGAATGGGCTCTCCTGGTGTGTTATTGGTTTTACCGGCCATCCGTGAAGAAGGGTGGCCGAGGTGAGTGACCTGAGGTCTAGGTGTGTTGAGGGGAGACTCTAGTGTAATCTGTGCATGTGTTGTGTGTCTGGTTATCATCATTGTGTGATTGTGAGCTAATGCATGCACACCAGCACAGCAACATCATATCAGGCAACATCATATCAAGCAGAAGCCATCTGAGCAATGGTTAGAATGGAGTGGACAGTCCCGACAAGGTCATGCGGCAGTAGAGATGGCACCATTTCACTTGTATCGCCATGAGACACAAGTGAAATGGCGCCATCTCTACTGCCGCATGACCGTGTCGGGACTGTCCACTCCATTCTAACCATTGCTCAGGGGGCCTGTGTTGGTGGTTCAGGTGAACGGAACAGTCCCCAGTCTCTAAGTAGTTGCAGTCCATCTTCTGGCTCTTGCACCACATGATTTTTGTTGTTCCTCCATATGAAAACCTTTGTAGGATAGCCCCAACGGTTCTGTATTCCATGGTTACATAGCGTTTTAGTAACCAAAATAAATTCCCTGCGATGTCCCATTGTGAGCGCTGAGAGGTCCGCAAAGATTTGTGTCTCCTGATAAGGTTCTGGATTTTTTTTAAGTTTCCATGCTGGAGACATTAGTGAGTCCTTGGATTTATAGTAGCGGAATCTTACTACCGCGTCGCGCGATGTGTCCGAGGTAAAGAGTTGCCATCAGTCTATAATTTTAATGGTAGGTGTATTTTAACAGTAAGAGTCAGAATAACAAAAAATAAATAAACAAAAAAAAAACGCATGTCAAAACAGTTATAAATTAATTTGCATGTCAATGAGTGAAATAAGTATTTGATCCCCTATCGATCAGCAAGATTTCTGGCTCCCAGGTGTCTTTTATAGAGATAACAAGCTGAGATTAGGAGCACTCTCTTAAAGGTCTAATCTCAGCTCATTAACTGTATAAAAGACACCTGTCCACAGAAGCAATCAATCAATCAGATTCCAAACTCTCCACCATGGCCAAGACCAACGAGCTGTCCAAGGATGTCAGGGACAAGATTGTATACCCACACAAGGCTGGAATGGGCTACAAGTCCATAGCCAAGCAGCTTGGTGAGAAGGTGACAACAGTTGGTGTGATTATTCGCAAATGGAAGAAACACAAAATAACTGTCCGTCTCCCTCGGTCTGGTGCTCCATGCAAGATCTCACCTCATGGAGTTTCAATGATCATTACACCCTGTTCCAAATTATTATGCAAATTATATTTTTCTCATTTACCTAAATAATTGATGTAAATAACAGTCAGCATAATTCTCATGTTATCAACTATTAAGAGTACAATTAAAATTTTATTGAACAAACCTCCTAATGATAACAGTATTTTTTTTAAACAAAAAAACTTAAAATGCACTGTTCCAAATGATTACGCACAGTAAGTTTCAAAACACTTTATAGGTTGTAAAGAACTGAAAATTGTCATTTGTTGTGTTTGCAGTATATTTACTGAAATCAAAAGCTATTTCAATCAAACTTATAACAACATTTTAACTTTTTAAACATTTTAACAGGTCACATAACATTTTAACACAGGACCCCTTATTTGATAGCAGCTTCACAAGTCTTGCATCCATTGAACTGAATTGCTTGAATTTGTTTGCAAGATGTCAGAATAGCCTCCCAGAGCTGCTGTTTGGATGTAAACTGCCTCCCACCCTCATAGATCTTTTGCTTGAGGATGCTCCAAAGTTTCTCAATAGGATTGAGGTCAGGGGAGGATGGAGGCCACACCATGACTTTCTCTCCTTTTATCCCCATAGCAGCCATTGATGCAGAGGTATTCTTTGCAGCATGAGATGGTGCATTGTCATGCATGTAGATGATTTTATTACAGAAAGCATAGTTCTTCCTTCTGTACCAGGGAAGAAAGTGGTCAGTCAGAAACTCCACATCTTTACACCTTTAGGGACCCTAAAGGGGCCGACCATCTCTCTTCCCATGATTCCGGCCCAAAACATGACTCCACCACCGCCTTGCTGACATCGCAGCCTTGATGGAACAGGGTGGCTGTCCACCAACCATCCACTACTCCATCCATCAGGACCATCCAGGGTTGCACGACACTTATCAGTGAACAGGACTGTTTGAAAATTAGTCTTGATGTATTTTTTTGCCCAATGCAGCCATTTCTGCTTGTGAGCATTGGTTAGTGGTGGCCCAATAGAAGGTTTATGCACAGTTGCAAGACTCTGGAGGACTCTACACCTTGATATCTGTGGGACTCCAGAGGCACCAGCAGTTTCAAATATCTGTTTGCTTCTATGTAATGGTATTTTAGCAGCTGCTCTCTTGATCCGATGCATGGATCTGTCAGAAATCTTCCTCAATGTGCCTTTATCTGCACAAACCCGTCTGTGCTCTGAATCAGCCACAAATCTCTTAATAGTGCGATGATCATGCTTAAGTTTTCGTGAAATATCTAATGTTTTCATACCTCGTCCAAGGCATTGAACTATTTCACTCTTTTCGGCAGCATATTTCATGAAAATGGTGCTCTGCTTAATAATGTGGAACACCCTCCTAAGTTTTTCCTTAAATTGGGCTCACCTGGCAATCTAATTATCACAGGTGTCCGAGATTGTTTTCAGTGATCAAAAGAGCCCTGAGACACAGTGGTGTACACACAACCCATGGGGCCCTGGTGTGAAATCTGATCCGTGGGCCCCCCCATGCGCGCTTACTCTGCGCGGGCTGGGGCTGCAACACATGGCGGCGGGCACCTGGTCGCATGGCTGCGACCCCTGTGACTGCGGTATGTATGCCAGTGCATGCAGATACACATACACTTAAAGGACCACTACAGACACCCAGATCACATCAGCTCAATGAAGTGGTCTGGGTGCCAGGTCCCTCTAGTTTTATCCCTGCAGCTGAAAACATAGAAGTTTCAGAAAAACTGCTATGTTTCACTGAGGATTAATCCAGCCTTTAGTGGCTGTCTCATTCACAGCCGCTTGAGGAGCTTCCGCGATTCTCACTGTGAAAATCACAGTGAGAATACGCTGAACGTCCATAGGAAAGCATTGAGTAACAGATGCATACACACTACCTAAGAGACACACACATTTACTGACAGACACACTCACTGACAGACAGACACATACACACTCACTTACAAAACACACACTCACTAACAGACGCACACAAACTAATACACTCAGTAACAGACACACACAGTAACACACTCACTGACACACTCTAACACTAACACATACACACTCTAACACTAACACACACTCTAACACACACAAACTCTCTAACACTAACACACACTCTAACACACACACATTTAAAAAAAAAAATTAATCCCCCAGCCTCCCTACCTTTGGGAGTGCTGAGGGGATTCCCTGGGGTCCAGTGGTGTTGCTGGGGGGCAGGTGACCGGGCAGGCTGGCGGGCGAGCACTCTCCCCTAAGTGCTTCCTGTTCAGCTCCCTCGCTCGCCGCGTACTGATGCTGGAGCCGAAAGATGACCTCATCTTCCGGCTCCGGCATCAGTGCGGTGCGCGAGGGAGCTGAAGAGGGAGCATTCATGGGAGAGTGCTTCCTTGCGCGCCCCCAGCCTGCCAGTCCGCCTGGTGATACCAGGGCCAGCCTCCGGGGGCCCTGAGATGGCCAGCTCCTAAGCCCCCCAGGAGTAGAGGCTGGCCACACTGGCATACATACCCTGCGACCCCGGTATATACGCCACTGCTGAGACATAATGCCATCCATGAGTTAAACTGAAAAACAAAATATTTAATCTTTGTGACACTTAAATAGAATTTGCATAATAATTTGGAACAGGGTGTAGAACGGTGAGAAATCAGCCCAGAACTACACGGGAGGATCTTGTTAATGATCTCAAAGCAGCTGGTACCATAGTCACCAAGAAAACAATTGGTAACACTACGCTGTGAAGGACTGAAATCCTACAGCGCCTGCAAGGTCCCACTGCTCAAGAAAGAACATGTACAGGCCCGTATGAAGTTTGCCAATGAACAGTGGCGTACATACCAGGGTCGCAGGGGTCGCGACTGCGACCGGGCCCGGCCCACCAGGGGGCCCGGCCGCCCCTGCGACCCGGTATGTACGCCCAGGGGCCGACCACCCCAGGGCCCCCCTGAGGCTGGCCCCGCTGACCCCGGATGGCCGGTCGGGCAGGCAGGCGGGCGCGCGAGGGAGCACTCAGTGCTTCCTCTTCAGCTCCCTCGCGCACCGCACTGATGCCGGAGCCGGAAGATGACGTCATCTTCCGGCGCCGGCATCCCTACGCGGCGCGAGGGAGCTGAAGAGAGGTGAGTGCGGCGCCCGTGCCTGCTACCTGCCTACCTGCTACCGACCGACCACTGCCAGGAGCCCAGCAGCACCACTGGACCCCAGGGAATCCCCCCAGCACTCCAAAAGGTAAGGAGGCTGGGGGGATTACATTTAAAAAAAATTTAAAACAATCATGTGTGTGAGAGTGTTAGTGTGTGTGTGAGTGTTAGTGTGTGAGAGTGTTAGTGTGTGTGAGAGTGTTAGTGTGTGTGTGAGTGTTAGTGTGTGAGAGTGTTAGTGTGTGAGAGTGTTAGTGTGTGTGTGAGTGTTAGTGTGTGTGAGTGTTAGAGTGTGTGAGTGTTAGTGTGTCTGCTAGTGAGTGTCAGTGAGTGTGTTACTTTGTGTGTCTTACTGAGTGTGTGTGTGTTAGTGAGTCTGTTTGATGTCTGTTAGTGAGTGTGTGTTTGTCAATGAGAGTGTATGTTTTGTAAGTGAGTGTGTATGTATGTCTGTCGCTGACTGTGTCTCTGTCAGTAAATGTGTGTCTGTTAGCTAGTGTGTATGCGTCTGTAAGTGTGTGTGTGTGTGTGTCTTCAGCACTTACCTTTCTCCAGCGCCGGACTCCCTTGGCGCTGAGGATCCCTCAACCTCTCAGCTCCGAATGCGACCGCGCACGCATTCAAACCGCCCATAGGAAAACATTACTCAATGCTTTCCTATGGACGTTCAGTGTGCTCCTCTAGCGGCTGTCAGTGAGACAGCCACTAGAGACTGGATTAACCCTCAGTGAAACATAGCAGTTTCTCTGGAAACTGCTATGTTTTCAGCTTCTGAGGTAAAACTAGGGACCCTGACTTACCCCAGACAACTTCATTGAGCTGATGTGATCTGGGTGTCTGTAGTGGTCCTTTAAAGGACCACTATAGTGCCAGGAAAACATACTCGTTTTTCTGGCACTATAATACCCTGAGAATTGCCCCACCCTCCAGGGACCCCACCACCCGGCTCTGGTAAACACCTTTTTCCTAGCTGTTGAGAAGCCTCTCCCTCCTCTTCTCCTCCCCGTCGGCTGTATGCGCACGCATGGCAAGAGCTGCACGCGCATTCAGCCGGTCACATAGGAAAGCATTCATAATGCTTTCCTATGGACGCTGGCGTGCTCTCACTGTGAAAATCACAATGAGAAGCACGCAAGCGCCTCTAGCGGCTGTCAATGGGACAGCCACTAGAGGAAATAGAGGAAGGCTTAACCCATTCATCAACACAGCAGTTTCTCTGAAACTGCTATGTTTTTGAAAAAATGGGTTAACCCTAGCTGGACCTGGCACCCAGACCACTTCATTAAGCTGAAGTGGTATGGGTGCCTAGAATGGTCCTTTAAGTGTGTGTGCATCTGCATGCACTGGCGTACATACCGCGGTCGCAGGGGTCGCAGCCCTGTAACCCCTGCGACCAGGTGCCCACCGCCATGTGTTGCGGCCCGGCCCGCGCGGGGGGGGGGGCCCCGGATCAATTTTCGCACCGGGGCCCCATGGGTCATGTGTACGCCACTGCCAATGAACATCTGAATGATTCAGAGGAGAACTTGGTGAAAGTGTTGTGATGAGATGAGACCAAAATCGAGCTCTTTGGCATAAACTGAACTCGCCATGTTTGGAGGAGGAGGAATGCTGCCTATGTCCCAAAGAACTCCATCCCCACCGTCAAACATGCTTTGGGGGGTGTTTTTCTGCTAAGAGGACAGGACAATTGCACCACATCAAAGGGATGATGGACGGAGCCATGTACCGTCAAATCTTGGGTGAGAACCTCTTTCCCTCAGCCAGAGCATTGAAAATGTGTCGTGGATGGGTAATCCAGCATGACAATAACCCAAAACACACAGCTAAGGCAACAAAGGAGTGGCTCAAGATGAAGCACATTAAGGTCCTGGAGTGACATAGTCAGTCTCCAGACCTTAATCCCATAGAAAATCTGCGGAGGGAGATGAAGGTTCGAGTTGCCAAACGTCAGCCTCAAAATCTTAATGACTTGGAGACTATGTGCAAAGAGGAGTGGGACAAAATCCCTCCTGAGATGTGTGCAAACCTGGTGGCCAACTACAAGAAACATCTGACCTCTGTGATTGCCAACAAGGGGTCAAATACTTATTTTACTCAATGACATGCAAATCAATTTATAACATTTGTGACATGCATTTTTCTGGATTTGTTTTTGGTTATTCTGTCTCTGACTGTTAAAATACACCTACCATTAAAATTATAGACTGATCCTATCTTTGTCAGTGGGCAAATGTTCAAAATCAGCAAGGGATCAAATACTTTTTTCCATCACTGTAAATCATGGTAGAAAATCATAAGTGCAGGAATATTACATTCATTCTTCATTAGTTCAGAAAGAAAAAGAGGAGAAAAGAGAGAAAGAAAAAAATTAGTGAGAAAGAAGGTCACGAGGAGCAGGGGGCGGGTTGATCTGTGGGACTGGGATCATCATCAAGAGATTTAGTATGTAATTAGTTGAGATTCCTTATTCTGTGTCCAAAAGAACCTAATTTCCATATATTTATCTAGTTGCCCCTTCAATGCATAGAATCCATATTCTATTCTGTTACGAAACGGTCCTAATGGCTTTGATAAGAGTCAGAGTGCCCATGATGACTCATTTCCACCGGTGAATGCCCCTTTAAGGGGGATATGAGCATCAGAACGGGACCATGGAGTAAAGAAAGCAGGTTGGATAGCCAAATGAGTGTGCATTGTTTCCCTGAGGAAGAGATGGTAGCAGGATGCACTATGGGGAGAAGGCAGGTCGGCATAGAAAGTGTTATGCTTTGGGCAATGTTCTGCTGGGAAACCTTGGGTCCTCGCATTCATGTGGATGTTACTTTGACACATACTACCTACCTAGAGATTGTTGCAGACCATGTACAAACCTTCATGGCAATGGTGTTCCCTGATGGCAGTGACCTCTTTCAGGAGTATAATGCACCCTGCCACATTGCAAACATTGTTCAGTAATGGTTTGAGGAACATGACAAAGAGTTCATGGTGTTGTCTTATCAATCTGATTGAGCATGTGTGGGATGTTTATATAATTGTATCCATGGTCTGTGGGAGTAGCCATCATTAAGTCTTTTTTGATCAAAAGTACCAATTATTTGACCAACGACCTTGCACAGTGAACTGCTCAAACCAGCTCTGATTGTGTTTTTGAGATGCCTGAGGTTTGCACATGATATCAGGATCTGTAAACATGCTGTATCCAAACCAAAACAGGCATTATGATGGCTTCTCCAAGTGCACAACTAAGCCAGGAAATGCAGTGAAAAGAGATTGTAGCGGATGGCACTGGGCTGTCCTGAAAATTACATGTGTATAACTGCATTCGGGTAAACTGCTGGTTTTGTATGTGTTTAAATAAAGTGTATTCGTCTGATTGTTCGGTAGAATCATTCGAATAAACGAAGGGAATGAAACTACCGAACAATCAGTTCACACAGTCGAGTGTCTGGAACCCAAATCGGACACTCGACTAGGCAAACACCGCTGAGACCTCCACAAGCCCGGTCCGTTCGGTTCCAACCTACCGAACGGCCCCTCGTTCGGTAGACAGAAACAACCGAACGAGGGGATTCATGCGAACCCTATCTGAGCTCTGTAGTCTTAGCCTTTCGTGTAATTTATTCCCTTATACTGGGACCGACCGCAGGGACACATCGCATGGAACCCAATTCGGCTGGTCTCTCCAGCGCGGTCGGTCTTTTTAGTACTTCCATAAATTTCCCGAACCCCTGGTCCGATCTGGATATGTTGCTCACCCAGATCAGGGCTACCAGGGGATGTGCCATTTAAAGGGGTACCCCTAGGTTTAGGGGTACATCCAGAAACTGGGGGAATTTGTGTACAGTATAAGGGGATTATGAGTCAGGCTGAGGGGAGGAGATGTGTGGGAGGTTACTATTGTCGGATTGGGTACTGTAATAATTGATGGAAATCCCTCCCTTGCATGGGAGCATGCTTTAAAAGGCCACTGTGGAATAAAGGTTTTCAGTTCTGCTCCTGATGCTGTGTGTCGTCCAGTTATTGGGATTGCTGTTGGGATATTGCTGGATTATTTTACCTGCTGGAAACCTTGCTTTATGGATTTATAACTACATGTTCCAGAGCCTCACTGGGATCTTAAGCGGAGATAATCTGTGGAATATTGGATCTCCGCTACAGAGATATGTATAGATAGGCATTGCAAATTAATACACACATTGTCTTTAATCATATAATTCTTTATTTTAAATGATAATAAAAAATGATATCACTTTTCCTTTAAGTATCCAGAAGAAATTAATTTCTAAGAAAATGTCTGAATAACCATACATATCAGGTGCTGTAGCGGTTATTTTGCTGGGAGTGTTCTTTTAAATGCAATTAATGATAGTATTACCGACGGCATGGGGCCTGTAAAGGTACAGGGGATACCTGGCATTAGTATCTCCCATCCAACAAATGAGCAGTGGTGGGGGCTAAATGATAATGACTGGGGAATATGCCATTTTGCCAATACTGCCACCAGCAGGTAGAGGGTGACAGGGTAAGAAACAATAATGACAATGGTGAATATGCAGTTGTCTATCCCTCACCCATAGTCAGCAGGTGGGAGCGAATTATTGCCGGCAGTAAAATGCCAGATGATTATTTTCCTACTGTCCTTATTTACCACTGACACATATTGTAGTGCTGCAGTAACATCGCACAAGTACAGTAGTGCTCTGTGACAGTGGTGGAATACAATGCAACCCATGCATTCCATTTCTAATTCCCAGAATGCACACTATCATGGTATGCCAATGCCATTTTCACAGCATGGACAAACTAGCAAATCCCTGCTGTGGGGGGCGGGGCCGGGCCGCCAAGCAGCATGGCAGCAAAGTAACATGGCTCCGGGACAGAATCCTGAAAAATGCCACACAACTCGCATACAATCTGCCCCAAAGCAGAAAAACATACAGAAGTGATACGGGGCACCACCCAAGCTACCTTACCATACTAAACTGCAGATACAACCGCATCAGGAACACCGAAACGGACGAACCCGGCCTACACACCAGCTTGAGCCTAAACAGGGGCAACCGCAGGCTGGGAACTGCCAGGACCGGAGGAACCACAGGCCGAGGGGACCTCTACAGGAAACTACTCGGCGAGAGCTGCGGCCCCGCTCCGCCCCCTCCCCCGGCCGGTGGGGGTAATCCTGGCCACATGGAGGCCGCACAACCCGGGCGGGACGCCACCGCCGGGGGAGCGCGCGGCCCTCCAGTACAGGCACAGGCTGCCTAATCGTGGCCCGCCTGATAACAACACCTGAAATCAAGGGACGTTTCATACCCAACTACTTATTTCAGGTCAGACTGCTGGCATTACCTTGAGAAGCAGCCCCATGGATGTGACACCCACAGGCGGAGATGGGCACTAGGGGTGATGCACGTGGGCGGAGGAGGCCAGGCGGGACGCGGCCGCGACATCCTTGGGACCCGCTGGCTGGATGCAGCGACCCTGGGATTATGCCTGGCTGAGAGCGGATCGCCGTCACCTCTGGGTTTTGTGGAGGGCCAGGAGGTGGCTGTCCCCGACACTGTGTGCCCTTGTGGAGTGGAGCGCGGCGGCCCCCGACGGACCGGTGGCTGAGGGGAAGTCGGCGCCTGCCCTAAGAGGCCGGAGAAAGGTGAGACACAAGACGGCCTTCGCCTCATCCGGCTGGGGCTCCAGAGGTGCGGTGGGGGTGCAGGGGATGACTGGCGCACGGACTCTAGGTGGGGGGGTCTTGTGGGCTAGTGGGTCCCCGGGTGCCCGCTGCGCTGAAGATCCCCTGGTCGGAAGCCCGGCATGACCTGGGGGGACGCGGCGAAAGGCCGGCGCCCCGGGGACTGGCTGCGGATGTGTCCGCAGTCGGCTCCCTCTGCTCGGAGTGTGTTGTACCTGCAGCCCGCCCGCTGTCGGGGGACTAAGATGAAAACGCTGCTCATGACAGGGGACTCAGCTACACAGCAGAAACATACGAGACTAACCTTATAAGCTGACTGCCATGCGTGTCTGAAAGTTTCAGAAGTTCTATAATAGTACTTTGCTACACAAGCTGAATACTTAGGGATTCTGGCTCATGTTATTAGATAATTAGGATGTTTTAATATGAATAAGTTTATGGGTTCTTGCTTTGCACTGCCACCAGAGGCGCTTGTTCCCTGATGTTCTTAATACACTTGATCCATGACATGCTTATTTAGCAATTAGCTAGACACTGCTAAACTGTTACAGATATGAAGTAATGTTAATGACATATTTTCTACCATCAATACACTTGAATCCTGACATGTGTATTTTGCAATTAGCTAGACACTGCGGGGCCGTTACAGATAGGATGCATCATTGCCTCACGGTGCCTGACTAATATACCATTTCCACCATAAATGTTCACCGCACCATACTTATTGGCGGTTATTTAAGCTTAACGAAGCCCTTTATGCTGAACAAGCACTGAGCTCAGCATCAGCATCTGCCCGCTCCAACAGGCATACATCAGCACTTGTATTATAGGATGGTCATTTCTTTTAACACTGCATTAGTTTGCCTATATACTTCATTACATGTATTGCATGATCAGCTACAGTTTACCTCAGATAGACGCATTATAGGATGTTGTTACCTTTTATGCTGTAATGCTTAGAAATGTATTCCTGCAAAGTTCAAGTACGCCTATATGTTCTGATCATTACGCCTCTGCGCAAGCGATAATCTGCATCTATTCCTATGTGCTAACATTTAAGCCTCTACGTAGGCGACCGTTCACCTTAATGAATGCTATAACTTACTGCTTAAGCCCCTGCGTGGGCAACCTCTGGCTTTATTACGAACCAGTTCGCAATATGCACTTATATTGTGAAAACAATAAAAATATTTAAAACAAATCCCTGCTGTGGCTTTAAAAATATGCCTATTGGGTCCTGGTACTTTCGCAAACTAAATTTTAGACCCCGAGAAAATACAGATTTTTTTTTAATCAAATAGCATAAATATAATCTACAAAATAAATACAATAATTAAAAAAAAAAAAATTAAAAACATCAACAAAAAGAGAAGCAAAGAAAGAATATTATTCATAATTTCATACACTCACTTTAAGTACACACATACCCGTGAGTGTACGTAAAGGTGCCTTGCGAGTACAGACATTCCCGCGCCTCTTCTGTCTGCGAGTGAACAGGAAATGGAAGGTTTTATTCTCGCCTGAAGCAGCTCAGTTCAGTGTCTTTGGGGCAAGAACTTTTCACACCTTCTGACATGGCACAGGTTAATCATCTCAAATTTATAATGTCTACTCCTAGCTGAACATATAAATATATTTTTCTGCCCTACATTGTCCATATTCTGCAATCGGCGCCATCCAGTGAAAGGGTTTACCCTGCCATTTTCTATAACTACGACTTAGCAGCTTAGTTGCATTAGCCACAATTCTGAGGATTCAAAGTTAAACCATAAATGCTTAAAGGGATGAAGAGGCGTTTCTAAACAACGTGTGCAACAAAGCTGCTAACACATACAAATTGGCACTGTATTGACAGAAAATGGCCCAGTGGGCAGGTTTATTTTACTTTTTCCTCCCAGTTTAAGGTTGTCAGATGAGTAAAACATTAAAGATAAATGGTACAATCTGGAATGAGATTTTTTTTTTACTGTTTGTATTAACTGAATAAAAGCCCACTTGAAATCACTGGAAATAAAATCACTGGAAATTTGCAGTTGCAGTATCAGTTATGCCTGTAAATGACTATTGCAATGCAGTACATGCATTGGGAAGTGAAAAAAGGTATTGCTTCACTTTAAGTACATTTTCGTTTTACAAATATGCTCTGGTCCCATTGTGTACTTAAAAGTGGGGTATGCCTGTACTAAGTTACTACAGATGGACCAGAAGAAATGGTGAACACAGCCCTCATTGAGATAGTAAATATTGCCCTCTTGTGGACACAAAACATAATGCCAAGCTCTGGTTATTGCCCAGAACTTATGGACGGTTTTCAAAAGCTGTGTCCCCCCACACAACTAGTCAAACTGCTTACATTTAAGATATTGTGAACTACATCTCCCTTGATGCTTTGCCAACATTACAGCTGTAAGAGCATTATGGGTGATGTAGTCCACACTATCAAGAAGGCTGAAGGTTATCTACGCCTGTTCTGGAACTTCTGCTTACAAACATGAACGTATGTCCTTCATTAATAACAAAAAAAAAAAAAGAATCACATTATCTTAATGTGGCCTCTAAAGATGCTGTGCCACCATGGATTGTCCCCATTCAGTTTGATAGAGAATGTTCAAAAGGGGGCTGCCACTTCTAAAGATTTTTAATATGTTTACTTATCCTACATTTACCAAATATGTTTTTTGTGAGATGTAAAAATTAAATTTAATGTAGAAATGGCACCTCTTTATACTGCAACTGGGCACTTCCATATTTACGCTCTGTCATCCATTTTTATAAGGTCTTCTTTTGCAGAAGCCTGTGATTGGACCATTTTGTCAGCTCAGAGATCATGCGCAAGCACTGAACCGGCAAAAAAACAGGGGAGGGAAAGATTTTGGAAGAGATTTCCTTTAAAAAAAAAAAAAAAAATACAACAAAAATCCAGCAATTCACGTAGCATACTCACCTGAGCTCTTCCTGCTCAGCTCCCTCCGCGCCACTTAATGAAGCCGGGAGCCGGAATATGACGTCACTCCGGCTCCCGGCATCACTAAGTGGCGCGCGGGGGAGCTGAGCAGGAAGATTAAAGCTCCCTCGCCCCCTGCCAACCCGCGCAACTTCCCCACTAGATAACAGGTTAGTTAGTAATCCACTCCAGCTCTCTCAGGGAGGCTGGTTGGATTTAAAATAATATTTTACAAAAATAATAATTTGTGAGTGTTGGGAGAAATGTGTATGTGAATGAGAGAGAGAGTGAGTGAGTGAGTGTGTCGGTCAGTGAGTGCGCGTCTGTCAGTGTGTGGCCAAGTAATAGTGTGTGTCTGTCTATCAGTGTGTCAAATCAGTGAGTGTGTGTCGGTCAGTGAGTGTATGCGTCTGTCAGTCAAAGTGCTGCCTTGACAGGAAGGGGTGGGGAAAATTTTAATTGGGGGTGGGGGGGCCACTGTCTTGCCTACGGCAGCACAAATCCTAAATACACCACTGCCTTTAAGTCAATCCCTTTTGTCATAAATTGGAAAACAATACAAATTTGCACATAGCATTTTAAAACTGCACAGGGATTGCGCTAAGGGAACTTTGTTTCTATCACTATTGCACAAAAGAAAGCCCAGAACAAGTATTTCACTCCTCAATAAAAACCACAGCAACAGTTATGAATCTCCTTTATTAAATATCATGTTTGTTGTTTTCAATGAAAAAAAAAAAAAAAACAGAAACCATAGCCCAGAGCACACAACCATTCACTGTACACTACTACATAATGGAAATACATTTAATGAATTGCATGTAAGAATTTCTCATGACCCCGTGCCAAAATGTTCGGAGATGCACCTATAATGCTTACGTTTACCCTTAAAAAATATATTATGCAACAAACATAATAAAAATAATATATCTTAATAGATAAAACTCATACAGAGAGCAGATCTAAAAAAGTCAGAAACGGTTATGCTTGTGAAATGGTTTTTGAGAGTTACACTGCCTTTTTGCAAACTATAACTTTGTTATAACGAGAACATTGTTATGTAGAATGGTGTCAAACTGCAGTGGTGTTTTCATACCACAATTATTTTAAATCAAACTGTTAAAAGCTGTCAACCAGACTACTGCGCTGACACTACATAATGATAATTATATTCACAATGATGTTTGCCCCGTTGATAATTTTACAAGCAGTCCAAAGCTACAATATGCATTTCATTTGTAACATGAGAAAAGGTTTTACATTTTAACAACTAGTAATTTAAAGAGACCATAGTGTCATACACAGTAAGAAATGTTGAGGAGATAAGAGGTTGGATTTAAAATGTTAGCATTTAAGAGACATTATGTGCAATCTTTATAATTTACCAGCATTATCGCAAATTCAGAACATACAGCATTGTAAACTTTGCTAATAAATGTGCAAATATGTTTTTAATGTAAAATGCATGAAAGAATAATGTTTTCAGGAGAACAATTCAATGTTATCGCTTCTGAATTAAATTGAGATTGAACAGCCATGCAATGACCTACAGAGTTCTTGGTTTGACAAAATAAAACAAATACTAATCTTGACCCCACCCCAGCGGCCCACTGGATTTGGTTCACAGTAGGCTCAATGCAATTGGCACAAAGAAGGGGAGAGAGTGCATTCTTGTCTAGGATCATTCTCAACATAAAACAAGTGGGGCAGGCAACAAGCTATGAAATGTCATGAGGGAAATCCATAGAAGAGGTTTATAGTTTGCACAAAACAGAGGTATCTCTCCCATTGAAACCCTACTGCACGCAGTCAAAGGTTTGTTTGTTTTTGAGCAGCAAGCACAAGCAGAAAGGTTCCATGAAAGGACACAAAGTATCAGATATTACAAACATTGTCCAAAGCATTCCCAGTTTGAATGAAAACCATATGGTCAGCATGTATTCGTTTAGGCAATGAGGGATTCAGCAGCTTAGATAACAATCTTCCGATTATTAGTAATTAAAGAAATCAGTCAAGCTTCCAGCAGTGTTTACTTCCTTCCTCGGCATGGCCTCCGTGCATGAACAAACATTTTTCATGCCTCTACGCCAGCCAGCCAATTTTGGGCCTACAGGTATTGTAAGACTACTTTACCCAAACTTCTGTTTTCATTGTATATGAAGCCAAACATCAGATTGAGGAGTAAAATTAGACATCTGCCGTCCTTAAGGTGGTAGTGGTTTTAGGGGTCATCAACTAAATATATCCAGGAGGTTATAGCTAAATATCTGATTCTGTTTGTAGACTTCTACTAAAAATAGAGGTTTCATCACAATCTAAAATGTTGCCTAGGAGATGGCCAATCAATTAAAGTGTGCCAAACTATTAACCACACTACACAAATAATCACACTCTCTCCTGCCCTAGATGGACATAAACGTATTATGTTTTAATTAAAAATAAAATGTTAGCAAATAATGTGATGTACAAAAAGAATTCGTGATCCATTATTCCCCACTATAGTTCTCAAGCAGACACTCTGAATATTCCAATGTATTAAAAGCAACAGAATTCTCAGACGTATGTTTCATTAAGCAACAGTCAATCTACTGAGACCTAATTTCTGCAACACTTTTTAATTCACTAAAAATCTATGTGCATAAATGTCCCTCAATTAGCCAGACTTCAATTTAAGGCAATTTCATTGTTACATACAAAAATGTAAAATAAAATTAAATAAAAGAAATGGAGAAAAACAAACTATTTTTGTAACATTTTTGCTGAACAAGCACAGACAAATAATGAAAATCATGAAGGGTAGTTTTTGTAAGAACATGAATAAGAGGGGACATAGATGCTGTCATACAAAAGCAGTTTTCTGTAGGTTAGAAAGGTAACGAATATCCTCTGTTACTGTGTGTGAGATGTCTTTTGAGACTAAAGGGCAGTTAGGTTTGTTTTTTAGCACACATATTTAGCAACAGGTCGTCCCAGTTCCTTTTTTTTTTTTTTTAAATAAATGTTTAGATGCAAAAATATGATAAATAACTGCTTAAAAGGGACTCTATTCTGTACGAACAACAATGTTCATATTGCAGGGTTTAAATGCCTCTAGTGGCTGTCATTCCAACATCCATCAGAGGCCCTTCTTCAGAGAGTAGCAGTGTATAACTCACATAAACCATCTAATTGGCACAGCGCTGCGTTTTGTGTAGACGAGTACTAGGATCTTGCGGTTTTCCTACGGGAAGGCACTGTGTTGGCTGAAATCTCAGCCAAGCACCCATGCCAGCAGGACGGAGACCAGGTAAGTGAAACTCACCCTTTGATCTTTCACACAGTAGGGGAAGGGAAATTCGTACAGTTAGGAATACAATCCGTTTTTCCCAATGTTCTAGTTTTTACCTAACACTACAGTGCTGTTTTAAGCTTAGAGCAAGATAAAGACATGGCATGAAGAATACTCCATAAAACACTGCATGCGTTACACTGAATTGCATAGAGGAAGAATGATATGAAAGAAAAATTAAGAGGATAAGGAAATTATTAAGGAAAGCAACAAAATAAGGGAGTATAGATTACAGTCTTTGGAGAGAAAAAAATGCTGGAGTCCCTTTTGTGATAAAACTCCAGCAACATTAAGAAATGAATTCAGAATCATAGATTTATACCTGTAGTTTGCCACATTGTAATATTGTGTACAAGCAGTTTCCGTCATTATTCCATATGCATATAGTAAATTGTTTGGCTGATATCTTGCTGGCAAACATTTCAACTGTAGGACGAATGTTTGCTCTACCTTTCTCTCCTTCCCTTGCCGCTCCCAGCCATAAATTTTATCAAATAATTGTATCTCTACCCCTTGGGCCAAATCCACAAATCAGTTAACAGAAAGAACGCCTGTTACATTTTTAGATATAGTTTTAAACGTCCGTGATCTCCAGAATGGCCACAAGATAGTCTATGCTTTCCAACCCAGTGGAATTACAGAATTCTTAAATCCATTAAGCAGGTGACATCTCCTTCCTTGCTGCACAGTTACATTTGTCAAACACCATTAAGAGATCTGTGATTTTCAAGCCTTATAAGATTTTTGAGTTCATCCATGGTATATATTGAGACATTTGTTTTGTTTGTATAATTGCATTTGTTGGTAGGTGGTGATTGACAATACATCTGCAAAATGTAAGACGAAATCCTTTAACCAAGCTAGATTCAACTTTTTTTTTTTCCCAGCGGCTTGGCTACATTGGCCAAAGGCATGCACACAGCAATTCTACAAACGGCATATTAACTAGCCATCATATAAGCTTTGGACTTAAATGGTCAGGTGCTAAAATAATTCTTTAAATATGTTCTAAAGGCAGACCACTGAGTTCTTGGCCACAAAGTGCCAGAAAAGAGAACACATTTTAAATGTAAGTATGTCTAATATTTTCATGGTTATATTTCATTTCAGGTTTCAAGCCCTCTTCTATACTGCCCACAGTATGGTTATAGAAATATTAACATTCCTCTAAGTAAAACCATAAAATATTGTGTTCTTTTTCATCTTGAAACTCTGTAATGTTATGCCAACACAATCACTGACATCAAGTGGTTTAATGAAAATCTCAAAGCATTTCTGAAATTATTTTATATAACACATTGGTGCTCAGAGACTTCGGTAGCCAGCAGATTACGTACTACAATTTAATGAATAAACCAAATGATTCCACATAATTTTATACTTTGAAAAAATTGAAAAGGATGAAAAAAAAAAAGCGTTCACAAATAAAGATTTTCAAGTGGTAAACGGAAAAAAAAAGTGCTAAATATTTTTTTTCAAGGTGTTTGAATTTCATAGAATTTTGCTTTCCCACAACAAAATATATATATATATATATATTATATATATGTTCTTAGAATACACAGCAGACAGAACTGTACAGCACTCAAATAACTTGCCGCAGGCATCTGATCAGCAGTGAGCTGTACAAACAATGAGTGCATTATATATAGATACAAATTTACAAGTAAACAAGTAGTATTGACAGTTTTGAATCCCAAAAAACAGTGTAGTCATTACAGTGTTCTTCTTAAGTCTGTCAGTAATGGGTCACTTAACATTGTTAAAGATGTTCATCTGTCTTAATGCAGTAAATCAAGCTAACAGCATACGTTGTCGTCTGTCATTTCTGAAGGACACAGCTGGTTGACAAGTTAGTATACAATTCACAGGAAAATACGGATTTGCCCCATAAAATGGGGGTTTATAGTGTGTTTAAGTTCTAAAGTTTCCCCATGCCAATACTGAGTGACCCAATCTAGCATGACTATTACAATGTCATGTTCCTTGTAATATGCAAGTTTCAAAAAGTAATTAACACTATGAAGGAGAGAAAAACCACTACTAATTTTAGCAGTTTTACATTCTTGGGTATTTTTCTTTTTAATGATGCAGTTCACTTCATGGATTCTTGTATTTACAGAGTGCAGGAGACCTGAAGTTAACCATATGAAAACTGAATTACAGGGACAGGATTTTTAGTTAAGGCGAATGACTTGCACATGGTTAGGGAAATATATGCAATAATTAACTGGTTTCAGAGTTTAAACCTTACCTACAAAGCACACGCAGTAGCCGATTTAGTGGTACTTAAATCGAAATAGAATGAGGTTGATGAGTTACAAGACGTATTTTAATTGTGGGGAACACTGCCAGCCCAAAGGGTCTGAAAACCTGTGGCAATTATGTCTTACCCACACAGCTCTGTAAAGGGTTGCTCTCTCAGAAATTAATTACATCAGCTGATATACATTCTTTAAAGTTTTTCTCAAGTAGACTGGAGTTGTTAAGACTTAGGAAGAACACTGTTTCACCCTCGTCACATCAGTACGTCTACATCCCCTTCGTGGTCTTCTTCGTTGACTTTTAGAGAGAGGACTTCTTCGTTAAGGAATAAGCCACTTAGTCTTTCCTTTCTGGCTTGTCTTTGTTCCTTTAGCTGTCTCTTGCGCAAAGCTTTCTGCTGTAGTTTTCGTTGCTTCGATCTTTTCTAAATACACAAAAAAAAAAAAAAAAGTACTACAGGTAAAAATGGAGTAAAACTGTAAAGTCTTCACAAAAAAAGTATTTAAGTCACATGCAACAAGGGATAAAAGAACGTAAAAAAAATGCATTTTTAAGATTTATTTTTTATTTGCCACCTATAATGCTCTATAGGCCGAACGCCCAGAGTTGTGTATTAAATGCTTGGAAAGACAGACCCTTTCATAAACATTCAGGACCTGTGTTTAATGGGAATATTCTACACACCAAAGAATGTTAGCTTCACTTAGCAGATTTGGTGTATAGATCAAGCCCCTGCAGTCTCACTGCTCCTTTCTCTGCAATTAAGGAGTTAAATCACTTTTGTTTCTATTTATGCAGCCCTAGCCAAGCCAGCTGGCTGTGGTTTGAGCCCCCTCTTAGACGCTTTGTGAAGCTTCTTAACCTCTTAAGGACACAACTTCTGGAATAAAAGGGAATTGTGACGGAATATTTCCGTCATGTGTCCTTAAGGGGTTAATATTGAAGTGAAAAATTGCAGTGTCCTAAACACTAAAAAATGTAAGTTGAGTTTCTTACTGCAACCCTGAGCACACACCTGCAGTTTCTTGCAATCGTTTCACTGTGAAGTCCAGTGAAACCAGGAGATACTTTTATGATGATTGAAATATTTACTGAAAATTGTATTTTACTTTTTTTGTGATAACATTTTGGTCCATAGAATCCTATCTAGTTGCAACACAGGGAAAAGTCTGAAACATGATTCTGTTTATTTGTTCTGTAACAGCTTTTCTCTTGAGTTCTTGAACTGCTCCGAAAAGAGTTTCTCTTATAAAATGACACTTCAAAAAAATAGACCAAAATGGGGGAGGGGGGGTGAATGAAATCCATAAAACAGCCTTTTATGATTATTCTAACAACTAAGGGCCCCAAAATGTTTTCTTTTCCTGTGGATAGGAACTGGAGTAAATCTTCTTAACGTGCCTGACATTAGAACAAATCTGGTCTTGTATCTGTAGAGGATTTCTCTGTATCTTTTGTATGGTCTTCATACTTTTGCTTACCATCATATCTGGGTTATCTCGGTTGGATTTCTTCTTGTCCTGCTGAAGGACTTTTTCCCCTTTGCTATCTGCGTTAATAGGTTATCTAGTGATCAATCATAAAATGCTCCCTGTTTGAAGGACATCTTACATATTTGGATGGAGACAATGACCTAAATCACACTGTTCTTCTAAAGACAGTGGATAGGCATAGATATTGCAGATATCTCTGTGTTTTCTTCATGAAATATCCTCCTTAGTAAATATCCCTCAGGAGGGACAAGAAGAGATAGAGTTTATGAAGTGTTAAAGCCAAATTGGAGGAGAAAGTGGGACTACGCGAATATTTTTTTTAATTTAATTCGAGCTGCCCGGCCTTGTAAAAATGGAGCTTAAATTAATATATCAGTCACCGCCGCCCCCATGGCCTGATGGGAAACTCTCTATACTCTCTTCTTTCTATCTCCACCAAATTCTTCCACCCTACCATTAACGGAGATTTAGTATGCTACAGGAGCCACCATAAGCAAAGTTAAGGTAGAAGGTTACACAAGTTTTACAGACTTTTTAGTTTTTGTTATTCTTAAACAAACATACAAAGGTTGGTAACTTGACAACTATGGATACCTTATGGCCAACGACAACACTGGTAAGGTAAACAATAGCCCAGGTGCGAGGTGCTGGTATGGCTTTCATGCAGTACTGCGCACCAGGTATTGTGAGCATGTCAAGTGCTTCAGTTATAAAACGAGTTTTCTTATATAACCAAAATCCCTTGACAAGTGGCCAAACGAACCTAATGCCACGAAGGTTGTTGGTTCTGCTTAGCAATATTAATTGTATGTATATGCATAATTATGTACACTTATAATGTGGATCAACAGGCTTCTGCGTAAGCCGAACCGTTTATATGGCTCACGCCAACTCTGTCAAGATGGAAAAATAAAGTATTTTTTAAAAAAAAATTATATATCAGCACTGAACATTATAAGTCGACAAAGATTGCGTGCATTTTAGATTATTTGCATAGAACACTTTACCTTTGAATCTCGAATTCTTTCTGCGGCACTTGCTGACAAATTGCTATCACTGTGTGTCCGGCTCATGTTGGCACTGGAGTTTGATGCAGAGTTGCCCACACTTGACCCACTGCTACTGGCTGTGCTCACCATGCTGGCACTGCTACTGCTCACACTGGCTCCACTTACACCGCTAGTGCTAGCTGTACTATAACTACTTCTCTTCCAGTTCTCCCGTGTGTTGCGCTGACGAGGACTGTGTTCCTTGATGTAACTCCGAACCTGGGTGGACAGAAGTTTGGAAAATTACACATTGGGCAAATAATAGAATCAAATATTTGTCCATCAGTTGTGAAAGGATTGAATGTAAGGTGATGGGATCTCCCTCTGATGGGTGCCCAAAAGCATTGAAATTAATTTAGCAAACCCACTATTTTTGGCTCAGTATATTATTCAGCCAAACAGAATGACCAACTGTGTCTAAAGGAACACTTTATTATTAAAATTATTTTTTATTTTATTTTTATAGACAAAGTGAAAAGTCAGAGCAGCAGGGAGTTTATAAAAAGGCACAGGATACAAATTATAGTGAGATTACGTATACAAATCCCAAGAAAAGGTATTAAGAATTATGCTGGGGCAAATATTTAAAAAAAAGAGAAATCCCCATGAAAACCAAAGGAATGTTCCTTCGGATGTCACTTTTACAGCTCTGTCCTAGAAGTGCTTTTCATACATAGCCCAATGAACAAGAGAGATATAGAAAGAAGAAATAACTCACAATTTAATAAATTATCCAAATGCCAAAGTGCAGTTACTCATTGTACATATTTTCATTAAAGGGACACTACAGTCACCCAGACCACTTCAACTCAATGAAGTGGTCTGGGTGCTAGGCCCCTCAGGTTTTAACCCTTCAGATGCAAACATAGCAGTTTCAGAGAAACTGCTATGTATACATTTGGGGTTAAAGGACCACTCTAGGCACCCAGACCACTTGAGCTTAATGAAGTGGTCTGGGTGCTAGGCCCCTCAGGTTTTAACCCTTCAGATGCAAACATAGCAGTTTCAGAGAAACTGCTATGTTTACATTTGGGGTTAAACGACCACTCTAGGCACCCAGACCACTTGAGCTTAATGAAGTGGTCTGGGTGCCAGGTACAGCTAGGATTAACCCATTTTTTTATAAACATAGCAGTTTCAGAGAAACTGCTTTGTTTATAAATGGGTTAATCCAGCCTCCAATTCCTCTAGTGGCTGTCTCTGACAGCCGCTAGAGGCGTTTGCGTGATTCTCACTGTGAAAATCAGAGAGAACACGCAAGCGTCCACAGGAAAGCATTCAGATGAAGGGGAGGAAAGAAGGCGGAGAGGAGGAGGAGGAGAGCTCCCCGCCCGGCGCTGGAGAAAAGGTAAGTTTTACCCCTTTCCTCTCCACCAGAGCCGGGCGGGAGAGGGTCCCTGAGGGTGGGGGCACCCTCAGGGCACTATAGTGCCAGGAAAACGAGTATATTTTCCTGGCACTATAGTGGTCCTTTAAGCCAGCCTCTAATGGCTGTCTTCTGGCCAGCCACTAGAGGCGTATCTGTGACGCTGAAGGCATATTATGCCTCCATCGCGCAGAGCGTCCATAGGAAAGCATTGAGAAATGCTTTGCTATGGACACTTTGAATGCGCGCGTGGCACTTTCAACGCATGCGCATTCGGCTCCGCTGACATCAGATGGAGGAGCTGACGTCGGCGGGGGAGGAGTGGTCACAAGCACAGAGGGAGCCCGGCGCTGGAATAAGGTAAGCTGCTGAAGGTGTTTTAACCCCTTCAGCGCCACTGAAGGGGGACCCTGAGGGTGGGGTCACCCTCAGGGCACTATATAGTGTCAGGAAAACCGCTTTGTTTTCCTGACACTATAGTGATTCTTTAAATACCAATCAACTATAATAAAAGTGCTTTACTTTTAAAAAGGAACAAGTGAATGAGACGCTCATGGTATGAAGTGAGTTGTCTGAAAAGCTAAACCAGATACCCAATAAGAAATCTCAGTTTCACAGTAATAACCATTTATATAGCACTACATGCCATGGCATTCCGTCATGTTAAAACCTGGATACAAAGTGTCTTGTGTATGTTAAGCAGCCTCTTTGCCTGTAATCATTTTTGCCCCATGGGTTTTATAGAGAGAAACCCCCAGGCTTTTTCATCAAGTGCTTGGTTAAAGGTCAGCCCATAGCTTCCAGAGGCTGGTTAGCGATCAGCACTTTTCCTTCCAAACCAGTATTTTAGACCTTGTGTGTGGTTCTTTCCATAACTTTAAAGTTTTTACATTGAAAATAACAAAATCAAAAAATTATATATTCTCTAAATATGGGACTTTTTCCCCCTCTCTCGTGTATTAACCAACCTGTTTCAACTTTTCATCTGTCAAACAATTCAGTTCGATGATAAATTCGCTGTCTGTGGGGGAGATCTGTGCCGTTGGATCAATGATTTTTATGATGTCAAGTTGCTCGCGTAGTCCCATTTCAGTGCTGACTTTGCGGCTGAGATACTCAATGTATTCAACCTGGAAGAAGCAGACTGGGATAATCAGTAAAACATCACTGGTAACACTGTAATAAACCTGTGTAAAGAAGTGCTTTACCTGGAGAGTAAAATATTTATTTTATCTGCCACTGGAGATGTAAATCAAATCACACTCAGCTTAGACAATGGGCAGGCAACCTTCGGCACTCCAGATGTTGTGCACTACATCCCCCATTACGCTCTTACATCAATAAGGCAGGCAAAGCATCATGGGAGGTGTAGTCCAAAACATCTGGAGTGCTGAAGATTGCCTATGCCTGGCTTAGACTACGATAAGAATTATTCACTAAAGAGAAAACTGTAGTAATGCATACCTTCCAACATACCCAGGTTCTATGGGACAGTCCCAAATTCAGGGCTTTGTCCATAAAAGAATAGAGTGAGGCACTCAGGCCGTGCAAACTGCACTTAAGACAATCATCCCATGGGCAGAGCTCTTTACCCATGGGTTCGTGCATGTGCAGCCCAGAATGGGGCCATCCAGTGTGATTGGCAGGCAGTCTGGATTGCTTTCATGCTCCCCAAACATAGCTTTTTTTGGACAGGCCTTTTCCCTTTTCAGACAGATGAGCCTCTTTGTGCATTACCAAGCATTGTAACCTGCACACCCACTGTTGGCTCGCCCAGTTTCATACTGCCCAATGTTACGAAGTATGGTAACAATACACCCATTCAGTTACTTCACATGAATACGTCCCTATATAAGCTCCTGCATAAACACACAAAAACAATCCAGACAAATACACTCCTGAATAAAACAATATATTTATTATACACACATAATGCAAACTACAGAGCTTAGTGCAAATGTGGGATTATACATACATAGAGTTAAAGCTAAACTCTACAGTTTGCATACATTTATTGGATACTCTTTGCAAAATTGCATGTTGATGTTTTAATACAAATTCCTTTCTTGACAGTTTAATTTCAGAAGTGCTCACCAAAAGATCTTAGATTGAACACTGAGAAGAATTCCATGTACATCATGGGTGCTTAGATTGCACCATAAGCAATTCTTGTGCAGATTACCACCCTACAAAATGTCATGCATTCATTGTGCAATTCTACCTGCTCGTCGTTCGTCATTGCACTCCACGGGAGCTCATCCAAGTTTCTGTGTTTGTTTTTCTTTTTGGATGGAAGGCAGGGCGAGCTTGGTATACTGGGAATGACATCTGACAGAACATCGCTTCCACTTGCAATGTCACTGCCGGGTAACTTGGAAGACAAACAATAATCAAATCAGAACACAATACGGTTATTAAATAGACAGGTATACAAAATGTCAACCCTCATATAAAAAGGGTAACTGTAAGGACAATAACCACTACAGTTTTTTTGCAAGGCCCAAATGTCTTCTGCTGTGGCACATTTAGATGGAAGTGATTAAATGAAGACTCTAGAACTACTCTAAGTGAAAAAGGGTCCTTTAAACCACATTAATTGGACAGTTCATTTAAAAAAAAAAAATAATAATTCATATTCTCCAGCTGTACCAACTTATCTGTGTTGCTTACAATCTAACAGGAGGCCAGCCTTAGAAAATTTAGGTAATTCTCCTTACTGGCCAATATTTACAGAGCTTACGACCGATACAAGGTTTTTTTAGTGTCTGGGGTTAGTTAATTTCTGTGATTTCAAATTATTTAAAAAAACTAAACTACAGTCAGATTTCAAATTTTTTAAAAAATAGAAAAGTGCTAAAAATATTTTCAACAATGAAAAACAATCAGCTAATCAGAGGAATCTATGCTATCCAGGATATGGCTTTTGTCAGACTACATGCTGAGAATGTTTTGGTGTATAGTTTTTCCGCTCGTTATTTGTTAGTTTTGTTTCCGGATATTATTTGTCACTTTAAAGATATTCCCCACGGATACATTTTGTTCTATTTTGTATTTTCTCATGATCTCATTTTGCATGATGGTTGTGTGCATATACTGTTCCATGTGTTATATACAAACACTGACAAAAATAAATGAGATAGGTAGATAGAGACGTGTAGCGTAATATTAAAACAGACTGATTTATATTAGAAACTGTATTTTCTTCCGTCCACTTTAACGTACAGTACTATGTAGTCAGTGAGTAATTATGTGAAGCTGAACATGTAATGCAAGCGTTGGATGCACTAAACAAAGGATTTTACATTGACCTTTTTCTACAGTAACACAGCTGGGTCCAGCTGAAGGATACAGATATAAATGTAAAGTGCAGCTTAGTACGAAAGCAAACTCAATCCACTGACATTTTTTACAGCCAAGAAACACACCTTCCCAATATAATCTAACAAAACTTTACAAGGCTTGCTCTGTATTTAACCCCTTAAGGACACATGACGTGTGACATGTCATGATTCCCTTTTATTCCAAAAGTTTGGTCCTTAAGGGGTTAAACACAAGCAAGCTCATGGACTAAAGCAGGCTTCCCCAAACTCCGGCACTCCAGATGTTGCTGAACTACAACTCCCATGATTCTCAGCCTATTTCATTCATAGAATCAAGGGAGTTGTAGTTCAGAAACATCTGGAGGGCCAGAGTTTGAGGAAGCCTGGACTAAAGTATGAATTGTCAGGAGTTTAAATAAAATTTCAAATTTAAGGCCAAAATATCTGGGTTCGATAACTATCTAGATCAGCTGTTTTCAGTCTGGCTATTTGAAATTCACACCTTACAGAATAACCCGTTATATATAATGGGCTTGAGAGGAATAGAAAGAAGAAACTGAGTTTCAGAGAATGGTTTACATCCCAAATTTTTTTTATTTTTTTTTTAATAAACAGGGTACTCTTCCAATGTTGTCAGTAAGTATAGTAAACACTATAATGTCAGTAATACAAACATATTCCTGACACAATAGTCCTGAAGTTGATTTTTAAGTGACCAGCACCCCTACTTGCAGGTAAAGAGTATTATACTCACCTTTCCAACCATGCTGCGCCGATCTCGCAACAGCTGGCCCCGCCTCTGTGGCAGAGATCACCAATCTTGATGATCTCAGTCAATCAAAATGGGAGGCTATTGCACATGTGCGGCAAAACATTGTGTTGCGCCAATCAGCATCTCCTCATAGAGATTCATTTAATCAATGCATCTTTACGGGGAACATGCAAAACCACCATGCAGAATGTGGAGACGCTGAATGCAATTGATAGCTGCACACTGTGCAGCACTGGACTAGGAAGAACTTTATGTGGCTGTATGAGTGACAGCCACTAGAGGTGTTACTAGTCTGCAATTTAAACACTGCCTCTTCTCTAAAATAGGCAGTGTTTACAGTGCTAAAACTGCAGGGACAGGTAATAGACACCAGAACCACTACATGAAGATGTAGTTGTTCTAATGACTATAAGGTCCCTTTAACATGGCTGTCAGCAACATATGTTTGTAGGAATGGTTTCCACTTTAATGGGAGACATCAACAGCAAGTTATCAACTGGTTTCCAGAATTCTCAATAAATTTTACTAGCGGTCACTAATACTATCCCTCAAATTTTGAAAGTCTGCTTCTGCTTAGTGGAAAGAGACAAAAACAAGTTTAAACACGGCTTCCTCCTCAAACATTCAATTTAGAGAAAAAATAATATACACATTGGGTATTTGGGATTACAATTAAGTCATTAAATTAACCTAAAACCACATGAAAATAAATATATAAAACTATTCTTTAGAAGTAGGGCATGTGTGATTCAAGTTAACAATTCTAAGAAGATAAAATAACCTCAATAATTAAGGCAACAATTAGTGCACACATGATCACACACTAGTATAGCACAGTATACAGTGCAAGTATTTCCTGCATCAGTCCAGCCAAGGCTGATCCCTAAAGAGTGCATGTACAAGGTGAGCATTTATTTTATACTGCCTTGTTTGTGCTTTCTATGGCAATGACTTTGCAAACACCTAGAAGGAAGCGGCATCTGTAGGAACAGAAGATTGTAACGGCAGAAGGCATAAAAAGGATGAAGAGATTGGAAATGTTGTGGTAAATTGTGACTGCTAATATTTACCAGCTGCAGGAATTAACAGCTTAGCGCAGATATTTACAGACAACATTGCAAGCAAGACCTTACATGGATTAACGGTTTATATTTATTTAAGAGTTCACATCATTTTAGGTGTATTCATTTACTACAATTTACCTGCCATTCAAATTCACTATCAGACCAGTCCCAGTAGGTACTGATCGAGGAGGAAACATCACTACAAACGCTGCCTTCTGGGAAAAGGTCAAAAGACGTGAATTCCTGGTCATCCAGTAGGGAATAGCAGTCATCCTGGTCTCCAACTGACACCGAGGAAAATAATTCCTCACTGCACTCAGAACTTGCCACACTAGTTCCACAAGAAGTTAGATTCCACCTGAAAATAAACAGACACCAAAACATGGAGTACATACAAGTAACACGAACAGAACAACAGTACCAAAAGAAGTCTATTCACCCAACTGGGTTTTGTGGAGAATTGGCAAAGAAATTGTGATATTTAAGCCAAGTTAGCAAAACTGAAAAATACTTGGTCAGAACTTTACAGTTCCTGGTAGGGGGAATTAACACCAAAGTAGACAGATTTGCTAGTTTGTTACATCCCAGAGTGCAGATGTTATTTAAATAGTAACAGTATAGCAGCAGCCAGTGAAATGGATTGATGCAGCCTCGTGCCCCCTGTATCTTAATATTTATTATCTTTTCCTCCTTGTGCTGGATCTTAAAATACGGGCGCAGCAATTTTGTTTTCATATGTGAAGTTGAACTTACATATGCAAGTTCAACCCCACATCTAATTCCAGTTCCGAGGTTCCCATGGCACTGGCTCATTCTCTGGTTCATCCAACGCCATTGATAGGGGAAAGCTAATGCGCAGTGAGTGCCACGCGCGCATTAGGCCTTCCCCAAAGTAAAGCACTGACTCAATGCTTTCCTATGGGGATTTGCAAGACGCTGGACGTCCTCACACTTTCACTAAGTTAAACTCAGTGAAACAGCAGGGCATGCCTCTAGTAGCGGTCTGGAAAACAACCACTAGATGCAGTCTTAACCCTGCAATGTAAACATTGCCGTTTCTATGAATTTTGCAAGGCTAAGGGGACAGGATCACTGCACCCAGACCACTTTAATAAGATAGAGTGGTGTGCAGTTCTAATAGATGAAAAACAAAACATACATAGCTGTTACAATACAGCGGGCGGTGGTGGCATTCTCTATATCGATTAATGTAAAGTTATTTAAGCTAACACGCTCACTTTAAACTCTGAACTAGTGAGGAGCCTATCCATCTCTAATTTTGCTACATTTAATAAGCAAAACAAAATGTAATTTAAATGTACATGATATTACTGGAAAGTTATATATCACCGCTCTGACAATTGTCAATGCTTGTTTTACAATTTTACAATCTTGTACACCCCACTTCCATTATTTCTTGTCTGTACCGCAAAGTACGTTGATATGCAAAAAAAAAAAATGTTCTCAATAAACAAAGATTGTCAAAAAAAAAGATAGAGTGGTGTGGGTGCCTATAGGTGTCCCTTTAACTCTGAATGGAAGGATTATCCTGGTGACTCCAGACAGCAGAATGACTTAATTGAAATGACGCAGTTACATGACTCTGGAGTGTCCCTTGAAAGGTCTGCTCTCACGCAGAAGTTGATGATTCTCAGAGTATTCTTTGGCTGTTAATTAGTGAGCAGAGATCGGCAGCACTATATGGGACTCTCCTGAGTTTAATTTAAGAGAGGTGAACACAATTACATTAAAACACATAAGAGGCTAGAGAAGATTAATTAATTTGCTGATTGGTCATAGGCAAGTTCCATGCCAGTATAAATTAATTTTATCATTGAATACTAAATTCAGCAAGCTCTATGTAACTATAAAGGATAGCCGCCTCCTTCCACCCCTCTCTGTATGTGTGGATTTTCCAATTTGGCTGCAATAGTACCAATTTAAAATGTCATAAGTATGATATACTGAAAGGTAGTATGGACTCTCAGCTTCATATGAGAGAGCTGGAATGACTGCTTGCGTGACTGAGATGACTTCATTATCACTTTCAAAAGCATGAAAGTGTACAAAAAAACATAAAAGCTGCACTGTTGCATGAAATAGCTTAATTTTGTGTTTTTATGTTTTTTTTTTTAATAAATAACAAGTACACAATTAATATAACTATACAACTCAAGGATTAGCTGACAGCATCCAACTTTCTGTTGAGAGCTCATTGCAGAAGATATAAATCTCAAGAATCGGGAGTAGGTTTAAAGGACCACTATAGTGCCAGGAAAACAAACACTCGTTTTCCTGGCACTATATCCCGCCAGGCTGTATGGAGATGAAGGGGTTAAACTTACCTCTTTCTCCAGCGCCGGGCAGGGAGCTCTCCGCCTCCTCTCCGGCTGAATGCGCATGCGCGGCAGGTGCCACACGCGCATTCAGCGAGTCCATAGGAAAGCATTCACAATGCTTTCCTATGGACGCTGGCGTCTTCTCACTGTGATTTTCACAGTGAGAAACGCGGAAGCCCTCTATCGGCTGTCAACAGGGCCCGACTGGGAAGAAAATTCGGCCCGGGCATTTTTTAATTACAGCGGCCCACTACAAAGGGGGCGGGCCAGACAAGCACGCCCCATCACAAAGTGAGCATGTTGGTTCAATGCTCTTCCATGGTAGACCATGCGCAGAGCTCTGCTGAAGAGCTCTGGCATGAGAAAAAGACCCTGTATTTGTTCTGCACAGCACAAGCAAATCCAACAACATGCTGGCACTGTGTTTGCTTGAAATTTGTCTCTGGTGTCTCCATAGTTGGGATACCAGGAGACATTGTGCTGTGTGAGGGTGCTGTGTGTGTGTGTGCGAGAGGGGTGCAGTGTGTGTGAGGTGTGTAGTGTGTGAGTGATGGGTGCTGTGTTTGCATGAGGGTGCTATGTGGGTAAGGGTGCTGTGTGTGTGTGCTGTGTGTGATTGGGTGCTGTGTTTGCGTGAGGGTGCTATGTGCATGTGAGGAAGCTGTGTGTGTCAGGGGTGCAGTGTGTGTGTGGGTGCTGTAAGTGTTAGGGGTGCAGTGTGTGTCAGGGGTGCAGTGAATGTGTGCTGTGCATGTCAGGGGTGCAGTGTGTGTGTGTGTGTGTGAGGGTGCTGTAAGTGTTAGGGGTGCAGTGTGTGTGTGCTGTGAGTGTCAGTGTGCAGTGTGTGTGTGTGTGTGTGTGCTGTGAGTGTCAGGGGTGCAGTGTGTGTTAGTGTGTGGGTGAGGGTGCTGTGAGTATCAGGGTGCAGTTTATGTGAGTGTGTGAGGGTGCTGCAAGTGTTAGAGGTGCAGTTTGTGTGTGAGGGTGCTGTGGGTGTCAGAGGTGCAGTGTGTGTGTGCAGTGAGTGTCAGGGGTGCAGTGTGTGTGTGCAGTGAGTGTCAGGGGTGCAGTGTGTGTGTGCAGTGAGTGTCAGGGTGTGCAGTGTGTGTCAGGGGTGCAGTGAGTGTGTGCAGTGAGTGTCAGGGTGAGTGAAGTGTGCAGTGAGTGTCAGGGTGCAGTGAGTGTGCAGTGAGTGTCAGGGGTGCTGTGATTGTGTGCAGGGGAACAGGTGTGTGAGGGTGCTGTGATGCTCAGGGGTGCAGTGTGTGTGTGCTGTGAGTGGTGCTGTGAGTGTCAGGGGTGCAGTGTGTGTGTGAGTGCTGTGAATGTCAGGGTGCAGTGTGTGTGTGTGTGTGGGGTGTGATGTCAGGGTGCAGTGTGTGTGAGTGTGCTGTAGTGTTAGGGGTGCAGTGTGTGCCCAGGGTGCTGAGGGGTGCTGTGAGTGTCAGGGGTAGTGTGTGTGCTGTAGGGGGTGCTGTGAGTGTGTGTGTGTGTGCAGGTGTGTGTGTGTGTGTGCTGTGAGTGTCAGGGGTGCAGTGTGTGTGAGTGTGTGAGTGAGGGTGCTGTGAGTGTCAGGGGTGCAGTGTGTGTGAGTGAGGGTGCTGTGAGTGTCAGGGGTGCAGTTTATGTGAGTGTGTGAGTGAGGGTGCTGTGAGTGTCAGGGGTGTCAGGGATGCAGTGTGTGTGTGTGTGTGTGTGTGTGTGGGTGCTGTGAGTGTTAGGGGTGCAGTGTGTGTGTGGGTGGGTGCTGTAAGTGTTAGGGGTGCAGTGTGTGTGTGTGATGGTGCTGTGAGTGTCAGGGGTGCAGTGTGTGTGAGTGAGGGTGCTGTGAGTGTCAGGGGTGCAGTGTTAGGGGTGTCTGTGAGGCTGCTGTGCCCTGAGTGATTATATCCCCCCCTCCCTGCTTACCTTATGCCTGGGAGGGGGGATCCTGCTGCTGGGGCTGCCATCCATCCCTGGTGGTCCTAGTGGTGAGTGAACTCTAGCCTGTTGGGCTAGAGTTCACTCTCGCGAGACCCGGAGCGTTGCCATGGCAACGCTCCGAATCTCGCGAGAGGAACCCGGCGGAGCTGTCAGTTAAAGCTCCGCCGGGTTCATCTGCTGGCAGGCTGGCTCCCTCCCTCTCTCCCCCGGCGGCCACAATATCCTGCATGTGGGCCGGTGAGGGAGATCTCTGATCTCCCATCTGGCCCGCTGTAGACTACTGCCGGCCCTGCAAAGACCGGCAGGAGAGATCCTGGGACCTCCCCTGCCGGCCTCGGCCCGTGGCCACCGCGGCCCACCGGGCATTTGCCCAGTGTGCCCGATGGCCGGTCCTGGCCTGGCTATCAATGAGACAGCCACTAGAGACTGGATTAACCCTAACATAAACATAGCAGTTTCTCTGAAACTATGTTTATAGAAAAAAGTGTTAACCCTAGATGGACCAGGCACCCAGACCACCTCATTAAGCTGAAGAGGTCTGGGTGCCTATAGTGGTCCTTTAAGACCATCATAGGGGGTGTGTTTATTTTTATTATATGCATTATCTACATTCAACGTGAAGCATTCCTTTAAAATGCTTTGTTTGCCTGTCCTTTGAAGGGTATTCAGATTTTGCATGTAGAAACCAAACCATCCATGATGCTTAAATTGTTAATATGTATGTCAATTCCAAATGTAAAACATTAGCATAGGAATTAGGATTTCAGGGGAAGAAATAAGAAAATGCTTGCACACCAACTTAAAAGTTAAAATAAAGCATGGAGGAAATGTAGATATCGCAAAAATACAACTTCAAAGATGCTCTTCCAAGCGTAATGATAAACTTTAACAGCTCTTAATTCCTTCATCCCAGTAAACACTATAGTAGCATAAAAATAACTAACTAACCAACCTCTGCTGCACTTCCATGTTGTGGTTGAGTTTGTCACCTATGATGCCTTGGGCAGAAATTTAAAGAGAGTGCCTAAAAGGGGGGGAAGAGCCAATAACTAGCCATTTGGCTGTGCAAACCCCATTGGCAACAGTCCCTATTTAAGGCTGGCAGGGCATCAAAGAGTTGTAGTGCCATAATAATGGGGTGTGTACCTTTTGGCCACGTTTTAAAAGGGTCATTGATTTATCACAGATTAGTCATTTTAACCATCACCACCTCAAAATATTATTTTATAAATCGCCCCCCAGAACAGAGACTGCAATGTTTTGAGGTTAATATTTACTCACCTGTTAGAGTGGAAACGTCGCAAGGGGTCGGTCCGGTGGCATGATGAGAGTTGGCATCCAAAATCACTGACATCCAGGCACCCCTCCTCGCTCACGCTGCCGCGCTGGGAGAGGAGGGGGAAGGGCTCGTCTGGAGCCAGGAACTTCTCGTACAGGCCTTCAGACATGCTGTGTGTGTGGGAGCCGAGCTGGGACCCGGAGAGCTCTTATATAACCTGGCTGGCTGTAGAACGCCCCATGTGCCCGGGATCCCCTGGAGCAATGTGAGCCAGGACCTGCGCTGATTCAATGGAACGTTGGAACGCGCAGGATACAATCTATCACTGGCTCACTGCTACACTGTGTGCGGGAGGAATGCTCGGCTCCCAGGGAAGAATCCTGGAGGAAAGCGCTGCTTTCCCTGGGAATAATTAGGCCCCTCTTCCTTTCTGGCGCTCAGTATGGTGTGAATACAAAGTCTAGCGCCCCCTACAGTACTGGGAGTGTATCACAGCCCGAGGCTCCCTGAGACCAGCTCGCACTGAGCTCATCCTCTGTCTGCCTGGGCTGATTGTCTGGGTTCCAGCCCATGGAGGAATGACGCACATTCACCATCTCACACTGAGCACTGCAAGTACAAGCCATTATTTCTATTAACACACACCGTGCTGGGGTCTCCTGTAAGTGGGACTGAGCAGGATTATTGCAGTATTGTGTGTCTTTATTATAGCTCACTGTGTATAATAGACTATATGGATTTATCTGTCTCACATGGATCTACCATTTCAGCAGCAGTATGTCCAGTAAGAGGTGGCTGAGAATAGGTTATATTTAATGCTGCAGTATAACTTATCAGAAAGCACGTGTCTGTTTTTAAAACTGTTTAAACCAATGGCATTGTCTATCAAGAATGGGGTCTTAACGGTTATTGACTAAACAATACATTTAAACCTGAAATGCAAAATACAGGCTAAAAGGGTAATATGTGACTAAAGCTGAGTTGGAAAAGCAATTTTGGCCTAAAGTTTCAATACCGTTTTCAGTTCACAACGTTTCACTGTTTAGTGAAGAGGTTCCATAATAATTTTATTTTTTTTATTTTTTTTACAATAAGTCCAATACCAGCAATGGCCACTAGGTGGTGTGCACTGAGAATGACTCCAGTCTGCCTTGGGATGTGTCACTGTGTCTCAGCTACTGACAAGCATCACGTGACCACTTCTCAGAAAGTCACGTGTTCTTAGAGGGAAGCCTTGCTTCACAACAAGCTTAAAGAGACACTCCAGGCACCCAGACCACTTCTGCCCATTGGAGTGGTCTGGGTGCCAACTCCCACTACCCTTAACGCTGCAACTGTATTGCAGTTTTTTTATAAACTGCAATAATTACCTTGTAGGGTTAACTCCACCTCTAGTGGCTGTTTACTAGACAACCACTAGAGGGCACTTCCTGCTCTATAGCACGCTGTGTGAGGCCCTCCAGCGTCGCTCAATTCCCCATAGGAAAGCATTTTCGATGCTTTCCAATGGGGAGCTCTAATGTGCATGCGCATTAGGTCTCCCCAGCTGGTGGGCGGGATCAGTCTTGCCCACCGGCCGACGTAAAGACTGGGAGGAGCAGCGGCGAGGAGAAATTACCGCCGAGGAACATTGGCGGGGTCTCAGGTAAGTGACCTGAAGGGGTTTTCACCCCTTCAGCAACCGGGGATGGGGGACCTGCAGTGCCAGGAAAACGGATTGTTTCCCTGGCACTGGAGTTCCCCTTTAATGAGCATGTAGGGTGGATAGTTACTGTGATAGCAATGGTTTTTTTAGGCCAAGCCTCGTCTTGTAACCTGTGTACTGTAGTGCGGGGGCAGCGTTTTGTACTCCAGATATTCTGGACTACATTTCCGATTATGCTTTGCAAGCATTGTGGCTGTAAGAGCATTATTGGAGGTGTAGTGTGAAAGGTTGCCTACTCCTGCTGTAGTGTACTGCTTTTAGATAAATATGTACACACACAACTATGTAACCTGCCTAGGGCTCTGAGTAATCTTATTCCTTCTCAAGATTACATTTAAAGGGACACTATAGTCACCAGAACAACTACAGTTTATTGTATTTGTTCTGGTGAGTAGAATCATTACCTTCAGGCTTTTTGCTGTAAACACTGTCTTTTCAGAGAAAATGCAGTGTTTACATTACAGCCTAGTGATAACTCCACTGGCCACTCCTCAGATGGCTGCTAAAGCTGCTTCCCTAAGCTGTCCTGCCTAGTTTGCATCACAACATTCAGTGTCTCCACTGTCTGCATGCAGACGCTGAACTTTCCTCATAGAGATTCATTAAATCAGTTCATCTCTATAAGGAGATGCTGATTGACCTGGGCTGTGTTTCACTTGTGCTGGCTCTGCCCCTGATATACCCCCTAGACAGTCTCAGACAATCCTATGGGGAAGCGTTGTGATTGGTTCAGACCACCACTTCTGATGATGTCAGCAGACATGGGCAGTTAACAGGTAAACAGGGGCAGAGCCAGCAGCTTCAGACTTGAATACAAGTTTTACTATATTAAGTGTGGCAAGATGGGACCGGGGGCTAGATGGTGGTTTTAATACCATAGGATCAGAAATCTATGTTTGTGTTGCTGACCTTATAGTGCTCCTTTAATTGTTGCTGTACAGTCGGATGGGGTTCAATTTGTAATGCAGCTCATTTCTGATTTCATGTGCTTCCATGTCTTGCTCAGTTTATATAGCAAGTGTATGTGAACTATTTAATGATTTGACTGACATGCTTAGTATATACCTCCTCTATACTAATTGGTTACAGTGCATCCATGGAAGTGGCCGTAATGTTTCCCCACACAGTCCTGACCACAGCTCATTATTATTTATATAACACCGACCACATACAGTCTTTAATAGCTCTTTACAATTATACAAATTTAATCAAACTGCATTTGAGCCTCACATCCAGTCTGTTACCAAATCCTGTCGATGCTACCTTAAAGGAACACTATAGGGTCAGGAACACAAGCATGTATTCCTGACCCTATAATGTTAAAACCACCCATTTTGCCTCCCTAAATATAATACAATCTTACTTATATTGAAGTCTGAAGCTGCTGCCTCTGCCCCTGAACTGGCTCTGTCTGCTGATATTATCAGAAGTGGTGGTCTGAGCCAATAACAATTCTTCCCCATAGGATAGGCTGAGACTGTCAAGGAGCCAGAGCCAGCACAAGTCAAACACAGCCCTGGCCAATCCGCATCTCCTCATAGAGATGAATTGAATAAATGCATCTCTATGAGGAAAGTTTAGTGTCTGCTTGCAGAGGGTGGAGACACTGAATAGCAGTGCTGCTTACTCCACAGCACTGCCCAAGGAAGCACTTCTAGCAACCATGTAAGGAGTGGCCAGTGGAATTATCACTAGGCTGTAATGTAAACACTGCATTTTCTCTGAAGCAAAAAGCCTGAAGAGAATGATTCGACTCACCAGAACAAATACGATAAGCTATAGTTGTTCTGGTGATTTTAAAACACCCTTTAAAAACATTGCCCGCATCCGCCCCTTTCTTATGCAAGGTGCTACTAAGGAGCTTGTCCATGCTCTAGTAATCTCTCGCATGGATTATTGTAATCCTCTCCTAATTGGTATTCCCAGAAGTCGTATTGCCCCGCTACAGTCTGTAATGAATGTTGCCGCCAGACTGATTTTCCTCTCCAGTCGCTCATCTCACACCTCACCCCTCTGTCAGTCCTTACATTGGCTTCCTGTATCTTATAGGAGTAAGTTCAAAGTACTTCTCGCGGGCGGCTCGCTTCCTAGTTAATAGCATGCCTACCACCATCAGACTCTCCCCTAGTCTTCAATCGTTTAAGAAGTGCCTTAAAACCCATCTCTTTAGGAAAGCTTATGGCCTCCCAGAGTAACCTCTACCTCACATACCCGTCTCTTACTCTCTCCTATAGGACAGCACTTTACTCTCTCCTCCAGCTCTGCTTCACTCCCACCTTATTTGATTGATATTTCCTGTCCTAATGTGTTTGATACCCCACCTACTATAGACTGTAAGCTCGTTCCTGTAAGTTTTTGTAATAGTCTCATTTATTGTTAAATCTCCCCCTCTTGTAATATTGTAAATCGTTACAGAATCTGTTGGTGCTATATAAATGGCAATAATAATATGAGACTATAGTAGATCCCCCTCCTCCCCCCCCCCAACACTCGTACAGTTCTCCCTCTCACCTGTGAGAGTGATTTGGAGGAGTATGGGCTTTAGTGGTGAGGTGGGATGACCTGCATCATGGTCCCTCTCTCCTTCTCCT
Source organism: Pelobates cultripes (assembly GCA_933207985.1). Taxonomy (NCBI): domain Eukaryota; kingdom Metazoa; phylum Chordata; class Amphibia; order Anura; family Pelobatidae; genus Pelobates; species Pelobates cultripes. The sequence goes on along the minus strand of OW240920.1, from coordinate 42,710,824 downwards.
GCTTATGTGTCCACGTTATTAACAAATATTAATGGAGATGTACTGCACTAACAAGAGCAAAGAAAGTACAAATATTGAAAAACTACTTGGAAGAGATACATTTATTATCTCTTAATTACTTTTCTTGATAAAAAAAAAAAATACTTTTTGTATTGTGTAAAAGTAACTGACAAAAAGACTCAATAGATGTAAAAAGCTTAAATCCAAGTATCCAATGCAATACCAATTATGGCCACTAGAATGCACACTATGTATAGTAACTACCTGTTCCTAATACAGGCACAACTTACAAACTAGGATAATTCCAAGAAAAAGCACAATAATAGACTTTTAGGTCTCTTTAAATACACACCAGTTGTTAAATGTAGCAAATTTTATTTGTTGTGAACTATTTCATCCTCATTTATAAAATTTTACTGGTTATGAATATATAATAATAAAGCATTATTTTAATAAGTAATTGTAATTTTACACATCATATAAATATGTTTGTCACTGAGCACTACTTGCAGAGTTATTTATTAATGTGAAAATTTAAAGCAAGTTCAAAATGAATTTCAAATTTAAGGTCAAAATAGGGATAATTAGGGATTATTCCAGCCTTAGTGTTTGAATAATCTAAATTTTATTAAAGACTGGAGACAAATATTTTTCTTAAACCTTCTTTACTGACACCTCCAGCAGCAAACAATTGAGACAAGTATCAGAAAACAAACAATCATTACAAGGATAGGCATATAAAACTCAGAACAGTACACTTCCACTACCTCTTCATTTGATGAGGTCCAGCAGGAGAGTATTATATTTCAAAGATCAACCAAAACAGAGCAAAAGATTCCGATAAATAAGAACCACAGGAAACCGTTCAGTTCCAGATTAAACTGAAAGGAAAAAAGAAAATAGTGAAATTAAGCTGCAGAAAACTAAATGCAGTCAAACACATGAGTAATTAACTGATCAAGAGCAGTAATACAATGCAACAACTACACAGACCTGCCTGTCCACATAGAAAACCATAAGCAATAAACAGTTCTGTTGTATGGAAATAAAAGAAAACAGAAAAGGGGTAGAGGAAGGAGGGAAAAATATTCGCCTCCTGTCTTTAATAACATTTACATTATTCGAACACCAAGGCTAGAATAATCCCAAATTTTACAGCAAGACAGGAGGCTTCATATTTTGCCATTTTAACACCTAGAAACAAAAACAAATTAAGCTTGATGAAGGGAACGAAAAAAGAACGTACCAAAAGTTGATTTATGCGACCAATCAGCTGCTTCCAGAATATCGAACAGAGAACCACCAAGATCTAAAGCTGCCAAACAAAATGTGCACCAAAAAGGAACCTTCCACACTGGCCAGTCCAAGTATCCAGTGTACCCATCTTGTCACACTGATGGCAGAGATAAGTTTAAAAGGGCATACATATGAGATCAACAGTTGACCACGAAGAGGAGGAGAAAGAACCGAAGATTGTGTGGGGGTTTCAGTCTGTTTGTGTGTGTGTGACGGACTGCCTGGCACCCCGACCGTGTGCCTCTGTCAGTCGATGTTCCTAGTGCTCACCGAGGTCTCCAAACACTCCACCAGATACCATCAGCACTGTAGTCCCCACGTCCAGCGTTACAGCTTGGCTGGGAACTCTCCGTCCTCCACCCAACACCAGGATCCAGCTTCCTGTGGGTGAACCTCTCCTACTCCAGAGAGAGAGCATAGCAGGAACAGCTCTTAAAAGAGCTGATGATTATAATCCCAGGGGAATATAGTAATATAGCAATTCCCAGGGGAGATACAGCCGTTTCCCCCACACATGAGATGAGAGGGTAAGCAGGAACTCGATTTTAATGGAGGCACACTGGCTTTTATGCAAGTTTCCCAACAAGGGTGACACCCACATGGACCCCGTTGGGCACAGGGACACAAAATTAACAAACCAATGAAAACAGAGTTATACAGTGATAAACTCCCATACAATATACACATTCTCTCCCATCTGCCTGGGAGATAATTAAGGCAGATAATGCATTAACTTAATTATCTCCAAGCAGAAAAAACACTTTTTTTATATAAGTACCCCACAATACAACATATCCCCATAAATGTTACATAACCCTGATCTGGGTGAACAACATATCCAAAAATCACCCAGATCAGGGGTTCAGACATTTTATGGAAGTCATTGTTTTGCATGGTCCCATGCCTAAAACAGTTCCATAGAATCGCGGCTAAGTGCTGCTGGAGAACCGACCGGGAACCACAAGGTTTTCATGCCGAAAATAGTTCTAGGTCATTTGCGGCTAAGTCCCCCTGAAGTCTATTCGCAGTTTAGGTCAATGCAAACAAGATGGCCGCCACCATGTGTTCGAATGGTGGCCACTTCGACTGTTCGGGAGTTTGAAGTGCCACTTCGAAAGTTCGAACTGTGGCCATAAGAATCCAAAGAATCCAAAAAGGCACGAACAGTATGGGTGTATGGGTCAGTCTGTGTAAGTGCTTGAGCTTCAAGAGAGATACCTCTCATCTCATGACCTCCCCTGTACCCGATGGATAGGCAGCCTTCTAAACCACCACATATTTGATGGTGCCAACCGCTCCCTGCAAGGCAATTATAAAAGGATCACTATAGTGTCAGGAAAACAAAGCAGTTTTCCTGACACTATAGTGCCCTGAGGGTGCCCCCACCCTACGGGTCCCCCTCCCGTGGCATTGAAGGGGTTAAAACCCTTTCAACCACTTACCTTATTCCAGCACCGGGCTCCCTCGGCGCTGGTGACCTCTCCTCCCCCGCCAACGTCAGCTCTCCCGTCCGACGTCTCATTTCTCAGTGCTTTCCTATGGATGCTCTGCGCGATGGAGACATAGTATGCCTCCAGCGTCGCAGATGCGCCTTTAGTGGCTGTCAGGAAGACAGTCACTAGAGGCTGGCTTAACCCCAAATGTAAACAAAGCAGTTTCTCTGAAACTGCTATGTTTGCATCTGAAGGGTTAAAACCAGAGGGACCTGGCACCCAGACCGGTTCATTGAGCTGAAGTGGTCTGGGTGACTATAGTGTCCCTTAAAAATAAAAATTGTAAAGCTCTTTCCTATCCCACTCTCTTCACCACCTGAACACAGTACAGCCTCACAGACTTGAACCCCTCACAAACAGTACACTCCCACCAACACAGAGTACCCTCAGGGTCTCCCTCCTGTGGCGCTGAAGGGGTTAAAACTCCTTCAGTAGCTCACCTAATTCCACGCCGGGCTCCCTTACCTCTCCTCCCCCGCCGTCAGCATCCTCTTCCGACGTCAATGCTTTCCTGTGGACGCTCTGCATGATTGAGGCATAATATGCCGTAATCATTGCAGATGCGCCTCTAATGGCTGTTTGGAAGACAGCCACTAGAGGCTGGCTTAACCCCAAATGTAAACATAGCAGTTTCTCTGAAACTGCTATGTTTGCATCTGAAGGGTTAAAACCTGAGGGACCTGGCACCCAGACCACCTCATTGAGCTGAAGTGGTCTGGGTGACTATAGGGTCCCTTTAACTGTAAAGTGATGGCCTGTTTCCTCAGTGCAGCAATATAATCTCTTGGCGGCAGAATATTGTGTAAAAGGCAATTACCATATTAAATAAGGGAACATTTTACTGTTTGTGGATTTCCACAAAGATAAACCGAGGCATTGTAGCAACATATGGGGTAATAAGGGATAATATTTAAACATTAGGCACTTCTTTACTAGTAAATGGTAGAAGAGGATGTTTTATAAGCATGATGTATGGCTGCATTGAGGCCAGCTTGATACAATATATGTATATAATAGAATAGGACACTCAGAATACAGAAACATTTTATATGCAGGACCTATTCAAGCAGGGTACCACCAGTCCCTCACACTTACTATAAAGCAGAACAAGTTTGCACCAGAAAACAAAATGTCTGATGCTTCATTGATATACCGCGGGATAATTACATGTTTGGGACTGTAATAATTTTAATCATTTATCAGATAATTAATTAAACACTGGAAGTTGTCTGGATAGATAAAAACCCAACTGTCTGACAATTCACATCACCCCCATTGCTTTTACAGACCCCATCCTCAGAGTCCTTTTATTATTACAATGAGCAGCTGCTCACCGTATACCCAGGGCCAGATTAACATAGGAGCTGATGGAGCTCCAGGCCCAGGCCCATGAAATAGGCCCATTGATTTAAAAATAATAATAATTTTATCAGGTATTTGAGGCTGCCTAGCCGGTGCCGGTATTACAGTAATACTGGCAATACAAATGTCTATCTCAATATAAACAGAGATTATTCTGCAATACCAGCGCCAGCCAGTAGGGGTCGCTGTTTGTGTGGAGAGAGGCAGGGATAAGAAGTTACAGCATTTGGACAACTTTATATTCTTTATCTATTTCTGCATATATCATCTATTTTCTGAGTAGGTAGAGGTATAGCAAGTTGGCTTTGGGTTTGCTATCTGACCATTAAAATAAGTGGTGTGCAGCGTTCTATCAAAGAGCATACATTTCTTCATCTTGTGTTTCTTTCCAGCTAACACCAACATTCAGAGTCTTTTAGCTCTGGAAATAGGTAGTTATTATTACGCGGTGATAGATTTAAGCAAATTTATTGGACACCGCAACGTTTCAACCTGTAACCAGGTCTTTATCAAGTCTCCAGTGTGCCTTATGTATCACAGTGTCCCCTGTGTATCAGAGTGTCTCAGTGCCCCATGTCTCCCAGTATCCCTGGTGTGTTTCAGTGTCCCCTAGTCTCCCAGTGTCCCCATGTCTCACAGCGCCCCCAAGTGTCTCAGTGTCCCCTAGTATAAAAGAAAAAAATCTCAGGCACTCACTGTGATAGATTTAAGCGGGTTTATTGGATACCCCCACATTTTGACCTGTACCCAGTTCTTTATCAAGTTTCCAGTTTTCCCATATATATCAGTGACCCCTATGTATCACAGTGTCTCAGTGCCCCATGTCTCCCAGTGTCCTCTCATGTCTCAAAGTTACCCAGTGTCCCCATGTCTCCCAGTTTCCCCACGAGTCTCAGTGTCCCCAGGTCTCTCAGTGTCCCAATGTCCCCTAGTGTCCTAGTGACATAGGGACACTGGGAGACATGGGGACACAGACACTAAGGGACTGGGAGACATGGGGACACAGACATGCCCCCTTTTTGTGTATGTTTGCCTCTTTCGGCAGTTCTGGTTATGTGATTTGTGTCAGTGGTCCACCCTTTTGCCCCGTCCATAGACTTCCTGCTTTACTGGACACTGCTGTTAGGGGGTATGGGTTTACTTGAAAGATGAAAGCGTTGGTATGTGTTTTCTCATAGCTGCATCCTATGAGTTTCCCTCCAGCACCATCTCCATCAGATACATGACGCTTAGGAGGTAGGACTGTTTTAGTATTTTTGGTCAAAAAAATTTGTAACTAGGACCATCAGAATTGTCAGCACCAGGCCCACTGGGCTCTTAATCTGGCCCTGCGTATACCCCACCAGCGGCATTGCAGGTGAAAGCATGCGAGAGGTTTATAACCTCCCTTACAGATCCCTCATATTGACACCCATTGGCTTTTTTAAACAAACTTCATATTTTAATTTGGTGTCTAGCTCTCAAGCACTGACAGCTGCCATCTGGTTAAACCGTACAGTGCACATATTTCTTTAACTCTTGCAATTGTTTGGATTTCTCCATTTAAAGCATTGCGGTCCAAATTTCAGCTGTCTGGTTAAAAATTCAGTCCTAATTCAGGCTGGTTCAGAGCCTGGTTAGCAAAATCCATACATTGTTAAATAGCTTAAACAATGTCCAGGTTTTGCATTCAGAATGAATTTGCAGTTTAGTAAATAACTCTAAAGGATTTTTTCCTATGTTGTCTTAAAGCATCAACTTTTCCATTTAGTCATTAAATGTACTCATGTTCATCAAGGAAAAACACAATATTTTGTCCATGTGGCCATAATCTTATACCCAATTTAGGCTGGAAACATTGCATGATATGATGATATCATAAAGAATCCAGGCTCAGTATTCTGGTCAAGCCTTCTAGTCTCTATTACAGTGAAGTCCAAGTATAAATAACTTTGGTACTGCAGATGTTTGTAGATTACATTTCCTACAATTTACAGCCAGTCTTTAAGGAAAAACATTTAATAAACAATTGCATCTGGAAGGTTTGCGGTCATTGTGGTCCAAGGCTTTTACATTTTATCAGTACACCATTTTATTTTAATTGCATTATAAAGACTTTGGATGAAAGTTATTCTGCACTTATGAATAAAATATAAATGCAGGGATGGAGCTTGGCTACCATCGGAGGCAGTAGAGATCTCTCCATCATTGTCTGACTAAATCCATCTAATATCACGATCTAGAGGGGCCATCTGTCCTTCAAACCATAACATTTGCAGAGTAGTAATGCTCCTCTACACAAGGATATTATTGCCCCATACACTGCTTTCCACAGCCAAAATAAATGTTCTAACCCAGATGGACGCATTTCGGTCCAACTTACTATGTTTGAGAGATTCGGCTAGACGTGTGTACCATAGCACAGAGATTATAGAAAGTGCAACAGAAATCCATAACCTGAGCACCCAGGCCATGTTGTTATGGTGTCTTAGTATCTTTCAGTTTCCTTGGATCAATATTTCTCTATCCTCCAGTGGGCTTGAGCTATATATACTCATCAGGGAGAGAGTTTCAGGACAGGGTGTGCAAGACAGGGTGTAGACTGAAGTAGTAGAATCCTATACTTAAACTTGGTACTGACCTCACTGCCAAATTTCATGATCTTTAATATTGTGATATGGCAATTATCTTTTGTCACTGAGGCTGAGTGGCCTTTTCTGGCTATGGGAGGCTGACATTGCTATTGTTTTTTAATATGTTCTGTTTATCTGTGTGGTGTTTTGTTAATCTACTAATGCCAGATTGTGTTGGTGCCACAAGTTAGTCACTGTGCAGCTAGCCCAGCGTTTTCCAAACCAGTCCTCAAGACCCACCAACAGTCCAGGTTTTGTTAGTATCTCCATTGGAATAAAACCGGGAAATACATAAATCCTGGACTGTTGGTGGACCACGAGGACTGGTTTGGGAACCACTGAGCTAGCCTATTACCATGTTACTAGGAGTAGATTTCCTGCTTTCTTCTATTCAGGGGCTTATCTTCAGTACTCATCCTATTTTTGGGAGTGGTTAATGTGTTTCTTGTGGGGTTGTGTTTTTTTTCTGGGTGGATTAAACACATGCATATATTTCATCGAAACGGAACGTGATTTAGTTTTCATTCTATAGCAAGCGTTAGGATTGCAACATTATTGCATTTGCCCTTTTTGTTTTCTTCCTTTTTCTCATATTCACATTCTGATTTTTCTTCCATTTTCCCTCTGTGTTCCCTTTATTTTCACTTTTTGGATACACGTTACACTGCAGACCAGAGTTACGTTCCATGAGAATGTGGATGTTTTCTCACAGGCAAATTCATGCCTGATAATTTTTATTTTTCCCATGAGCCCTTAGTGATGTCTTTACTGCACTAATGGCGATTCTGGTATGGTATTTCTGCTTCATACTACTAGCAGATAATAGACCTTATAATACCGTCTCTGTTAGTTATTTTTTAACATTATTCAACTGAATTTTGTGATGCAATGTCTCTTTTCTTTAATAAAACTGGAAAAAAAAAATACCAAGACAAGTTGATTGTTAAATAACAAATCAGTGATTCCAAGAAAATATATTATTCATGTTATTGTACTTGTTCTATTATAACAACTTTCTCAAAAAGTGCTGTTGTGCCCTTCAACTTTGCCATTGTACAACTAGTAATGTAAAGTGCAGTGTTATGGTACAAAACAAACATTAACTAACTAGTATGTACAGAGGAAATTAATACAAATAGCTTAATTGAAAAAGTGACAGTACACTGTTCTGTAAACATTTTCACAAAAGGAGAGATCATATTGCATCATCAATGGGAGCCACACTGTTCTATACTGGAAACGCGTTGGCCATTCATGGCTGTTGGATGTTGTTGGCTGAATATTTAGCAACTGGTACAAAATTATATTGTCAAAAGCATAATGAACAAAATAATTTCAAAAGAAAAATATGCATTATATAACATTTACACAAAACATAATCAAGTTATTTTGTGATTGTAATGAGTATTAAATCAATTTAACCAATAAGAAGAGTCATATCCCAAAGCGCCACTTTGAAATTAAATAATAGACTTTCCCTTTGAACACCATTAAATAGAAACTATAACACACAAAGTACATAACATTGAATTGGTCATTTATATTTTCTTATAACAAATCAAGTACAAAAAAGCAGGATACAAGATAATTGGTGTGCAGAGAAAAAATAAATTAGCAGGCATAAATGGTGATCATGATTATATATACACATCACTGTACAAATTCTTGTTTTGTATAACAAAACTTTATATAAAATAAAATTTAAAAAAATGTGTTCAATCCAGTGAATGGCCCCAAACATGTTGCAAATATCTATAAATAATTGATTAATAATAAAATAAGGCATGTGCAATTAAGTTTTGTCTTGCTCTATTTTATAAATCAAATTAAAAAAAAAAACATTTTAAAATTGGAGGGAAAAAAAATTGTTGATAAGTGAACGGAGCACAGTCTAGTATCCTTCACAATTTGAAACCCAATATTAGTTATTGGCAAGTAAGTATGAAAACAACAGAATGAGAGATGTGTATAGTAGATTTATCGTGGACGAGACCGGCGCATAAACAGTAAAACACGTTTGATGCTGGTCAGACGATCCTTTAGTGAGGTCATGGCGAGAAACGGGAGTTGGGCCCGGCTCTCGAGAGGAAGAACTGCAAGAATCCACCAACACCATGCAGGCCCATTTGGGTTTATCTGTAAAACATAAAGGGCAAAGTAGCATTGAATTATTTGCTGTGTAAGTCAATCAAATTTCCACTGCAGTTTATGTCTACAAAAGCAACTTTCTGAAAGATGTAAATAAAATGTAATTGCAAGGGTACTTTTCAGAAGTGACCATTCCCAATGCCTTTGTCCTAATAAATGCTAATGAAGCATGTTTTAAGAAGTGTAGTAGAGTAAAAGGAACACAAACGTATTCCTGACCCTACAGTGTTAAAAACACTATCTAGCCCCCCTACCCACCTTTACTCCCCAAATATAGTAAAATCTTACCTTTATTGCAGTCTGCTGGTGCTGGCTCTAAATCTGATCTGCCTCCTTGGCTGACATCATCAGAAGTGATTATCTCAGCCAATCCAATGCTTTCCTATTGGATTGTCAATTCTGATAATCTCAGCCAAGGAGGTGGGCCAGGGGCAGAGCCAAACACCGCCCTGTCCAATCAGTATCTCTTCATAGAGATGCATTGAATCAATGCATCTCTATAAGGAAAGTTCAGTGTCTGCATACAGAGGGTTGATACACTGAATGTCAGTGCTGTATATTGTGCAGCAGTACCACAGAAGCACCGCTAGTAGTCATCTGAGTAGTTGCCATGGGAGGTTTTCCTAGGAAGCAATGTACACATTGCTTTTTCTTTGAAAAGACCGGGTTTACAGCAAAAAAAAAAGAAAACTGAAGGGACTGACTATACTCACCAGGCAACCCCTGCAACACTGACTGTCTCACCCCTGCACCCTTGTCTCACCCCTGCACCCCACTTATTAGGTACCTTCCCAATGCGGGGACCCACCGAAGGGCAGGCTATTTCAGCTGCTGTCCGTCCTCAGAATACTCTTGCGACCCATTTTTTGCTCCCCTCCCAATGCATTATCATTCTATGTATTTTTGCCTATAATCTGATAAACTTGATTCATTAGTGCAGTCTGCTATTTGTCCAGTCCCTCCCATCTCATGTGTCAAATGACTATCTCTAGGCTGAGTGGAATGCCCCATTTAGTTAAGTCACTGGGGCGCATACGACTATAGGGTGCACAGGCCACATTCCATCTGTGTGCCAACTTCCAATAATTACCAAGGGGGTACACCAAGGAGGACACAAGGAGGAAAACAGCAGACAGTGCTTCAATCAACATTCTCATCATCATCCACACACTGTTGAGCTTGCTGCATTTCTGTTTGTGTTCTGTCCCCAGCCATATGTGTAGTGTAAGTACTACTTCCTCACCAAATATGCATTATTGTAATCTACTTAATGTTTGTTTTCATCTCCTCCCTTCCTGTACATGGCTCCAAATTTGACCGTGTTAATATTCCTTGTAACACTATTCACACTCTTGTCATGTTCCTACCACTACCCTCTTAAGCAACACTCACCACAAACTGAAAACCAAATTCTTATACATCATGGCCTGCTTTGTTGCTGTAATTTATCTGCTGCGTGCTGGTGGAGAGTGTTAAAATCAAGCCCTCCAACCGCTACAATTGCAATTCTACCAAAGTAAGATTATGTCCAAATTCCTATTACTCATGTTACTTGCCCTTGCAAATGATGTAGAGTGTAACCCTTGTCCCCAGATAGATTCCATTCCTAGCCTTCCAGCTAAAAAAGGTCTCTCCTTTGTGCACTGAAATATCCGCAGCTTACTACCAAAAATCGATGCACTCCAAGCATTGTGTTTATATTACAAGCCCCAAATCATTGTGCTCTCTGAATCGAAATACCTGACTCTGCCATTGCAATACATGGGTATTCATGCCATAGAAATGACAGAGGAAAAAGAGGAGGCAGCATAGTAATTTATGTTGACAATTCCATAAAGTTCACCCCCTTACAAAATTTTAGCCCTCCTGCCACCTTTGATTTCCTTTCTGGCACAATTGAGATCCCGTGCAGTAAATTAATCATTGTTGCAGGAATCTACCGCCCACCTAGCTCCCCAGCGCATTCCCTTTCTGACATAGCCCATCTCCTAAGTGAAACCATAGCTCAAAACCCAAATAGTGAACTGTTGGTCTTTGGAGATTTTAATATTTATTGGCCGAATCCTAAAATTAATAGTACTTGATTGCTGTTTAAGACTTTGCAGCTAAAGCAATTAATCCCCTCCCCAACTCGCATTAACACTAAAATCCATAACCATACCCTGCGCGACTGGATTCTCTCCACTTCTCCAGAATCCAAGAGGCAGGTGTTCTCAGTTTCAGTGATACTACGTGCGCAAAATAAAGGCTACTAAATCCTCTCCCAAGCTTAAAATCATGAGGTCCTTCAAAAAAAATGTAATCTTGAATCCTTTCTAAATGACATCAAGAACCTCCCATGGCACAGATTAAACATTATCCCAGATCTACACTGTGCAGTTGAATTCTTTCAGTCCGAACTCCTACAAGTTTGGAATTTGCATGCCCTGCTGCGTAAGGGGAGCGTAAAAGGGGCACATATGAATTGAATAACAGCTGACCTTATTCAAATGTACCAGTTTCGGGACTCGTGGTCAAAGTTCAAGAGTACTGGCTCTATGAACGATCACTGTGCATATAGACAATGGTGAATTATATGCACTAAACAAACAAAATTGGAAAAGGCCCAATATTTCTGTGAAAATCTGAACAATAAGCTATCAAACCCTAGAAGCTGTTGGAAAGTCATAAATAACTTACAAACTCCCTCAACCCACTCCCAATTTATTAGCTTGGCAATCAGGGTGTTGGAGCATCTGACAAAATAATTGTTAAAGGCATTTGCTACTTCTAAGGGAAGTTGCAGTATTTGGTTGTCCACTTTGACAACCAAAATCCTGGACAACCAAATCCTGCAACTTCCTTTAGAAGTAGCAAATGCCTTTAACAATTGTTTTGTCGGATGCTCCACCACCCTGATTGCCAAGATAATAAATGACACATCCTGAAACTACAAATGTGGATCAGGCCCCACTAATTTTGCAAAGACAGTACCTATTAGTGTCATTAAGAAAACAATCTGGACCTGATTAAATCCCAGCAATGCTGTTGAAGCTCAGTGCACCGGCAATTGCTAAACCTGTCACAACCATAATTAACGAATCCTTGGTGTCTGGATACATACCCAAACTTTGGAAGACTGCAAGAGTAGTGCCTATCCATAAAAGCGGTGACACTACTTTGGTTTCTAACTATCGTCCAATATCATTGCTCCCAGTATTGTCATACATTTTTGAAAAATGCGTCCATACGCAACTATGTGAGTATTACCAACAATCTAACTATCTGACCCCTGATCAATCAGATTTTTGCCCAAATCACTCCATTACAACTGCCCTCTTAAACGTTTGCAATGACATCCAAACTGGCATGGAACAAGGAGACCTAACTGGAGCTATTTTCCTTGACTTTGCAAAGGCCTTTGACACAGTAGACCACAACATTCTACTACACAAACTAAAAAAAACTCCGGTATTGGTGATCATCTGCTAACCTGGTTTCAATCATATATAACGGATCGATCACAATAGGTGTCCATTTCTAACAGTGACTCCGTCTCCCAGTCACGTGTGGTGTTCCCCAAGGTTCCATTCTCGGCCCCCTACTTTTCACATTATTTATAAATGATCTGCCTAATGCCTGCAAATCCTCAAATGTACACATGTACGCAGACGACACAGTAATCTATGCAAGCAAATCCGATCTACCACAGCTTGAGGCTATGCTCCAAAACCAGTTTACAGAGGTAGAAAAGTGGATTGCAAAAAACAAACTCTTCCTAAACACTGACAAAACTGTCACAGTGATCTTTGGAACAGTACCTAAATTACACAAATTAAAAACACTGCATCAAAACAAAATCTAACACTGACCGCAGTCCCCTCTTTCAAATACTTGGGTATGTTGTTAGACCCCAATCTAACTTTTGGCCTCCACATAGAAAAACTTGCATCTAAACTTGATCCAAAACTAGGTGCCCTGTACAGAAAAATATCCTGCCTAAGCCCTACAGTAAAGGAAGAGATTGTACAGCAAATACTGATGCTAACATTGATTATGGGGACGTAGTATATGCACCTGCACCGCAAACCCACCTTAATAAACGTAATACATTGTATAACTTGTTCTGCCAATTTGTGCTACAATGTAATTACAGGACCCATCATTGTAAAAAGAATGCTAAAAGAATCAAACTGGCTATCGCTGGAATCCAGACGCACCCTTCATCTTTCCAGCCTTGTGTTTAAGAGCTTTTCTGGGAAGCTCCCACCCTACCTGAGCAGAATGCTCTCCCCGGCTGTTCCCACCTCCTATAACCTCCGATCCAGTACTAGCACGATATTTAGCATACCACAATACAAAAAGAGAGCAGCTTGATCCTCCTTTTCCTACAGAACACCGCAATTGTTGAACGACCTCCCACACACTTTAAAATCTTCCCCAAGCCCAAAGTCCTTTAAGAGATCCCTCTCTACATATCTCAAAACAGAATGCATGTGTCATGGTTGATTATATGTTTTTTTACCTGTTCTATGTTACATTTTGTATATATTGTGTATTAATATTATTTTTGTATTTTATTGTACCCTATTGTATCAATGCAATGTTTTGTGGACCCAGGATATACTTGAAAACGAGAGAGATCTCAATGTATCCTTCCTGGTAACATATTTTATAAAATAAAATAAAAACTACATTAAGCTGTAGCTGTTCTGTTGACTATAGTGTCCCCTTAAGTGTATAAAGCACTTACTACTGCACCACATTAATTTGTTGATGCCAAATTTTCTCATAATGTACTGAACATAAGCAAGCAAATGCAGAGGTGAGCACGGAGGGGCAACAATTGTAACATTTTAACAGGACATTTTAAGATTTAAGGCTGATCTTTCACGGAATGAGAACTATGCCAGGCTACACACACACACACACACACACACACACACAAATGCACTCACAAAAACAGAGATACAAGACTTATAAACAGTTATGCACCACATGTATAAAGTGGCACAATTGTTGAAAACCACTGAGCTATTGGGGTGTGCAAATAACTTGGGATTGGCAATTACACTTAGGTGTTAAATACTCTCCCACGTGGATACAGGTAAAATAGTAACTGAAATAGCATTTACCTGCAGATCAGAGTCCTTATCTGGCATAGGCCCAAAATGACTTAAAATTCGACTCCTCAGTTGTGGTTTTAGAGAATTAAACCAGTTGTAAGCCTGATCATATACCGCGTCATGCAATCTAATCAGCTCTTTATAATCCTCTCCTTGCACCTGAGATATATAAAACGGATTAAAGTAATCAGATAAAACACTCAAGTTATTACTACAATTTAACTTTACTTAGATCTTAACTATTTTACCAAATAAAAACATTTCAATGCATTCTTTGAACACTTTTTAAACACCTCCACCAGGGCACTTTAAAATTTCTGGTATATAAATGTAGGTATGGTTACAGACAAAAAAATAAACATACTGATCCAAAAACTGTGATACCTGCTACAAAAGGGCTATGAAAAATGGCCAGTGAGCTTACATTCTAACTGGATAATGTGCATTCACACAAAGATAGCGAGAGGGGGTGCAACTGATGTAATTTAACAATATGATGAACAAATTGATCGAATAGCTCACAGAAAGCAACAAGTTTAATTGACTCCAACAAGGAGATTTAAATAGGCTTCTAGTGGTCATAGTGGGGAAAAGATATATGAGAAGTGAGGAGACTGGTGCGGAGAGCTTACAAGGTGTATAGTTTACAGACCTATGTAGGTCATGTGACTCAGTTTGGATCTGTTGAGTGGAACGAGTTATATGACTTTATAAAACAAAGACTCTGCTCTCAGGTCAGACTTCATGATATAGATAGAAAAATTTAATGTAGAATTATTAAGCAGGATTTTTTTTGTCTGTCTGTCTATCATACAGTTTGGACTAATTTAGTAGATTACGCTATTAAGTAATTATTTGCGTTATATTTCTACTGATCTGGTGGATAGTTAAACTGCACATCTCTACCTTTTCATCCTCGATGTATTCAATATCGGCTGTATTGTACCCATCACGCTGGCTGTGCTGTATAACTTTAAATCTCCGTCTTCCAATACTGTCTACAACTGAACGGCCATCAGCAAAGAACTCCACATTCCTGATCTCCAGCATGCAGCCATAATCTGCAAATCTGAAATAGGAATCATGGTGTTATACACATTTGCTTATATAACATGAGAAGTTGGTATTATCTGGGGGGATTATACAATACCAACATATTCCATAGATATATTAACTAGATAAGGGGTTGGCAACCTTCGGCACTCCTGATGTTGTGGACTACACCTCCCATAATTTCTCAAAGCATCATGGGAGGTGTGGTTCACAACATCTGGAGTGCTGAAGATTGCGACAGAAGTGAAGGTGTTTTTTTCTTTATTATTTAAGCAGGAGTATGCAAACACAAGAAGAAAAAAAAATCAGGACAGTTTAGAAGAATTTTACACGAAAGTTATAAAACATTACTGCTTCCCTTTCCCCTCTCATCATCCCTCTATCTTTTACACCCTGGATATACTAATGAAAAACTGAGCCAGGCGATGGTAAACTATGACATTTCACGTTCATAGCGAGCGCTACCACAAAGTGAGTCTAAGGGCAGGTACAATCCTGCATATGGCAGGTGATGGGCATGACCTGCACACTCAGAATACACACACACACTCCATGAATCTACCCTGCTCTGCTACACCCTATAACAGACAAAACCACCACACATATTGTACCGAATGTATGTCTACTGTCACAAAGTTGTAACGCTACCAACTATGTAGCCTACACTGATCGTTATGTAACATCCTTCAAGACTTGTACACTCTAACATTAGTGAACTGCTATGTGATGTCTAAATAATATATCGTACATCTACCTGTGCTCAAAAATAAAGAATTAAAAATTATTTTTTATAAAACAGGAGTCTTAAAACATAAATGCACAGACACTGGGCCTTTTTTTAAGAATAAGAAAACACAAAACCAAGAAGGAAAAAAAAAAAAACCATATGAAAGGAAAATAAAGAGGAATGTTGGAAGGAATGAAGCAAGGAAGAAGATGCTAAAAGGGTGAGTAAGGAAGCGGTAGAAGGCAAAGAGAGAAAGAAGGGAGTGATGGGCCTCTCTCGGAAACTTAATCAGAGCATTTTATGTAAGTTGCTTCCTATAATCAATCCAAGGATGTCATGCTTTGTGGACGTGGCAGATAGTGTGTTCATCATTTTGGTGCCATGTTTCTTTGCTATATGCTTCTTAGCTAAGCTAATGTTTTCCTGGTCCCGAGAGAAAATTTTGATCTGAATTTTCTGCTCTAGTTAAGGTTCCAAGTAGATGAAACAGAATGTTTCCAGGTGCAGTTTACAAACACATTGATTCAAAATATGTTAAAGATTTAAACGCCGCTTGGCGGATTTTAAGGGTCCCTTTTTTTTCCCTTCAAGAGTAATCGCACATTTGATCTGCTAAAATTAAGTGCTCTATACTGCTAAAATATTTTTCGTCTTTCAGAGGCATCTCATCTAATCACTAAGCTGTATGAAAGTTCATCTCGATATTAATACGTATAGTTTACACATCTCACTCACCCTTTCACAGTGTCTCCGATACACATCCCAAACTGCTTTGTACCAGTTTCCATGCATCTCCGAATCATCAATCGATAGCATGGCTCAAATATGTGCAACGGACAAGGTACAGTGGGGTAGGCCATTGTGCAAACAAATATGGGGACATTATGATTCAAACTGTAATAGAAAAAAAAAAAAGAAAATTTTTGTTAGACATGCAAATAAATTGCACATTAAAAAGAAGGCTGTTTTTAAGTACCACTAAAATGTTTTGAAAATGAGTGTACATTTTGCTTCACACAGTTTACTAGCTGGTGGGGTAAATTAACCATAGCCACACACTGTTTCTTACTTGCCCAGTTTGCAGCTGATCCACTATTTACACACTATGTGATCAGATCAGATATACTGTGACTACTCAGGAAGTAATAAAAAAAAATGTTTTAAACTTCACAATATATTGAGAATTATGATTAATTGTTGGGAATTCAAAGGGAATGTCACATTCAAGGCCAAAATAGCCAAGCTGTAAGCATTCCCCAAATCAGCCATGCTTCCAGTTTGATTATTTTGGCCTTAACTTATTTTGTGAGCTGTGCATGAAACTATGTGTGGGCCTTCAAGTATCTGCTAGTCCAAACCAAGCAGTGATTGCAGGTGTTGAGGGACTCAATTTATGCATTGCAGCACTTAGAGGAAGTGATCTCAGATCACGTCCTCCCAGCACTTGTGAACGGGAATCCACACTGGAGTACAGCAGTCCACAGGCCCTTGACCTGTAATTGGCCATCCCGGTCCACACTGGACCCCAGGAAAGCCACCCACTCTGCTAGATATACACAGAGCTGCAGAATAAGACTAACCCTCATACAAATAATACAATCAACCTAGACACAAACACACACAGTCCCCACAACACAACCCTACTGAGAATACACATACATGCGCACAACACCACAAGCAGCCCCTCATGTTCAATATCACAAGCAGCCCAACACATACACACACACCACGAAACACACAATGTGACATATCATCCGCACACACAACTCCACAATCAGCCCACATCCATAGGTATCATACACAATACCACAAACTACTCATGAAGACATACAATATAACAACCCCATACGGACAAATACAACGCTACAAAGCAACTGCAGCACCCATTAATAGTTAAGCATACATACCTCAATTAAAAAATAGGACTTCAAGATCATATTTTGGCGCAGTGCTACTAAAATGTTGCCTATCCCTGCTGTAGACCAACCATGATTAATTTAGTGTTGATGAGTAATGCTTACTTGGATAGTTCTGCTATCTCCTCTTCATAAACACATTTTCGCTCATTCAGCTCCTCCGGGAAATAATTGCCAATTAATTCTTCCATCATCTCTGTTTTACAAAATGTTCTCTTAGCCAGGTACTGAAAACAATGCCACAAGCCAGAATTAGTAGGAATTGTATGGTAGAAGGGACTGAGACAGCATTAAGTGGTTGTGACATCAGACATTTTGACATTTAATTTGCTTAATTAAAGGGACACTATAGTCACCTGAACAACTTTAGCTTAATGAAGCAGTTTTGGTGTATAGAACATGCCCCTGCAGCCTCACTGCTCAATCCTCTGCCATTTAGGAGATAAATCGCTTTGTTTATGAACCCTAGTCACACCTCCCTGCATGTGACTTGCACAGCCTTCCATAAACACTTCCTGTAAAGAGAGCCCTATTTAGGCTTTCTTTATTGCAAGTTCTGTTTAATTAAGATTTTCTTATCTCCTGCTATGTTAATAGCTTGCTAGACCCTGCAAGAGCCTCCTGTATGTGATTAAAGTTCAATTTAGAGATTGAGATACAATTATTTAAGGTAAATTACATCTGTTTGAAAGTGAAACCAGTTTTTTTTTTCATGCAGGCTCTGTCAATCATAGCCAGGGGACGTATGGCTAGGGCTGCATAAACAGAAACAAAGTGATTTACCTCCTAAATGACAGTGAATTGAGCAGTGAAATTGCTGGGGAATGATCTATACACTAAAACTGCTTTATTTAGCTAAAGTAATTTAGGTGACTATAGTGTTCCTTTAATAAGCCTATATCTTTTAGAATTCAATTTTTGTGCAAATCTACTATTTAACTGTCGTATCATACAGGATAGGCTCCATCTTGTGGATACTATTTAGATCTACAACAGGATTCTAGGTAATGATGCTAGCATACAAGGTAGACAAAATATCAAGAGATATTTTTATTTTATTATTTATATAGCGCCATTGTGTGACTTCCACAGATAAAAAGGGTGACTAACTGAAACAAAATCAAAAGAACTAAAATAAAATACACTTTTTCTTTATTCATAACATATACTTGTTACCAATGGGTTTTATATACGGTTTCAGATTGTTATGTAGTAAATGTATCTCTACAGTTACATTGTGACGTGACATAGTACTTTTTTTGGTTCTATAAAACTAAATGATAGATTACAAACTGCATATCTCATGTAACACTGATGTTTGTTTCCTCATTCACTGACTGCTGCAGTAAATTAAACAAGTGACTATAGGAGAATTTCTTTGTCCTGTTTAAATGTATTTCCCGTAACAATCTGATTCTCTCTTAAATGCAATTCGTTTCCCACTGAGAATGATTAAATTCCCTTAAAAGTTGATAAACATTTGCAAGCCGTCAATGCAGTCTGGTGCTGCTCTGTGCCTGCTCTACCACATGGAACCAATCAATTAATAACTTTATTTCGATATAGTCAAATGATTTACTATGAAACCAACCTCACACAAGTCTTCTTTGCACAGAGGACACTTAGGGTTGTGATCCAGACATCGCTCAAGACATTTTAAGCAGTACGTGTGCCCACAGGGTGTAGTAACTGGTTCATACATCAACCTGCAGCCAAAAGAGAGAGAGGAGAAGGGAACAATATCTTGCAACAAGAAAGGGAATGAGGATAACATAAATCACTAAACTAGGAATTGTGGGGAAAATTTAAGGGAATTGGTAACAACTACAAGTCTGTTCGTCCACCCATTGTAAAGCGCTGCGGAATTTGACGGCGCTCTATAAATATCATAAATTAATTCAATTAACGTAAATGTTTCAGATATCACTATTACTTACCTTTAATCCACAGTCACCATGTCCGCAGCTCTGTTAGTGCCCATGGTGTAAAGTATTGGCTCTGCTTGGGGACATTTCCCCTAGAAGGACAATTTTCCTTAATGTAACTTTATTACCAATGCAATGGTCACTGAACAGAGTCACTTCATTCCTATACTCCTCCAGCCAGAGATAGAAGTGCTGGTTAGGGAGCGAGTACAGCGAACACACAGCGAGCGCTGTGGTTGCTTTGCTGAAGAGAAGGAGAACCACCTGTAAGAAGGTTCTCCTGCTTTCCCTCATCAGTCAGTTCTTCAACATTGAGGTCTATGCTGACTCAATGACAAAGATTTGATTGGCAGGTAGTGGGGAGACACCTATATTTCTGTAGATTTTTCCAAAATCCATTTCCTAGCATTCCTGCTAGCACACGGTATAGATGGAATTAAATTTACTTTTAAATTAACAGGTACATTTTAAAGGTCCGCATCAAGAGTTGCAGTCTAGCTTTAGTTAGCTGGAGTTATTGTTGCCTAAGCCTCCTCTAAGGAAAGTTACTTAATCTCTATAAATATAATTTCTATGTTACTGGACAACTATTAGACTACCAGGATTATTTGGGGGGAAAAAAAGGGAATCTATGTGAATACTATTATATCTAACAGAAACAAAATGATACCTCATGCAGAGGGAACAGTCCAGGTCAGAGGAGTCCACATATGGAGAAACAGATATAACATTGTCTGCTTTGTCAGTCACTGGCACATCTGCTGGGAAAAAGTAAAAAAAAATATATTCAGTATAATTTATGGTAAAAAATAGAGCTAAAGGAAATTTACCTCTGTTTGCAATTAAGTAGTACTCATTATGTAGTATTCTAAGTATACTCATAGAATACAAAAAAGGTGCCATGTGGTGTAACTGTATTTTGTGTGTGTGTGTGTGCGCACTGCTCCCTTATCTGTATTTTGTATATATTTTGCACTTCAAAATGACACTATGGTCACCAAAACAACTGTAGCTTAATGAAGCAGTTCTTGTGTATAGATCACACCTATGACGTTTCACTGTTCAATTAACTGCCATTAGGAGTTAAAGGGACACTATAGTCACCTGAACAACTTTAGCTTAATGAGGTTGTTCAGGTGAGAACTATAGCTCCCTGCAGCCTCTCTCATGTAAACACTGTATTTTCTCAGTTTACATTGAAAGCTAGGAACACCTCCAGTTGCAGTCACTCAGAGTGAACCAGAGGGACTTCGGAGTAAATGGAGGCATAATATGCCTCCATCCACTCAGATCTGCTGTCAGCAGAGCACAGGGCGGCTCTGTGCACAACATCCTGTGATTCAGTATCTCCTCCCACTGTACGCAGACACTGAACTTTCCTCATAGAGATTCATTGATTCAATTCATCTCTATGAGGAGATTCTGATTGGCCAGGGCTGTGTTTGAATCATGCTGGCTCTGCCCCTGATCTGCCTCTTTGTCAGTCTCAGCCAATCCTATGGGGAAGCACTGTGATTGGATCAGGCTACCACACGTCGACAGACTAATTGTTTTTCTGAGTCTAACAGCATGCAGATGTACAGCTTCAGGCTTGAATACAGTAAGATTTTTACTATATTTATGGAGGTATGAGGTGCCCAGGGGGGCTAGATGGTGGTGTTAACACTATAGGGTCAGGAATACATGTTTGTGTTCCTGACTCTATAGTGATCCTTTAAATTACTTTTGTTTCTGTTTATGCGGCAATAGCCACACCTCTGCTGGCTGTGACTGACACAGCCTGCAAGACAACAAAATGGTTTTATTTTCAATCAGATGCAACTTACTTTAAACGTTGTGATGTCCTACTCTGTAAATTGAACTTTAATTACATACAATAGACACTTGCAGGAGTCTAGCAAGCTATTAACAGAATAGGAGATAAGTAATTCTAAATTAAACAGAATTTGCAATAAAGGAAGTATAAACATTAGATGACTCTTTACATGAAGTGTTTCGGAAGGCTGTGTAAGTCACATGCAGGGAGGTGTGCACTGGACTGCAAAAAAACATAATTTAACTCATAAATGGCAGAGAATTGAGAAGGGAGACTGCAAGGGCATGATCTATACACCAAAACCGCTTCATTAAGTTAAAGTAGTTTTGCGACTATAGTGTCCTTTTAAGACAAATCCACTACTGAGAAATGCTTGTTCATTTTTTATGTATACATGGAATCCAGAAGAGATTTCTTTTGGGCTAAGCACCCCACCCATCCACTATAGGTGCCACTTTGGAGGTGGACACAGCAAAGCATACATTGAGTAGAGTCTCTGGAAGCAGTTTAAGCAGTAAGTATTGCAGTTAGCAACTTGGTCTCCCGTGTTAAAGTTAGTGTAGGACCCACTGATAATGGGGTACTGTGACTCAGTGGACACAACATAGCCATATGGTTTAACTGAATTCCCATATTTGTTTGCCATAGGGGATTTTAAGTAGCCTTGTAAAATGTGAAATGTTATTTGTGTGTGCGCGTGTGTTTGCTGTTCCCTAATCTGTATTTTGTATACATTTTGGTCTTGATGGCAGCAACAGTACTGAGAATGCATGTTCCAGGTGTGCCCCTTTGTATACAAAAAGGTGGGCAGCCATGGAGAAAAGTGGCCACCCAAGGAAAGGTAGGAAAATATGGGATTGAGAGAGAGTAGTGGGATTGGAATATAGTAGGCACACTTGAATGGTTTATTATCTTTAATGGACGCTCACCTCTTCTCTGGATCTTAGAAGGCACCACTGTAAGCTTAGATTTCTCTGTCTCATCTGAGCTCAGTTTTCTTTTCAGAGAAATGCATTTTGATGGGATGGTTGTCTCTGCCACAGAGACCTGCCAGATACTGTTATTCCCTGGACTCCGGAATGACTCCTTCCCTGTATTGCAATCACTGGACACTTTGTGTTCTGAAACCATCGGAAGAATCTCTTTTTCCAAGTTCACCTTTGCAATGAGAAAAAAACAAAAACTGTTTTTGCTTTTTTGATTATGACATTAATGTACATTAAGATTTAATAAGAATTAATTAGAAGGATATGGAAATCATCCAAATAAACGAATCAAAGATCAATAACTGATAGCATATCTAAAATAAATGTAATAAAGCAGTTTAGAGAATTTTAATGCTTAAAACAGCGAGGTGATCGAAGCTTTGGAGGAAACCTCCTTGTGACCCTTGGCCCAGGTGGGCAGGCAGTGGTCATTGCTGGCATAGGAGTGCATGCTTTAACCAGGATTGGCCCGCTTCGTCTCTGCCTCCCCATCTCCCGTGGGCAGAGGGGGCCTGGCGAGGTGCCTCTCTTGCCGTTTCCCCTGTATCCGCCATGCTTATAGGCCTCAGTGGCTGGGCAATCGAAACCAAAGCATATAACCACATGACTGGTATCATCTTGTAGGTCTCGGTGTCCCAGATCGATTGGAAGCCAAAAGAAGTTGGGTCTTAACCTCTGCTCAGCGGGAATTGGTACTTTGTGCGATAAGATGCAGGAGCAGCAGTAACGTGTGTCTGCACCGCTCTGCAGTCAGGTCCGCCCCTCCATTTTATTTGAAATTTGAAATTGAAATTGGCACTTTTTTAAACTTAAAGCTAACAACAAGCTGAAGTGTTTTAGTGACTGGACTTTACCTTTAAAGTGTATGGGGGTATATTATCCTGACCGGGCCTATAGCAATCAGAAACTAAGTACCGTATGGGGTGTGAGAGGGGTGCTTTTCTGGAGTAGAATATTAATAAAGACAGTACTGGCTTAATCAAATAGTGCTACAGAATTTAAGGGTTAATTCATTTCAATTTACAGAAAGTTTTATATCTAAATAATAATATATAATATCAGCAATGAGAAATAGCGCTAAACAGTAAAATAACTAAATAAAACATACTTTGTTTAACCTCTGTAGATTGCTGCACGGCATGGCCAAACTCAACGGGTCAA
Source organism: Pelobates cultripes (assembly GCA_933207985.1). Classification (NCBI taxonomy): domain Eukaryota; kingdom Metazoa; phylum Chordata; class Amphibia; order Anura; family Pelobatidae; genus Pelobates; species Pelobates cultripes. The sequence goes on along the minus strand of OW240920.1, from coordinate 42,687,224 downwards.
CATTTCCTTTTACTCTGAATGGATGTGGAATCACCTGCAAGAGGTCCGGCAAGCCTTCTTGACAGTTTTCTGGATTTAATAAAGTAAGCAGCAGCTGTGTGTACAATAAGGCAGAACATGCAGTCGTCAACACTTACATGAATTTTATTTCAACTATTACACAATTAACAAACATTATGAACAAATCACTGTGGCTGACTTTAGTACATTATATTTTAAATCTGATCTACACTGGGATCCTGCAAACATTCAATAGGAAATTTGTTGAAAAGCTGCACCCAAGAAAATATGCTCGAGAATCCCTACTGCCAACTCTGTGGCATGGAGTTCATCCTTTTATTCAGCTCCAGAATCTGGTGATTTCAAAGGAAACTCAACACAACAGAATTCTGAGCAACTGAACAGTTTAAAGTTGTGTCAGTTCTCATTACTGCGTTCATCATGATTGCACTTAACTATTATTGCTAAGATTAAAGGGTAATGATAACACATATTTACGATTCTTTATCCTCAGACTATTTTGTTTGGTTTGCGTAGGAAGAAGAATTCTTCTGATTGTTTATGTTTAGGCATGTTTGAAACACATTTACAAGTCACAATTCTGGGTTAGATAGAAGAAACAATAAAGGAGACTAGTTTTCAAAAAATGAAAACAGTTTTTATCTCAAAGTGAGTATATAGTAGACAGTGTAGCCGGATTAGTCCAGTACAGATGGAATTAGTATCTTTTAATACCTTTTTTTATTGTACTAAGTTTCTAAGTTTGGAATGACAAGCTTTCAAGAGAACCTCCCTTTCTCAAGTCTCAAAAATGCTTCAGGCTTGAGAAAGGGAGGTTCTCATCAAAGGTTATCCTCCCAAAATTCGGTTAATATTAATAATTTCACATTACCTTCTGGGCCTCTAATTTTGCGGTCTTGTTGTCTGTGTCTAGTGCAATGCAGAAAAGGAATTCTCTCAAAGCATAATCTGTTTTCCCCAAGCTCGTCAGTGCCTTGGCCTTCATCAAATGACTCTAAAAAGAAAAAGAAACAAGCACACAAAATAGCAAACACACACTGGTTAGAATTAATTTACATTAGGTTGACCTAAAAACAAGATACCCCAGATAACTCACGTGCATTAGGTCACAAAAATAAAAGCAATTTTCTTTTACTTTCCCCCAAGTCAAAAGCTAATATAGTGTGGTCCGTTAGAATATCTTTCTATAATATTTACATGATTAGTATACAAATATATATGTATATAGTCACTGTCATAACTCTGAACATTTTGTAATTGTTTTCAATAAATCTGTCCCCATATGTGTTATGCGTGTTTTTATTTTTATACAATACATTTCTGAATATGTTAAACATTTGTTATATAAAGTGGTCAATACTGATTTATGGCGAGTAAACATTCCGCTGAGAAACGTACTTTGACCCAACACGGCTGCAGCCTGCATGCGGTTTCCGCGTCTTGCAACGCACATTCATAAGCCTTCAAGCTGAAGTGAATCATGGACCGGTTGCTGTACAGTAAATGGTCACAGGACACTGGAATAAAAGCAAAATATGACTCAATTAAAACTAGTCTTTACTTGCAAGCACTTGACTTGCTTTTCCTTAAAGTTCATATGTAAATTGTGTTTTGTAACAGTATTTGTACCTGAGGCAAACGTCAAGGAAAGGCAATTTATTGCAATTTACTTGCTGTGCTGTTGACATTGGCCAAAGAATGCAACTTAGTTAACCTTTGCAGGGCCATACACATAACGCAAAACAGGGAGCGTGCATTCAAGTTCGTACATAATGTCTTCGAACATGCCAGAGAGTGCATCAGTGTGCCAGAGGCCTCATGGCTTTGTCACACACACAGTGGAGGTGCAGCTATGATAAATTAGTTTTTTTTTTTTCAAGTATCTCTGCTGAATTGGCATCACTGTTTCTCCTGGCTTACCTTTGCTACACGAGGCAGCCATTTTTTAAAATTTGTTTTGGTCAGAAGCACCGTTTATCCAAACAGAGCCATAGCAGGTAACCAAGACAAACCTGATGTCCAGTGACAGGCATTGCAAAAATGTATGCTAAGGTGGTTTCAGCTGTTCAAATTGTACATAGTTTTGACACAAACATGGACGTTCAGACCAGTGAGGACGTCAAAATGTCCCCACAGAGTAATAATAAGCCTTGATATGAGTGGAAAATAGGTACTTACTTATATGTATGAATTACAAAATAATACACACAAAGGCTATACTTTTTTATTTTTTTTATATAATAAAAAATTATGACAACGTCCCTTGAATGATGCTAGCATATTGAATTGTATAGCTGTTGACAAAGTGAAATTTCTTCATAAACGAAAAAAGAAAAAAACAGAGCCATTTACCAAAGAAAAAAAAGAAAAAATACTTATAGATATTTTAAGCCTTGTTGTCAAACAAAAATGTATTTTTTTCTTGATAGGTCTACTTTAAACTGAGCATGTAACCCTTAGCAGTTAAGCTAAAAGGAAATTAGATTCTCAGCTGGGAGAAGAAAGATATGAAGTTACATAATGTATTGCCTTTTTAGAATTCACTGCTTCATTTTAATAATATGTTAACTAGGACAAGGGCCCTCATGTGGCCCAAAAATCTCATTTACTGCACCTAAATCCACAGTAATCTTACACTATTAATGGCATTATGAGAACATATGTTCATTAAATGCTAATTATAATTTGTCCATAACAGGGTAAAGTCATCAGGGAGCCAATATGTAGTACCAGCTGCATAATTAAGCAGGTTTGATAGTGTGACATTAAACTAAAATGTATTAAGCAGGATGTGCTTTGTTTAATACAATATACACTACATTACACTTGCTCTAAGTACTCTATTCCAACACTTGCCAAGATGCAATTTATTCACATTTTAGAACTGAAATAATAAAAAGATCAGACAAAGAATAGCTTCACGTATACTATTTTATAAATGTTATTACATGAATGAGTAATCTTCAATTATGGTCTGGAATTTAATTGGTTATGTAAATAATTAAATGCAGACAGTTTCCAAAGGTGTTATTTTGGGGCAGGAGACAGACTCTATTAGTTCTATGTTGTGCTACTAGAATTGGAAGCGATAGATCAATGGAAAACAAACCTTTGAAAAGTGTTGGCTTTACTACTGGCAACATATACAAAAAGGAAAATTATTGTCCCTTTAAATGATTTACATATAGTGGTGACAAATTGATATGGACTCATAAATTAACCCATTACATCTTTTGAAATTGCGATACAACGACTCCTGTATTTGGGCAAAACATTCTGACTGAAATCCCAATGTTCTATACTGACACTAAATGTGGTGTCATTGAGAGTCACTCAGTATTAGTGACTAGACCCCAATAAAATAGGACTGTCTGCGATCCTTTATTTCCTGTTAAAGCGACTGTCACTTTGCATATAGTGTCTTTAAATGTTTTAAATTCAACATTATTTTGTTCAGTTATACATAAGGTAAAGTAGAGACCACTTGGGACAAATGGAATGAAATAGAAGAGTGGGACAAGAATGTGATCTGCTGATTAAAAACAGGAACACAATTTGGGAGTGATGGGAAGGGAAAAACAATATGCAGAGAGAGGTGACAGATACAAAGTAGGTCATGATGTTAAGGAAGAAAACAATCATGATCTATTAGGAAAGGGTGAAACGGGGTCATGACACATGTAGAAAAGATTCAAGAACAATGTGAGTAGAGGAGAGAAAGGCAATAGGATGTGTCAGAGAATGGAAATGAGGCACACGAATGTTGGGTGAGAGGAAGGGGTCAATGAGGACACAAATAAAGGAAGTCCAAAACTTGATCTGCATGGGCTGTACACACAGGGACATAATGGCTAGAAAGTGAGAGACATCACTATGAAATGTAGAGTTGGCCAAATACAGGGACCTGATAAATATGGAGGGATAGGAGTATGATCTGATCTAATGGCTGGGAAGGGGGGGAGGTGGGGGGGGGGAAGGACAAGGCCATGATGATACAATTACAATTGTTTTATAGCGCCAAGATATTCCGCAGTGCTGTACAATTTGAAACAAGACAAACATTTAGTTCTAAAAAAAACACGTATGACGTACAGGAACAATAGGTTTATAGAACCCTGTTAAAATGAGCTAACAATTAGATACTGTATGAGGTGTACTAAATGTTGGGTTTCATAACTGCAGACACAAGACCTGTATGTAACATCTCCGGTCTTCTATATAGGACATTTGCCTGTGGCTGTTTATGGCCATTTAGTTTGCCAAAAAAGTATATTTCTTATTTTTCCTAGGCATGAGTTTGACAACTTGTGTCGCATTGATCTATTCTGTATAATAGTTCTACAGATTTGATACAATCATTTACATTCTTGGTTGCCAAAGCTAGGTAATCGGGCATCTATAAAATTATCTGAATCAAAACCAACAACATTCTAGGTTACAACATAATAAAAACTGTGCTATACAATCCGTAGTGTATTCACACAATCTATTTGCAAGTTTACACTAGTCTCTCCTTCTTTAAAATGACGCACTGAATTCAATATAAAAACAGCTGTTGTAATCCATCACAAAAGCACATTAAAAAAACACATTGCACAATTAGCTATAAAGTAACCGTTTATCCAAACATACCTAAAAGTGTTCTGCATATATGATTAATTAGATCTCTTTACTAGAACACAAATTAATACACAAACACACATATATAAAATGTAGTTTAATAATTTCTCCCACTTTGAATATATCATTGGTCATTCAAACGTTAATCGCTTGAGGCTCACATATTTGTTAACTCATTTCTGTGTTGCAGATAGGAAACAACAGATTATATTTGAGGAAGGAGAAATTGTTAAACTCTCTGCAGGGTAACAAACAGTGTTGGGACTTTAACATTCTGATACACTTATCTGTATTTAAATCATACCTCTCGACTTCCCATCTTGGAGAGACAGACAATATTGTGGGCTGAACTGTCTATATCTCAATCAGGAGGTCTCTCTTTTTTAGGAATTCCAAATTATTTATTTGTGTAAGAGTGTTTATTAGAGCTCCACAGCAATAAAACTAACAGTGACTATTTACTAAAGTGTGAAATGCAGCGACATTACAAATCTTAGGCCAAAGTAAATCAACTGAAAACTTTCCCCATTTGGATATTTCGACGTAAAATTTGAAAATCACTTTGAATTCTGATGCGTCACATAAACTTCAGCAGACATGTCTAGAAAACAGACACTTTGTTCTGGTTCTAAATGATATTTCCAATTACATAAATAGTTACTAGGTCATAAAATGAACACTATGTCCTGGGATAAGCACATCAAGAGTACTTTAAAATTACAAATATTTATATATAGCACCGACATATGTGCTGCTGTAATATGGGATAAACACAGAGTATTATTCAATTATCTCCAAATTCTAGAGAACTGATTTCCAAATGGCAAGATTCAGGCTAAAATGGCCTAGTTGTATATGTTTTGGTCTTGTTTTTTCTAAATGTTACCCTTTAGCTTACAGTTAGCTAAAAATCAGAGTTCATTGAATAAACCTCATTTAATGTCACACAAGCAAACACTACAACTCAACAGGCCAAAATGTTAGACATGTGGGATGCATTTATTAGAACAAGGAGCTTTATCAACCCCAGCCATCCAAAAACGAGCCCATTAATTCAATCTGGGTGTGCAAAGAGTTTTAGAGCAAAAAAGGTTTATATAATATATTTAAAAGTCACATTCCTTCCTGGATGGGACACCAAATGAACGACCCATATATGTTTTACTTTTCACTGGTTACACAACCATCCTACCAGGAGGGGGAGGAAGGATGGCTAGCAGACAGTGTAGCATTCATAGTTATACAACTGTGCTCTGGTGACCTACTTTCTCAACATAGCTACACTTTCAAACAGAGCTGACAGGTCAGGAGCGCAGTATTAATAGTCTGGGAACAAATCTGACAGAAATATAACATAACCAGTCAACAGGAAGACTGCTGACATTAAAAGCTAAAATTGAGCTAGAAAAGAAGGGAGTGTTTATCAATACACAGCTTGAATATGGATAATGATAATTATGTTCAAGAAAGAAATTATATTATATTAATATTATTATGTAGTTACAATGAATCAGAACACATATAATGTATCAGAAGAACCATTTATTGCAGTGGCATCTGATAAAAAATATTAATAAATCTAAACAAAAATGCAATTTCTGTGTTGATAGCACAAAAAGGTATCACTACCTGAAAACAAAAATAGAAGCTCTGGATGTTTTTACATAAGCCAAACTCATGAAAATTAGCATCTGCAATACAGGACTATGAGCATGTTAGTGAACTTTAAGATGCCTATTTTTATAATGAGATATGAAATACAAACACATTGTAGCCCTGTCCCATCATATGTTTTACAGAAACTGTGATTAATATTGTATGTGTTTATTTATGCCCAATGACGTACTTCTAGCTATATATGTGAGGACTACAATTCACCTCTGGATAATGTCTAAAATCAGTTTAGCTATTTCACTCTTTTTTTGTTATCTGAATCTCCATCTATATTAAAACACATTTTGTGGTTTTTGATATATAAATTATAAAGAGAAATATTTCTAAAAAAGTATTAAAGTGTGTAACTGTATATATTACCAAACTCGATAGTAATTACATATACATTTCAAAACAGGGTGCTTAAACGATAGAAACCAAAATAGTGACATATTGCAGGTTTTCCCAGATTATCCTAAAGGTTTAAAACTATACAAGGAGGGGTGATAGATGCTGTTTAACCCTACAGATGCTACATAATGTTTTATTTATTCAGTGGTCCAAAATAACCAACTCTATTCCAGACAACCTTTGCCACTGCATCTATCCTGGGTGATAGGGATTGACAAAGTGGCTCAGTGATACAAAAAGGTAAATTAAATGTTATGGCCAGGCAACCTTTTCTAGTGTAGCCGCTAGGGATTGCAGTCATTAAAGGCTAGGGAAGCAGAAGTTGCTTATCACAATCTATAGGCATCCACAAGTTATTACCTATATCGATAGCTTGATTGTATTTCCCCAGAGCTTCTTGCAGTTTGCCCTCCTTGAACAGGGCATTGCCCTCCTGTCTGAGTTTCCTTGCCTGGACCTCCTTGGGGAACCACTTGCACAAGATGTTGCTGAGGACCACATTGACCTTAAATTGATGTCCTGCATCCCCCTGGTCCAGGGTCACCCTGCACAGCTCACACTGATCCTTTCCTTTGTAGTCCTCCAGGCACTTCTTACAGTAGGTATGGCCACACACCAGGGTCACTGGCTCCCAGAGGAAGTCCCGGCATCCCTTGCAGCTCAGGATACCCCACTTGGATTCTCCTTGGGCATGGGGAAGCCCCTCTCTGGTCCTGATGCCATCTGCTAAGCAGGAAATCAGAGTCTTCAGCTGATCCGCTCCCACCTTCCTGTGCACAGCAGCCCTCTGGTACAAGTCACAGGCACCCTGCAGGTTGCCAGAGTATGCCAGGCATTCAGCCCTCCTCAGCAGCAATGCCCAGTCCACCCCCCCAGCCCTCTGCTCCTGCAGCTGCCTGCCATAGATATCACTGGCTAGCTGGAAGTTCTGGGCTTGGAATGCTTGTAAAGCAAACTCCAGCATCAGGCTAGTGTCTGCCTCCTGTTGGCTCATTCTGTGTGTGTCTCTCTCTGTGACTGCTGGTTATTAGATGGGGTTACAATGGGGGGTGGGGGCGCCAGTCTCAGCCGCCCCTACAGTCAGAGTGCAGAACCATTCCTGCAATACGGATAATAACACAAGCTTCTAGCCAAGTGTTATATAAAACGGCGTCACGAGACCCGCAGCGGCGCCTCCTATTGGCCGCCGAGCCTTCAAATTGTTACAAAACCTCACTTGGTTTTGTAACAAGGTTGCGAGTCTGTGTCATTGTCTATAATGAGAATGGGAGAGATCCCAGGAGAACACACAACAGGGCTAGGACAAATTACTCATACCGACACAGAGCTGCTGGTTAATGCACACTGTCTTTGTTTGATTTATAATATGTAACAGCTACAGCTTATTACATGGTGGTGGGAGTAGATGTTAATGTAGCAAATAGAATAAAAACCAGTGGATGGGGCTACATGAGGTGTGGAAGTCAGGAAGTGGGCAAGTAAGATAGGGAAGGATAAGGTGCAAACGACTGAGGAAAGGGGTATACAAAGTGACATGGGGAGGGAGAGGAAGGTACATATAGGCAGAGAGATGAGCAGGAAAGGAAAAGGTTAATACCTCCCAACATTTCAACTCGACAAAGAGGGACACTCATTTTAGGGGTGTGAGTGGGGGTCTGGACAGAGGCAGAGGTGTTCTGAGAAATGTTAGGTGACTTACTAACAATTTATCAAATTAAAATGTAATTTAGAACAAGAACAATGTAGTTTATTCACACAGACTGATTTCAAAACAGGTTTATTGTAGTTTAAAGACACATTACTGGGAGTATTATTGCTGTGGAGCTCTGTTACACACTCAGACACACCAACAGCATGGAGCTCCTAGAAGAGAAGGACATTCAAATAGAAAAAACGACAGAGGGATTTAGGCCCAAAATTGGGACACTTGGGAGGTATGGGTTAAAGAAATGACAAGCAATGTAATGGATGGAGCACAAGGTGGGTGCTCCCCAGGGTTCTGTTTTTTGCCCCTTTAATCACACTCTTTAATGATTTTCTTGGTGTTCTAATTAGTTCATTTGAATTCCAGAAACACTTTTATGTTGGCACCCAGATCTGCCTACCTTCTCCCAATTGCTTTCTTTCCCACTGCCTTTCCGCAATTTTAAGCTGGATAACTGTTCATTTCCCAAAAGTCCTCCTTTAATCATTACATGTCATTTTCTCTCAGTAAACAGTGCTACCGCCATCTTTACCTCAGAGGCCTACTGCCTTAGCTCTGATCTCCTTTACTCTCTTCACATCCAGAAAATCACCAAATATTGCTGCTTCCATCTTAGAGGAACACTTCAAGCACAATAATCATTGCACCCACTGTAGTGGTTGTGGTGCAAGGAGTGCCCTGACGTAAGCCACTGTAATAAGTCAAACTGTATTAAAACATTTTGACATCTTAGATGATTTCCCTGGGCGCATGCGCAGAGTCCAGTCTTATACTCTATGTTTCCGTAGCGCTAAGTATAGCTGAGTCTCTCAGACAATGAGTGTCTGGAGATGCTGCTTCCGATAGAGATGCATTGAGTCAATGCATCTCTAAGAGTAGATACGGACTAGCCCGCCAATGCTTTCCTATGAAGAAGCACTGTATTAGCGAAGATCATCAGTTATGGTGTGTCGATGTGCCAGGTAGACTAAAGGTGAGTATTACTACTAGACTGGGAGCCCTTAGCCTACATAGTGCAGGATCTAGTAAAGTTGCCAAACCACACAAACAATTTAACAAATTGATGGCACCAGAGCATTAAAGCAGCCAGTGGACTATATAGGTTACAGTGATTGCAGTGTTCATTGCTGATGTCAGAGGTAGTAAAGATGTTGCCCATGTTATAATCTACCTCCATGAATAATGAAACCTCTTTATTAGCCATACCATATTGCTCTCTATCCATAAAGAATGCTGTTGTCAGATCTATCATATTGGCATCCCATTTCTCCCACTATTCACCCCTCTGTGTCTTTACACCGGCTTCCTAGAGATTCTATAGAGAGGGTTATTAGAAGAGTGGCTGACCTGAATGGGTCCTGAATTGGCAACCTTTTATTGTTAGGCCTGAGTCCCCTAATATTTAGAGATAAAGAGAACACTCACTTATATCATTTGTGACATTACCACTTTAAGGCACCATATTTGGAGTACATTATGAAGCACAGTGTGAATCAGTGGCGGATCCAGAGCCTGATCTCGGGAGGGGCACTTGTAGATTATTTAAAGAAATAATCCAGACACAATAACCACTACAGCTCAGTGTAGTGGTTATGGTGTCAATAGTGCCGGGACCCCCTCCCACAGTAAGTAGTCAAACCGTTTAAAACAGTTTGACAACTTACCTGAGATCTGCTGGGAAATGGGGCTGTAGTAGGGCATAGGAACAGTGGTGTGTGTGTGAGTGGTGCAATGTGTAAGGGGTGCAGTGTGTGTGTGAAGGTTGTAGTGTGTGAGTGAGGGCGGCAGTGTATGTCAGGGATGCAGTGTATGTGTGGGACAGTATGTGTGTGTAACAGTTGCAGTTTGTGTGTATGAGGGGCAGTATGTGTGTATGGGGGAGCAGTGTGTGTGTATGAGGAGCAGTGTGTGTGTATGAGGGGCAGTTTGTGTGTATGGGGGCAGTTTGTGTGTATAGGGGACAGTTTGTGTGTATGGCGGGCAGTTTGTGTGTATGGTGGGCAGTGTGTGTGTGTATGGGGGGC
>OW240920.1:42577816-42676690 GCA_933207985.1 Pelobates cultripes | reverse complement strand
GGGGGCAGTGTGTGTGAATGGGGGGCAGTTTGTGTGTATTGGGGGGCAGTATTGGGGGTAATGTATGTGTGTGTGTGGCTTTTTTTTATTGTATATATTTTTTTATTTAATTAAAATAAATACATATTCTATGTCCCCCCTCCCTTCTTACCTTTATTTAGGAGGAGGGGGGACATATTTCGATCCCTGGTGGTCCGGTGGGGGATTCATTAGTGGTCCCAGTGGGGAGAGTGAACTCTAGCCCACGCTCCAGGGCTAGAGTTCACTCTCACGAGATTTGGAGCATTGCCGTGGTAACCGCGGCAACGCTCCAAATCTCGCGAGAGGAGGACCCGGAGGAGCTGCAGGCTGAGCTCCCGGGTCCTCCCTCTCCATCCCCTGCCGGCTGTCAGCACAGTGCCTGCGGACCGGGGAGGGAGATCTCTGATCTCCCTTCCAGTCCGCAGGCACATTGCAGGGCTAGCACCTGCATGTCCTGACAGGGGAGGGAGACCGGCGGATTTCTCGGGGGGGGCAATTGCCCCGTTGCCCCCCCCTGGATCCGCCACTGGTGTGAATGCATTGTTGTTGTAAGTGTAGGAGTACAAATGGTGCTTTAGTAGAGGCAGGGGAAAAAGAGGCTGTAGTGGATGCAGAGGAGGGATAGGGCTTTAGTGGGTGCAGGGAGTATAGGGGCTGTAGTAGGTACATGGGGTATAGGAACTGTAGTGGGCACATGGGGTGCATGGGCTGTAGAGGGGGCCTGGGGATAAGGGCTGTGGTGCTAAGGGCTGTAATGGATGCCTGGGGCAGGGACTGTAGTAAGCGGACTGTTGAGAGTGCATGGGGTAGGTGCTGCAGAATAAGCAGGGGGATAGTGGCTGCAGAAGAAGCAGGGAGGTTAGGGCTGTAGAGGGTAGGGGCTGCAGAGGGAGCAATGGAGTGGGGCTGCAGATGGAGTATGGGGGTAGGGGCTGCAGAGGGAGCAAGGGGGTAGGGACTGCAGAGGGTGCAGTGGGTATGGGGCTGCAAGAGGGTAGGAGCTGCCATGGGAGCAGGGGCTTCGGGGTGTTAGGGGCTGCTGACACAGCAGTGATTGCAGAGGAAGCAGGGGGTTAGGGGGCGTAGAGCGAGCACAGGGTTGGGGCTGCAGGAGAGTAGGGACTGCAGAAGGAGCAGAGGGGTAGGGGCTGCAGAAGGTGCAGAGGTACGGGCTGCAGAAGGTGCAGGGGGTTAGGAATGCAGAGAGGGATAGGGTGTAGGGACTGCAGAATGAGCAAGGGGGTATTGGGCTGCAAGGGGATAGAAGCTGTAGTAGGAGCAGGAGCTTCAGGGAGTTAGGGGCTGCAGTAGAAGCAGGGGAGTAGGGGCTGCAGAAGGAGCAGGGGGGTTGGAGTTGCAGAGAGTAGGGGCTGCAGAGGGTGTAGAGGCCTTTGGATGATAGGAGTTGGTGTAAAGGTATAGGGGTTTGGGGTATAAGTGCTGTGATGGGGCAGTAGTTTAATTTAAAAAAAAATTATTTAAAAAAATAAATCCTCCTCCCCAAGTCTTACCTCCCTGGTGGTGCCAAACTCCTCTTGTGAAGTTTCCTCACCGCCCCAGACATGCTGCCTCTAACTTTGCTAAGGGCAGCTCCGCACAGCAGCTCACACTGTGACTGATGATGTCACTTCCTACAGAACCAGCCGCACAAAGCTGGCCTGAGACAGGCACACTGTGGGGCAGCCCAGGGGGATCTTTGGGAATGCCCCTAAGCTTTCCCTCAGTGTGCCCTGCATGGGGAAGCAGATTTCTAGAAGCAGGGGCCCATGGAAGGCTGTGCGGGCCCCTTACTGAGTGCAGGCTGGCTGGGGAACTTGCTGAACTCTACAGCTCAGCCATTACTGCACTGCAGCCTCAGTTCCTGACGGATTTGCCCAAGTGCTCAGTCTGCCCCTGGACCCAATACTCATGCGCGGCAAGTGCTGCGATTGCATTAGGACACACCTATAGGAAGGCAGTGAATCAATGCTTTCCTATGGGGTTTTAGCTGATGCTCTATGTCCTCATGCCTGGCTTCATTGCCAACATGATGTCACTCCATTCCTTTACTCCCTAGCTGGCACTTGTAGTGCCAGCTAGAGAGCTTCCATAGCAACCACAGCGAATGCGCTGTGGTTGCTATGGGAGGAGAGCAGAGGGGCCCTTCTGCTGTGGGAGGTCTTTCCTGCTCTGCCTTGTCAGTCAGTGCCTCGGCATTGACTGGCAGCTGGGAGAAATAAAACTATTTTTAAATAGAGTTTTCTCCTAGTCTATACATTTGCTAGCAAAACTGCTAGCACAATCTATATATAAAATCTCAATCTAATGAGCACAACTTGTTTGGGGTATAACAGGTCCCATTTTAAACCTTATCTACTGTTGTACCTTTTTTTTATAGAACTCATTTGCTACTCCGATAGACTCTCCCAGGGCCGTCTTTAACGCGGGGCAAACGGGGCAGCTGCCCCGGGCCCAGTTTCTCTTGGGGGGCCCGAGGCACCTGCCCCGTGGGCCCCGCTGACCCCGGCGGGCGGGTGGCCGGTCGGGCAGGAAGGCGGGCGCGCGAGGGAGCACTCAGTGCTTCCTCTTCAGCTCCCTCACGCACCGCACTGATGCCGGAGCCGGCGCCGGCATCCCTACGCGGCGCGCTAGGGAGCTGAAGAGGAAGCACTGAGTGCTCCCTCGCGCGCCCGCCAGCACCACTGGACCCCAGGGAATCCCCCAGCACTCCAAAAGGTAAGGAGGCTGGGGGGATTACATTTTTTAAAAAAATGTGTGTTTGTGTGTATGTGTGTGTTAGTGTATGTGTTTGTGTGTTAGTGTATGTGTGTGTTAGTGTGTGTGTGTGTTTGTGTGTTAGTGTTTGTGTGTTAGTGTATGTGTGTTTGTGTGTTAGTGTATGTATGTGTGTGTTTATGTGTGTTAGTGTGTGTGTTTGTGTGTTATTGTGTGTGTGTATGTGTGTTAGTGTATGTGTGTTAGTGTGTGTGTGTGTTAGTGTGTGTTAGTGTGTGTGTTAGTGTGTTAGTGTATGTGTGTGTTAGTGTATGTGTGTGTGTGTCAGCATGTCTGTGTGTGTGTCAGTATGTCTGTGTGTGTGTGTCAGTATATATGTGTGTGTATATCTGTGTGTGTCAGTATGTGTATGTGTCAGTATGTCTGTCAGTGCGTCAGTATGTCTGTTAGTGCATGTGTATGCATGTGTCAGTATATCTGTCTGTGTGCCAGTATGTCTGTGTGTGTGTGTGTCAGTGTCTGTGTGTGTCAGTGTATGTGCCTGTGTGTGTGTGTGTCAGTATTTCTCAGTGTATGTGGGTGTCAGTATATCTGTCAGTGTGTGGGTGTCAGTATGTTGATCAGTGTATGTGTCTGTGTGTGTGTGTCAGTATGTCGGTATATGTGTCTGTGTGTCAGTATGTCTGTATATGTGCCTGTGTCAGTATGTCTGTCAGTACGTCTACCAGTGTATGTGTCTGTGTGTGTGTCAATATATGTACCTGTGTCAGTGTGTCTGTCAGTGTATGTGCCTGTTTATCTGTATGTAGTCAGTGTATGTATCTGTGTATCTGCTTGTGCGTCAGAGTGTGTACCTGTGCATCTGAGCCGCAACTTTAAATACAAATACACCCCTCCATTCAAACTTCAACACTACATATAAAACACACTCCTGCATTGAAACGTCAACACTACATACAAGCACACTCCTACATTCAAAAACAAACACTACACATAAATGCACACTTGCATTCAAACTCCAGTACCACATACAAACACATTCACACAAACATACTCCATACAAACACATGCTTACATTCAAACATACTAACATGGCTCAGTGCTAAATACAACCCTGCAAGCATGGGAAATTGGTAGAGTCCCAGCTGTCAAAGCATTGTTGGAGTTGCACGACAGATGGGGTTCTACCTTTAGTCCAACCTTGCAATTGGGGGTCCCAATAAAATTCATTCTACTTTAGTACCGCCACTGCGTTGGGATGGATGCCGTGATTGCATACCAGGGAGTGAGGGGCGAGAGCGGCAGGGCACAGGGGGCCCAAGCAAACACTTGCCCAGGGTCCATTCGTTATTAAAGACGGCCCTGGACTCTCCCTCAGTTCCCGTTCGTTTCAGAAATCTTAAAATACATATTTCCTTAAGGCATATCTATTAAATATTACTTTGCTCCCACTAATCTTCTTCTATTCTTATTAAAACGTAATATTTAAAATATTTAAGGAAAAGTGACATAATTTACACAGATAACGTATTATTGTAAATACACCTTGTGATCAATTGTCAGTTTAACCAGGGCAATCTAATTGAGCTGTAGTGGTTATGGTGCCAGAAGTAACGAATCAAACCACTTTGAACAGTTAACTCTAATCTAGACCTTTATTCATATGGGGTACTGATGCTAGAGAGTCGGAATGCTTAGTACAGTAACAAGAGGTGGGATGCACATTTTGTGCTGACAATGGATATCCCCAGGCAGTACAGTTATGGGGGATGGAAGATGGGCATACGCACAAATGTGCCAGGAGTTTTTTTGTTTGTTTTTTCCTTGAATTTAGCTGATAGTACATAAAAAAAGGTTTACTTACTAAACTAGAAACTGTTAAGAGTTGATGAAGAAATTACACAGTTGGATGAAAATAGCAGATATATATATATATATATATATAAAAAAAAAAAGCTAAATTCTCCAATTTAAGCCAAAATATTTCAATTCTTTTTAAGCTCTTTACAATTGCCATTTAGTTAATAAACCTATAGTGAATTTAAGCCAAATTGAACAAACTGATTAGCCTTGAATTTTGACAATATTGATGTTTATGTGTCCCATAACAACCTATAGTAAAATATAAAATAATCATGATTTTAAAAAAATAAAAAAAGGAACCATTTTTTTTAACCTTATATAAGAAAAAAAAGTTTGGATTTAGAGCGTACATTCTAAGTATTACAACATACATAATATTGACAAAGAAAAGGCCCACACATGTTGGATGGTGATAAAACGTAACACGCCAGGCAGCTTGTTACATAGCCAGGGATGAATCTTATCTAACCAGCTACCTATTTAGCTCTGCAGGAAGAGATCATGTTACTAGTTACATAGTGCCAGAGGCTTGCTACGTAACAGTCATTATTATTTGGATGCAGGTAAGTACAGCATGTACAGGAGATGTTATTCAAACATTGCATGTAATCGCTGTGCATATATAATAAATATCCTCGTAAACCTATTGTCCTTGTAACATTTTGTAATTGTCTCATTTATTGTTACATTTCCCCCTTTTTCTAATATTGTAAAGCGCTTCAAAATCAGTTGGCCTTATATAAATGCCAAAAATAATAATAATAATAATAATAATAGTACTAAAAGCCTTGAGAATCTCCCATTCTAATGTCAGGTTTGTATTAGTTTTTTTTTCTTAATAAATTCAAATGACAGGCTTTACGTTATTCAAAATAGAGCTTTCAAAATGTAACCCATAGTTACCAAGTCCTGTAATTCAGTTGTGTCTATTTGACTTCCACCATGCATCAAGAGATTTATTCACTAACCAGTTAATTGTAGTGAACTGAAAAAAACAGGCTGATGGTTCTTTGTTCCATATGTTTTGGGGATGCTCCCATCTTACTCCCTTTTGGTCCACTGAAGGATATCATCTATGCTATGATTGGGGCATCATTGCCTCTTCTCCCAGAAGCTTAACTCCTGGATGTCTTCACCGACACAATTAAAGGATCTGTTATAACGATACATATTTTGATCACAGCAAAGACGTCTATAGCTTCTCTATGGAAAAATACAACATCCACATCAAAAGTGGCATGTAACCACCTTGCAAAGACTTGAATTTATGGGGAATGTCCTACTTAAAAAAAAATAATAATAATAATAATTTCAAAAAATATTGGAGGCATGCATTTCAATCACTCACAATCCATCCATAGGCGGATGTTAACCCCCAGGTCCATTTGATCTTTTCCTCTCCTATCCCACCCCTCCCATACTGAGCCTCTTTCTTTCTCTCCCCTATTTTCCCTTTGGTCTTTAACATGTAACAATTTGTTGCTACAGCCAAAAGTCTACTAAAAATACTAGAGTGAAAGGAGAAATCTTGGATGCATAATTGATTTTGATGAGGTGCCTACTTTCTCACTGTTACATGTCTGTCTGTTCAGGATTTTTATTTCATAATTTTTTATTAGTCCAAGTAAGTTGATTAGTTGATGCATATTATGATCACTTAAGGTAGATCTTAAAGGACCACTATAGGCACCCAGACCATTTCAGCTCATTGAAGTGGTCTGGGTGCCAGGTCCCTCTAGTTTTAACCCTGCAGCTGTAAACATAGCAGTTTCAGAGAAACTGCTATGTTTCACTAAGGGTTAATCCAGCCTCTAGTGGCTGTCTCACTGACAGCCGCTAGAGGCGCTTCTGCGCTTCTCACTGTGAAAATCACAGTGAGAAACACTGGACGTCCATAGGAAAGCATTGAGAAATGCTTTCCTATGGACTGTTTGAATGCGCATTCGGCTGACGTCGGCAGAGGGAGGAAAGCTCTCCAGCGCCGAGGGAGCCCAGCGCTGGAGAAAGGTAAGTGTTTAACCCCTTCAGTCCAGCGGGAGGGGCACCCTGAGGGTGGGGGGGACCTAAAGACCCTATAGTGCCAGGAAAACAAGTTTGTTTTTCCTGGCACTATAGTGGTCCTTTAATGCTCTAGGTCAGTGGTTCCCAACCTATTTTGGTACATGAGTACCCCTTGGCAGTCCATTTCCATAAATTGTACCCCTCACAATGTTTTTATATAATATAGTAGCTGTTATTTCAAATGTATACGTTTTTCTCTGTCCCAGTCTCTCCCTCCTTCTCCTCTCCCTCAGGCTATCCCTCCTCCTTCTCTGCCCCAGCCTTCCCCTGCCTCTACTCTGCCCTTGGTTTCCCTGCTCCTCCTTCATCAGCCACAGGCTATCCTTTGCTTTTTTTCTGCCCCATGCTCCCCTGCTTCTCCTCTGCCGAAGGCTCTCCTGCTCCAGTATCCTCTGCCCTAGGCTCTCCTGCCTCTGGCTCCCTTGCCCATTCTCTACCCTAGGCTCTCCCTGCTTCTCCTTCCTCTGTCCCAGGCTCTCCCTGTACTTCCTGTGCCCAGGCTCATCTTACTCCTTCTCTGCCCCAGGCTCTCCTCTGTCCCAAGCTCTCCTTGTTTTAATTCTGCCCCAGGCTCCCCTGCTTCTACTCTGCCCCAGACTCTCCTGCTCCATGCTCCTCTTCTACCCCTACCTCTCCTGCTTCAGCCTCCCCTGTTTTTCTACTACCGCAGGCTCCTATGTTCCTCCTCTGCCCCAGGCTCCCCTGCTCCTCCTCCACATCAGACACCAATGCTCCTCCTTTGCACCAGGTTTCCCTGCTTTTCTGCTGCCTAAGGCTCCTATGCGTCTCCTCTGTCCAAGACTCCCTTGCTTCTCCTCTGCTCCAGGGGATGGTGTGTGTGTGGTGGGGCATTGTGGGTGGAGGGTGACGGTGGGTAGGAAGGTGACAGTGTGTGGGAGGGTGACAGGGTGGGTGGCAGTGTTTGTGGTTGTGATAGTGTGGGGGGCAGTGTGTGGGGAGGGTGACAGTGTGGTGGACAGTATGTGGAGGAACAGTGTGTGTGGAGGGCGGCAATGTGAAAGACTAGGGGGGCAGTGTGACAGCATTGTATTTAGCACGAGACTGACCAGGCATTTGTCTTAAATATCACTTTCGGGGGCAGCCGCAAAAAACGTCACCTCCAAACGCCCTG
The DNA here is from genome assembly GCA_933207985.1 of Pelobates cultripes. Taxonomy (NCBI): domain Eukaryota; kingdom Metazoa; phylum Chordata; class Amphibia; order Anura; family Pelobatidae; genus Pelobates; species Pelobates cultripes. The sequence goes on along the minus strand of OW240920.1, from coordinate 42,668,898 downwards.
GCAGATGCCTTGTCAGCCCCTTGTCCTGGGGGGCCCAAGAGCTGGCCGGCTAGCCACCTTGGGTTCCCTGAGGCTTTCATCTGCTAATTATGCCGGCATCACTAAGCGGTACGCAAGCGAGCTGAGCAGGAAGATCAGAGCTCCCCCGTCGCCTCCATTGACAGCCGACCGCCCCCCAAAAGTGAAAGGATCCCCACTGGACCTAGGGAAATAGAGAATCCACTCCACCAATTTTAAAAAAGTAATAAATTGTGAGTGTATCAGTGTGTGTGTGTGTCTGTTAGTGAGCGTGCATGTTTGTCAGTGAAAGTGTATGTCTGTCTGTCAGTGTGTGTCTCTGTCAATGAGAGTGTGTGTATGTCTGTCAGTGTGTGTGTGTGTGTCAGTCAGTGAGTGTGTGTGTGTCGGTGTGTGTTTCTGACACTGAGTGTGTATGCATTTCTGTCAGTAAGTGTGCATGTGTGTCTGTCAGTGAGTATACGTGTGTCTCTCAGTGTGTGTGTCTGACTCTAATTGGGTGTGTGTTTGACACTGAGTGTGCGTTACTGTCAGTGAAAGTGTATGCATGTCTGTCAGTGAGTGTGCATGTGCGTCTTGTCAGTGAGTGTGTCTGTCAGTGAACACGTGTGTGTCAGTAAATGCATGTCTGTCAGCGAGTGTGTGTAAGTTTGTCAATTTGTATGTCTGTGACCGTGTATGTGTGTCTTTCAGTGAGTGTGTCTCAGTAAAAGTGTGTGTTTGTTAAACAGTGTACCTGTCAGTGAGTGTACGTCAGTGTCTTTATCAATGAGGGCGTGTGTCTGTCAAAGAGCCTGTTGGTTTTAAACAGCAAGCAAAATTTAGATTTGGGGGGAGAGGAGGGGTGAGTTTTGTCATGCCTAGCACAGCACAAAACCAAAGTATACCATTGTGGGGGAGGGCAGTTTTTTGGGATGGTGACAGTGTGGGGGACAATGTGTGAGGAGGGGGCAGTGTGACCATGTGGAAGGGCAGTGTGTGGGGCAGTGTTTGGGGATGGTGACAGTGTGTGGGGCAGTGTGACAGTTTGGGGGGTTGTGTTGTGAAGATGGGGGCAGTGTGACAGTGTGTGAGTGGGTGATAGTGTGGGGGGCAGTGTTTTGGGATAGAGACAATGTGGGGGTAGTGTGTAGGGAGGGAGCAGCTGTGTGGGGCGCAGTGAGTGAGTCAGTAGCAGTGCGGGAGGGCAATGTGTGGGGAGGGGCACAGTGTGACAGTGTGGGGGCAGTGTTTGGGGATGGGGCAGTGTGACAGTGTGTTAGAGGGCAGTGTGACAGTGTGTGAGATGGTGCAGTGTGACAGTGTGTTAGAGGGCAGTGTGACAGTGTATGAGATGGTGCAGTGTGACAATGTGTGAGGGGGGCAGTGTGACAGCGTGTGAGAGGGGGCAGTGTGACAGCGTGTGAGAGCGCAGTGTGACAGCGTGAGAGGGGGCAGTGTGACAGCGTGTGATAGGGCAGTGTGATAATGTGTGAGAGGGCAGTGTGACAGCGTGAGAGGGGGCACTGTTACAGCATGAGAGGGGGCAGTGTGACAGCGTGTGAGAGGGCAGTGTGACAGTGTATGAGGAGACAGTGTGACAGTGTGGGGGGCATTGTGTGAGTGAGAGTGTGGGGGGGCCATTACAGAAATATTTTGGTGTACCCCCTGGGAAGCTGAATTGTACGCCTGGGGGAACGCGTACCATGGGTTGGGAACCCCTGCTCTAGGTGATGCAGAGCCAGCTAATTAATGTTGACATTTCCAACCATGTTTAATTTGTTTTTTTTTTCTTATCTTCTTTGTATTTTTATAACAAACATACATTACATGTATGTGCCTCTATAGGTTATCTCTTGTACATAAGCAGAAAAAAAAAAGAAAAGAAAAAATAAGGCACAACACTTAACAAACAACATTAAACATGCCCCCGTGGTATGGATCAATGGAAGATAGAAGAGGCCTAGGCTTAATATGCTGATAAAGAATAAAAAACAAGTTAAATGTCAGATGGCTAAATTATCTTATGAGGATAGGAACAACCATTATATCATCATTATTCGTTCAATCCACTGCTCAGGTTTCTCTTGATTTAGTCTATCTATACCCATCTCGATTTTGCTCTGAAAAACTAACTGCTCCCTAACTGTTAGCCAGCACGGGCAATAACAGTCTCCCAATTTCTGGCTACAAGTAGTTTAGCGGCAGTCAGAAGATGGATAACAATAAACTAGTCTAGGCCAAAAATTGTATATAAATTGAAATGAAGTAGGAACAACTTAGGAATTGAAATTTTTTTTGAGTAGTTTTTGAATTTTAACATAGATTATATTCCAGAATAATTGGAGCGGTTGACACTCCCATCAGATATGGTAAAATTACCCTTTTGGGCTTGGCCTCTCCAGCATATGTCTGAGTAACTAGGATAAATCTTTGACAGTCTGATGGGAACTAAGTACCACCTGTTTAAAAGTATAAAGCGGGTTTCGGTTAGATTTAAACAATTAACATTCTTGTTAACCCATCTTAGCGATTCAGTCCAATCCCCCGTTTCAATTCTAATATTTAGATCATGTTCCCATTTTTTTTTTTTATCACCGGTCGGAAGAATGGGTCTGCTTCATTGGTTAACAGCTTTATGGAGTCAGCCACTAAACCCTTCAATTGTGATTTTTTTTAAAGCATTTTCTCTAAAAGTAGTATCTTTAGTGACTTCTCTGTACTCAAGTAGTCCTCCAAATAACTCTATTTAGAATATCTTTAAGGTAATTAAATAGTTCACTCTTCTAGAGTTGATAAATTCTAATTAAGGATGTGAAATCTTGGATTTTATTGTTCTTCAGTAGATTATGAATTTTTAATACACCCAAAGAAGTCCAGTTCCTTATATTTAGGTCTTCTATATTGTACGCTAAATAAGTAAGAGGCAGTTCAGCGATAATTTTATTCTTAAGATGACAGTCAACTTTAAATTTATCACAGGTCTCAGAGAGATTTTTAATTATTATACTATCCGAAGACCCGCTTTCTGGGTATTTTTTACCCTTTTGATCCGTCAACCAATAGATGGCCCCCAACAAATATGTCCCTATGAGTCTAGAGAAAAACATCTTGATCCTATACCAAGCTTCATTTTTTACCCCGTGTAATTTGGTGATAATGGCATGGAATAGGCTGCAGGCTGACCATATGGTCTTAAGCTGGGGCACCCCTAATCCTCCCTGATTACTTTTCAGGGCGAGACGGTTAACGTTAATACGAGGATGCTTACCTAGCCAGATGAATTTATCACATAAAGACTGGGCTAATTTTAACCAGCTGTCTGGACAATACACAGGAATCAAGTGAAAACGATAAAGCCATTTGGATAAAATATAAGACTCAATAATGTTAATTTGCCCCCACCAGGAGAACTCTCTATCTTTCCATTGTTTTCATTTTTTACCAGTATATTTTAAAAAATGCATTAAATTTACGTTACATTAAAAGGTGCATTAAGTTTAAATTGATGCAATGCATCTCTATGAGAAGATGCTGATTGGTGCGGTGAAGCACAGCGTTTTGCCACACATTGCGATGCTTTCCTATGGGAACTGAGTTGTCAGCCAAAGTGAAGAGCACACTCTTGTTACTTCAAAATGAGCAAGATAATGTAATTATTTTTTTACCGCTGTCCAATAGCATACATTCACAATTTCAGTCTAATTACGAAACTTTCCTTAATGGAGAATTAATTATTTTACCTATGCAATGCTTAGTGAATATTCCCCTTGACATACAGAGCTATAAATATATGCATTAACCTATAGCTGTATTGCATACTGAGACGTGGATTTAATAACATATATTATCCTGTATCTACAAATACCCGGACAGGTCTTCCTCGATGGTTTGTTGGTGGTGGGAGACGGGGGGGGGGTGGCGGGGCGAGGGAACAGGGGTGAAGCGCTACTTAAAGGCCCACAGGTGTAATTATTAGATCTGGAGATACCTTGATAACTCTCACCTGCAGTACCAGAGAGAAGGGGACTTGTCATAGATACAGGTAAATAAAGGGTTTTTAAAAAGCCTTTTTGCCTTAGTTAAGTTTTCCACGTCTGCAAGGGTTAAAAGCAAGAATTGTATCCCGTCTGCTATCTTGCAAGCACAACCTCCCTTTTCTCTCTCGCACAAGGTCAAGATAACCTTTGCATAGTTTAGAGAAGACGTAGTAGACATGCGCAGTAGATTTTCTGTAATACGTAATGTTATATGAGAAATTATACTTGTTGCACTGAACGTTTATGATTGGTTGATTTGTCTTCTGTTGGATACATCCCTATGAAAACTGTGTTTGTTTCATATATATACGCTGTACCCCCATTAAACAAGTTATAATTTTTCTGGAACTTCATAATGTCTGCATTAATTGTACAGAAAGATTAAGGAAAGCAGGATGTGTTAACGGCATAAGTCCATGGCAGCGTAAGGGTTACAGACCCTGTAAAATTCTTAGAGTCTAACATTCCTCAATATGTCAATGTAGTTGTACTGAAACATTGATTATATGCAAATGCACATCTGCACAAATCTGCTCTTTCGTTTATTTTGAAGTCCTATAAGTGCTCTCTTTTACGTTTGAGTGATAGTTTTCCGTTTTAAAGGGACACTCCAGGCACCCAGACCACTTCTGCCCATTGGAGTGGTCTGGGTGCCAATTCCCACTACTCTTAACCCTGCAAGTGTAATTATTGCAGTTTTTAATAAACTGCAATAATTACCTTGCAGAGTAGACAGCCACTAGAGGGCACCTTCTGGATCATAACACACACTATGTGAGGACCTCCAGCGTCGCTCATTTCCCCATAGGAAAGCATTGAAAAGCATTTTCAATGCTTTCCTATGGGGAGCTCTAATGCGCATTAGGTCTCCCCGGCCGGTGGGCGGGATCAGTCTCGCCCACCGGCCGACAAAACACAGGGAGGAGCGGCGGCAGAGGAAGAAATAGTGACGTGGGACATGTCGCTGCCTTTGGTAAGTAACTGAAGGGGTTTTCACCCCTTCAGCAACCGGGGATTGGGGAGTGGGAGGGAGAGGGAACCTGCAGTGCCAGGAAAACAGATTGTTTTCCTGGCACTGGAGTTTCCCTTTAAGGTTTTTTTCCCGCTTTCATATCTGTACACTATGCATTATGGGTCTAGTATAGAATTTATTTCCAGAGCTGCTTTTCCTGATGAAGTCAGTCCTGGGAGAAGAGCAGTGAAAGTCACACCCCCTCCCCTTAACATCATCAGGAGAGGACTGCCGACTCCACTAGGGAGAGAGATAAGTTAAAAAATCTGAGTCCCCAGCCAAAGGCTTTTCCTTTTTTTTGCAGGATGCGGACAGCCCTTGATTTAGGGCGGCCGGGGGGGACAATTGCCTCCCTGTCCCTCGTCCCAGCCTGCACCTGGAAAGAGTTAAGGAAATAAATAGGAGCGGTGTTGGAACATTTAGTCACCAATATTAGCTGGTCTTGCAATTAAATAAACCATTAAATCTTTAGATATTTTGAACTTTAAGAACTGAAGGGGAGAAAGAATTGCAGGTGCAGTTAGTTTTTAATCACTGAGCTCTTCCTTTCTTGAATTTCCCTTTTCCTCCTTTCTTTCCCTTTTACACAAGCTCTTATTCAAGGTTGGATCAGGGATAATAGACAGACTAAGATTTTAAGGGAACAGGGGAGGAAAAATATTTATGTTGGGGATAAAATCAGCCCGGGTCCTTTGTGGATGATGGATATTTGCCAACTCATTCAGAGCTCTGGAAATTGGAAATGAATAGCAGAGACGTGTTCAATAACCAATTCAAATTTTATTCATCCGTCAGTTATATTAATACCCCGTTTTTATAGCAGGATGTGAGGGGGAAAAATGAGCATATGGGCGTGGCAATGACATTGTTTTTCACAAGTTATGAGCAGCTGTTTCTTATTATAATTCTACGTTATATAACGCATGCATATTTGATCAAAACAAGATATTTACAAATACCAAAATCTTGGACAATTAACAAGAACATTTCGAAATCAGTATGGTCATTCTCGTAAATGATATTAGATAAATTCTTCCCAGAATCGAAGATACAATTCCAAATTTATTCTTGGTTCACATTAACCCTTATATGAACAGCTAGGATATTAAGCAAAATGGATATTCGTAGCTACAATTTATAATTATCCAAACAGGTTAAAGGGACACTATAGTCACCTGAACAACTTTAGCTTAATGAAGCAGTTTTGGTGTATAGAACATGCCCCTGCAGCCTCATTTAGGAGTTAAATCCCTTTGTTTATGAACCCTCGTCACACCTCCCTGCATGTGACTTGCACAGCCTTCCATAAACACTTCCTGTAAAGAGAGCCCTATTTAGGCTTTCTTTATTGCAAGTTCTGTTTAATGAAGATTTTCTTATCCCCTGCTATGTTAATAGCTTGCTAGACCCTGCAAGAGCCTCCTGTATGTGATTAAAGTTCAATTTAGAGATTGAGATACAATTATTTAAGGTAAATTACATCTGTTTGAAAGTGAAACCAGTTTTTTTTCTCATGCAGGCTCTGTCAATCATAGCCAGGGGAGGTGTGGCTAGGGCTGCATTAACAGAAACAAAAAGTGATTTAACTCCTAAATGACAGTGAATTGAGCAGTGAAAGGTGCAGGGGAATGATCTATACACTAAAACTGCTTTATTTAGCTAAAGTAATTTAGGTGACTATAGTGTTCCTTTAAGCAGAGAGTCCGTGGAGGTTCCTGCCAGCCAAATGTTCCTTTTTTTGGATCCCTTGGTGTTTGGTCGTCCGTGGTGAGAACAAACGTCTCCCAGGTCTCAGATCCCCGTAGTGACAAGATTCTCACTGTGCCCTCTTAACACCTCCAGCACCTGTGAATTGTTCCAAAGTGGTCTCACTGACCGTGACCTGCACTGCAACGATCTTTGCTGCAAACAGCTCCTCTCTTGAGCAGGGTCCAAATTTTCGCCAGCATCCTACATCAACCACGAGGTGCAACCTACATGCGTGATCTCGTCATCATTTCGCCCCTGTTTGTTCAGGATCTTATGTTGATCTATGTAAGATGTGAAAAAATAAAAACTGAAAAGGAAAAAAAAATTGAGCATTTAAAAGAGAAAAATAAATAGTAAAGAAATATATACTTTTTTGAGCAAATAACCAAGATGTGGATATTGTACACAATTTACAATTTAGTAAAATAAACCCACCTGTGGCTGAAATGTGAATCTACCAGGATCGAATAGTAACATGAAATGCAGTATATTTCTCAGCCCTTTGGTGCTAGGTAATTCCTCTGCATTGTCAGATTGAATTCAAGGTATTGATTTTGTTGTTCGTTACCTACATAATCTTTTTCCATTGTTCGTTCTTTATTTATTTTTTCATGGCTTTATATTTCTCAGCATTACAAAACGGTTTTAGTACCCTTACCGGTTGTTTCTAGATGATGTAATACATGGCTCTAAAATTCCACACGTCCACTGGCTATTGGTGTGGGAAACTTCACCCCTGTTGAGTGCGTCATGGCCCATCCATACTTGCAGTGGAGAGGTTAATTTATGCTCCACTAGAAGCCTAGGACTTTAATTTTTGAGCCCTGATGTCAGGCATGATTTAATAGCACTGTAATTAAAAGGGACAGTACAAGCACCACAACCACTAAAACCCCCTGTAACTTCCGTGATGCTTACTCCACCTACAAAAACGATTGGAGCTGTAACAAGGAATCTAACTTTAAGCCGACCCTACTTGCCAAAAAGGTTAGAGAAGATACTCCGCCAAAGATCATATATTTATGGGGAAGGCATTCTTTATAATTGCATGGAAAGATGGGGGAAGGAGTGGGTGGGCATTGTGGCTGCTCACTAACTCCTCAACTGTTAACCCACATATCAGGTGAAGGAAAGATCTTTGAAATTGTTTCTTCCATGTAATGACACATGCTTTTTATTGACAATTCTATCAGATAGTATACTTTGGCTTGGAAGCAATTAAGCTTTGTAACCATGTATACATTCTGATACATGTCTGTTCCTCTGGTACATCCATTCTATTTTAATTGGCATGGTGGGTGGTCCCTTTAGTTTATTTTCTATAAACTAAGGAAATAAACTAATTTATTATTTTTTATTTTTTTTTAGAGGGACTTATCTGTGTTTGACATATCTATTGGCACTTGTCAGACATTTTGGAAATGTAGTTGTCATATTATATGTGTTCCCCCATATGTAAGTTAGCAAGACCCATTAGTTCTCCCTTTGGTGAACCATTCTTAACTATGCTTTGGACAGATCACCATAGTTTGGTTAAAGTACAAGGATAGGAAAAGCGTAAACTGCGGTCTGTCAATTTGAAAGTGGCTGAATGAATTTTAATAGTCACACATGGGAGAATAAATAAGATACATTTTTTATTTTGAAATACGGTTGCTTTTATCCATCTATTTTAGGTCTTCACCATATAGGTAAAGAAGATCCTCTAGTCTAGACCACTGTAATAATTAACCCCTTAAAGACACATGACGGAAACATTCCGTCATGATTCCCTTTTATTTCTGAAGTTGTGTCCTTAAGGGGTTAAATTCACTCGTCCACGAGATGTACATTTTTGCATTGAACAAGTTTTGTCATTCTTTGCACCAACCCCATCTACCAGTAAACCTTTCTGTGGCAAGTGATTAAGCCTTATAACAAGTTTTAATATTGGTACCATAGATTTCAATGCAAAAAATTAATTTGGTGCTATAAATCACTTCTGCGGCTTTAGAATGGAATGAAGCTTTTAAATATATAGAACAAATGAGTCTTCAAATATGTCTGGGGAATATACAAGTATACATTAAAGATCAATAGGTAAACCAGGTGTTAAATACGGAGTACATTCCTAATGAAATAGAGCACTATTGAAACGACAGAATCAATCAGAAAAACTATACAGACAGAATATAAAATGTATACAGATATCATGCCCAGTTTATTAATGTTAAGCAATAGTAGATCCATATCATTGTTTAACTATAGCTGTGCATTGAAACGCAAACAGTGTGTCACAATGACTTTGTGAAAAATGACTTTGCAAAAAAAAATTTCTAATGCAACAAAAATATGTACAAACGTAATAGAACTTATAGAAATAAAGTGAAAGTCATAACCAGAGTTTTCAGGCCTAAAAGACCAGTCTGACAAATCAAACATATCTGACAATTTCCACACCATGTCATAAGTAAATAGGACAGTGCAGGGAGGATGTGCCATCCCATATCCTTTCATTCGCTGGAGGGATTCTTACTGTTCGTTTTTTTCCCCATGCGAATTAAGTACTGCAAAAGGCGTCATTTGATTTTGCATGTTTACATTTCCATAGGTAGAGTCTTGATACGAGATGAACTGAAGCTTGAGTATTATCCAATAAACAGTGAGGTGCAGTGTCAAAAAATGAACTGCAATATTTTGGCAAAAATAGGTTATGAGATGTTTCCAGTGCCAAGATTTTGTCCTACAACAACAATACACTATTTAGTGAATAAAACAGCATGTCTAAGCTGAACAGCAAAAGGCTTGCGCGGATGTCAGTAGTGGCAGGGAAAATGAGTTCAAGGGTCTATAAAATAATTGAAAAATATTTTTTTTAAGCAAGGAAGAGGGATGTGCCGAGTTAAGAACATGGGCAGCCTGCTTATAGACACATTTGGAACGGATATATGCACAGAAAAATGGATTACCGGAACCAAGTGAAAATAACTAGTTGTGCTTATAACTGAATATCTCTAGATCAGGTATATTCGGTCATTACAATGTGTGGATAATTAAATCACCTTGTTGCAAAGCTTTCTAGTTTAAAGAGGAAGTGGTGTGAACAGTTTACAAGGCACTGCCTAAGAATGGTGCTGCAAGCCAGAGTCTCGATGGCACACGTTTCCAGTTATGGTCCTCTCATAGTATTCAACCTTCTACTTGGATCACTATGTAAGTAATATGCTCATACGAGGAAATCGTTACACACACTCTTTTCTCAGATTTCACTGTATTTCTTCAGAAGAATTTGCACAAGGCTCAGTCCTGAATCTTGAGAATGCTCAGTTTTTCCAGATCATTCATTTCTTTCAGTATCAGGGCAACATTATACCTAAGTTCTTGGAACTTGGAAACTGAAACCTGGAAAAAAATAAGAAGCCGTATGATATATTGTAAAACCACATGTTTTTCTAAGCAAAAAATAAACAGGCTTGTTCACTAAAGATCGAATGGGCCAACACTATCTGGCTACATACAGGGCAATTCAGACTGCAAAATCCGGATGATGTTGATGGAATTCATCAACGTCTGGATTTTGTAACTCAAGCCCCAAACAGGCATGACTTTGGTCCAGATTTAACCCAGGCCAAACTAACTCTGGGCCGAATGTGGCAAATCCAGTCTCACAGAATTCAACACCTGATGTGGATTTTAAAAATACCAAAAATGTGCCAGTGGAATGAGCACTCCGTGTAGGGAAAGCTCTTTTAAAGGCTTCCCACGCTATGATGGCTATCGCTTCTCACTATTTGCAATATGACCAAGAGCGCTATGATTGGTTGGCTAGAAAGTCAAGTAAGAGAGAAGTGAGACTTGGCTGTCATAAAACTGATTGGTTGGTTTACTAGCCAGCCAATCAGAACACTCTTGGTTTAGTAGATAGATTATAGTAATATGGAGGCCTTATTGATACCCCACGTCTATTTTACTTTTTTAAAGCGGTTGCTGGCTGTAAGCATTGGCCAGCCGCCACATAATTAACCCTTGTGCTGACAAGGGTTTTTATTCATTTCTCTGTTGGCTACTAGTGCTGTCGGCAGGCAAATAGTTCTTCAAATCATCAATTCACTTGCAAAAAGCAGGAGAATGACAATTTACAAACAGGCATTCTGCCGGATGAATCCGGTTTATCATCAGCTGCCTTGCAGTCACTGTAAATCTCCAATTCCTGTAGGATGCGAAAATCACTCAGAACTCTTTCGAACCAATGTTATAGAAATCCTAACCCTATTTGTCTTTAGTAAATCTGAGAATAGCCAACGAGGTTGGAATTCACTTGTTTGGACCAGGTTTTACCTATTCTGACTACAGCAGTGTTTAGTGTATAACCCTGAAAACATTCAAAAATAATTCCCAACACTACAGTGTGCCTTAAGACATTTATATAGGCTCTCAGACAGACATGGCAACTTGTATTATATGTAACAGACTTACTTCAAACCGATGAGATGTCCCATCAGACAGTTTCATTTGCATTAGAACTGAAGGTTGCAAGGCCCGGGACAAGCAGCTGCACAATTAGCAAAACAAGACAAAAACTTATGACAATCACATAAACACAATTTATTTATAAATTATAAAAAAATTTTTTTACAATTTATATTTTGAAACATTGCACTAACCAAATATTAATAAGCCCAAATTTAGACATCCAGTAGCAGTTAAATAAAAAAAAAACAAAAATAAAAAAACACCATTTGCTTCTTGTCTGCAATACCAAAAAACGATCTGTCCCTTTCCTGTATAATTTAAGATGGATAACCCAAGCCTGGGGTCAACAACCTTTGCACCTCACACAAGGCTGCTAGACGAAAACATTCTGGAGCTGGTCTGATAAAGGTTCCAGTAGGATCTCTTCAGGTTATGCTACTGTCTATTGGCAGAACGGGGAATCTCAGATTACTTCCTCCTAACGCTTTTGAAGGAGAGCAGCCTGAAACACCTGCACTTGCCCTGTATCTGGCCCTCCTTCTGCTAAATGGTAAGCAAAAAGTAACTGTATTGTTAATGTGTGCGTGTAGTATTAGAGTGTGTCTAGCAGTGCGATTGTGTTTATGTTTGGCAATATGTAACAGTGTGCAGTGGAGCGGTTTCACAAATATCACAAACTGTTCATTTTCACACCCATTACATATTAGAACATAGCCCTCATACAAGCCTACAGAGCAGCCGCAGCACACAGCAGCAACGTAAATAAAAAAGAAAAAGTTAAATCCAGCACACTCAGGGACCTCAAAGTCTTGTATTGGCACAGTGCTGTTAAAAAGTTTCCTACCCTTGGTTTATGCATTATAACCATTTCATGTCACTGAAACGGCATTGGTGTCTGGAGTCCCATGGTGCCATTTAGTGAATGAGAGTGCATTGGATCTTGTATGGATTGGCCCCAGCAGCACCTTTTAATGCATGCAAGTTCAGGTGAACGTAGCCCTCGTCCTCTAGCATTACATATATATAATATAGGAGTAAGAATGGAAATTACTCTGTATTATATATTCAAGTAAGAATGCAGAGTAATCCCCATTCTTTCTTGATGGGAAAACATTTATTCTGTACTTAGTGTTATTTTTAGGTGTAAGGTGCTGTAACTAATGTGTTTTCCCAGCGGACTTTAATTATACAAAACTCAAATTAAAGGATTTATAGTTTATGTGATGGATAAACCGTGATTACGTTTTCATTTCATTGTTGACTTGATCATAATATTTACATCCCCGTCATTACCTGGTAGATATAGCAACATCAACTCTCCATCTGAAATCGTTAATCGTTGGCAACCTAATTCCCTGCTCCAAAGCCACATTTTCAAGGACTGGACGCCTACACAGTGAAACAGAATTGAATATTTATCAGAGGCATTTCATCGATTCAAATCCTTGCCAACTAAACTAATATGAAAAAAAAAAAAAAAAAGATAAAAAAACAACCATCTTCCCTGACTGCTGTCCTTCCTTGCTCAAACAATCAGCAATCTCATCAACATTTTAAAGCCATTCATTTACTAGAAGGATTTGACATTTTCAGCCAATGACAGACTCTAAAATACGTATGAAATTGTTGTTGCTAATGCAGAAGTGTAATTAATTGGCTGAGAGCATCAGCTGACACAGACTACCTAAGCAGCAACGTAATGTACTTATACTGCTGATTTAGCAAAAGCACAAATGGGAACATGCACACTAACCCAAATCCCTATGGATATTTAAATAAATGGAGGTTGCTTACATCTAATGGCCATTGGTGGTACTAAATAACCTCCATTTATTGAAATATGCATAGGGATTTGGGCTAGTGCGCAGGTCACTTTATTTTATGTACTGGGGCTGATGGATGCTTTGGTCGTTGCTGCCGCCCAGGAGTAGTGGAAGTTTGAGCGCACTACTTATTTCTGTGTACAAATGGGAACATGCCACAAACATCTAAGTGTCACCATGTGAAATGGAGCGGGTGGTATGCTCAGCACAACATGTATAGAAAGTTTATCTACAACACTTGCAAGTGTGATTAACAGGAAGAGTATGTAGACTGAAGGCAAAATAAACAAGTTGAAGAATGCTAGCAAGTTTGCCGTCATAAAAGAATTGCAAGATTTAGGTCACTTCAGCTCAATTCACTATAGCTCCTAATTCATGCATGAAGCAGTGATGGTACCAGAGTGATGCAACAGAATGGTAGACTAACAGACAATATAGCACTAGCCAACTATACTAAGCACATTTTAGGTTTGTACATGTGAATAAAATGTTGGGAATGAAACATACAAGAAAGTCTAAAATATACCAGTATCTAAACCCCCCTCAACTTATTGTATAGTGAGAGAGAGAAAAAGCATGCAACACAGTTTGCCCTATTACCTGGTCCGGCTAGGTGTCCCTGTCGCAACATCTGGCTTGTGCTGATCCTTACACTCATTGACCGCTCAAAGCCAATGAATGAAACTCTATTTCCGGTCTGGCCGATGACATTTAAATGGTGTTGCTGGAGGTGCAGTCACACCTTCGGCAGCAGAGGGGTTAAACTTGGCATGGGCAACCGAAACACTGCACATACAGGACTACAGACACCATGGCCACTTCAAATCACTGAAGTGATCATGGCGCCTGGAGCAATCCTTTAACTGGGATTCATAAAGCTTCAGAAAATTACACACCTGTTTCCATACACTATGTTGGCAAAATCCCCTATAAAATCCTCTGGGATCCTATAAAAGAGAAAACAATAAACTGTTAATGGATTTTCATTTAATGATCATGAGCAGTGTAATTTATTAATAATAACAGTCATTTCTTATCCTTGGTGTGTGCACTACAATAACAGAACAGGCTGGAGCCCGCACTTTGGGAAACATTACAGTGAAGGAGATAATTGCAGTTAATAAACATCATAGTCCCAAGACTTAAAAGCAAATAGTGAAGTTGACTGCACGCCAAAATGAATGTAAACAGATTTTTTCCCAGCTGCAAAACATAATTGGATGTAAGCAGTTCTAATAGTATGTAAGGAAGTAGAAATTATATTCCAAGTAACTTTACCATTAGGGATGTAAAGCAGAGAAGAATTTTGCCACAAATCTAATATGGTTATCTACGCACCATAATCACAACTGCTTACTAGATAGGCAGCAATGTAAGGAGTCTCTGGGTGCAGTTTCCCCAGGTTTTTGAGATGCTTTTTCAGTGATTTAGGGTTACAGAAAGAAAAAGCTAATCAAAAACAATGGGCTCTTCTGGCGACCAAAGAGTCTCCTCTCTGCTGCCATGAAGATACAGAGAAATCTCACTTCTTCACCATCTTTCAATATTTGGGACATCGATAATAGATACCTTAAAAGGGCACTCACTGCTTCACTCTGAAATTGCCACTGTTCTTGCGGTAACCGTTTAATATACAGTTGGCAATTAAGAAAACAGATCATTAAATGAATAAAAAGACAAAACAGTAAAAACAAAAATGCAAACAGATAAGTCTTAGGTGATGTTTTATTCAAAGTAAAAAAAACAAACAGATCATTACATCGCAAAAAAAACACAAAAAAAAAACCCCACAATTTCACTCACTAAACAAAATTCACTAACCATGCAGGGCCTCCATCAGGGGGTGACAACCATGATGGTTGTCACAGGCCCGGCTGTCCTAGACTGCTTTGGCAGTCCTGGGCCCCACATTCATGCATGTGTGTGTATATGTATCTATATATCTATCTATCTATCTGCGGTCCCCCGGCTCCCTATACTTGAGAGGGGCCCAGCAGACTGCAGCAGTACTTTAAAGCTCTTCCCTCTCTCTAACTCCCGCGAGACCCACGGCCGTCAGAGCGTTGCCACGGGTAACCATGGCAACGCGCTGCACATAGACCATGCTCGCAGGAATTGGAGAGAGGGAAGAGCTGTAATGTCCTGCTGCAGTCTGCTGGGCCCTTCCTGCAAAAACAGGGAGCCGGGGGGCCAAACAATGCCACCGGACCACCAGGGATGGAATCTCCCCCCTCCCTGGACCAGGTAAGAAGCAGGGAGGGGGGAGAAACATTTATTACATTTAATGGGGGGGGCTCCATTTACACAACATGCATTCACTACACTGACACACACTCTGCATTAACTATACACACAGCATCCACTACACAAACATCCTGTATTCACAGTAAACACACTACATCCACCACACATTCAAACACTCTGCATTCACTATACAGAGACACTGCGTCTAATACACACACTACATCCACTACAGACACTGCATCTAATACACACACACACACGCACACAAACACTACATCACTGTACACACACTACATCCACTACTCAAACACACTGTGTTCACTATACACACCAAAATCGCTACACAAACACACTCTGCATTCACTGCACAAACAGTATCTAACACACACATTCTAATTCACTTCCACTATACACACCACATCCAGTCCTGCATCATTGTCAGCGGACTAGGTAGGAGTCCTGTGGGAGGACTCGTGGGCGGGCCATGGGGGGCCCAGACCTTGTGCTTTGTCAGGGGCCCCAAAATTTCTGGTGGCAGCCCTGTGCACATGTATTCTGTATAAGGAACTATTTATTCTTCCAGATATTCAAATTTTTCTTGGGTTTAGGATTATCAAGCTAGTGCCACGTGACCAGTTTATAGTAGTGATATGTGTCAAACATTTTATTGTTAGTTGGTTACACTTTTAAATCCTCTCAGACTGTATGTACTACAACTGATGCACACAATTCCTTGCTATGTTGATGTTCCTTTTTTGTAATCTATTATAAATTGTTAAAAACAAGAGACAGCATGTACATATATTCGGGCAAGGTTGAATTTTCATTAGACGTCAATGCTCATATATTAAAAAAACATTAAAAAAAAAAAAGAATAGTATCAGATTTCATATACCTGAGTTCTTTCAAATCTTCTTTGAAAACCTAAAAAACATTTTTTAAAAAAAAATTACAATTCTGCCTTGTTTCATTGTAATCAATAACCTTTCTACATGAACTTGCGAAGAAAGTTCCTATCAGCCTTAACTCACTTTTATTCAATTTTGTCAACAGACTGACAAACAGCTAGGGGCACTTCTTTACGGACAACTCAATTATTAAAGCTCTTCACATTAGGCAACATCGCACAGCACGATGCAGCTGAACACTGTGCATGCTTCTCACAGAGAAACAATTGATTCAATGTTCCTCTACGAGAAGCATCCAATTGGCAGGGCACGGTTTATTGTGCATGCTCAGTATGTCTCTGTGGCCTCCTCCATAGATGTCCAATCCAAAGCGCCTCACAGAGGTGCATTGGGAATCTAATTAGCATGTGGGACTAGCACATCCAAGTTTATCCAAAGGAAAGCTTTCAATGTAATGCATCAGCATCACTTGACCATATTTTACAATGGCTTCCACTATGACAGCCACTTAAAGGATGATTTAATCCTACATTGCAGTTTCTTAAAAGCTGCAATGTTTTACATGTTTCTCCGGGAGACAAAGATGTAGTCCAACAACATAATGAGGACACACAGCCTTATATCACCATCTTACAACTAGGTGGGGGCTAGATAATTACTGCCAATATGGAGACGACCTACCTGATTGACTGAACAAGACTTTAAAAAATGACAGATACTTACTCCCTAATCCCGGTAAATACATTGTAGTGAAAGAGGCAAAAGCGGTAAGAACAATACTCAACAACCTTTGCAGTGCTGCTGTGTCCAGGGCAAATTGCCTGATGATATTATGTGTGGGGGGTGCGACTGAGGGGAGCAATAGTGCCAGGAATACAGATTTGTATTCCTGGCACTACAGTATCTCTTTAAAGGGTTATTTAGTCATTTGTGAATTCAACGTCAATTTTAAATGTAAGACCAGAGTAGTGAAATTGAAAGCACAGCTGACTTACAGGGTTTTTTCCCCAGTTCGGCTATTTTGATGTAAAATTTTAAATTCACAGTTTAATGAAAAATCCTGATGGTGTTAATAGTGTCAACAGAGAGCCAGAGGCTCTGACCTACTCACCTCCTGCTTAAGTGTTGATACTGGAAATCTGAGTGCCACCTTTATTAGAGTGTACGATCCAGAAATGATAAAAGTCAATTGCTCTTCAGTTAAGGAGGTATTTTCTAAAATGACCTTTAAAGAATCTCTGCTGTCCTTTCCCTCCAGAGCATTTACAACAGCTGGTAACCAAAAATAAGAAAAACAAGAAATGGAACAGAAATCCCATAATGCAAAGCAATTCGTTTGTTTATCAAAGCACAATTTATGACATGCTTACATTGCGTTAGTGGGTGACTTGCCCTTGGGGTCTGCATAAATGGGAGAAGCGTAGGGCAAAAACAGGACAGGAGCTTTAGTAGAGGAGATTAGGGCCTGTAGTAAGGAGCTTTAGTAGAAGAGATTAGGGCCTGTAGTAAGGAGCTTTAGTAGGGGTTTAGGAAGGAGTAAGGGGCTTTAGTGGGTGTGTTAGGGACTGTAGTGGGGGGTTAGGGGTGTATTAAGGAGTAAGAGGCTTTAGTAGGGGAGGTTAGGGGCTGTAGTAGGGAGTAATGGGCTTTAGTAAAACTGTAGGGTTGTAGTAAGGGGCTTTATAAGGATGGGTTAGGTGCTTTAGTAGGGTAGGTTAGGGGCTCAAGTGGATGGTAAGGGGTGTATTATGGTATAGGGGCTAGTCCTATAAGGTCTGGTCCTTGCAGTATTTACAGTGTGGGGTCTGGTCCTTGCACTATATGCAGTGCGCGGACTGGCGGTTGCAGTGCGCGGACTGGTGGTTGCCGCACAGGCAGAGCCCGGACTGGCGGTTGCCGCGCAAGCAGAGCGCGGACTGGCGGTTGCCGCGCAGGCAGTGCGGATTCTGGTTCTTGCAGTACATGCAGTGTGGGAGTTGGTTCTTGCAGTACAGGCAGTGTGGGGTTTGGTTCTTGCAGTACAGGCAGTGTGGGGTTTGGTCCTTGCAGTATGGGGTTTGGTTCTTGCAGTATATGCAGTGTGGGCTCTGGTCCTTGCAGTATATGCAGTGTGTGGACTGGTCCTTGCAGTATATGCAGCGTGGGGTCTGGTCCTTGCAGTACATGCAGTGTGGGGACTGGTGTTTGCAGAATATGCAGTGTGGGGACTGGTTCTTGCAGTGAGGGGGTTGGTTCTTGCAGTATTTGCAGTGTGGGGTCTGGTCCTTGCAGTGTGTGGACTGGTCCTTGCAGTATATGCAGTGTGTGGACTGGTCCTTGCAGTATATGCAGTGTGTGGACTGGTCCTTGCAGTATATGCAGCGTGGGGTCTGGTCCTTGCGGTATATGCAGCGTGGGGTTTGGTTCTTGCGGTATATGCAGTGTGGGGTTTTGTTCTTGCAGTATATGCAGTGTGGGGGTTGGTTCTTGGAGTATATGCAGTGTGGGGGTTGGATCATGCAGTGTGGGGACTGGTGTTTGCAGTATTTGCAGTGTGTGGACTGGTGTTTGCAGTGTGGGGGTTGGATCATGCAGTGTGGGGACTGGTGTTTGCAGTATTTGCAGTGTGTGGACTGGTGTTTGCAGTATATGCAGTGTGGGGTTGGATCATGCAGTGTGGGGACTGGTGTTTGCAGTATTTGCAGTGTGTGGACTGGTGTTTGCAGTATATGCATGTATATGTGTAGGGGTTGGATCATGCAGTATATGCAGTGTGTGGGTTGGTTCTTGCAGTATATGCAGTGTGGGGTCTGGTCCTTGCAGTAGTTGGAGTGTGGGGTCTGGTCCTTGCAGTATATGCAGTGTGGGGGTTGGTTCTTGCAGTATATGCAGTGTGGGGGTTGGTTCTTGCAGTGTTTGCAGTGTGGGGGTTGGTTCTTGCAGTGTGTGGTCTGGTGTTTGCAGTATATGCAGTGTGTGGACTGGTTCTTGCAGTATATGCAGTGTGTGGACTGGTTCTTGCAGTATTTGCAGTGTGGGGGTTGGTTCTTGCAGTATTTGCAGTGTGAGGGGTGGTTCTTGCAGTGTGTGGACTGGTTTTTGCAGCATTTGCAGTGTGTGGACTGGTGTTTGCAGTATAAGCAGTGTGGGGTCTGGTGTTTGCAGTATATGCAGTGTGGGGTCTGGTGTTTGCAGTATATGCAGTGTGGGGTCTGGTGTTTGCAGTATATGCAGTGTGGGGGTTGGTCCTTGCAGTGTGTGGACTGGTGTTTGCAGTATTTGCAGTGTGTGGACTGGTGTTTGCAGTATATGCAGTGTGTGGACTGGTTCTTGCAGTATATGCAGTGTGGGGGTTGGTTCTTGCAGTATATGCAGTGTGGGGGTTGGTTCTTGCAGTATATGCAGTGTGGGGGTTGGTTCTTGCAGTGTGTGGACTGGTGTTTGCAGTATTTGCAGTGTGTGGACTGGTGTTTGCAGTATATGCAGTGTGTGGACTGGTTCTTGCAGTATATGCAGTGTGGGGGTTGGTTCTTGCAGTATATGCAGCGTGGGGTTTAGTTCTTCTTGGTATATGCAGTGTGGGGTTTTGTTCTTACAGTATATATATGCAGTGTGGTAGGTTTGGTTCTTGGGTATGCAGTGTGGGGGTTGGATCATGCAGTGTGGGGACTGGTGTTTGCAGTATTTGCAGTGTGTGGACTGGTGTTTGCAGTGTGGGGGTTGGATCATGCAGTGTGGGGACTGGTGTTTGCAGTATTTGCAGTGTGTGGACTGGTGTTTGCAGTGTGGGGGTTGGATCATGCAGTGTGGGGACTGGTGTTTGCAGTATTTGCAGTGTGTGGACTGGTGTTTGCAGTATATGGGTTGGATCATGCAGTATATGCAGTGTAGGGGTTGGATCATGCAGTATATGCAGTGTGTGGGTTGGTTCTTGCAGTATATGCAGTGTGGGGTCTGGTCCTTGCAGTAGTTGGAGTGTGGGGTCTGGTCCTTGCAGTATATGCAGTGTGGGGGTTGGTTCTTGCAGTATATGCAGTGTGGGGGTTGGTTCTTGCAGTGTTTGCAGTGTGGGGGTTGGTTCTTGCAGTGTGAGGACTGGTGTTTGCAGTATATGCAGTGTGTGGTCTGGTTCTTGCAGTATATGCAGTGTGTGGACTGGTTCTTGCAGTATTTGCAGTGTGGGGGTTGGTTCTTGCAGTATATGCAGTGTGAGGGTTGGTTCTTGCAGTGTGTGGACTGGTGTTTGCAGCATTTGCAGTGTGTGGACTGGTGTTTGCAGTATAAGCAGTGTGGGGTCTGGTGTTTGCAGTATATGCAGTGTGGGGTCTGGTGTCTGCAGTATATGCAGTGTGGGGTCTGGTGTTTGCAGTATATGCAGTGTGGGGGTTGGTCCTTGCAGTGTGTGGACTGGTGTTTGCAGTATTTGCAGTGTGTGGACTGGTGTTTGCAGTATATGCAGTGTGTGGACTGGTGTTTGCAGTATATGCAGTGTGTGGGCTGGTTCTTGCAGTATATGCAGTGTGGGGGTTGGTTCTTACAGTATATACAGTGTGAGGTTAGTTCTTGCAGTATATGCAGTATGAGGTTCGGTTCTTGCAGTGTGTGGGGCTGGTGTTTGCAGTATTTGCAGTGTGTGGACTGGATTTCTTGCAGTATATACTGCAGTGTAGGGGGTTAGTTCTTTGCAGTATATGCAGTGTGGGGTTAGTTCTTGCAGTATATGCAGTGTGAGGGTTGGTTCTTGCAGTATATGCAATGTGAGGGTTAGTTCTTGCAGTGTGTGGACTGGTGTTTGCAGTACTTGCAGTGTGTGGACTGGTGTTTGCAGTGTTATATGCAGTGTGGGGTCTGGTCCTTGCGGTATATGCAGTGATGGGGTTTTGGTTCTTACTTGAGGCATAAACCAGTGTGGGGTTTTGTTCTTGCAGTATATGCAGTGTGTGGTTGGTTCTTGGAGTATATGCAGTGTGGGGGTTGGATCATGCAGTGTGGGGACTGGTGTTTGCAGTATTTGCAGTGTGTGGACTGGTGTTTGCAGTGTGGGGGTTGGATCATGCAGTGTGGGGACTGGTGTTTGCAGTATTTGCAGTGTGTGGACTGGTGTTTGCAGTATATGGGTTGGATCATGCAGTATATGCAGTGTAGGGGTTGGATCATGCAGTATATGCAGTGTGTGGGTTGGTTCTTGCAGTATATGCAGTGTGGGGTCTGGTCCTTGCAGTAGTTGGAGTGTGGGGTCTGGTCCTTGCAGTATATGCAGTGTGGGGGTTGGTTCTTGCAGTATATGCAGTGTGGGGGTTGGTTCTTGCAGTGTTTGCAGTGTGGGGGTTGGTTCTTGCAGTGTGAGGACTGGTGTTTGCAGTATATGCAGTGTGTGGTCTGGTTCTTGCAGTATATGCAGTGTGTGGACTGGTTCTTGCAGTATTTGCAGTGTGGGGGTTGGTTCTTGCAGTATATGCAGTGTGAGGGTTGGTTCTTGCAGTGTGTGGACTGGTGTTTGCAGCATTTGCAGTGTGTGGACTGGTGTTTGCAGTATAAGCAGTGTGGGGTCTGGTGTTTGCAGTATATGCAGTGTGGGGTCTGGTGTCTGCAGTATATGCAGTGTGGGGTCTGGTGTTTGCAGTATATGCAGTGTGGGGGTTGGTCCTTGCAGTGTGTGGACTGGTGTTTGCAGTATTTGCAGTGTGTGGACTGGTGTTTGCAGTATATGCAGTGTGTAGACTGGTGTTTGCAGTATATGCAGTGTGTGGACTGGTTCTTGCAGTATATGCAGTGTGGGGGTTGGTTCTTGCAGTATATGCAGTGTGGGTTGGTTCATGCAGTATATGCAGTGTGAGGGTTGGTTCTTGCAGTATATGCAATGTGAGGGTTGGTTCTTGCAGTGTGTGGACTGGTGTTTGCAGTATTTGCAGTGTGTGGACTGGTGTTTGCAGTATATGCAGTGTGGGGTCTGGTGTTTGCAGTATATGCAGTGTGTGGACTGGTTCTTGCAGTATATGCAGTGTGAGGGTTGGTTCTTGCAGTATATGCAGTGTGAGGGTTGGTTCTTGCAGTTTATGCAGTGTGAGGACTGGTGTTTGCAGTATTTGCAGTTTGGGGGTTGGTCCTTGCAGTATTTGCAGTGTGTGGACTGGTTCTTGCAGTATATGCAGTGTGGGGGTTGGTTCTTGCAGTATATGCAGTGTGGGTTGGTTCTTGCAGTATATGCAGTGTGAGGGTTGGTTCTTGCAGTATATGCAATGTGAGGGTTGGTTCTTGCAGTGTGTGGACTGGTGTTTGCAGTATGTGGACTGGTGTTTGCAGTATATGCAGTGTGGGGTCTGGTGTTTGCAGTATATGCAGTGTGTGGACTGGTTCTTGCAGTGGGGACTTGCAGTGGGGAATGCAGTGGGGACTGGTCCTTGCAGTATTTGCAGTGTGGGGGTTGGTCCTTGCAGTATTTGCAATGTGAGGGTTGGCTCGTGCAGTATATGCAGTGTGGGGGTTGGATCATGCAGTGTGTGGACTGGTCCTTGCAGTATTTGCAGTGTGGGGGTTGGTCCTTGCAGTATTTGCAGTGTGGGGTTGGTTCTTCCTTGCAGTATTTGCAATGTGAGGGTTGGCTCGTGCAGTATATGCAGTGTGGGGGTTGGATCATGCAGTGTGTGGACTGGTCCTTGCAGTATTTGCAGTGTGGGGGTTGGTCCTTGCAGTATTTGCAGTGTGGGGGGTTGGTTCTTGCAGTATTTGCAGTGTGGGGGTTGGTTCCTGCAGTATTTGCAGTGTGGGGGTTGGTTCTTGCAGTATATGCAGTGTGGGGGTTGGTTCTTGCAGTATATGCAGTGTGTGGGTTGGTTCTTGCAGTGTGTGGGTTGGTTCTTGCAGTATATGCAGTGTGGGGGTTGGTTCTTGCAGTATGTGGACTGGTGTTTGCAGTGTGGGCTCTTCACTCACCTTTCAGGATCTTCCTAAACACATCTTTATCCAAGTCCTTCAGACATTTCGCCATGACCTCCACCTCGTGCGGGATATGGGCTCCCAGGTAGGTGCTCCGGTCATTGCTCAGGGAGGAGGATGTTGGGAGGGGATGGAGAGACCGTACCGTTGCCATTTTGGTAGCAGAGAGGTCCCATCCGGCAGCTGACACCGCCGTCACGTGACTGGAGAGATCACGTGGAGCACCACATGCGGAAGTGATAATGAGAGCAATGCTGTGTGCTGCCTGCTCAGGGCAGGATCACTGACTGAGTGCAGCCAGGCTAGCTACTGGGCTGCTTTATAGGGGATACATTATATAACAGCTGGGTAAAAGCTGCTGTGTCTGAGTGTGAGGGTTGGTTCTTGCAGTGTGAGGACTGGTGTTTGCAGTATATGCAGTGTGTGGTCTGGTGTTTGCAGTATATGCAGTGTGTGGGCTGGTTCTTGCAGTATATGCAGTGTGGGGGTTGGTTCTTGCAGTGTGAGGACTGGTGTTTGCAGTATATGCAGTGTGTGGACTGGTTCTTGCAGTATATGCAGTGTGAGGACTGGTGTTTGCAGTATATGCAGTGTGTGGACTGGTTCTTGCAGTATATGCAGTGTGGGGGTTGGTTCTTGCAGTATTTGCAGTGTGGGTTGGTTCTTGCAGTATATGCAGTGTGAGGGTTGGTTCTTGCAGTATATGCAATGTGAGGGTTGGTTCTTGCAGTGTGTGGACTGGTGTTTGCAGTATTTGCAGTGTGTGGACTGGTTCTTGCAGTATTTGCAGTGTGTGGGTTGGTTCTTGCAGTATATGCAGTGTGTGGGTTGGTTCTTGCAGTATATGCAGTGTGAGGGTTGGTTCTTGCAGTTTATGCAGTGTGAGGACTGGTGTTTGCAGTATTTGCAGTGTGGGGGTTGGTTCTTGCAGTATTTGCAGTGTGGGGACTGGTCCTTGCAGTATTTGCAGTGTGAGGGTTGGTTCTTGCAGTATATGCAGTGTGAGGGTGGACTGGTGTTTGCAGTATTTGCAGTGTGGGGGTTGGTCCTTGCAGTATTTGCAGTGTGGGGACTGGTCCTTGCAGTATTTGCAGTGTGGGGGTGGGTCCTTGCAGTATTTGCAGTGTGGGGGTGGGTCCTTGCAGTATTTGCAGTGTGGGGACTGGTCCTTGCAGTATGGGGACTGGTCCTTGCAGTATTTGCAGTGTGGGGGTTGGTCCTTGCAGTATT
This sequence comes from Pelobates cultripes, assembly GCA_933207985.1. NCBI lineage: Eukaryota > Metazoa > Chordata > Amphibia > Anura > Pelobatidae > Pelobates > Pelobates cultripes. The sequence goes on along the minus strand of OW240920.1, from coordinate 42,644,528 downwards.
TGCAGCGTGCGGGTTGGTCCTTGCAGTATTTGCAGTGTGGGGGTTGGTCCTTGCAGTATTTGCAGTGTGGGGGTTGGCTCGTGCAGTATATGCAGTGTGGGGGTTGGTGGTGTGGACTGGTCCTTGCAGTATTTGCAGTGTGGGGGGTTGGTTCTTGCAGTATTTGCAGTGTGGGGGGTTGGTCCTTGCAGTATTTGCAGTGTGGGGGTTGGCTCGTGCAGTATATGCAGTGTGGGGGTTGGATCATGCAGTGTGTGGACTGGTCCTTGCAGTATATGCAGTGTGGGGTCTGGTTTGCAGTATATGCAGTGTGGGGTTGGTCCTTGCAGTATTTGCAGTGTGAGCAGTATATGCAGTGTGAGGGTTGGTCCTTGCAGTATTTGCAGTGTGGGGGTTGGTCCTTGCAGTATTTGCAGTGTGGGGGTGGGGACTGGTCCTTGCAGTATTTGCAGTGTGGGGGTGGGTGCAGTATTTGCAGTGTGGGGGTTGGCTGCTTGCAGTGTGTGGACTGGTCCTTGCAGTATTTGCAGTGTGGGGGGTTGGTTCTTGCAGTATTTGCAGTGTGGGGGGTTGGTCCTTGCAGTATTTGCAGTGTGGGAGTTGGTTCCTGCAGTATTTGCAGTGTGGGAGTTGGTTCCTGCAGTATTTGCAGTGTGGGGGTTGGTTCTTGCAGTGTGGGGGTTGGTTCTTGCAGTATATGCAGTGTGGGGGTTGGTTCTTGCAGTATTTGCAGTGTGTGGGTTGGTTCTTGCAGTGTGTGGGTTGGTTCTTGCAGTATATGCAGTGTGGGGGTTGGTTCTTGCAGTATATGCAATGTGAAGGTTGGTTCTTGCAGTGTGTGGACTGGTGTTTGCAGTATTTGCAGTGTGTGGACTGGTGTTTGCAGTATTTGCAGTGTGTGGACTGGTGTTTGCAGTATTTGCAGTGTGTGGGTTGGTTCTTGCAGTATATGCAGTGTGAGGGTTGTTTCTTGCAGTTTATGCAGTGTGAGGACTGGTGTTTGCAGTATTTGCAGTGTGGGGACTGGTCCTTGCAGTATTTGCAGTGTGGGGACTGGTCCTTGCAGTATTTGCAGTGTGAGGGTTGGTTCTTGCAGTATATGCAGTGTGAGGGTTGGTTCTTGCAGTGTGTGGACTGGTGTTTGCAGTATTTGCAGTGTGGGGGTTGGTCCTTGCAGTATTTGCAGTGTGGGGACTGGTCCTTGCGGTATTTGCAGTGTGGGGACTGGTCCTTGCAGTATTTGCAGTGTGGGGGTGGGTCCTTGCAGTATTTGCAGTGTGGGGACTGGTCCTTGCAGTATGGGGACTGGTCCTTGCAGTATTTGCAGTGTGGGGACTGGTCCTTGCAGTATTTGCAGTGTGGGGGTTGGTCCTTGCAGTATTTGCAGCGTGGGGACTGGTCCTTGCGGTATTTGCAGTGTGGGGGTGGGTCCTTGCAGTATTTGCAGTGTGGGGGTGGGTCCTTGCAGTATTTGCAGTGTGGGGACTGGTCCTTGCTTTGCAGTGGTGGACTGGTCCTTGCAGTATTTGCAGTGTGGGGTTGGACTGGTCTGCAGTATTTGCAGTATTTTGCAGTGTGGGGACTGGTCATACGGTATTTGCAGTGTGGGGGTTGGTCCTTGCAGTATTTGCAGTGTAAGGGGGTTGGTCCTTGCAGTATTTGCAGTGGGGGTTAGTCCTTGCGGTATGGGGTTGGTCCTTGCAGTATTTGCGGTGTGGGGGTTGGCCTTGCGGTATTTGCAGTGTGGGGGTTAGCTCGTGCAGTATATGCAGTGTGGGGGTTGGATCATGCGAGTGTGTGCACTGGTCATACGTATTATTTACGGTGTGGGGGGTTGGTTTCTTACGGTATTTTACGGTGTGGGGGTTGGATCATGCGGTATTTGCAGTGTGGGGGTTGGTTCTTGCAGTATTTGCAGTGTGGGGTTGGTTCCTGCAGTATTTGCAGTGGACTGGTATGCGGTATTTGCAGTGGGGTCTGGTTCTTGCAGTATATGCAGTGTGGGGTTGGTGCTTGCATTTTGCAGTGTGTGGGTTGGTTCTTGCAGTATATGCAGTGTGGGGGTTGGTTCTTGCAGTATATGCAGTGTGGGGGTTGGTTCTTGCAGTATATGCAGTGTGTGGGTTGGTTCTTGCAGTATATGCAGTGTGGGGGTTGGTTCTTGCAGTATTTGCAGTGTGTGGACTGGTGTTTGCAGTGTGGGCTCTTCACTCACCTTTCAGGATCTTCCTAAACACATCTTTATCCAAGTCCTTCAGACATTTTGCCATGACCTCCACCTCGTGCGGGATACGGGCTCCCAGGTAGGTGCTCCGGTCATTGCTCAGGGAGGAGGATGTTGGGAGGAGATGGAGAGACCGCACCGTTGCCATTTTGGTAGCAGAGAGGTCCCATCCGGCAGCTGACACCGCCGTCACGTGACTGGAGAGATCACGTGGAGCACCACATGCGGAAGTGATAATGAGCTGCCTGCTCAGGGCAGGATCACTGACTGAGTGCAGCCAGGCTAGCTACTGGGCTGCTTGTATAGGGGATACATTATATAACAGCTGGGTAAAAGCTGCTGTGTCTGAGTAACTGTTAGTCTGATCTAATATAATTATTCACTGCCATAATACATTCTATTAGATGCATTGAGCTATTTGATTCAATGTTATTTTCATTCCTAATGTAAAAGTTTGTGCTTCAGACTTCTTTCATTATGGTTTATATCTGTAGCTTGTAATACTTAATTTCTATTCAACCGTGAATTGATTTGACACTAAAATACAAGGTAACCCTGACACATACTGGGCTAATGTTTACTAACAATGTAACATTCTTTCACCCAATTCACTTGCCAAAAAAACTGCAAGCACTTATGGAATATATTTCCTTCTTAAATGCCCATGAGCAAGAGTAAATAAGAGCCAGAGCACTATTGCCACTTTGTAAATCATCTTCAACATATTCAAGAATCTAGAATAAGATAAAATCATGTTAGATATTAAAGAATCTAGAATTTAATATTATATTTGAAATTATATATTTTTTTATTTTATTTTTACTGCCAACTATTAGTCATTTCATATTACACGGTTGTTTTTTGTACTCTCTTTTTATTGTGTTGCTTTTATTGGATCAGGCTTTGTAATAAAGATTTAATAGTTACATTGTTACATAGCTGAAAAGAGACTTGAGCCTGCCTCACATTTGTTTTTTGTTGTTGATCCAAAAGAAGGCAATGAAGCACTTCTAATTTTGCAACAAACTAGGAAAAAAAATCCTTCTTGACCCCAGAATGGCAGTCAGATTTACCCTTGGATCAAGCAGTTATTACTCTACATTGAAAGATTATATCCTTGAATATTCTGTTCTTGCAAGTATGCATCTAGTAGCTGTTTGAACATCTGTACGGACTCTGATAAAACCACTTTTTCAGGCAGAGAATTCCACATCCTGATTGTTCTTACAGTAAAAATAACTTTTCTTTGCCTTAGACGAAATCTTCTTTCTTCCAGTCTAAACGCAAGGCCTTGTGTCCTATGTAAAGTCCGGTTTGTGAATAGATTTCCACACAATAGTTTGTATTGGCCCCGGCTATATTTGTATAATGTTATCATATCCCCTCTGAGGCGACATTTTTCTAAACTAAAGAGATTTAAATTTGTTAACCTTTTCTTCATAGCTGATATGTTCCATTCCTTTTATTAATTTTGTAGCTCGCCTTTACACTTTTTCTAGTGCCATAATATCCTTCTTTAGCACAGGTGCCCAAAACAGCACAGCATATTCAAGATGTGGTCTGACCAGTGATTTATAAAGAGGCAAAATGATATTCTCATCCCGAGAATTAATGTCCTTTTTCTTTTTTTTTTGTAAATCTTTTTATTGAGTTGAATGCATAGTCATCAACAGTAACAAAGCAAGACACGCAGGTCTATGTATATACGTAAAACATTTCAAATCGAGCATAAGTATATTAAAACTAGGTTGTCGATATCAAGTTGGTCATGATAGAGACTATATTTGCCAATAGGGAGACTAAACCCATCCGCCCGTTAGTTTAAATTCAGCAGGGTATCATAAATGAACATGGAAGACCTTGTACACTGGACTACATCTCTTGTTATATTCATGATAGGTGAGTAATGGACAGAGAGTATTTCCAGAGTTACTTCTGCCGTGCCCAATTAATGTCCTTTTTCATGCATGACAATACCTTACTGGCCTTAGCCACTGCTGATTGACATTGCACATTGTTGCATAGTTTGTTGTCTATAACAATTCCCAAGTCCTTTTCACGTGTTGTTATTTCTAATTCGCTTCCATCAAGGGTATACGTTGCTTGTGCATTCTTTACGCCGAAGTGCATAACTTTGCATTTTTCAACATTGAATTTCATCTGCCATTTGAGTGACTAATAAGTAATAAAAGCAACAAAGGTTGAATATTTCTAAACTTTGAAATTAAAGGACAAGTGTCACCTCATATCTTTTTTTTTTTTTAAATATAATAACCATTTCATTAAGTTTTGAAAGGAAATCTTTTTAAATTGAAGTATATATTAAAACAAAGAAGAAACACCTATCTACTTTATATGACAGGATCCTTCAGCCATATATAGGCACCTTGGGCTGGACAGTGTTTGAAAACTGAGGTAGTCTCTATGGGTCCATGGTTTCACTCCCAGCACAGAGGCCAATAAGAAAATAGATAACTAACTGGCAGTAATGTTCATATATAATAATAGCAACAATATGTTTTAAATGTGTTTGTAAGCCTGAAGTGTACTAAACATGATAAAACCCATATTTTGTTCATCTACATCTTCTGAGTACATGTTCGAAGGGTAAAAAAAAATACAGAAGACACAAAACAGAAAAAAAAAAACGAAATAAAAAGTATGAGTTCAAAAACTATATTTTGCAAATATATGATGAAAGGCAACAAAAAGTACAAAAGCGTATAATCAATTAAAAATGGGTGGAATGTATAAAATAACTTAATAAATAATTCGAAAAAGACATACAAAGTCTGTTTTCTAAATATTTTTCTTTATATCTTCTGTAAAACAAGGGGACAACAAGACACACAGAAGGGTGGGAATAGAATACAGAAGGGTTTTGGGAGGTGCAAAGATACTCAGAGGGGCTTGGCTGAACAGAGCGGCACACAGAAGAGTTGGGGGGATATAAAGGCACACAGGGCTGTGGGGGGAAAAGAAACAAACAAAGGTACTGGGTGGACAAAGAGATACACGGAAGGGCAAAGAGACATGGAAGGACAAAGACACACAGAGGGAGCTGCGGGGGGCAAAGAGACACACAGAGGCTTGGGGGGATGAAGAGACAGAGGGACTGTGGGGACAAACAGACACAGGGGCAAACAGAAACACTTGGGGGGACAAACAGACACAGATGGGCTGGGGGGGCAAAGAGGCACACAGAAGGACTGGGGTGTCAAAGACACAGGGGCTTAGAGAGACAAAGAGGCACAGGAGCTTGGAGGATAAAAGGACACACAGAGGGGCTGGGGGTACAGAAAGACACTGAGAGGGGCAAAGAGACACAGGGCTGAGAGTGAAAGAGAGACACACAAAGCTGGCGATTTTTGTTTTTTGGGGGTGGTGCAAGTATCTGGTACTGACTAGGGTGCAAAATAGTCTAGCACCAGCCCTGCCTTAGTGTAACGGTCTCCCACAGACCGCATCACTGTTTTATTCAGGGGCACTCATGCCCTGAGTAAGGGACCTAGCAACTTGGTCTTGAAAGCGTGCTCTCCAACTCAGCCAATGAATTGTATCATTTTAACTCTATATTTATGAAAAATATCCCTTATTAAAAAAAGTGACATGGTCAACCAACTTAATGCTGATGATATCCTGGAGCGGTTCCGACGGATGTATGACATGATTACGTGACGTCGTGGGGTGGAGCTTATGGAGCCGTTGACCCAGAGTAGAGTGATACAGACTAGAGCAAGCAAGGCTGTGTAGTGTGGTCTGAAAGCCGCGGTCGGAGAGAAATTGTAACATCCAGAGTGGACAAGTGCGGCTAATATTTTATTGTAAGCTAAGCATACTCGGAATAACAAGCCACGAGGATTACAGCAAAACGCCAGATATCAGGGTATGAAAAGCCTGGGAAAACAGACAAGTGGGGCTAATATTATATCGGAGGGAGACAGCTGCTAAAAAACTAGTCACTAGTATTTATAAAGCACCAACAAATTCCGTAGCACTGTACAAAAGGTGTGTGTCTGTCAGTGAGCATGTCTGAGTGTGACTGGCCCCCTCCAATTGCATTGGAAAGGTATTTTTACTCACCTTTTTTCCCACGCTGTGTTGGTCTCGCATTGGCTGGCCCTGCCTCCATGGCTAATAATCAATCTTGATGATCTCAACCAGTCCACTGCCAAATGCCTCACTGTGCCAATCAGCATCTACTCATAGAGATGCCTTTTTTTCTCAAAAGGCAGTGTTTACATTGAAAACCCTGCAGGGACAAGCTATAGACACCAGAGTCACGATATTAAGTGTTGGAACATCTGTCCTGTCCTTGATGATCAGCAGATTTAGCTGCCATGGTCTTATAGTTCTATCCAGACTGAACAAAGTGTAACATATTCTCCCTCACCTTGCAGTCTCTGCAACCAGCGGCTGTGCATCTGCATGACTGACACTTGCGGCATGTTAACTGACGCCGGCCCCTGCAGATCCATGGCAAATTATACCCCCACGTCCGCCCCCATTGTTGACGTTGGCGTGCGTGTGACATCACGCAGGAGCCGCACGCGCACTTTTTTTGATCAAAGATCGATCTCGGCCAATCAGAAAGGTAAAGCATGTATTTAAACTCAAAATTACTTTTCCTCATTGCCCGGTCATGGTTTCCTTAGTAGTTATCCGAGAGTATGTTCCTGAATGATTATATTCTGGTTTTTCACTTTGGCTTTGTTTTTGACTTCCCTGTATTCTGGTATTCCTGACTTCTGGCTTTCCTTTATTGTTGTGTCCCTTTCTGTAGCCCCTGACCCCGGCAACTATCCTGACTATTTTTTGGTGCGTCAATCCGGCCATTCTAAGGCCCGGTAATACATTACCTATTGGTTCTCTGTGTGACACAATTCTACGTGCTGGATCAAATAGTAATCATGACACAAAGATAACACTTAAACGATGCTCTAACACCATGGCAGATCAAGCCTGTCTAAGTAGTGAGCTTGCTGCTCAACGCCTGTGTCTAGTTAACCTCCAAAGTATTATCTTTGTTTAACTTTAGGAATGTGAAATGAAGCCGGTTTATATTTTTTATGTTTATATTGCCTACATCATTAACAAAACGTCCCGCTACTTTAAGGCCATACCGCTATAACTGGATATAGACACCTACCTGCCATTAGCATGGAACCAAGGTTGGCGTATAACACGACATATCCCAATCCTGCAGCACTTAGTATTTTTGCATGTACCTATAAAAGTTGTAAACTCACCCTTAAACCTGGCTTGTACTCACACACTAGCTCTTGACACAGCATAATATTTTTTATGACTAGATAGTAAAGCGCTGTTACATAGTGTTCTGAAAATGCCTAAGCAACCTAAACGACGAAAACCTGTATTGTTTATCACCTAACCTATCCTTACAAAAAATGTGTTAGATATACCATGTACCTCTTTGTTTAAATGTGTACAATACGCTGGAGGATTGCCTTTGGGGTACCTCATATGCACCTGTTCAAAGCCTATACACTACCAAAAAAAAAAATTCAAAAAAAAAAAAAAAACACAAGTCACTACAGCCAACTGACAACAAGCTACCACAGCCCTTGCAAAATAATCAACAAAATGGCCTACCGCAGCCTATAAACAGTAAACAATTGCAAAAGGTTTTTTTTTTTTTGTTTTCAATGTAAAAAAACGTATTTAATCTGTAAAGCATATGGTTGACTTGAGTAGGAGGTAGTGCCATTTTCCGCAACAGGGGTACACCATGTTTTACAAACGTTCTACAAAATGTCTACAAACAGCCTGGAGTTTCTGCAGCTCAGATGAAGATTGGTTGTAAGTAAATAGTTAGAAAGACCGTAAGGTTGATTACAGACCAAACAGGTGTAAAGTTAAAGGGCATGGTGTCAGGATTTTTATAGGTGGCGCTGAAAGAAATTGCGACCAATAGTGGCACAATTTTAGTGTGCTCCAATTTCTAACATGAAGTCATGACAAAAGTAGAGCGTTTGCGCTACTTGTGCGGTTTCTGAACTTCCATGTTGCTCTGGTGCTATTTGCAACAGTGCTTCCCGTTTATTAGCGCCTAAAGTTGCCCTAATAATCTCCACCAAACTGTGCGTGGCAGAGTCTCAATTTCAGAAGCCAAATGTGTTGTGTGATGTATAAACCCAGTGCAATGGATTTTATAAATATAACAGACAATGCACGTTTTCTCAGTTTTTCTGACACTTGCGGCTACCGCTCCCTGGACAAAATCACTCTCTATGAGTCCACGACAAATGAAAAAATGTTGGAGTCAGAAACTAACCAGACCAGTACCCATAAACTAAACAATAAATATATCGGTATATAATGACACTGCGGAAGTCAAAAGAAAAAAATCTCAGCATTAACAGTTCAGTGTGTTTATGTGAATTTTATTTTAGGAACTAGCGAACTCACAATGAGCAAGCCATTTCTTATCCTCAGAAAGGACAGGGTCCTTCTACTGGGTAGGAACTAGACTCAACCCATTGCCAGCAACAGGATGTAAAAACAACTTAATAACCTACCCTGCACTTTCACCAAAAATTCACACAGCTGAATCCACACTACAATACTGGGTATTTATTTACTATTTATTATCTATATCTCTCTCCTATACAAAAACATGATATGGAGTAATCATAAAAAAAAAAAAAAATTCTTCTTAAATTATCAGAAAGTATGGAATCTGCTGATGCCATCTACAAACTGAAAAGCAGAAAATGCCTAGATTAAAAAGATTCTGATGCCCTCTAGTGGTCGATATGAGTACTGCAGTGTGATCTGTTACTGCTACTGCCTGTGTTCTTTTCGGCCAGTTGATAGAACTAATATAGCTTAAATCAAAGTCAGAGTAGCGGAACTGGAAACAAAATTATCTGTCAGCTATGCTTTCTGTTTATCTATTTTAGCCTTAAATTTGAAATTACCTTTGCATTCACTTTGAGGGCTAATAAAACATCCCACTGTCCCCTCGAGATCCCATCCATGGGTGGTCGCTATTTAATAATAAAGACGGGGATTGGACATACCTCTGTTCATCCATGAATGGGGGGAGGGGAGGATTAATGACAATATGGAGGGTAGGCATACCATTCTCACCCTACCTCCCTGTGGTTAGGGGTACCCAAGCACCTGGCCACACACCTAATAAAACATTTTTAGTTATCCCACTCATCCCAGTAGTAATGAAGGGGGTCCATTAAATCTAATATCTGTGGGGGGAAACCATACTTACTTTAAAAATTCTACTTTTTCTTAAAAAAAAACATTTCAGCCCCACAAAAAGTCAAATAAATAGTCATAAGATAAAAAAGAAACACAAACAATGGCGTAGTAGTTTGTGGGATGAAATGATTAAGGGAGAGATGGGTTTATAGGATGCCGTATGGAACATGGCAATCCAGATGACATAGAATGGCTTGGCATATTGAATAGAGTATGGCATAAATAGTTGAAGGCTCGTGGAGACAAGACTTACCGATCAGAAAGCTCTGACTGAGATTTCAGTGTGAGGAAAGCTTTTATAAAAGTTTTATAGTTGATGACGTGGCTACCAGCAATACCGAGCAGACGTCTCTGAACAGAGCTCCGCTCAGGCCCGGAAAAATATCCATCATAAAGCCACAAAAAAAACAGATTTAACCCAAAAAGCGGACATCCCCCCCCAATAGAGACAATGGGGCGAAGTAACAAGAAAGCCCAAGGCCCTGCTGGTCCCCACCAACCAGATATTAGAAGCTCCTTCGAGCGGCCGACAAACACAGACCACAAAGATGGCACCCACTTCGTGCCGCACACATGTGGCAGCTGAGGCCTCGCAAGACGAAGAGGACTACACACCCTCTCTCTGGTCGGAAACACCATCTTACCTAAACGACTCAGAAGAAGATGAGACACCCTCCACAAAAGGGAATATTAAAAGACTTCACAGAAATGAGGAAAATATGGGGAGCTGATCTCAAGCAAGTCCAGACCGAAGAAGTGGAGGTGAGCCAAAAAGTCCAAGCACTGGAAAGCCGTGAGTCAGCTAGAGAAAACAACCTCAAGATCAGAGACACACACCTAAAACAACTCACCTCTCAAGTGCAGCAGCTGAAATGCTCAGTGACCACAATAGAAGCAAGGTACCGGCAAAAAAACTCCGCTTTAGATGGATCCCTGAATCAGTGACTGATTAGCAGCTCCTGCCCTATGCCCACAAGCTGGTAGCAAACATGGGAGTGAGGGGTGATTTAGAAAGGCAGCGGTTTTCCTCGGCATTCCGGGTGCAGAAATCGGCGGCAGCCCCAAGCAGAGCACCCAGGGACGTCATCATGGTGATGCTGGACATAACTATAAGGTCAGCTATAATGGCACGCTCCAGAGAAATGGGGGTAATTAACAATGAAGGACACAGAGTGGCAATATTCCCTGACATACCATTCACTGTTCTCACAGAGAAGAGAAGGCTAGCACCTATAGCCAAGAAAATGAGAGACTCAGGAATAAGATACCGCTGGGGGGTGGAGGGTTCCCTCCTAACTGAAAGAGAGGGAGAAAGTATGATCCTGACATCAGATGACGACCCAGAGCCCTTTCTGCAAAAGATGGGGATGCCCCCACCAAGGGGAGCCTCCTCACCCATCAAGAGACCCGAAACAACACAGGGTCCCAATGAGAATGACCATACACAGAGCAAGCCAGCCAGCTTCAAAGTGAAGAGACTGACCCCAGCACACAGAACCATAGAACCAGAACCACGACCCACATCAGAGAGGAAAGACCGAACGAAAACGGTCACTAACAGAGACTCCACTTGGTGAACAGGCCTGACCTGCTGACCTACCAAGGATCGGCCACCAACCCTGAAAGAAACAACAGAGGCGGATATGACGCCTATCTGGTGCCCCACTAAGTATCTAGCAGACACTCCTAATTGAAAATCACAAAAGAGACCCAGGTGCCGGCACACCAGTATAATCCACATGGACTACCTAAATGCATAGCAAATGGTCCTACTTAAATATACTGCATTACTAGCAAATAGCATTACTAAATATACTGCATAACTAAACAGAGAGCATTACTACACATGTTGCATTGCTAGACTGCACCCTTAAAGATATCGCATTACTTAATACATTCCATAATTGTATTATTACATTGCTAAATATATTACATATCTATATAGACAGCAGCACTGCTTAAGTTACGTCGCCAGACATACTTCAATGCTACATAGATGGCGCTACCAATATAATGCATAACTAAATTACCGCTCTACTAATATATTACACTACTGAATATGTTGTTGCATAATTGTTTATACTACATATCGCATATACTGCATAAATGTACACGTTGATATTAACCAAATAAAAAAATACAAATAATAAAAAAAAAAGTAATAATGCGTAAAACAATAAGTTTCAACTTTTCCTGATGCCTAAACAATAATACTCTTGTTTATATGTGAGCCTATTAGCAAGTGTGGTGAACAATTCCAAAATATTTCAGGTACCATACTATCTGTCTGAGTCATTTTGAATAGGATAAGAACATTCTATTTAAACATTTAAAGCAGTTTTACCATGGAGAATAACATTAGCATCTTTATTTTTATGGCACACTCATAAGAACCACTGAGCTGCTTGAAATGAGGGGTAATCGATACTGGTCATATAGAGGCATACTTGAGAGGTAAGGCACACTACCTTCGAACATATTTTAAGAACATTTACTATTCAAACCATTACATTGTTGATGTCAATAAGAAATGGTTATTTCAAATTAACAATTGATTTTTCTGAAAAGAGTATACAGTTTGAAAATAAAAATGGATAATAAATCACTCAATGCCAGTTTCTATACATTGACTATGATTTTGTGTAATTGCTCACAGTAACACAGTAGCAGCATGTAAATGATTTGAAGAAATAACTTGCCCCTCAGATTGACGTGAATGAAAATCTAGCTTCTCTAACTGTGGCTAGCAGAGAGAAGATCGCTAATGGCACATCAGGCAGTTTTCCTGGCTAAAAGGTTTATTTCAGTGAAATTAAGATGTTATGAGAGACAACTTACACATTTTAAGATTGATATTCTCTTTAAATTATTACAAATAAATGTTGGACACCAAAAAAAAAAAAAAAAATGTATAGTTTTATAGTGTCAGGATCTAAGGTCTTTTTATTTGGAATTAAGAAGGGACAACAAAGTGCAGGGAGAATGTAATCAATGCCTCAATCCTGATGTAATGGGGTAACTCATGAATCTAAACCAAAAAAAAAAAAAGGCTAAATAAATACTGGATTCTTTATTGAGACAAGATAATTTTATTTGTAAAACACAACACACTAGGCGACAAAAACATAAAAATGTGCCAGAATAAATTCCAGAAGCAAACTACTGTGCCAGAAAGGCTCAGCAAACTATATAAAACGTAGAGTCTAACATCACACACCCGAACTAGCATCTTAGGGAAAACAGACTAATTTCCACAAACAGGATTCTGTGTTATATGAACTAAATGTGTGCCCACTTAACCTGTTAATGTTTTCCCAAAAAAGAGGTTCTAAAAGGTGAACTATATTTCATAAAAAAAAAAAAAAAGTTTAAATGAGAGTTGTAAATCAGAGTGCAACAGGAGTAATAAGTTACTAAATTTGTGAACTTGGTAATCACACAGTAACTCCTGTAGGTGTGTTTTATAGGCCCCAAGGACAAAGAGAGTTAGATAATCTTCTAGTTGAGGAAATAACTAAATGACAAAGGGGGAAGTTATCATCATGGGTGACTTTAATTTTCCTGATGTGAACTGGAAAACCAAAGTAGCTGCTTGTGCCAGGAGCATACATATTCTAATCTCTAAAACAAGTCATTGAGGAGCCAACTAGTAAGGAGACCATTCTAGATTTAGTGTTAACAAATGGAGATTTGGTATCAGATATTACTGTAGGTGAAAGTTTAGGATCCAGCGATCACCAGTCAGTGTGGTCTAATATAAGAACAGTGACTGAGTCACACCACACAAAAACAAAAAAGTTTTGGACTTTAGAAAAACAGACTTTTCTAAAATTAAAATATGTGTAAAGGAGTCATCATCAGACTGGAGCATTTTAAATGGGGTCCAAGAGAAATGGGATTATTTAAAAGTTGATCTACTGAAGGCAACAGAAAATTGCATTAGGCTTGTTAGTATAAAAACAAAAAATTAAAGAAACCACTGTGGTACTCCGCAGATGTGGCCAAAATAGTAAAAAACAAAACGTTAGCATTTAGTAATTATAAAACAAACCCAGAGTGAGGAAGATAAACAGATCTAAAAGATTAGGCAGAAAGAGGTTAAGCAAGAAAAAAATTGCACAGTCAGTAAAAAGAAAAGGGTACAAAACAGTTTTTAGATACATAAATGAGAAAAGGAAAGTAAAACCAGGACTAGTTAGATTAAAAACAAAAGAAGGAAGGTATGTAGAAGAGGATAAAGATCTAGCTGACTGCCTCAATTAATATTTTTGTTCAGTATTTACAGATGAAAATAAAGAAAAGGGGCCTCAGTTAGGAAAAGGGACAAATGAGTCATTGGTTGCATGTGAGTTTACAGAGGAAGAGGTTCTATTTCAACTGTCAAAAGTAAAAACAAATAAGTCAATGGGACCTGATGGAATACACCCAAAGTTGTTAAAATAGCTTAGTGGTGGACTAGCAAAACCATTAACAGATTTATTTAAGCAATCATTGTTAACAGGAGTAGTCCCAGAAGATTGCATGTTAGCGAATGTGGTGCCCATTCACAAGAAAGGTAGTAGGGAGGAGTCGGACAACTATAGGCCAGTAAGCCTTTCTTCAGTAGTGTGGAAAGTAATAGAAACCATGTTAAATGATCAGATTGTTGAACATCTAAAAAACACATGGATTTCAAGATCAGAGACAACATGGGTTTACTTCAAGGAGATCATGCCAAACTAATCTTATTGATTTTTTTTGATTGGGTAACTAAAAACTAAAATACACAAGACATTGCTTACCTAGATACTAGTAAGGCGTTTGAAACCGTTGTACATAGAAGGCTTATCAATAAACTGCAATCTTTAAGTTTGGTTCCAATATTGTTGAATGGGTAAGGCAGTGGCTGAGTGACAGGCAATGGAGTATATTCAAAGCATGGCCTTGTTACCAGTGGGGTACATCAGGGATCTGTACTTGGACCCATTCTTTTTAATATTTTTATTAGTAATATTGCAGAAGGTCAGGATGGTAAGGTATGTCTTTTTGCTGATGATACTAAGATATGTAACAGTGTTGATGTTTCAGGAGGGATAAGCCAAATGGTAAATGATTTAGGTAAACTAGAAAGATGGTCAGAGCTGTGGCAGCTGACATTTAATCTGAATAACTGCAAGATAATGCATCTTGGACGTAAAAACCCAAGGGCAGAGTATAAGAGTATAGAATATTTGATAAAGTCCTAATCTCAACATCTGCGGAAAGGGATTTAGGGGTAATTATTTCAGATGATTTAAAGGTAGGCAGACAATGTAGTAGAGCAGCAGAAAATGCTAGCAGAATGCTCGGTTGTATAGGGAGAGGCATTCACAGTAGAAAGAGGGAAGTACTCAGGCCATTGTACAGAACACTGGTGAGACCTCACTTGGAGTATTGTACGCAGTACTGGGACCATATCTCTAGAAGAATATTGATACTTTGGAGAAGGGTTACTAAACTGATTCATGCATTACAGGATAAAACTTACAAGGAAAGGTTAAAGGATCTTAACATGTACAGCTTGAAGGAAAGACGAGATGGGGGGATATGATAGAAACATTTACACACATAAAGGGAATCAACACAGTAAAGTAGGAAAGTATAAACAAAAAGAAAAACTTTTTTTACATGGTGTGTTCAATAAAAACATGGCAACATTTCATTCTTTGTGTGTTATTAGTTTAAGCAGACTGTGATTGTCTATTGTTGTGACTTAGATGATGATCAGATCACATTTTATGACCAATTTGTGCAGAAATCCATATCATTCCAAAGGGTTCACATACTTTTTCTTGCAACTGTATTTACCACCAGCAGACAAACACTTCTAAATTGTGGCTGAGGAAACCCATTGACAAATTCCAATGTGGGCAATGTTCAGCTTGCAGATATATTTCACATTCATCTAAAACATTAATGGCAGCAACAATTTTCAGGTATTTAAGGTACATTAAAACAAAGAGAGAATTTCTAGTACTAATGAGAGTATTAGTAGGCAGCTAAAATAACCCAAACCAGAGTCTCTTCCTTCTGGTAAAAAGTACAGTTCAGTATGGAAATGAGGGAGAAGCGCCTTGTAGATAGTCTCAAATCCAGGAGATGGTCAGTGGATATGTGGAGAGAAAAGAACTAAGAGAACACAATATAGTGCAGTTTCTTCTGACAGTTCGTGAGGAGTATAAAAACACAGTTTTCGGGAGCTATAGAGCAGCTCCAGATGGTAGCGCTTGGGCAGTACAATCCCCGCCTATAAACTGTAAATAAACTGTTGAATCAAATAAGGCTTACTCAAAGAGAGTCACATTAAAGATTTTATGTATAAAATTTATTGCAATATGAAAGTTTAAATGAATATTATAAATAATAAAGTTGCTCATTTAATAAACACACTGTGGTGGAACAATTCAGAGGAATAAAACCATTTTGCAAAAGAGAACTACAAAAATACAAGTATATAAAACAAACAATCAGAAGGATACTTTTATACAAAACATGCATAAAACCTATATTTCTATAGGGGAACGCAGTCCTCTCAAATAAACACGTTCCATGTTTGACATATATTGGTACATATTGTTTGCTCTGCTTTGTTTCTGAACATGTGCATATGGAATATCGTTTAGTCAAAAAGTTCGTAGTTCATTAAATATGAAGCGTCACTGGAACTTTTTAATTCACAATTTTTTTTAGTAAATGGGGAATTTCACACAAGTTAGGTCCACTAAATGGAGCCAAAACACTTCAGTTCAATGAAGTGATTTTAACCCTACTGTACAAGTCATTTTGTAGGGTTAAAGCCACCTCTAGTGACTACCTTCCAGATAACCACTGGGGGTGCTTCCGGCAACAACCACCACCAAGTGAAACTCTGTCGTTTGACCAATTGCTGCTTATAGGAAAGCACCAAATTCAATTCTTTCCGATGAGAAGTTTTTGATTGGATTCATGCTTGTCCACCTCCTCTAGGAGGAGCATTGGACTGGACAACAATTGTGGAAGTCATGTCTTCAGGATGACGTAGTGGGAGGCAGGTATCAGTGCCATGTGAGTGTCTGCGCTGGAAAATAAAGTTCCATTTGGGCTTTTAAATAGGGATTAGGGCACTATACCGGTTTACAGGTTTGTATTCCTTAAGCCTTTGTGTTCCTTTAAGTTAGAATAGATGAGATGGGGAATTTTTAAATTATATTAATTTTAGCTTAAAATGTGCTATTGTCAAGCCTCTAAAATTCTTTCTTGAATGAATAATTCCAATGGGGTTGCACAAATGCTTTAGCACAGTGGTTCCCAACCCAGTCCTCAAGTGCCCCCCAACAGTCCAGGATTTAAGGATTACTCAATTGTGTTGAAGGTGTTTTTGGGGAAAAAACAAAAAGCACTTTAGACACAACAGGGTAATCCCTAAATCCGGGACTGGTAGAGGGTACTTGAGGACTGGGTTGGAAACCCCTGCTCTAGCACACAATTTGTAAAGTATAATGATGGACAAATGAACACTTTAAAGAAAAACAGGTTTATGTAAAAACGTGTGGGTAGATGACCAAATGTGAAAGGGATTATTTAACATTTTGCCATTTTGTTTGCAAACAATTGTTTAGTACATTAATTCTGCCAAAGAGTAAACATATGTGCCTCCTTGTCTACATAAATACAACAAATCAAAATCGTTAAGCAGAAGACAAAGTTTCGAATACCACTTTCTCTTTTGAACACAAAACATACTACCCGGTTTTAAGAGAAATTTAATTTTCTCTTACTGGATGTCAACAGGTGTGAAGTAAAAACTAGCCCAAAATACAAAAAAGTGTATCATGCAATCCCGTATAAGGTCAATAAACACATTTCCTTAGGTTTCTGTAATTGTGGGTGTGAACATAAATAATTGTGTAGAGTGCACACATCTGGCAGCATTGATTGGAGATGGGAAAATACAATTCCTGGTCCAACCACGAGAAGAAACCAACCAAGTCACCTTCAAGAACACTGGAGTCACAATGTGGCAGTGCATTTCTAAACAGGGTGGAATATATTCAATAGCTATATGTGGTTGATTAGAGCTCTAATAGTGACTGCCTAGGTCTTCAATACTACTTTGACACATTAATCTTCAGTAATTAGGATTCAAGAGAATTGTTGTCCAATATGAATACTTGCTGGTTTAGAATGGAAGGAAATTACGAGGAGAAATCCATACGTATTTTCTAAGGTGTCCAGTTGAGACTATCTAAGCATCATAATCATATCATCTCAATAAAGAGGTTATGGTGCATGGAGTCTAATGGCACCATCTCACTATTGCGTGTTAAAACGATTTCCAATAGTTTAATACTGAATAAGGACCCCAGGATGGCCACAGGCGCAGTCTATCACATATGTCCATTGCTGGTATGAGTTAATATGGCTACGGCAGAGTGCGTCTCCCCCAAGGCCATACCTCCGGACAGGGCCAAGCTAAGAGTGCCTTGGGACCGTCAGTTCAAAAGCCGTTTCAAACCTCGAACAGTCAACAAAAATGTAACCAAGGAATGATACCAGGGGACTCCAGGCACCATAACCACTGCAATAAGAGGAGTTCATTATACTTATAGTGTCCCTTTAATTGTCATTTTAAATGACTTACAGCTCTCCTGTTTTCAGACAGTGGTTATTATAAACTATTGATTTTGGCTGATTTGAGACACAGTGAGATGCATTTAGATCACTAATTCTATCAGAGGGACTGAAAACAGAATGATTCACCAGGAAACAAAAAATTCATTATATAAGAATCACAAAATCTTATATTTTCTCAACTTGCACTTTTCTTTTCTTTTTTACATTTATTTATTTTCACTTAAATCAGAAAATATAAAAAATATAGCATTTTTCCTTTAGGCATCACCTGGAATCATTTACACAGCAGGTTTCCTAAAAGAAACATTTAAAAAATACACAACTCACATAAGAGTAGTTTTTGTTCAATGTAAAAGTGGAAAATTGACATCTGACCAATTGCTTAGAACTCTGCAAAGCCAGAAAGCGAGTGTACCATCCAGAACGAAAAGTACCAAAACCAAGAAATATTTTAACACTTGACTATTGGCAACAGTAAACAGAAGTTCACACGTGGGTGCATACAAAACACATACATATATATCTGCTACTGCGTGATAGGAGGCATCTCACTCCATGCCTTTGCCTTCTTCTTGGCTAGAGACAGCCATGGAGGTTCATCTGGATTTTGAAGGGAGGCAGGACATTTTTCTGATCCTGGTCGGATCTCTATAGATTCAGCTGAAAATAAACGATAATTCCTTAGTAACACATTTACAGAAATGTAAACTATTGAAACTTTAAGTAGTAGGAAATTCAAGCATGCTTTTAAAAAATACATTTGATTTAATTTTCTTTCTCAAAAAGGTACAAGAATGGGTAAGAGATCACCAAATACGTAGGCTAGATCCTTCCAAAATTCACAATATGACTCCTGGGTAGGCTGCTCCCCTTTCCCACACTCCTCCCCCCTCCGCCCCACCCCTCTCAAAAAACAAACCTCCAAGGAATTTATATTAAAAGCATGGACACCAATGAACTGCAATTTTACCTGGAGAAATGTCAATGCACGGAAGTTCTTTCTTTGGCTTTATCTCTTCGCTTTGTGTTTTGGAATCGTTGCTAATTTTTAGGGAAATTTCCAAAGCACCCTTAAAGTAAAAACAACGCCAATTAAACACACACATATAAATGCCCATCCCTCCCACTCCCCACCCCTCTTTGTTCTCTCTGGTTTTCATATTCCAGCATGGAAATTTGGTGTGAGCTGAGGAAAAGCAACATGTTTATCTTTTTTTTGTAACTTCCACGTAGGATAACCATCTTAAACAAAGAATTAGATTTTAAACATTAAAAAAATATATAGACTTTTGTTATGCTTTTCCATCCAACTATCTTTTTATCATTTACTAGGGTCTCAAAATTATCTTCATCTCAAATTACCCCCCTATGACCCCAACTAACATATTTCTTGCTTTGATCTTCTCTATGGTCTCAATACACTGCATCCTTGCTTTTTAACCACTCCGTCTTCTCAGGTAACCCTAAACCCAAATCATCATCATCATCGCAGGTAACTGATCCTTAGTCACCAACGGTCGTCCATTCTCCCTTTTCCAATGGGTATATCACAAGGTTCAATATTTTGCTGCCTAGTCCCCTCTCTTTCTATGCCACCATGTGCCTGAACTCATCTTTCCTCATTTCGTCAAACCTTCTCAGTGTAGATGGCCTTTTACACACACACACACACACACACACCTTTTTCTGGCTTTCTAAGATCTTCACCTACATGTGACCAAAATTCCAGTAAACCCTGCTATAGGGTTCAACCTACTCTTCTGGCCCAGCAAACTAAACATATCAATATTGTTTCACAACCTGGACACTGACTGGGGAATCCATTACTCTCCGAGCGATGTACTGAGACTCTGACTGGTGGAGTAGTCAAGGCTGTATGTAGTTTGACATAAAACCTATTAAAAAACAGTTAATGCTGGATTTTACTATAGTTGTGTCTGTCAGAAGGTATGGTAGAGTTTCTGTGAATTCATATTTCTCACATTAAGTCATTCCAGAATATATAATCCACCACATCCTGTTTTTGTTGAGGGAGTAACCTCCAAAAAAAAAAATGTCCCATAAACTATATTAAAATATAATTAAAAACAAAACAAAAAAAACAGCAATTCCTTAAGAAGTGTTTACTTTACAAATTGTAAGCAGATACCTTGGCTTGGTTGTTTTCAGCTGTAATGTTCTCCTCTCTGGCAAGAGGATGTTCCTGAAATCCTTTCCTTTTTTGTTTTGCCACTGAAATCCAGCTAGGTGCTGTTCAAGAAAATTCATATGGGGTTAGATATTCCTTGATAGTCAGGTCTCTGTATGACCTTAAAAAGTGAATGCGGTAGCAGTGAGAAGATGGATAGAACAGATGGACAGATGGGGGGAGATGGCAAAGACGACAGTAATTTATTACACACAGATATGTAAACAAAAATAAAGATACATTTGCTCCTATAACTTTGAAAGAATACCTACTCCTGAACCGCATTAAAAAATAAATAATAATAATAATGGACACATAACACAGTAAAGGAGTTTAAGCATGCATGGGATAGGCATAAGGCTATCCTAACCATAAGATAAGGCTAGGGACTAATGAAAGTTTTTAGAAAATTGGGCAGACTAGATGGGCCGAATGGTTCTTATCTGCCGTCACATTCTATGTTTCTATGTTTCTATGTTTCTATGACATGAAGTCATCCAAGCTGAAATACATTTCAGATCTCTTTTAAAAGGGTCACTTTAAGTAGCCTCACAGTTTTTAATTATAGCAAAGCCTATTGTGTACAGAGTGTTTTGAAAGAAATAAAAAATGTAATCAGTTCCGCCAAAACTGTGCATGCGAAACAATGCTCTGCTACAGCCACCGGGCTGTGTGTAAACAGACATATGATATATATTTAAGAAACAAAATCTAAATTTAAGTCATGCCTATTCATGTGTGATCTTCCATTAAAGGACCACTATAGTGCCAGGAAAACATACTCGTTTTCCTGGCACTATAGTGCCCTGAGGGTGCCCCCACCCTCAGGGACCCCCTCCCACCCGGCTTTGGAAAGGGGTTAAAACTTACCTTTTCCAGCGCTGGGCGGGGAGCTCTCCTCTTCCGATCCTCCTCTTCTCCTCACCTTCGGCTGAATGCGCACGCGTGGCAAGAGCTGCGTGCGCATTCAGCCGGTCGCATAGGAAAGCATTTACAATGCTTTCCTATGGACGCTTGCGTGCTCTCACTGTGATTTTCACAGTGAGAAGCATGCAAGCGCCTCTAGCGGCTGTCAATGAGACAGCCACTAGAGGGAATGGGGGAAGGCTTAACCCATTCATAAACATAGCAGTTTCTCTGAAACTGCTATGTTTATAAAAAAAAAAAAAAATGGGTTAACCCTAGCTGGACCAGGCACCCAGACCACTTAATTAAGCTGAAGTGGTCTGGGTGCCTAGAGTGGTCCTTTAACCTTTTTTTTTACACTTTTGATCAGATTACACTTTTACATAAGCTTTCTCTAATATTTCATTCATCCCTACTTTTTTTGCAATTCCTATTTCTGTTTGTAAATACACAATTTCTTATTCTTAAAGGAACATTATAGCGTTAGGAAAATAATCATGTATTCATAACACTATAGTGTCCAGCTACCTATCTAGGTGTCCCCCATCACAGTGTGAGGGTTTGAAAGGTGTGTATTTTGTTACCTGTCGGCCCTATCCCTGCTGCCGATCCGCATATTTGGCTGACAGCATCACTGTTTATGAAGCCAGCTAATACAACTCTCTATGGGTAGCATTTGATCCATAACAAAGTTTAACTCTGTTATAGCAGAGGAAGCGTCTCCAGCGGACGTCTTCCTGACAGCCACTAGGGGGCCGTGAACATTCAATGTAAACATTTTAGATTGCAGGCTTAAACAGACCCAGACCTATTTCATTAATATCATTCAAGTATCATATAGTCAGAGTTAGATCAATTCATGTATGTTTAAAATAAAATGTACAGTGCATTTGAGCAGTTTCTTATTACCAAGCGAAAAGGCTCAGGAAAAGTCAATACCTATGATTTCTTTCGGAGAAGGATCGTCTGCTTTTGGTTTCAGCGGTGTTCGATTTTCATTGGTATGCAAAGGTTTTGATTCCTTTGTAGCATCTGAGCGAATCTGCGCTGTCTTTGTTGGTTTTGGAGTATTTTGATTATAATCCAAATGTAGAGTATCTACCGTAGTTGGCTTAACAGATTCCCCAAAATGTGCTTCACTATATTTTAAAGGGGTGGATGTACTTCTCAACCGGACACCAAAGGGAACCAAAGATTCCTCATCACTTTTTGGGGGGATATCAGTAAGCTTGTCTGTTTTCCTAGATTCATCCTTATGAATTGTAATAACGGTCTCCTCTGCACTATCAAATGACCCAGATTTTAGAATATTCCTGTGGAAGGTAAACTCTTTCGGGGATGCAACGGAGAGTGATCTTTGCCATGCAGGGGCTACTGTGAATCTCACTGGTTTAGCTGCAGATTTCTGTTTGCTTTCAATGTTTGTCTCTGTTTTTTTACATTCCTCATATGTTTCTGTCAAGGGGTCAGTGTAAGACAGAACATCCAGCTCTTTACCAACTGTCCCACCGGCCACTTGTACAGAACAAGAGTCACTGGTACTGCTTTCTGTAGCAGATTCAACAAGTAGATTTTCAGTCTTCTCCATTGGGCTTTCAGTTACCTCTTCATCTAAATGACCCATTTCATTTTCACACACTAACTCTCCAGAAAATTGCATAGCTGAACTTTCATTGTCTGTGTTTGGGCTTACTTGATCAGATTCGCTGTGCTCAGCACATACATGTGTTTCTTTACATTCCAATATTTCTTGGCTCTCTACAACATCACTTAGAACATCATGCACCATTAGAATTCCACAAGACTGTTCACAAGACTCTGTGGATTTGTCACCGCTACACGTGGCAGTAGTGCACTCTTGTTCCAATAAATCATCTTTTAACAATGAAGTCTCCTCTAGAATTAAAGTCCTCTCAGTATTAACAGTTAACTTACACTGTTTCCCAGTTTCCAATGATTCCAGCTCAAGTTGTTGTTTAAATTCATTAATTATGGGCTCATCTGTAACAGTCACTGACAAGTTCTCATCAATCTTTGGGGAAGTGTCCACCATTTCACAGGTCTGGTTGGGGGAAATATCACGGTCTACAATTTCCTCCTTCAGGTCAGTGGTCTCAGGAAGCTCAGCCATATCCAGAACTGCATCCAGCTCATAAACCGGAATGGTGAAAATGGACTCTGTGGTTGGATCGCTTTCCTCTCTTTTCACAGTGGCTTCTGCAATATACTCCACTTGGTCTTCTTCAGGTGTCTGACTAATATGTAAATCCACATCAGCTTCGTATTGTGCAGCTTCATTTTGAGGAACTTGCTTATCTTCAGACTCTAGAGTCAGAGATACAGAAGGGACCTCATTTTTGCCATTGCCCTTAGTATCTTCAATTTCCTTCAAGTCTAGAAGCGGCTTTGCATCAACCACAGATATCCTTACCACTGTATCTAATAAAAAATAAATTGTGTTAATTCATGTGAATTGTATTTCAAAAAGCAAGCAGGAGCAGATAACTATTTTACAAACTAATCACTTGATCAGTCAATTTCCGTATATTTTCCCCCCCATTAATCTCACACTCCACTTTAAAAACATTAAACTGGTTATCGTTTCATCTCATAAAATCTCACCCCTTTTTCACTATTGCGAGTATCAACTCAACCAGTTTCATTACAACCATATTAACATTACTAAAAATGTATTGTATATGTACAACACCAACATCAATAACAATCTTGGAGAGGAACAAGCTACCTCGGTACACTACATGTCCAACAGCATACAAAATGATCTACCTGCACAACCTGCGGCCCCCCCCAGACGTTATTTTTTTTTTTAAACTACAACGTCCATGATTCATTTAATAAAACAGATAGCCAATGCCCATGTTTTTCTAATGAAACAGATAGCCAGGGAATCATGTCTGATAGCCAGGAGATCGTGGGAGTTGTAGTTCAAACCATCTTGGGGGGAGAGGGGGTTGTTGCAGGCTGTGCAGGCCTGACCTAGATATATCCCAGCTTTTTTCTTCTGGAGCCCCTATTCATTCCTTCCCTATCCCCCAATCTTAGTCTGTTAGTATTTTTGTGCCTTGATCAAAAAAAAAGGTACATACTGCATTTTCAGCTATTGTTATAACACAACAAGGCTCTGACCTATAGAACATTACTCTCTAGGAGCCCATCTGGTCCAAGTTCACACACTATTTTCGAATATGCTTAACCTACTCTGAAGTTATGATATATTTTGTTGGTCTTAAAGTTCTGAATAAAATTATAAAGTTAGAGAAAAAAAAAAGAAAAGAAGAATTGAATGTCACTATCTCCAGTTATGATGAAAGTAGGTACAACATACATCTATACTAGACATAGCTGGTAAACCCAACAAATCAGAGCATATAGGTACAATACCTCCTACATAAGGCCAATACCCTGAGAAATCACATACATGTTTATTAAATCACACTGCAATGGGTATGATATTAGGCTAACTGTGCCCTATTCAAAAAGTGAAAAGATCAATCAATATAATATAATCAATAAATATTATTAAAAATTAAATTGTATATTAATAATGTGCATAAGTGTATGATCTCTCAGTAAAATACTCCATTGGGAGTTGAATAGTTGCAGTGTTCCACACGTTCCAATAAAGGTGCATGAAGACATTGGAATGCCTGGACTCTTTTTCTAATACTGAAAGCTATAGTGTCAGTTATTAAAGAGACAGGACTATCCCTGTGCAGTCACACACCACCGAGAATGCCCATCTATGTGATATTTACAACTGGGCACGACATGGTTCTATAGACAGAAACGGCATTACTCTACCTTCAGTATTAAACTTTGCATGTTCAGAATCCAATTCTGGTTCTTCAGTATCAACTTTTCCTGTGACACGGGTTCCTTTTGGTTGTACAGACTATTTTAAAAAAAACAAAAAAAGAAAGAAAGAATGATTTAAACATTTATACAAGGCGCATAAATACTTAAAAATCAGTTTCTGTTCCAAACCAAAAACCATTTGTATTGTATGTTTAGCCCCTGCTTGCAAATAATGTTGGCAACTGACCCTCCAGGGTTTTGTTCGAACCTGCTGCTCAAGTCTTAATATGGAGAAGGATTATTTGCAGCTCTCCCACAATTCCAGAAAGGCGTTGGAAGGTTGATGCTTTTGCAACCATCAAGACAGTAAGACAGTATAAGAAATGGCACTGTTAAAAAGCGTAATGTGCAGGCAAGGATTACTTATTGGTTGCATTTTTAGAAGGACTCAAATGTAACCCCTTAAGGACACATGACATGTGTGACATGTCATGATTCCCTTTTATTCACGAAGTTTGGTCCTTAAGGGGTTAAACTCAAATTAAAATGTCCGCGATGAACATCATTTAACGTTTGTTCATTTCACCTCTCTATCACCCCTTCTTCAGGAGGCAACAGTCTTCAAATCATAGTCACTGCCACATTTACTGCATCCAACCTCTTTATCATCTAGGTTAAGTCATCTTGGCATCTACTACCAAAAAACTGTAAGCTACTACGATAAGAAATTTAAGTCGTGTTTAGCCAAATTATGTAGTATCCCACCTGGCGTGAATTAAAACCACAGTTACTGAAAATATTTAGTACTCCAGCTACTCTGCACAATGCTTCCCATTACTCTTTGCCAGTCAATAGGAGTGTTTTAAAATGTAGGCATCGTTAACAGTACTGGAACATTAGGCCAGTAAAAAGATAAATAAATTCTAGGTTGGAGCTCTCAAATTATGGGGGCAGTCAGACAGGTTTTGGTGTCAATATCAGAACTTGCTCAATTGTCACTGTTTATTCCATTCAGTCATGAGCTCTACCCCATGTTAAAAGAGGCGACAGAGGATAAGAGTTTATTTAACAAACACATACTGCAGTTTGCTTCAGTTTCACAGTGGGTCCTCTCTGGTTCTTTGGCTTGACGGCAATCCTGTGCTTAGCTGCAGAGTTATCCAGGCAGATCAAGGAGCTGGCTGGTGCTGTAAAGTCCAGGAGATGCAAGCGGCTTGACGGGGAAGTGGGGCAAGAGAGGACACTGGACAAAGGACTCATAGGGCAAGAAGATACCTGTATAAAATCAGGGGAAAAAAGGAGATCATTATATATTTTTAATGGTTATAAGAGCAAACAGTCAAGGCTAACATAGATCCCAAACACGAATACTGTTAATTTGATCCCGATCACAGATAAAACTCAAAACTCTACCTTTTTTCCTATGACCACATTATGGAGCTGGTCTCTAGAACAGGGTTCTCCAAACTATGGCCTTCCAGATGTTGATGAACTACAACTCCCCCAATTCTCAAGCTATGTATTTCATTTGAAGAATCAAACGAGTTGTAGTACTGCAATTTCTGCAGGGCCAGAGTTTGGAGAACTCTGCTCTAGAACATAGGTAGACAACCTAAAACCCTCCAGCTTCTAGGCTACAACCGTAGGGATTTAAATCAGCTTTTTATATTGATAATGGGTGCAATTCAAAAATGTTTGGAAATCCATATATTACTCAGTTTTAATCCCTGGACCAAGCTCCAGGGATCTACCAGTTTTAACATATCCCAAATAATGAAGATTCTTTAGGGACAGGCTTGACAGTAAGCTCTATATTTCGCTTTTAATATTCTAAATCCTTTAATATACAATGAAAAACTAAAAAAAAAAAAAAATATCCTACATTTTATGAACACACCGAAAAACTAAAATCATACACACACACAAATATATATGTAGTTCTGTGTTTCTCTTCTGATATATATATACATACACACAAACATATATACACACACACACACACACTTTTTGTTTATTATTGATCCTGAAGAAAGTCCCATAGGTGGACGGAAACGTTGATCCTGATCTTTTAAACGTGTCAAATAAAGTATTGGATTTTATTGAAAGGCCCGGAGTGCAGCCACCTTTTTGGATAGCAATACTTTGGAGCCCTGGCTTGGGCCTCCGGCATATTAAGGGATTATAAGTGCAAGGATCTATTTTTTATTTTTATAGAATATTAAAAAAAAATGCATATATATACGCACACACACACACTGTAGTAGGTCTGAGCATTCACACCCAAGTTTTTTTTATTGTAAAAACACACACACTATATATATATATATATATACACACACACACACACATATATACACACACACACACATTTTTTTGTATATTGAACTCTTATCTTTCATGAAGCAAGTTCATTTTTTAAGGGCCAGGGTACAAATCCAACATAGTGTAAATATTAATGACGTAGACACGCTCACAGAAGCACGCCGCATTTTCCCCCCCCCCTTGTCGGAGGATTGGAAACACTGAGTTGGGAAGGGAGTTATGAAGGAAGCCATCCGGACCGACCGAGCGATTGTCGCGGTGCAGGGTTAGAAAGAGAAACCGAGAGGGAGCTAAGAGGAAGCGGATGCCTGCCTGCTTGGTTTAAAAAGCAAAAGACCTATGGGTCTTTCTCTGGTTGTTGCGGAGGAGAGAGGGGAGTGACCTCTGTGGACTCTTGGAACAGAGAAACGGATAAGTACACTGGCTGGGTGATAAACGCCTGTGTTATAATTGGGCACTAAGGCACTAAGATAAGGGAAGTTACTTATTATTTAGTGTGTATGAACGGTCTGCAATTATAGCTTATTACTACTATAACTTCTTAACATAACATACTTTTATAACGGTCTATTGAAAATTCAATAAACCTGGTATATTGATGGGACTAGTTTATTAACTGGAAGAGTAAGAGGTGCCAAAAAATTTAAGGAAAGGGGGAGGAAAAAAAGAAGAAAAAAAAGAAGGGAGAAGGGGAAATAAAAGGAAGGAAGGAGGGAAAAAGAAAGAAAATAAAAAAAGAGAAATATGTACTAAATTTGCTCTTCCAGAAAGTGAAAAATACAATTATATAAGGATTAAAAGCTACTTAAATAAAGTACTAGATAAAGAAAAATTAGGAGGTTAAGTGTAAATTAAGCAATTTAATAAAGGGGAAAGATATAAGAAATCTAATACAAAAGTGCAACTTGATACTGAGACAGGGGGAAGAAGATCTTACATTCCTGGCCATGGAGAAATGGGAGAAAGACTTGAAAATAAAAAAAAAGTTTGATAAAAAAAGAGTGGAAAAAAGCATGGCTGACAGTTGCTAAACACATTACTTAGTGGAGTTGCATTTTAAGATAAACAGACTCTATCTGGTCCCTAACCGCCTGAATAAAATAGATCAGAACATATCAGACATATGCTGGAGGTGTGACAAAGAGGTAGGAGATTCGGTACACATTTGGTGGAGCTGTCCCCTGATGGAAGAATTTTGGAAATTGTTTCTAAGTAAAATTCAAGGAATAACTGGAACTAAATTCCCCTTCTCTCCTGAAATGTTTATATTGCACCTAAACTTTAGCCAATACCATTTGGATCTGCAATATTTCTTCACCCATGCTCTAATAGCAGCAAAGTTCTCAATATCTAGAAGATGGAGAACTAAGATATTACCAAACTGGGAACGTGTAAAAACAGCGAATCCTACAATTAGAAATGGAAGGGAGGTGTAAATAGAAATCTGAAAAAAAAAAAAAAAAAAGATTGTTGATATAGATAAATGGCTAAATAAGCTGGCTGTAGCAGCTTAAATTAGGAAATAAATTAGGAAATAAAGGGAGAATAAAGTAAAAGCAACAACAAAGCTAACTCAATTATTAATGTAGGAATATTATAGAGGACTATAAGAGAGGGAACTGTCACCATCTTTGTGTTTGTAGTGTATTTGTGTTTTTTTTTTTCGTTCTTGGTAAAGCAATGTTTTATAGAGTGTAATAAGATATGTGTGGATTGATTAGAAAGGAAAAAAAACATTGATGATGACCAAGGCCTGAGATGCAGGAATTGCAGTAGAATACACAGGTACTGTCTGAAAAAAAATAATAATAATAATAATATGCACTCTCAGGGCTTTCAATTAAGTTTTAAGTTACAGTAAATTCAGTCCTTTCTTGAGATACTGATAAAACACTAATTTATTCAGATCACTGTTAAAAGGTACTGAAAGGTTGAGCATTTAATTTACTATCCAAATGATATCACTATTTATGAAGCAAAACACAAATAATAGAACCAGGATATGCCAACTGTACCATTTTCAGTACCCCTTCTTAAATCTAAGGTGAACACTTAGTACAAAGAGGTTTTTTTCCCCATCACAGCTGATAAACCAGATTATAAAGCAGACAGCTGTGTAGACCAACATTTAGCCAGCAAGCCATGGAAGGGTCTACAGACATGATTGCAATACATCTACACTACTGTTGTTGAAGCCTGACTACATTTCGTAAAGAGATTTGGATTCACATGGACAAGGTTTAATATCCTTGCATTATTTGCTGTAGGAGCTGAATAATTGGGATACAAACTCCTAACCCCCTCCAATCCCCTTCCTCCAAGACTAAAACAGAAATACAGGGTCTCAAAGTTCAAATCAAAGGAAATATATAATTATACCAATGCCAATCTTTGGTTATCCCCACAGCCTAGAATCAGAGGCTATTACTGTGCTTCAGGTTTACATATTTAATGAATTTAGGGACGCCTTAGTGAATAGAATGCCCCATTATGAATTTGGAACTTGTAATCAAACCAGACATTTTGAACAAGCGTGTTTAATTACTCGTCAAGAAGTAAACTGAACAAAAAGTGATTATTAGCATTTCTCATTTTATAAGAATCGGCATAAAATACAGCGAACATCTGGCAGGGATGTTTAACATTTGCGCAGAAATTCTACATGCCATTAATCTAGCCTTGTGCCAAGATTATCCGCAAGATATAAAAGCACCAAACGCCATCTGTCCCCATAAGAAAATATCTAAATGGTGTTAATCATAATTAGGGCATCTCCTCTAATTGTTCTCAATTGTAGAAAACAGGATCTCAAATACTGGCAGAGAGAGAACGTATATGTAAGCTATCGGAACGTATAATTACAGAGGAATATTCAGTATTATTATTAGGTATATCATTTGTCCATTTGTAATTACAAGTCTTTTTATAAAGCGACCAAAAATACAGAGCAATGCTAAATCTGGCATCTATAATGATAACTCATGCAATTCTTCTTAAACCACTCAGCTAGAATAGATCTTTAATGTGCAATGTGGTTAAAAGGAATAACTCTTTCAATGGTCATTTATCCTTCCAGACAAACGTTTCGACCCTCAGGCTTCACAAGGGCCCCTCAAAGCTCAAAATGTTGCTGTGTCCACAAGTTGGTGGAGTAAAATTCCCCGGTTAACATTATTCTGCTATTCCAACTCTATCATTTAGTACTTGTTCTCAAGGACCTGAGGGAATCTCTGGAGGACACACACAAACACACCCAGATCTCCACACATACAGTGTGCAGATTTGCTAGCACTTCTTTGGATCTACAGAAGATCCAAAGTGGCAGACCACAGTTATAGAAGATCTACCACCTTTTTGACCAGCACTTACTTCCCATTGAGTTGAGCTGGCAAGTCTGATAGGGCTTGTCCCTCTCACCAGATGGGAGCCACACTTTTACTAGAGATATAAGTTGCATCACAGACATGTCAAAGGAGGATCACCCATCCGCTTATCAATTTCATACCTCCCATTGTTGGGATGCATGCTTGAGAATATATGGTTTATTGTAGCATAGTAGCAATGCAAAGAAATGTGTTTTGTTGTTTTTAACCAATGGAATAAAGGGTTAAATACAAAACCCATTTCTCTATGTGCATTGCTCGCAAATGCAAGGCAAACCGTGGGAAACACCGTAACGCCACTCCTCTCCCTTGCCTTGCTTAACATGGCTACAAAGAACAGTGTTGCTGAAATTAGCCAAGGAGGAAGGGGTAAGATAATATTTGCAGGCGGTGTGCAAAAGCCTTTAAAGTTTAAATGTCTGATTTTAGCCTGGCAACTGTATTATCTGTACACTGTATGATAACACATGAACATGATATATCGTTTCAACTTTTGCTGACGTGTTGGTGATGTATAAAAACAAATGAATGAAATAGCAGTTTTATGCGTATGTTACATACACAAAAAAACTTTTTTTACGTTTAAAATAAAAGATCTGTTTATTTGTTTATAGCTTAAAACGTTAGCCCAAAAAGAGCCCTAATATTGATCAAATGTAAGATCACAATCCATGCATATTTTGGTAATACAGGAGACAGAGGACCGACTGGGTTAATAGGCATTTACAGCTGATCGTATACAACCGATGATTAATCCAAGCTGCATGAACACTGTGTCAACATGTTTTGCACATTTAATTACTCTCTGGAGGTGGGCAGGACATGAATAAAATAACTCAAGGAAATTCTTGTGGGTGGCTGTAGCTGTGTTTTAGGTTTGATACTCCAGTCAAGATGTTGTGAATATTTGTTCGACAATTAAAATCCCTTTCTGGTAAGGGTGGCTTTTAATAAAGGCCATCAAATCACAAACAAAAAGGAAACTATTTTAAAAAGAAAATCCTCATGAAATATCTAACAATAATGTTTGTTTTTTCCCCCCAAAATAGTGTAACCTTTTGCTCTTTAATCTCCTTAAGGATGGAGGCAATTGTCCAACTTCTAAACCAAAACGAAACCTAGAATTTGTGCTTTGCGTTTGTTCTACCGTAATTTAAAGGGTTATTTCAAACATCATAACCACGACATTGCGCAGTAGTAGTTAAGATGACAAGAGTACCCTTTGCCTGGTTCCCCCATAATGGGGCAAACTGTTCAGCAACATTTGCCCCTTTACCAGGGTCCCCATTAGGTTCTGAGGCTGCCTGGCAGTCTGGTGACGTACTTCTGCAGCTTTAACGCAGACACTGCTCAAACTCACTACTAAACGGATAGAGAGAGATAGTGTGTTTGTGTGTCTGTGTCTCCATATGCCTGCCAGCATTCCTGGGGTAGTGTTGGAATGCTGGGATGAGTATATATGGCAGGGTGTGCATACGCCTGAGATTACAGTATATATCTGGGAGAGTGTAGACATGCCAGTATGTATGGATGGATGAGTGGGAGTATGCAGGTATGTACAGCATGAGCAGTTATTTATGGAGCACAATCATATTTTATGGTGCATACAATGTACAATGGCACCATGATGTACCTCACATATAAAAAATAAAATAATAAAATCTAGGAGTGGAAAAAAAGAAGAGAAACCACAAGGAGAGGAGAAATGGTTTCTGACCATCTCACCCTGAACATGGAGGGACTCAGGGCAGCCTGGAAATCCAGTGATGGAGAGGACCATGTACAAGGAGCAACAAAGCTTAGTCACAGAATAGGAGTAGAGATTAGGCTCAAAGAAATTAGCAAACCCTTCAAACTAGAGTAAAGAGTCTCTAGTACATTAGAGGAAAGAGTTTTTTCAGAATTTTAAGAGCCCAAGTTGTGCAGTGCTTTGGACACCACTAGAGCAACCATGTTTAAATCCAGAACTTCATTGGAGGAGGGTAAAGATCTCACATGCTGCTAGTAATATTGTTAGAGGAGGAAGATTCCTTTGTATTTATTACCTTAGCTCTTTGCCTATTCATAATTGGCTCCCTTTCCAACTCTTAGTTGGATCCACTAGGTTGAATTTACACTCCACTAATTCCATAATTTAGCAGAGTTCTGCATAATCGCACACAACAAGAGTATATTACATCTACCATAGAAGATATTCAATGCATGTTCTACATCTGTTCCTCTTTCAGCTCAGACAGTGATTTGTGCATAACCCACATTCCACTCACAAACAAATCCTGGGTGTTCCATGAGAAATGAATGTTACAAACCAGCAACTTCCAAAAACCTCAAACAAAAGAAATATGCAGAATCTGGTCGGATTCTCATACACAGAAAATGAACTAAAAGGACAAAATGTGGAATTTGTCATTCTCATGAATCTCCGTGTACTATGCCCACACATTTGTATTTAGGTTATTCTAAAAATAGTAACCTATTTTGTGATGTATAATAACTTTTGACCATAGCTAATTAGGTCTATAGCTGTTGTTTGGACAACAATGATGAGGAATTTATTACAAATCTTTGAAAAGTTTTATCAAAATAAGAAACTGTGATAAGACCACAACACCACTCATCAGAGCACCATTTTAACGGGGCCATTAGGGTTCGATGCTACATGGGTTTAAGGGGTAGGATATTCCGTGTTCATATATAGGATTAGGATTTATACATTTTTTTATTTTATTTTTTAAGGGTTAAACTACCCACAGTTTTCATCATTTGCAGTAGGAGTCAAGATCCTGTGGACAGTAACTCCCAGCATTCTTGGGCAAAAAAATAATTGTTAGAAGATAAACATTGCTATGTTCTTACACCCTAATGATGGTGGGCTGTGTCTGTACATTGCACCGTAAAAAACAAAACAAAACACTGACCATTATTATTACAGCTGTAAATAAGCGGAACTCTAACA
Source organism: Pelobates cultripes (assembly GCA_933207985.1). Lineage (NCBI taxonomy): Eukaryota > Metazoa > Chordata > Amphibia > Anura > Pelobatidae > Pelobates > Pelobates cultripes. The sequence continues at coordinate 42,610,863 of OW240920.1, read as the reverse complement.
AAATACATTGTCATTATAACTAGGCAAAACATTTTAAAATGTCGTTTTGACAGTGAGTGGGGTGGTGTACTTCTAGTGTAGTCTAATAACAGACGGAGTTTTGCAGCTGGCCAGAGGTTAAGAAAACAACATTTCATAGAACTAAAAAAATAAAATGAAATTTAACAAGAATGTGAGCAGGAAATCGTGTGTTAAGCTTAAACTTCTGGGAAGAAATTGAGCTGTACTGTTCAAGCAGTTAAAACTATTCTCATGTGCTGTAGTTTGCTTGAATGATGTGGGATTTACAAACTGGGAGGGTCAGGTACCAAAAACATTGAACAGACACACAGAAAATAAATAAGGCGACTAGCAATTACGAGTATTTTACATAAACTTATGTTAAAAATATTAATTTATTAGTTTATTAAACAAATTTTCATGTGTCTTTCAGAACATATTTACAAATCTCTTTTGCATTTTAAATAGGCACAAATTGTTAAAAAAAATTAAGCTAAAATAGTTAATCAACTTTTTTTTTTTTTTTTTACTCAAATAACAGTACAGTTTCATTTTTTCAGAGATTCCAGGATTTATTTATTTTCGTACAGAGTTCTAGTTACCTGCTCTTCCTCACTGTCTGTACCTCCTAAACTTAATGAGCTGCGTCTCTGTGTACAGCTGGAAGACTAGAGAGAAGAGAGCAACATATATGGACATTACATAGGGTTTCTCAATTCTATTATTAGACAACAACAACAAAAAATAACAGTGGTTATAGTTTGGATTTTTGGTATAGTTGACCACCAGCAAAAACTGCATTTGAAGTGACTTTAATTAAGAGGAAACGATCATGAAATTAATATGGAACTCGTGAAAATGTGAACACATTGCTACAGTTCTCCCTTCCCATAATAAATTATTATATATATTATAGGTTATATTTATTATAAAGTATTAATCTACATGGCATGCATTCTGTAATGTAGACATTTTGTCTTCCCAAGTAGAAGAAGAAAAAAAAAAATCCCCCCCAAAGTTGGATTGTTATCAGTATCTAACTGATTCTTTCTCCTGACTGAAACTGCAGGGGAGCAGCACATGCAGCCAGCAGAGACAGCCTACAGATCAGGTAAGTGAGGCATGGGGGGGCAACAGCCTATAGATCAGGGGGGCAGCAGCCTATAGATCAGGAAAGTGAGGCATGGGGGGGCAGCAGCCTATAGATCAGGGAAGTGAGGCATAGGGGGACAGCAGCATATAGATCAGGGAAGTGAGGCATAGGGGGGCAGAAGCCTATAGATCATGGAAGTGAGGCATGCGGAGGCAGCCTATAGATCAGGGAAGGGATGGATGGGGGGGCAGCCTATAGATCAGGGAAGGGAGGTAGGGATGAGTGGATCCACCTACAGATCAGGTAAGTGAGGGATGGGGGAGGCAGCCTATAGATCAGGTAAGTAAGGGATGGAGGGGGGGACAGCCTACAGGAAGGGTCAGCAAGGAGCAGGAAGGTAAAGTAAGAGAAGGAGCAGAAAGGAGAAGGACTAGAAATGAGCAGAAAGGGGCAGCAATGAGGTGGAAGGGACAGCAAAGAGCACAACAGGTAAAGTAGGAGAAGGAGCACAAAGGAACAGAAATGAGCACGAAGGGTCTGCAAGGAGCACGAAGGGTCTGCAAGGAGCACGAAGGGTCTGCAAGGAGCACGAAGGGTCTGCAAGGAGCACGAAGGGTCTGCAAGGAGCACGAAGGTAAAGTAGGAGAAGGAGCAGAAGAGGGTAGCAAGGAGCACAAAGGTAAAGTAGGAGAAGGAGCAGAAGGGGATCAGAAAGAGAAAGAAGCAGAAGGGGGAGCAAAATAAGCAGAAAGAAGCAGAAAGGTAAAGGAGCAGAAGGATCCAAGGAGGAGAGAAGACAGTGTCAGAAGAAAAAGAAGACTGTGTCAAATGAAGGAGTAGAAAAGGAGATTGGAGCAGGAAGGACAAGTGAAGTGAACCCTCCACTTTATTCTGGACACCACATCATAAGGCTTTGGTACTTGGGCCTGGCAGGGAAACTTTGATAATTTTTTTTACCTAGGGAGATGAGAAGGTCCAGTGTTAATATGTTCACTTTTATTTATGGAGTGTCAGGAAGCACAGAGTGTCGCTGATTGGCTAGAGCGGTCAGCTGGCACTCTAAGCCAATCAGTAGCTCCCCATTCATAATAGAGTAAAACATTTTTATGAACCGGGAACTAGCGATTGGCTTAGTGCGTCAACTGACCACCCTAGCCAATCTGTAGCACCCATGCCTGACGTCAATCTGCACTTCCTGATTCCTGACACTCCGTTTCAGAAGCTGAATACCACTGAACGACCTGGAGATCTGGAGCTGGAGGAAGACTTTGGGGTTAAACCATTTGAGAGCGGTTTAACCCCTTAAAGCAAATAGAGCACCCAGGGGCTTCCTGGCATCATAGCATTTTCATTTAGATTAAGTTGTTATGGAGACCAGAATGTTCCTTTAATTTGCTTAAAGGAACACTATAGTGTAAGGAATACAAACATATTCCTGACACCCTAGTTGTGAAAACGCTATTCACCCTGGCTTTATGTGATAATGACTATGCCCCTTCCCTTTCATCACACTGTCAAAAAGGGACAAAGCATGGATGTCATTACAATTATGCCCCCCATGCTTGCATCCCCTGCATACCTTGACTGAGGATTCTGCCAATATCTCATGCAGGGAGTTAATTTCTGGTGGGCTCCTGGGCAAGCCATCATCTTCAGAAAGGGCACCAGAGTCCTCTATATTTTTGGGAACAATCCCTCGTGGAGAAGATCCTATTCTTATGTTCTGCTGAAGCTGTAGCTGTTAATTAACACAACATAGTCAACATTTTTATCTTTTAAATGTTTTATACATATTTAGATGTTAAAATGCACCTCAATATATATCAAGTTAACAAGACAATTTTATTTAAAAACAAACTAAAATGGATCAATCATAGTAATTACTAGACCTCTTATTTTACTAAGCAGACTATAAATCCCACTGCTTGGGTACAATGCATGACATATCTACCGGCTTTGTACACTTGAAGTCTGTTTTGCTCAATTATGAAGGACAGCACAATGTTTGATTCCAAGAACATAAATTAACATTGATTGCACATATTTCATTTAAAACCTGGTGATAATAGAGGTTCTGTGAAAATGTTCAAAGGGCAAAAAAAAAAAAAACAGAAGACACAAAACAGAAAAAAAAAAAAAAAAACTAAAACAGAATTAGTTCAAAAACTATATTTTGCAAATATATGATGAAAGGCAACAAAAAGTAGAAAAGTGTATAAATCAAAAACTGGGTGGAATGTATAAAATAACTTCGTAATATATAATTCGAAAAAGACACACAAAATCTGTTTTCTAAATATTTCCGTTTATATGTTCTGTAAAACTTCAAAACTGCTGCAAATAAAATTTGTTTTATTCATAGTCATAATAAAATTATAAGATTTATAACAAAAATGAATTTTAAAGTTGAAGCTCGTTCTATGCAATAATCTCCTGAGACACACACTGCACACACCAATTGGACAAATCATTAACAGCAAAGGAAGATGTGAAATTCTTCCTTTGATGCCAGTGATCTAGAGCAGTGGTTCCTGAACTTTTTTCACTTGAGTACCCCTTGGCAGCCCATTTACATAATTTGTACCCCTCATATTAGTGAAATGTTTGTAATGATTATAGTTGCTGTTTTTTCAAATGTATATGTTTCTCTCTGCCCCATAACACACATGCAGATACAGAGAGAGATACAAAGACACACATTAATACACACCAACATACATGCAGATACACAGATAAAAACACTGACACACATACAGATGCTGACACACAGATACAAACACTGACACACTTGCGGATGCACAGACACACAGATACAAACACAAAATCACAAAGACACAGATACAAACCCTGAAACACGTGCAAATGTACAGACACACAGATACAAACACTGACAGTTGCACAGACACACAATGGCACACATGCATATACATAGACACACATACAATCACGGACCCATACAGCTAGAAAGACACAGTGTGTCTGTATCTTCATATGTGTCAGTATGCACCTGCAGTAGCACCGGTAGGGTCATCATTACCGATTTCTCTTTACGTACCCCCGTGGGGACTGGGTACGCATACCATGGGTTGGAAACCCCTGATCTAGGGACCGTATTAGAGAGGCATATACAGTGATGTGAAAGCAATGCTGCAACTATAAGAAGAGAGACAAGAAGCAGGATACTTTGAGCACCGAAACCTTTGCAATTAAGCAAAGTCCTGATGGTGCTTAAGATGACCCTTTAAGGACAATTTAGGAGAGTTTTTTTTTTTTACCAGAACATTGTATGGAGATATATATATTGTATTTATTTTAAATGTAGTCTACTTGGACCCAAAATTAGCAATTCCTTGGTGAATTCTAAACATTTCATGTTTTAATGAATGATTTTAACTGTCTATTGATATTAATTTCCTACAAATTGCATATTATAAGAGTGCTAACATTATAAATACATAACAACAACAAAGTGTTTAACCAGGAAAGGTACATTCAGATTACTGTGGTTTCCAAGTACTTATTTTCATTTTAAAATGAACCTCTAGCGGTTTAGATTATTGGGCCCATCTTTTAATATAAAAATCAGATGTTTAACTCCCCTTCAATCTAGAGCCGTCCATCTCAGCACTACAGCTTTGAGATCATCAAAAGCAATGATCTGCTTAACATGCGCGGCATAGCATGCACACCAATCTGGTGCTGCTCATTAGAAGAATTGAATTCAATTTCAAGAACTGAAAGTCTTCAAAAAAAAAAAAAATGTCTCTAGTGTCTAAATGATAGCATGACTGAAAACCATTAGAGACATTCTGACAGACAAATGCGCAGTTTCTCAAAAATGGTAATCATTACATTTGTCAGTGCAGGGACAGGATCTTTGCACCAAAACTTAAAGGGGCACTCCAGTCACCAATTTTACCAATTACACTTTTTCCCATTATCAGTTCTGATCTGGAAGACAAAATCTGTAATATCGTGCAATCTATCGACTGTGACTACTACTCTCTTCATGCTCAGCAGACAGCATGCATGCCATCATAGCACAGCAGGAGTGGTAGCACATGCTGTAAGAGTGCCACGGATTGCCTGTCCTACTGAATGGTTGCTTTGTCATTGTAGTTCTGTAGTAATCCCCAGTCACTCCACTTAAACGGGTACTCCAGGCCTCATCAATATGCTGCATTTTTGCATGCTCAAATTAGTTCGTGCATAAGGTGGTGTGGCTAAGAAAGCAGGCTTATGGTGCAGCATTCTACAAAAAACTTTTTTTTTTGTGTGCAAAAACTATAAAGATTTGAGCATGCAAAAAAATACAGCATATTAATGAGGCCAAAATCGAATATATGGATTAAAGTTGTATTGGTGCCTGGAGTGTCCCTTTAATGAACACTATCATATGTATTCCTAATGCTATAGTGTTCTGCTAACCTTAGGTGGTCGTTTCCCTCTTGTGAGGATTAAAAAAAAATAAGATTTACTTACCTTTGAGCCCTCGCCAAGCCTGTCTCCATGCTGCCAGCCTCACCTTATTGGTTGAGATTATCAATCTCGATGATCTCAGCAAATCCAATGCTTCCCCATAGGAAAACATTTGGAGGGAAGCACGCATGTGAGGCAAGTCACAGTATTGTGTCAATAAGCATATCAAACGTGATTATGCACTAAAGTGAGAATTCAAATGTAACAATTTCTCTTTGAATTCTCATGTTAGTGAATAGCTGTGAGAGGAAGTGCATTTAAATCAATATGCACCTCCACGGGCAACGTTCAGTATGAAGATGTTGAAAATAGGTCCTGCAAAGACTGCAGGAACTCATCCATGAAGTCCCTCTAGTTCTATCCAATTGACAGCCACTAGAGGTGGTCTTTACACAGCCTTGAAAAATAAAATAAAGACCATGCACTACTGGATATAGCAATATTAGTGTTCCTTTAAAGTGTTCCTTTAAGTCTAAAAATGAAACAAAAGCAAAAATCTAAATCAGAAAGTGCTACAATAAAAAAAAAACTGAATATTTTGTTTAATATTAACATAAATTTGTATTTTTTAAATGAAAAAATATATATATGTTTTGGTAATGCCATCCTCAAGGAGTTCATCCAAAAGACGGTTATGCTATAATTCTCTTCGTGTTCGTATTAAATATTTTTAAAGAATACCTGATCACTTCTTTCTGACAACATAAGCATACACATATAGACAAATACAGAAGAAATAAATATTAGCACATCTCAGTTAACGGCATGATTCCATACCATTCCTGCAAGTTAAAAAGTAGTGAAATCAATAGAACATTGAATTTTTACCTTACCTGTAATGACTTTACTTTGCCAGGAATGTTCTCCTGCGATGATTTGTCCTTAGCAATATCTTCAGTCTCAGACTGGAATACACTGTCATGTGATAACGCCTTGTTACCCATATTGCTTTTTGGCCTGAAAAATAAATTAATACATACATTTAAAAAAATAAAAATAAAAACATTTATCAATCTCTGGGATTTGAGATTTATTTCAGCTTCAGAAGCACGGACTGGAATATTATATCTTTCCGATTAGTCATTCTGCAATTTTCTAGCACACTATTGGCAAAGGATCAAAACGAATCCACACATTGAGAAGAAAAAAAAAAAAAATTTAATAAAAAAAAAAAAGAAAGAAATAAAAAAATGAACCGCACGTGGGGAAACTAGCATGAGCCAATCCCCTTAAATTGGTGTTTTGTCTTGTACAACCAGTGATTAAGCTGTTATGGTTTGTGTGATTTTAAGACACGTTTTACCAGGATCACATAGCTTTCTCCACCCAGAGAATAAGCCCTACTGACTCTAGATGCATCATCTAACTGCTTTCAGACAGCTCGGACCTGCTGGCAATATCTCAAATAAACAAACAATCTCAGTATGAAACAATCCCGTGTATTAAACTGGCACACTCCTATCTCTGTTATTATTAGGAAAAATAACTAACCACCTAGATAATGTAGTAGGGAACAATGCATAAAAGGGAGTGAGACAAAGTAGCAGGGCCGGTCCAAGGATTTTTGGTTACACAGGTGAGCATTTTTTTGATTGTCTAAAATTCAAAACTCACTTTGAATTACCGACTATTTACACTTTAATCAATAAACCATCCAACCATGATATTTTTATCGTCTCAAAAGGACTGCCTGGCAAAGGCTCGCTGGAATAATGGCACGCTCATGTGTATAATAGAGGGATCACATTAGGAGAAGTTTATCTGGACTGGCTTTTACTTGATAAAGGCAAAGTAGACCTTTATAAATGATACCATTTACAGAGAGCGTCTGAATCTTGGCTTGTGGAGCTAGTGGAAAACACTTTCTTTAACCTTGTGTCTAGACTGGTGGGATTTTAAGTGATTTGCCCTGCCTAGAAATAAATTAAAAAAGGAGGGTAAAGAACACAAGGTTCTATGTCTCTGTGTATCCACCTGTATACACTCTCCCCAGGATGGAACGAAAAAAAGGGGGGAGAGAACAACAGGTGCCCCACAGGGACTAGTGTACCGAAGCGAGATTCCAGGTATCTCAGAGGGGCTTAACCCCAAATAAGCAAACAAAACAACAAAAAAGTAATTACAAAATGCAGTCTGTCTCAGAATGTGCTTGAGATCAGCTGCATGGCCTGGAAGTATATATAACGGTATAGTGTACTATAAGCCCTGGCTTATGAATTATAAAACATAATGAGAGACCTATGGTGATATAATGAAAAATAAAAAATAAATAAATAAAGTATATACAGGTGATACAAAAATTCTATGCCAGACCAGGATGTAATTGATAGGGATATCAAAATATAACCTAAATCATAACTCCACCCTAGTTATCAGCTTTATTGTAATATGCTATTAGGGTGAGGGTAAAAAGAAAGGGAGGGGGTAAATCCCATACAATTATCTATCCTAGGAATCGTCTAGTATACAAATCTATATAAAGTATGCTCCAAATCGAGCTATAAAGAATAGATGAAAGGATAGAGGTAATTGATAGATAAAAAGCCAGTCAAAAAGATAGACTGGTAGTATAGGTTAAATTACAAAGCCTCTCTCCCTGTTAATCTAGCTAGACAGGCATAGAACAGAAATAAAGATAGATTAGGTATAGTGCAAAATCATGGTGCTACATCCACCAGGGCATTTTTACTCATATCACTTGATATGAGCACTGGGCACTGGTGGATGTAGCACCATGATTTTGCACTATACCTAATCTATCTTTATTTCTGTTCTATGCCTGTCTAGCTAGATTAACAGGGAGAGAGGCTTTGTAATTTAACCTATACTACCAGTCTATCTTTTTGACTGGCTTTTTATCTATCAATTACCTCTATCCTTTCATCTATCCTTTATAGCTCGATTTGGAGCATACTTTATATAGATTTGTATACTAGACGATTCCTAGGATAGATAATTGTATGGGATTTACCCCCTCCCTTTCTTTTTACCCTCACCCTAATAGCATATTACAATAAAGCTGATAACTAGGGTGGAGTTATGATTTAGGTTATATTTTTATAACCCTATCAATTACATCCTGGTCTGGCATAGAATTTTTGTATCACCTGTATATACTTTATTTATTTATTTTTTATTTTTCATTATATCACCATAGGTCTCTCATTATGTTTTATAATTCATAAGCCAGGGCTTATAGTACACTATACCGTTATATATACTTCCAGGCCATGCAGCTGATCTCAAGCACATTCTGAGACAGACTGCATTTTGTAATTACTTTTTTGTTGTTTTGCTAGAAATAAATTACACTTTTTCCCCATTATCAGTTCTGATCTGGAAGACAAAATCCGTAACATCTTGCAATCTATCGACTGTGACTACTACTCCCTTCATGCTCAGCATGCATGCCGTCACAGCACAGTGGGAGTGGTAGCACATGCTGTATGAGTGCCACGGATTGCCTGTCCTACTCAATGGTTGCTTTGTGATTGTAGTTATGTAGGAATACCCACCCTTCAGTCTTTATTGCGGTGACTAATTTAGTTTTATTTGAACTACAAGGTTTACAAGGGTGGATAAAACTACTATTTTATTAAAAGAGAAAAAGGGAAGAATGGTAGTTAAACCACATAGCATGGGATTGCCCTTCTGTATGTAATCAAAAGGTTTCATTTCAATACATTTCAATTTTAAAATCCAATGTTGTTAATAGTCGACAGAACAAAAAATCCAAAGACTGAAAATCAATAATCAGTCAAAGCTTATTTTATAGAGTAATTTAAAAGTTGCTGATCACTAATAATTTTGCATTTGGGCTCTGTACATGTTAGGCAATGAATACTATATAACAGAAGGCGGTGGGCAAACTTTGGTTGGTGAAGACTACATTACCCATCATGCTTAGCCATTCAGAGCGCCGGCTGAGCATCTGAAAGATTGTAATCTACTACAGCTGCTATGCAAAAAGGATGGCCATCAATTAACATACTACTATATCCTAGCCACACTTTCTATGTCAGAAAACAAGACACGGGGAGTCACAGACCCTCTAAACCTGTGTGTAGCCAAAAGCACAATTACTAATAGCATTTTTTTTTACCAATCTAATAGTAAGTAGCAGCAAAATGTTATTTTATCTTTAGGTCACGTCCGGCTATTCTAAAAATCAGTAGCACTAACTTGACCTATGCCAATTGAAAAGTAAGGGGTAAGGTTATCCCGACACCAGTAACTTCAAAGGAAATACAAGCCCTGGGAAGCAAGCCAAGCCTTGCAATTTAAAGAGAATTTTAAGACAGTTGGGTGTGACAAAAACTTTTTTTTGACTAGAATAACACTTACTGGCATGCCACCCACAAAAATAAATAAATTAATAAAGGATAAACTTAACGGAGATCCTATGCGGAGGCCAAGTCTCACTTTAGGCCGATGCTCCCCCATTGAGGTCACTCCCCCCTCACTATAGGAGGAGGAATGTCCTTAAAAGAGGTTGCTGACATGCTGACAACATACTCCAAATATGCACAGCCCAAACTCTTGCCCTGGGTCGGCTAATGACACTGCCAGAGATAGAGTTACGGCAGCACTGGAAAATATCTCTGTATGTACAAACTGAACTGCTGCACATACAGGCTACAAGCCCCACGAACACTTCAAATCACTTTAGTGGTGATGGTGCTTGGAGTAAATCTCCAAGTATGTTGGAGAGACTTCATAATGTGTTTTTCATTGATGTAAATACGGTTTAGAAAGGGTATCCTTACCCTGGTTCCTGGGCTGCTGGGAGGGCAGTCGTACGGACTGCTGACACGCTCACATCACTGCTAGACTGACTGGGCTTTAAGTTGGTTTCTCTACTTGGAGTCGGATATTCCTTTCTTTTCTTTTTGACAAAAAATTTTTTGAAGGCCTGAAATTTAGATTTCTTTTTTCCTGCAGGAGAAATGAGAAACCAATGAGAAATACTGGATTTTTAAAATAAATATTTAAATAAATCATGGATAAAGCTGGGCCTTACTGCTTAATTCTCCACAGAGATTATTGCCAGGGTTATGGGTTAGTACAATTTGACCCTCAGTTACATTGGTAACAATATCTAGGGTAAACAATACTCACTTAAAGGGTTACTGCAAGTGCCATAGCCACTTCAGTGATTTGAAGTGGTCATGGTGTCTGGAGTCTGTATGTGCAGTGTTTTGTCATGAAATGCAGTGCATACAGAGATTAACCCCTGTGCTGCCAGAGGTGTACCTCCACAAGAGTTCTGGGTCGCTAGTGTTAATCCAATACAAGGTTGGCGTCCGATGCCAGCATGCTTGTACCAGACAGCCAATAACGGCACTGCCTCTCCCTCTATGCTGCCCCTGTCCTCGCCTTAGCTTGCCCTCTCTGACATTCCTACCCCTATGTCAAGAAACGAGCTGCAGGTTTCAGCTTGTCTTTGGTCGCTGGAACAGAGGCAAGTTTTCACCATTTTCTTTTTTTTTGTAGGTTGTGGGGGTGTGAACACACACTGGTTTTTGGTTGCACTAACCCTCTAAGTGTTAATTGTTGTTCAATTCAGATTGTTATGCCATAGTGAAAAAAATATCCAAATTATGTTTACAGTTTGGCTACTTGACGTAAAATTTTAAATTCACTTGAGATTCCAGCACTGCCCCAGGAAGCACCTCTAGTAGCCATCGGAGGAGTGGCCAGTGAAGTTATCCCTAGGTTGTAATGTAAACACTGCATTTTCTCTGAAAAGACTGTGTTTACTGCAAAAAAAACCTGAAGGGAATGATTCTACTCACCAGAGCAAATACAATAAGCTGTAGTTGTTCTTGTGACTATAGTGTCCCTTTAAGTCTATTATAAAAACACATTTTTTTTAAAACTGCAGATAACGTTGGGTTTTGATATGTAGTATCATCAGACAGTTGAAACATGCATTTGCAGTTTCCAGTGGAATGGAAAGCCAAGCAATATTCTACAAATCACACAATTTGATTTTCTGACTATTTCATGCATTCTCTACAACTTTTTAAATTTTATCACTAGTCACTCCCATAAGTGAACTTTTCAGTAACAGTTATAAATTTTTTTATAGTTTTCTTTTATTTATATAAATAATATCCAGCCATGCCCATCCTCTCCTCCTCCCACGCCTGCTTCAATTGTGCTCAGAGCCATTGAGAATGGTCCAATCAAATGCCTCTGGTTGAGGTGGAGCCTGTGACTTCGGAACAGGGTGTGGAGAGAAGAGTGTGGAATTTTGTCTGGCGCTGAATTGCAGGTACGTTTTTAACATTAAAGCATGCATTTTGGAAAGGTGAGGAACGCACAATAGTGCATTCTACATGGAGCTTAAGAGTTACTCGATAAGGGTTGGAGTGATCCTTTAAGACTAGATGTTTGATAATACGTATGTACTATTTAGGTCTGCTCTACCACACGGATTAACAGTGCTCACTGCATACTCTGCTAGCTCAACAATATGTTCGTACAGATCAATAAAACTTTATAAATAAACAAACAAAAAAAGGAAACAAAAGACAAAAACAGATCTACACTTGAATACCACTGTGTAACAATGGTTTTATACAATAAAGAGACTTTCATCCCTTGGGCCCAGACAATTTTACTGAAAAGGAACAATCTGCTATATGTAAATGAGTTTACACAAGTGGCCAGATACCCCTGAACAAAAATCACACTAAAATGTTAAAATTGGGCAACTTGACATAATCAGCACTTTAACATGGCCTCCTCCATGATGGTCCACTCCAATGCTCATGATAGGGGAGGGATGGATAGATGGATAGACAGATAATCCTGTTTTTTTTTTGTTTTTGTTTTTTTTTAAGGACATAGCCTTAATATAGAGGGGCAAAGGTTTAAAAATAATATCAGGAAGTATTACTTTACTGAGAGGGTAGTGGATGCATGGAATAGCCTTCCAGCTGAAGTGGTAGAGGTTAACACAGTGAGGGAGTTTAAGCATGTGTGGGATAGGCATAAGACTAACCTAGACTTAAGATAAGGCCAGGGACTAATTAAAAGTATTTCAAAAAATGGGCAGACTAGATAGGCCAAATGGTTCTTATCTGCTGTCTCATTCTATGTTTCTATGTTTATATTACAGTTCTAGTTTAAAATTTGTTAGAGAAAATATTTATTTGTATGGTCTAATCATGGGGGTTAGATCATAAAAGAACCACGATATAAGGAATATCTTGAGAATAACAATGCCTTCTTCACTAAACAGATGAAGCAGCCGTTTAGATGTGTTTATAACACAGTGTTCTTAAAAGGCAAGCTACAAAGGACAGCACTTTGTATAAATAAGCAACAGAGCGCATTACTTGGCAATGACCATGTCCTTGTATAATTCTTTCTTGGTTATTACTTCTGGCAGAGGTTTGTCTGTCTCGTCTTGAAGAAGAATGCTTTTTTCTATAAATAATACTCTGCTTTTTGTCTGCCGTGTACCGCATCACTCAGCTGTAATGGTAGAAAACTAGCTTTTTATCTTACACAATGCAGAATGTGACTGAGCGCTCCCCATTTTTCTCAACCACAGTAAACTATCATCCCGTGGAATGAAAGCCCACCTTAAAGACTGAAAAAACCTATAGCTCAATCAGTTCTCCACTAAGCTCAGAATATTATTAAGGGATATCCATAAAGCAAAACAGAGGGTAAAATAGCCAAGGTGGGGGGAAAAAAATGTCAAGCCAGTCTATTTAGCCTTAATCTTACCATTACGATTTAATTTGCAAAAAATCTGAGTTTATTAAATAACCATGAATTATTATTGACTAGGCCACTGTACGCTAGGTGTCATTAAACTTTCACTCTTCCAGCATGAATATAGTTACAAGAACATGGAACAAAAATAAAAGGAAAAAAATATAGCTGCCAAACCTCCTTATCGGTGAGCTATCTAAATCTCCATACATAAATGAACAAAACGAAAAACGATGTCATTAACATAAGTGAGGAACACCGACTACCGTGCCTGATGGTCAACCAAAATGATACAGACAAAACACTTGAAAACAAATCCTAAAATCATTTACCTGTGTTCTCTTCATGGGTCTCTTCTGTCTCTGAAGTAGGAGGTCCTTCTGCTGAATTTGCAGCCATAATCGAGTCACTAAAACATATCAAGAATTCTATTATTTACAGTTATACTAGGAAATAATAAGATATTCTTAAGGTCAGTACAGCATACTCCATACAATAGAACAGTGTACACAATAAATAACCATCTAATCATTCCAATCCACAGCTTACTAATTTGAGAAGGAAGGAATATCAGAATGTAATGAATTTGGAAGGTTCGGACCCTTTCAGCTAGAAAGTCAGGAAATGTAGACTTGGGAGCGATATACTAACGGATTGTTCTCTCTCAGAACATTGGGAGATGAACCAATGTCCACCTTAAGCAAAAACAATTCAAAAGTAGGACCCCCCCACTAAAACGGAGTGGTAAATGGGAGCTAAGCTACCAAATCAGATGTGAGCTGTAGACATAGAAGGCTGTGAGCTTCAGAAGAGAAAGCATCGGGCAAAAATAAAAACACAAAATAAAGGTACATTGGTTAGTCATCTCATGACCACAGTGTCAAACAGTCAGTTTTAGGATAATTAAATCTGCATCTCGAGAAATGTTTTCTATATATTCTAAGTTAACATTTAGTCAAGTTACTATTTAAAGCGAAATCGGTCACTTTTCAGAAAGATCTATAATTTATGAAATGCTTTATGAAAAACTAAGATTGCGTTAGAATTTCACTGAATTTGACAGATGGTAAACCTGAGGCTGACAAAAGGCAGAGTTCTGAAGTCAACTTTTGTCCAATCCCAGAAGCCGTCAAAAATTACAGCTGTGGGATTCAGGCTCGGTCAATGGAGGATCCCGCCTAATCGCAGGATCCTCCATAGAGACTAAAATGCAACACTGACATGACTCCTGGCAACAGAAGTGCCGGGAGCCAAAGAGGACAGCAGCATGAAGAGGATGACATCCTGAGGCAATTATAGTAACTCACTTCTTCTGCACCCTGTGGCCACAGGACCCACATTGGATCAGTTTGTTTCTGGAGTGTTTGCAAAATATACAAAGATCCTCAGAATTGACAAATCTGCTTAAACAACTCATGCTATCCAGTGTTGGTGTTGTATGCAACGGTGCACATGGGCTGTGTGGTCGTTGTGGCCCTTGGCCACTAACCATATACTGAGCAGAATACCAAAGAATGACAGATCAAGCCTGACACCCATTAATTGTATCATATACATATTACAGTGAATAGTAGCAAATGAAAAAAGTATGAGAATATGGGTTTGATACTGCTTAAAAGTGGTGCTCTACATTAGAAATAATTCTATTAAGGCATGTCACAATTTTACTTTGAAGATTTGTACAAATACATAAAACCGCAACAATTATAACATAGGAAGCTTTAAACAAATAGCACAGGGCTTTACAACTAGATTATATCCCGCTGAGAGTACAATAACTCCCAAGAATCTCTGAAAGACAAATAATCCATCACCAGGTGTCTGGCAGTTCTTGTGGAGTCAGAGTCTCCAACAGATTGATGGAGGAATGACCTAGAATATCTCTGCTAGAACATTTAAAAAAAAAAAAAAAGTATAAATATTCTGTTATATTTAAGTATAAATCTATTGTTTATGGGATGTGGGAGATGCAACAAAATTAGGATTGAAAAGGTTATAATTGTCACAATATCAACCAAGCCAAAACAACCTGGTAAAATAGGAAAAAGAAGTGCATTGTGTTTGAATTATTAAAGGGACATTATGGTCACCAGAACTACAGATTATTGTATTTGTTCTGGTGAGTATAATTATTGCCTTCTGGCTTTTTGCTGTAAACACTGGTTTTCCTGCCTCCAGTGGCCACTAATCATATGGCTACTAGAGGTGTTCCTGGGGCATTGCTGCACAGTGTTCACACCCTCTGAATGGAGATACTGAACTTTTCTCATAGAGATGCATTGATTCCTTGGCTGAGATTATCATATGGAAAAGCATTGTCATTAGCGGAGATCATCACTTCTGATGAGGTCAGCCAAGAATGCAGATCATAGGCAGAGCCAGCACCAGCAGTGTAACAAGCGCTTACCTTTCCCCGCCGATCCCGCGCAGCGCCGGGTCCTCCTCCGATCCTTCCGGGGGGCGGCTCAGCCTTTCTGACGCCGGCCGCTCGGATCACGCCCACATTTATGACGCGGCGCATGCGCGCCGACGTCAGACTAAAAATGGCGCCAAAATTCAAACGTGGCCACGCTCCCGGACTTTTTGGGGGCGTGGCTACAAAATTAAAGCCAAAGAACCCACACTATAAAAGGGCCATCATGACACTTGTCAGATGCTCTAGTGTGGTTCTTGTTTAAGTCCCCTGGTGCTATCTTTTCTGATTGTTCTTCCTGGTATTTGACCCTTGGCTATTTCTCTGACTATTCTGTGTTCTGGTTTCCCATATCTTGGCTTGGATATTCGTGTGCCCATCTTCCGTATTCCCTTGACCTCTGGCTATTTCTCTTGACTATTCTCAGACGCTAGTCCGGCCATTCTAAGGTCCGGTAACCGTCTTTCTGTGGGTTTCACGCTGTGTGAAGGGGTCACTGTTGTGACTTTGGTCACTGTCGTGACATTACACTAGGGCCATGGACCCTGCAGGTGTTAACCCTCTCGGACCGGCACCTGATGACCGGTTTGAGGAACTGGACCATCGCATGGACCAGTTCGCTATTGCGGTACAAACCTTGCTTGCTCGTACTGCCCATCTCCAACCGGAGGAGCAAAACCCAGTACTCAGACCACAGGAACAACCCATGGAAATGGTTACTATGGGTACTACTAATCATGCTACCTCTCCGTTACGGGGGTGACCCTAAAGGCTGCCGAGGTTTTTTGAATCAAATTAGTATATACTTTGAGCTTCATCCGAGAGCATACCCTACAGATAGGGCAAAGATAGGTTACATCATTACTTTATTGGTCGATAGGGCATTGACTTGGGCAAATCCTCTGTGGGAGAACGATAACCCGGTAGTGTATAACTATGTAGAATTTGTCGCAGCTTTTAGGAGGGCTTTTGATCCTCCAGGGAGGAGAACTAATGCTGCCAAGACCTTGCTACGTATGAGACAGGGTTCTCGTTCTCTTGTTGATTACGCTCTAGAATTCCGTACCCATGCAGCCGATGTTAGATGGAATGAACAAGCGTTTATTGACGTATTCATGAACGGGCTTTCAGATAAACTCCTAGATGAAGTTGCCACTAGAGACCTACCCAATGTGCTAGAGGAATTGATCACATACCTTTCCCACATTGATGAGCGTCTTAGACACAGGCAGAATACTAGAGACAGACCTTGACGGGTGCCAGAACGCTTAGCTTTAACCTATCCTTCCTCCGAGACAACAACAGTCGCTCCTCCAGAACCAATGCAACTGGGAGTCACGCGTTTGTCTGAGGAGGAAAGACAATACCGCCGTAGGGAGGGACTATGCCTATATTGTGGCCGAAAGGGACATTCTCGTTCAACCTGTCCTAACCGGCCGGAAAACTCCCGCACCTAAGCCCTCATGGAGGACAGGCCTTGGGTGTAATGTGTATGTCCTCCTTTAATGATAAAAAAGATCATAGGCTTCTTCTACCTATTGTTATTGAGTGGGAAAAGAAAAAAGTGCCAACCATTGCCTTAATAGACTCTGGGGAGGCCGAAAATTTTATTGATCATAGATTCGGTCAGGAACATGCTTTCCCATTTCAGAATAGATCAACACCCTTGGCCGTTGAGGCCATAGATGGTAGACCATTATCTATCCCATTTATTACACAAGAGACTCTTCCAGTGGTATTATCCGTAGGTTCCCTGCATAAGGAGGTTATTATCCTGCAACAAGTCACTTCTCCCATCTTCCCGGTTATTCTTGGCTTTCCTTGGCTCTCTAAACATAACCCTTCTATAGATTGGGAGAAAAAAGAAATTGTAAAATGGAGTGAGACTAGCCACAGAAAATGTATTACCCCTATTAAAAACGTAGGTCTACTTAATGTACCTACTATGGAACCTTTAACCACTCTGATACCCAGACAATATTGGGATTTAAAAGCAGTTTTTGAACCTAGAGAGGCAGAAAAATTACCTCCACACCGGTCCTATGACTGTCCCATTGACTTATTACCCGGCACTATGCCCCCTAGAGGCACAGTTTATCCCCTCTCGGTAGCCGAGAATAAGGTACTAGAGGAATATATCACGGAAAACTTAAGAAAGGGGTTTATCACTAAATCTTCCTCCCCTGCTGGCGCTGGGTTTTTTTTTGTTTCCAAGAAGGAAGGGGACTTAAGGCCCTGTATTGATTATCGGGGTTTAAACAAAATAACTATACGTAACGCCTATCCTATTCCTCTAATCACAGAACTTTTCGATAGATTAAAAGGGGCAACTATTTTTACGAAATTGGATCTGAGGGGGGCATACAATCTAGTTAGGATTAAAAAAGGGCACGAATGGAAGACTGCTTTTAATACTCGCTATGGTCACTACGAGTATAGGGTCATGCCATTCGGGTTATGCAATGCCCCAGCAGTCTTTCAAGACTTCATTAATGATGTTTTAACCCCTTAAGGACCCATGACATGTGTGACATGTCATGATTCCATTTTATTCCAGAAGCTTGGTCCTTAAGGGGTTAAGGGAATATTTACATATGTTTGTTATTGTCTACTTAGACGACATTCTAATCTACTCCAAGAATATTAAAGACCACCATACTCACGTTAGGTTGGTTCTTTCTAAACTCTTAGAAAATGGACTTTACTGTAAATTAGAGAAATGTCAATTTGATATAGACACTGTGCATTTTCTGGGCTATATAATTTCAGGGTCTGGATTTCAAATGGATAAAAAAAAACTAGAAGCTATCCTTAATTGGCCCCTGCCAGTTGGACTCAAGGCTATCCAACGCTTTCTAGGGTTTGCCAATTATTATAGAAAATTTATTAAGGGTTTCTCCTCTATCACTGCACCTATCACTGCCATGACCAAAAAGGGGCGAAATTCTATGGAATGGAATCTCGAGGCCAAGGAAGCTTTTGAGAGACTTAAATTGGCCTTTTCTTCTGCACCGGTGTTGAGGCATCCCAATCCCTCTCGTCCGTTTATATTAGAGGTGGATGCATCAGAAACCGGTATAGGAGCTGTGCTGTCTCAACGTCCATCTGATGATCAACCATTGCATCCCTGTGGATTTTTTTAAAGAAATTAACTGAGACAGAAAAAAGATATGACATTGGGGACAGGGAGTTATTGGCTATTATCTCTGCCCTCAAGGAGTGGCGCCATCTGTTAGAAGGGTCTACCATTCCCATCACCATCCTTACGGATCATAAAAACCTTTCGTATTTTGGAGAAACTAAAAGAATGTCAGACAGACAGATTAGATGGTCTTTATTTTTAACACGATTCAATTACATAGTAACTTACAGACCAGGATCAAAGAACACTAAGGCTGACGCCTTATCCCGTCAATATGAACACTTGTCACCTACAGTAACTCATTTCTCTTCCATAATCCCATCCAACCACATAATCGCAACCGTCCATGCCAAAATCTCTTCAGGGTTAATGGAGGAGTTATCTAGGTTTCAGGATCAGACCTCATTGACTATTCCCAGGGGAAAACTATACATACCCCTGTCTTATAGGAAAAAGGTCTTATTCCTTGTACACAGCTCCAAATTAGCAGGGCATCCAGGCATTCACAAAACCGAGTCTTTACTCGAAGAACGGTTTTGGTGGCCTTCATACAAGAAGGACATTCGCGAGTTTATTCTTGCTTGTAGGGTCTGTGCTTCCACGAAGTCATCCAAAGTTCGTCCTTTGGGCCTCCTTTTGCCATTGTCCATTCCCGATAAACCCTGGACAAGTATTGCTATGGATTTTATAGTGGATCTGCCCCCTTCCAGGAACCATAAAGTTATATTGACTATAATCGACAGATTCTCTAAGATGACTCATCTCATCCCATTTGTGACAAAGTGCCCTTCGCCACTTGGTCCTGGAGAGGCCTTCTTGCCAGTCTCCTCCCCTGTGACTATGACTCTTTCATCTATCTGGCTTTAAAGCCCCTAGTCTACCTTCAGACAGACTATTTATGTGGGCTGCTTTATTTATCCTATGTTTTAGTCACCCTGTACCCATTATAGGTGCAGGGTGTGTGTAATGTAATTGTTTATGGTGTGTGTGTGTACTGTGTAATGTATTGCCTGCTCTCTTGTATTGCTGAGGTTTGCTACCAACTAGGTGGGTTTGGCTATGGAGCTGGTCTAGTGCCCTCTGTTGGTAGCAACAGCAATATGCACTACCTGAATTGCAAGACTGGTAATTTGCATATTCGGGTAGATTTGCATATTGCTAATTCTGCAGGCAGGTGAGATATTTACTGTTAAATATTGTCTTCCCCCACCCTTTTAAAAATGTGCCATTGTGTTGTGATAAGTCACTGTGTGTTTCTTGATATGGTTTGACTGTTTGTGATTTTATTGAGGTTTCACAACAATGTTTTCCTGGCTAATCATGGCAGCATTTAACATATGGGTTTAGCTCCTCCCTCCAACCCTCAGGACAGGAAACACAATCAATTAAACAATTAAGCCTACCTTCCCCTAGTATATTAGGTACCCCAGTATCCCCCATACCTCAGTCTTTTCCTGTCCTCCTAGCCCTAGGACAGTTTAAATATTTTCTTTTTTCTTTTTTCAGTTTCTTCTGAATTATTTTTTATTTTTTGCTCACCTGACCATGTTTTATATGGTCTTGTCCCTTTGGAGGTCAGCCTCCCTCCTCAGGAAGCCCAGGCACATGTAGCCCAATCTCCATGGAGTTGGGAACCCCTGGGAGCCTGGGTGGTTAGTTCCACAGGCTATGGGAATCCTCTGCAGTCCAGTGTGTGCTGCAGACCTCGATCAGACGATCAGCATAACGGTAAGACGCCCGCGCATGCGCAATGCATCCGACCGGACCCAGAGTGAAGTTTGCCCCTTTCCAAAATGGCGGTTTAGCGATCTCGCGACCGAAGTGCGCATGCGCGATCATTTAAAGGTACAGAGCGGGAAATTTGAAATGGCGGTATTTAGCTTAAAAAACGCTCGTTTCCGTTCCCTTTAAAGATACAGTGCTCTAGTAGACTGTTCTTAAAGCTCTGCAGGTAAGAGAATTACTTATATTTTAAAATCAGCATAATATTGGGCTGGGAATACTTTTTCTTATTATTTTAACATTCTTAGCCCTACAGTCAGTATGGATCCTTCATCCCCTTCTGCAAGATCAACGAGATCTGCTATAGGTCATAGGTGAGCAATATTTTTTCTTGGTTTCTTCACGTTACTAAAAAGAGTGCACAGAGGGTACAGTCTTATGACTTCTGTATCTTACAGCCCTCGTGACCGGTCCTGTCCCAGATCCCCATCGAGGAGAAGGGAGAAGCCGGCAGCCTGCCCTGGATGTGGAGCAAGGCCTTTGGATAACTGCAGGCTCTGCAGAAAATGCTTAAACATGGCCGCAGGAGAATCTGATCGCCAGAGGTCACCGCAAGCCTCTACCTCCTCAGCCAAGGATATTGCTTATTGGATTAAGCAGGCAGTGGTTGAAGGAATTGCTGAATCCCACAAGATTAAGAGATCAAGAGGGGAAAACTTCAGCATGGATTCAGATCAGTCTGACGATGAATACAGACAAACTTCATCTTACCTGGATTTGGAGCCAATCTCGTCCAGTGAAGAGGAGTATATGGAACAACCTTGCTCCTTGGACTCCAAAGCTATGGAGCATTTGATTATGGCTGTTAGAAGAACATTGGATTTGCCGGAAGAAACCAGAGAATGTTCAGCTTCTGACAGACACTTTGGAGATTTACATAAGAAAAGACCTTCCTTTCCAGTCCACAGCTCTATTAAAGACCTGATGAGGAACGAGTGGCAAATTCCTAGTAAGAGGATTACTAGTCAGGGTCGGCTTTCGAAGTTATATCCGATTAAAGAGGAGGATTCCAGATTGTGGACTACGGTCCCCAAAGTTGATGCTCCTATCATTAAGGTTGCTAAAAGATCCACGCTACCAATTGATAGCAATGCTTCCCTTAAGGAGCCCATGGATAAAAGGATTGATGCTGATTTATCTAAAGCTTTCATGACAGCGGGTTTAGGTTGCCATCCAGCTGTGTCCATTTCGGCTTTGTCTAGAGCCATGCGTTCCTGGTTGCTTGACTTGGAGGATGACATAGATAAAGGAGTCAGTAGACGTCAGATGGCGGAATCCTTAAGGGATATCAAACTCGCCAGTGACTGGCTTTTGGAATCCTCCACTGACCTCATTAGAATTCTTTCTAAGGTTATGGCACATTCAGTCACCGCTAGAAGGGCGCTTTGGCTGAGATCCTGGGGAGCAGACCTGTCATCCAAGAATAATTTATGCTCACTTCCCTTTATGGGAGAAGTGCTTTTTGGGAAACCTCTGGATGAAGCGATTAAAAAGGCGGCCGAGGTTAAACAGGTCATGCTGCCACAAGATAGGCGTCCAAAGAGACCTCGTCTGGACCGTAGACCTTTTAGGGATCAAGGCTACTTTAGGGAAAGTAAGACTTACAGGCCAGGTAGAGAATTCTCAAGGAATTCCAATTGGAAGAGCGGCCTGAATGGGAAATCCTCTAGGGGCAAGACGCAGACCCTTTTCCTTTCGCCCCAACAAGCAATTCTGAAGGTGGCTAACTCCAGGTTCCTCGAGTGGGAGCACGTCTTTCATTCTTTCAGAGGGCCTGGGAAATAATTCCAGATGCTTGGGTAAGATCCATTATCAACGGAGGTTATCATCTGGAATTCGACGAATATCCACCTCCACCAAGGTTTATTCGCACAAGGCTTCCAGCCAACATCCAAAAAAGAGAGGTTTTGACTCTTTATGTCAACAATCTTCTTACGGAAGAAGCCATCATACCTGTACCCATAAAAGAAAGATTCCAGGGATATTATTCCCCCCTGTTCTTGGTCAAGAAGCCAGAGGGAAAATGGAGGCCTATTTTAGATCTCCACCAGCTCAACCTTTATCTGAGAGTCAGAAAATTTCGGATGGAATCCATTCGCTCCATCATTCCGGTTGTTCATCACCAAGATTGGATGATATCAGTAGACCTCAGGGATGCATATTTTCATGTCCCTATCACGTTCACCCATCAAAGGTTTCTCAGGTTTTGTGTCCGGAAGGAACACTTTCAATTCCAGGCCCTTCCTTTTGGTATAAGTACGGCCCCGAGGACCTTCTCGAAGGTTCTGGTCACCATCATTGCTTTGCTCAGAAAAGAAGGGGTAGCGGTGTTTCACTACCTGGACGACATCCTGGTAGTGGCTCCGGACCTAGCATCAATATTCCAACACAGGCAATTAGTCCTAGACACTCTATCTCATTTCGGTTGGCTCATCAATTACGAGAAGAGTCACTTGAATCCTTCAAGAGAACTGATATTCCTGGGAGCAAATTTCAATACAGACACAGCGATTGTATCCCTCTCACACGACAGAAAGATCAGACTTCGAGATCGGATAAGGGACTTCAGACTAAAGACTTCAGCCTCGGCAAGAGAGTTTATGAGGCTTCTGGGGACTCTTTCCTCTACGATAGAACTTGTCAGATGGGCTCAGTGGAACCTTCGCCCTCTTCAACAATTTTTCCTAAAAAATTTCAGGACCGACTCGAGGGAGTGGGAGACGCTGATTCGCATTCCTTTGATTCTGAAGCAGAAGCTCCTTTGGTGGAAGTCATGGGAAAATCTCTCCAGGGGGTTCCCCTTGCGGGAAATAGATTGGGTGGTCATTACGACAGATGCCAGTCTGACAGGTTGGGGGGCACATTTAGGCAATCAATTTTTTCAAGCAAATTGGCCTCCAAGAACTCAATGCTTGCCTTCCAACATCAGGGAGCTAAGAGCAACCTTTCTGGCGCTTCTTCATTTTCAGCATCTCATCAGGCATTGCTGGGTCAAGTTGAGAGTGGACAACAAAGCGGCGGCTGCCTACATAAACCATCAAGGCGGAACAAGGAGTGTAGCCCTGATGAGAGAGATAGTTCCCATTATGACCTGGGCTCAGAATCATGTGGAAGGCCTGTGTGCCATCTATCTCCCAGGGAAGGAGAATGTAATAGCGGATTTCCTCAGCAGACATCGGATAGAGGCTTCAGAATGGCAACTTTCCAGGAGGATCTTCGCTCGGTTGGTCCAGAAGTGGGGTCTTCCCCAAGTAGACCTCATGGCGACCTTTCGGAATGCTCAGGTTCCATGCTTTGTGTCGAGGAGATACCATCCAAAGGCGGTTGCTCAAGATGCTCTATCCATCAATTGGGTATTCGATCTGGCTTACGTTTTTCCTCCAATTCCCCTCATCCACGCTGTTCTGAGAAAGATCTCCAAGGAACATTGCAAGGTGATAGCTGTACTTCCATTCTGGCCTCGTCGCCCTTGGTTTCCCCTGTTACAGAGGTTATCAGTGGACCTGCCTTGGGAACTTCCAGTCTCAGAAGACCTGCTGATTCAGGGTCCAGTGTTTCATCCGGAGCCTCACAAATTCAGGCTCCATGCATGGCTATTGAGAGGAAGTCTCTAGTTGAACATGGCCTTTCGGACCAGGTTATCTCTACCCTGTTACGTTCCAGGAATCCTTCTACTTCTTCTACGTACCATAAGGTATGGGAAACCTTTGCTCGATGGTGTAATTCCACGGTTCAAGAATTAGGTTCCCCTTCCGTGTCTCAGGTTTTGGGTTTCCTGCAAGCAGGCCTGGAGAGGGGCCTTCAACTTAACACGCTTAAAGTGCACTGCTCTGCTCTTTCAGCTCTTTCCGGTATTCGTTGGGCATTGAATCCTATTGTAATTCGCTTCTTCAAAGCAGTGATTAGGATCAGACCTCCTATCAAGGTTTTCTCTGCTCCTTGGAATTTGCCTCTGGTTCTGCAGGCCTTGACGGAACATCCCTTCGAACCTATTGATGAGGTCTCTATGCAGGTTCTTTCTCTCAAGACCCTGTTGTTACTGGCCTTGGTATCTGCTAGGAGAATGTCAGATATTAGAGCACTGTCGTCTGAAGAACCATTCACTACCTTCTTCGATGATAGGGTTGTGCTACGGCCTAGACCTGAGTTCCTTCCTAAGGTGGTTACATCCTTTCATTTGAATCAAGAGATTGTCCTGCCAGGGTATTTTCAGGAGCCATCGTCTCCTGAGGAAGAAAGATGTCATACGCTAGACCTAAGGAGGTGTCTTTCCACATATATTTCACGCTCAGCTGATTGGAGGAAGTCTACCCAATTGTTTGTGATACCTTGGGGTTCTCGTAAAGGTGTAGCTGCCTCTGTCGCAACCCTTCGTTCTTGGACGGTTCAGGCTATTTCTAAAGCTTACAGAGCTAAACAGGTTCCTGTTCCCAAGGACATCAAGGCACATTCCACAAGGTCCATTGCTACTTCATGGGCTGCAGAGTCAGGAGTTCCTGCAGAGAGCATCTGTAAAGCCGCCAATTGGTCATCTTTAAAAACCTTTGTACACCACTACAGAGTGGATATCTCATCTCGTTCTGATTCAGAGTTTGGCCTATCGGTCCTGAACTCTTATAAGCCTTAAGTGGATATTAAACAGTTTTTGTAGCATGACTTACCCTCCCTGAGTGGTTATTGCTTTGGTAATCCCATATGTTAAATGCTGCCATGATTAGCCAGGAATAGAGAAAATTTATTGATACTTACCGTAATTTTCTTTTCCTGGCTATTATTCATGGCAGCATTTGGTCTCCCACCCTCTCTTGGTTTATTTGTCTTGTTACTAGACTGAGGTATGGGGGATACTGGGGTACCTAATATACTAGGGGAAGGTAGGCTTAATTGTTTAATTGATTGTGTTTCCTGTCCTGAGGGTTGGAGGGAGGAGCTAAACCCATATGTTAAATGCTGCCATGAATAATAGCCAGGAAAAGAAAATTACGGTAAGTATCAATAAATTTTCTCTAATTGTGGTGACTGTATTGGCTGGTCCCAAGGGAATAAAGGTTTTGACAGTTCTTCTTGATCCCTCTAAACGTAGCCTTGTCTCGTTATTGGAGGGAGCTGTTATAATCACACTGGGGATTGCTATGCTCTGCATGCTCCCCTGAGCTTGAGTCACTTAGCTCTTTTAAGAGCTTGTTCCTGACACGCTCTCCTTGGAGGAGAGGTCTTCACCACACAGTCCTGGATGCTGGAGGTTTATACAGGGTGGAAGGAAGAGTTCTTTCCCACACAGTCCTGGAGGACAGAAGCTGATCCAGGGTGGAAGGAAGACGGCGAGACTCCAGTCAAGATACGGCGGTTGCGGAGTCTGCGGTGGTTGTGGTGTCTGCTGCAGTGCTTGGGAGTCCTCAGGAAGCGCTAGGAGCATCCATCAACGGAGGGTACTCAGTCGGAGTACAAGGAGCTCCGTTACACCATTAATCAAATTACCCTCCTCTTCTGAACTGGCCTCTTTATTTATAAAGGAGGTAGTACGTTTACATGGCATACCTCAAGATATTACATCTGACAGGGGTCCACAGTTCATTTCACGGTTCTGGAGGGCATTTTGTGACCAATTAGGTATTGTCCTTAACCTTTCTTCTTCTTATCATCCCCAATCTAATGGGGTTACAGAAAGGATGAATCAGTGCCTGGAACAATACATCCGCTGTTTCATTTCTGAGCACCAAGACAATTGGGTGGAACTACTTCCATGGGCTGAATTCGCCCATAATAATCTAATACACGAATCCACTCAACATAGTCCCTTTTTTATTAATTATGGGTTTAATCCTACAACTTTGCCGAGTTCCTTTTCATCTACAGGAGTGCCTAGTGTTGACAGTACTCTGCACAATATGAAAGAAACTTGGCTAGGGGTAAAACATATCTTGACTCAAAAGTCTCAGATTCAAAAGAATAATGCGGATAGACGACGCAGGGCTGCTCCTACGTTCGTAGCAGGTGACAGAGTTTGGTTGAGTACCCACAACATAAAGTTAAAGGTACCCTCGATGAAATTTGCTCCCCGTTTCATAGGCCCGTTTCAGATTCTCAAACGCATCAATCCGGTCTGTTATAGTTTGAGATTGCCAAATACTATGAAAATTCCTAATGTTTTTCATGTTTCCCTTCTCAAACCGTTCATTTGTAATCGTTATACGCAAATTGTCTCCACTCCTCCTACCGCACCCGTGGAGGATCATGTCGAATACGAAGTTAAATCTATATTAGATTCCTGGATTTCTCGGGGTAAATTACAGTATCTCCTTGATTGGAAAGGGTACGGTCCCGAGGAGCGATCGTGGGTCAATGCATCAGATGTTCACGCCCCTCGCCTAGTTCGTCTGTTTGAGAGGCGGCGCTCTTGTGGGTTCGGTTCCACCCGCCCTGGGGGCGGTTCTCGAGGGGGGGTACTGTAACAAGTGCTTACCTTTCCCCGCCGATCCCGCGCAGCGCCGGGTCCTCCTCCGATCCTTCCGGGGGGCGGCTCAGCCTTTCTGACGCCAGCCGCTCGGATCACGCCCACATTTATGACGCGGCGCATGCGCGCCGACGTCAGACTAAAAATGGCGCCAAAATTCAAACGTGGCCACGCTCCCGGACTTTTTGGGGGCGTGGCTACAAAATTAAAGCCAAAGAACCCACACTATAAAAGGGCTATCATGACACTTGTTAGATGCCCTAGTGTGGTTCTTGTTTAAAGGACCACTCTAGGCACCCAGACCACTTCAGCTTAATGAAGTGGTCTGGGTGCCAGGTCCTTCTAGGGTTAACCCATTTTTTCATAATTATAGCAGTTTCAGAGAAACTGCTATAATTACTAAATGGGGCCTTCTAATCCTCTAGTGGCTGTCTCATTGACAGCCATCTAGATGCTTCTCGCTGATTTTCACGGTGAGACTCCACGTCCATAGGAAAACATTGTAAATGCTTTTCTATCGCGACGAGCTGAATCGTAGCGCAGCTTTTATGCGCATTCAGCGGCCGCGAGGCCGAGGAGGGAGGAGAGCTCTCCACTGGAAAAAGGTAAGTTATTACCCCTTTCCCCCTTCCAGAGCCGGGCGGGAGGGGGTCCCTGAGGGTGGGGGGACCCTCAGGGCACTATAGTGCCAGGAAAACGAGTATGTTTTCCTGGCACTATAGTGGTCCTTTAAGTCCCCTGGTGCTATCTTTTCTTATTGTTCTTCCTGGTATTTGACCCTTGGCTTACTCTCTGACTATTCTGTGTTCTGGTTTCCCATATCTTGGCTTGGATATTCGTGTGCCCGTCTTCCGTATTCCCTTGACCTCTGGCTATTTCTCTTGACTATTCTCAGACGCTAGTCCGGCCATTCTAAGGTCCGGTAACCGTCTTTCTGTGGGTTTCACGCTGTGTGAAGGGGTCACTGTTGTGACTTTGGTCACTGTCGTGACAAGCAGACTGGAATAAAGGTAAGATCATACTATATTTAGGGGGGCCTAGATAGGTTTTTTTTTTACATTACAGGGTCAGAAATACATGTTTGTTTTCCTGACTCTATAGTGTTCCTTTAATAATTGTAAATTATGTCCATTTGAAATGTTGAGAGGCATGTGGACTTACAATTGCTACTCTATTCAAAGGCAGTTAACAGAGATGCTCCTCATTCCCCTACACCATGGGTCAGCAACCTATGGACCTCTAGATGCCTTTGCACGGCACACATGGCTGCCAGAGCCAAACAGGCTTTGGCCTATCAGGAGTCCCAGTCGGACTTCAGATATCTACCAGTACAACCCTAGCGGTGATTGCAGGTGTTGAAAGACAATACTCAGTTTATGCATTGCAGCAGATAGAGGAAATTATTTCAAATCACTTCCTCCCAGCACATGTGAACAGGAATCCGCACTGGAGTAGAGCAGGTCCCAGCAGCCATCGCAAAATACTGCCCTTGACCTGTACCTGGCCTGCCCTGTTCCCACTGGACCTCAGGGAAGCCATCAACCAAGCTAGATATACACAGAGCTGCAGAAGAAGCCCCCCTTCCGCCCCCCATAAATACAAACAGATCACGTTCAAACACACACACACACACCACCACAGACAATCCACAAATACAAACACACACAACCCCCACTAGCAGCAGCTCACATGCAATACAACAATCAACCCCACACAAACACACAATGTGACAATAGAAACATAGAATGTGACGGCAGATAAGAATCATTCGGCTCATGTAGTCTGCCCAACTTTCTAAATACCTTCATTAGTCCCTGGTCTTATTTTATAGCTAGGATAGCCTTATGCCTATCCCACGTAACTTCTTCTTCACTGTGTTAACCTCTACCACTTCAGCTGGAAAGCTATTCCATGCATCCACCACCCTCTCAGTAAAGTAATACTGCCTGATATTTTTAAACCTCTTGTCGTGGTAGTTTTTCTTCTTTTAAATATAGTCTCCTTCTTTATGGTGTTGATTCCCTTTATGTATTTAAATGTTTCTATCATATTCCCCCTGTCTCGTCTTTCCTCCAAGCTATACATATTAAGATCCTTTAACCTTTCCTGGTAAGCTTTATCCTGTAATCCATGAACAAGTTTAGTAGCCCTTTTCTAAACTCTCTCTAAGGTATCAATATCCTTCTGAAGATACGGTCTCCAGTACTGTGTACAATACTCTAAGTGAGGTCTCATCAGTGTTCTGTACAATGGCATGAGCACTTCCCTCCTTCTACTGCTAATACCTCTCCCTATACAACCAAGCATTCTGCTAGCATTTCCTGCTGCTCTATTACATTGTCTGCCTACCTTTAAATCATCAGAAATAATCACCCCTAAATCCCTTTCCTCAGATGTTGAGGTTAGGACTCTATCAAATATTCTGTACTCTGCCCTTGGGTTTTTACATCCAAGATGCATTATCTTGCACTTATCCACATTAAATGTCAGTTGCCACAACTCTGACCGTTTGCCATTTGGCTTATCCCTCCTGGAACATGAACCCTATTACATATCTTATAATCATCAGCAAAAAGACATACCTTACCATAAAGACCTTCTGCAATATCACTAATAAAAATATTAAAGAGAATGGGTCCAAGTTCAGATCCTGGAGATACCCCAATGGTGACAAGACCATGCTTCGAATATACTCCATTGATTACAACCCTCCACACACACACACTTCCACAAGCAGCCCCCATACACAGGTACCATACACAATACCACAAACTACTCATGAACATATACAACAGCCCACATATGCACAAATACAACGCTAAATAACAAGCTTTTTTTTTTTTTTTTTAAAAGGTTCGACACACCAAGGGACTTCAAGATCTTGTTTTGGCACAGTACTACTAAAAGGTTGTCTACCCGTGCCCTACACACTAAGATTCACAGAATCCAATTTTTATTACCATACTCAAACTGTTTCAGCACAGGCTACTAAACTGTATTATAAATAGTATTTCATAGTGCCATTAAGTTTTGTAGTGTTATACAGTGAAGATGTACAACAGCAAACAATCAACAAACAGAAAATATCGACAGCTGCAAGAGAAGGATAGAACTCAGGGAAAAATAAAACAAACATACTTCCACTAAAGTAACAGTATGTCATCAATGTATGTGTTATGGAAATTATTCAAACTGATAAAAACATTATACTATACACACACACACACACACACACAATCTAACCGGCACTGTAACAATATAAGGAAAAAGACTTCCCAGGCAGCTTTGTATGAAGATTCCCTGACCTCCTGTACGGAATAATGAAAAGCATGTGGCCGAAGTGGATTGTTTTCTATAATGTAACAAGAGGAAATGCCTTTGGTGCAGAGGGTCAAATTCAATCTGTAATTTGTAAAGGAAAAGAAAGAGAAAAAATAAAAAATAAAATGTCTACTCTCAAGGCAAACACAGACTTCATGCAGTTCCAAACCACACAGTTAATTGGGTTCATGTTTGGTACTCAACTGCCAAAAGCAAGGGGCCAACAGCAACTTAAAGAAAC
Organism: Pelobates cultripes; assembly: GCA_933207985.1. Taxonomy (NCBI): domain Eukaryota; kingdom Metazoa; phylum Chordata; class Amphibia; order Anura; family Pelobatidae; genus Pelobates; species Pelobates cultripes. The sequence continues at coordinate 42,580,207 of OW240920.1, read as the reverse complement.
AAAAAGACAAAAAATGCTAGATATGTAATCTATACATTAAATACAGCGAATTATCAAGCGTTGCCAAAACGAATGCAAAATAACCAGCTATACAGCCATTTAATAGAGCTGAACATGATGACAAGTGAAGCATTGTTCATCACCATTGGGTCTTGTGGTGAGCAGGTATAAGGTAACCATACATCCGGCTTTGGTTGGACAAATTTTTATTTTTGCCATCTGTCTGGCAGGCTGTTTACATCCAAGCTAAAACGTTCTCTATATTTTTTTTTTGTTTTCCTTCATAAAATATTGCCACGGTGTGATTATTTGGCGCTCAGTTGGTCCAATGGCAGACTTCTTTGTGAGGCTGTGAGAACACAGAACCTAACTGACCAATCAGCATTCAGCACTGCCTTCTCCTGGCACTAAATGGATGGGAAGGTAGGCCAAGACTCAGACTGCCAGACAAGATCAGACTCACTTGGTGAAAGTCAAGATTAGTGTATAGCAGCAGCACTCTGGGGTTAAAACAGAGGAAAGCATGGTGCTTTGCTCTTATGATACCTAGAGCAGGGGTAGGCAACCTTTGGCACTCCAGATGTGGACTGGAGCATTATGGCTGTAAGAGAATTATGGGTGATGTAGTCAACATCTGGAGTGCCAACGGTTGCCTACCTCTGACCTAGGGCATAAAAGTGAAACCAGGATCTCACCAGAGTTTCAATATTTCCATAGTTCAGCATGAAATACATTAACACAAACAAACACAAAACAAAAGATGTGCTTAGCTTTCCAGACGCTGTGTGATAGCGGCCAGTGCCATAGTCTATGCATTGAGCGGTGCCCCACTTTACGTAACATGTGATATTTTGTTTATTTAGGGAGATAGCTCAGTGGTTAGAACGCCAGCTGTAGTGTCTCAGATGCACAGTTTGTATTCCTAACCTTCCAAGGTCTTTAACATAATAACAATTAATCTGCACAACATTAACAACATGTATACCCCAGAACATATGTGTAAATGCTAAATGAGCCATTCCTGGTTAGATACTTTGATTTTACCATTTAGAAAGTATGCTGCCTGGGGTACACTAACAGGCAACAGTGGTAAATAAACAAAAATGCCACATAGTTGAGTTGGAAGATAAAATCCAACTCCTCTGACTTTTCCAGCTTTGGCATTTCCTTGGCAAATTACCACAAACCCCGGCTTAGTTTATAAATTCTTCACATATGCCTTGCTTTTATGTTTAAAGTATTTATAAGAAGACAGTGTGCCTTAGAAAACCCCAGTAAACAAAACTGAAGAATTTTCTCTAGTAGATTTGCTGAGAAGGAAAGCAATAAATAAATAAATTCTTAATTCCGGGTTCTGAGTGTTCCGAGTGAAATTATAGTCTGCATAGAGAACCACTCAAGTAGCCTATGCACACTCAGACATTCCTTCTATAATGTCGTGCACACACATTCGCTCGTACGTATGCACAGCACAGTAAAAGGTTACATTTATTTTACATTGCATGTCATGTGAAATAAAAAAGCAAAAGCTACATTTTACTTAGCTATTCGGTGCTGCAAACATCTCAGTAGTCATATTTCTGCATTAAAATGGAGTCTCTGAGCACCAGAACTACTTCATCTTAATGAAGGGATATTGGTGCATCAACTGTACTCCGTTTTTGTTGCAATGTGAGCCACGCCTCTAGTGGCTGTCAGGCTGTCCAGAGTTGCTTTCTCACTGAACACCTGATTATTGAAAGTTTTCACGTTTATTAGTTTGTTTGTTTTTAAAGCAGGTCCTGCCAAGAATGGGGTACATTGACGTTGTGGCAGGCTTATGCAATGTATGATCATATAATGTGACTAAACCCCATTATTTTTGCCTATATTAGGTGTTGGAAAAAAAAATAAAAAAAATCTGTCAACATTGAAGTTGCTGTTTAGTGTATAAGTGAGTGTGCTGGATCGTTGTGCATTTTATAAATTGGCCCTCCATTTATGCATGTTCAGGTGACTGCAGCCTCCTGGTTTTTTATATATATATATATATATATTTATATTATATATGTCTAACCCCAAATATTTTTGCCTAGATTAGGTGTTTTTGAAAAAAAAAAAACAACCTAATAAAATCTGTCAGCATTGAAGTTGCTGTTTAGTAGATAAGTGAGTGCACAGGATCTTGTGTGATATATATAATTATTATGTTTTTTTCCCTCCCCCCTCCCGTCCCAAGTTAGAATGTTCCTTTAAAGATTTATAGAAACCGTATATTTGCATAAACAATGTAATTTCAGTACATTAAACACTGTAGTGAAAAAAGCATGTTATTTTAAATATCTTCTAAAGTATCTAAAACGATGTTCGATTTTATTAAACCCATATCTAATGAAAATGCAGATAGAAAGA
>OW240920.1:42536180-42577716 GCA_933207985.1 Pelobates cultripes | reverse complement strand
GCACCCTCAGTCTACGCAGAGTCTTCGCAGGATTGTTTGTTTTTTTTTACCTCCCCAGGGTGTTTTTTTTTGATGGAAGAAAAAAAACAAAAAAAAACACAACATGTCATGGTAAGCATTCATTTTTCAATCTACAGGTATTTTGTTTATTGCACCCCCGCTTACTACTATTAGGGTGAGGGGAGTAGGTAGGGCATGCTTTTTTAGGAGGGGTGACTATGGGCTTGGGCTGGGATTTTTTTTTTTTTTTTTATTAGCAGCCCCCATTCGCCACCTGTGGGTAGAGCTGGGTGGAAGAAAATAGGAACACCACTTTTTTTTAGGGCCCCCGACTCACTGCCAATGGGTGGGGCCCAGGGAGACAACATGTCCCCCCAGTTCAAATATAGTCAAAAACAGGTTGGTCCGAAAATGAACACCCAAGTCTAGTTCTTACGAGAATTTAGGCGTAACTCACACAAAGACCTTATGGGAGCGGAGGGTATGGCATACTTAAGAGATTTCATAATTTATTTAACTATTTATTTTTTAGTCTAAAATATACTTAAGTCTACATTTATTTTAAAGATGGCACTGCCTTCTCAAGCAAGGTCTGTTCGCTGTTGTGAAGCCCACATCATTGCAGTGATCTGTTAATCTAAACATTTACCCTCACTGCTAAAAAGGATAGAGCAATTTATTAAAATGTCTCCTTGCATTTCCTTGTATTTTTTATTTTATTTTTAAACACAGACCCTGACCTATCATGGTTAAAAATCATCAAGCATGCCAGGTTGCCAGACAGCCTCCAAAACAGCTGCTGTAGCACGCTCGGCATGATCCGTGTGCTGCCAAAGTAGCTCTGATGCGTCAAGGGATGGATTCCACAAGACCTCTGTCAAGGCATGTCCTGTGGTATCTGGCACCAAAGCATATCCTTTAGCACACCTTTTAAGTCCTACAAGATGCAAAATGGGCCCTTCCTCTATCAGATTTGTTTTTTCAGCACATCACACAGATGCCCAATCAGATTTAAATTTGTGGAATTTGGAGGCAACACCTTGAACTGTTTGTCATGTTCCTCAAACCATTCCTGAATATTTTTTCTTTGCAGTGTGGCAGCGTGCATTATCCTGCTGAAAGAGGCCACTGCCATCAAGGAACACCATTGTGGTGAAGGCGTGTACGTGGTGTGCAACAATCTCTAGGTAGGTGGTATGTGTCAAAGTAAAATCCACATGAATGCCAGAGCCAAAGCCATCCCAGCAGAACATTGCCCAGAGTATAACACTACCTCAACAACGCACATGCACCTGGCTATCCATCTGATATCTTAAAGTGTTGAGAGTATTCCCAACGTAATTAAATCTACAAGGACCAGTGATCTGATTCTGTTCCTTAACCCAAGCCTTTTCCACAATAGGGGGTCGCAGAAATGATATAGATGTAAATTGATTTTATTTTTTCCTTACCCCTCCTGGGTATTATAAGTTCCTGAGGCCTGGAAGTCAACCTGGAATCGGTTGAAGCGACTCCTCCAACTTTGAGGTCACACCCTCGAGCGCTCCTATCAAAACTGGGACTTCTTCTGCCTTCACTATCCACATCCTTTTTAGCTCTTCTTTCCGTCCTTGGTATTTGTCCATCTTCTCGTGTTCCTTCTTCCTGATGTCACTGGGTATTTCCATTTCCACCACCACTACAGTCTTCTGTTCCTTGTCTACCACCACAATGTCAGGTTGGTTGGCCACTACCTGCTTCTCTGTATGGATCTGAAACTCTGACAGGATCTTAGCCCTGTCATTCTCAACCAGTGAGTGTATATTTCCCATCTAAACTTAGCGAGCTGATGCTCACAGTCAATGAATTCTAGGCAGGATTGACATCATTAATGCTGAATAACTAACTTATACACTATGATTCTAAGATTGAGAGGGCAATCACATTCCTCAACTTAAATCTGGGTTCCTTCACACATTTCATTAATGCTGAATAACTAATTCTACACTATTAATCTAAGATCCAGAGGTGCTTGAGAGACCAGGCAAGTGTTAAACTGTATGCAGTTGTTATAGTGCGTAGACTGATCCTTTTATTAAAAGAGATCACTTTTGGCACCAAGTTCATTTCAGTTGGACTGGACTATTAGAAAGTAAATATCACTCTCTCTGTAGGGCGAATATCAGTTTACAGAATAGGGACACTCATCCGAAGGGGGGTGTGTGTGAAACTGCTCTTGGGTGATAACCTACTTATCCCACAAAAAAAAAAAAAAAAAGAAAAACAAACAATTAGCAGAATGTAACCGAATCTACACAACTAAAACAACAGCATTAATTGCCCTCACAATAAAGTGATAGTGAGAGCCATTATTTTCTAGAATGCATACATGGAATAAAAGATAAAGTTAGTGGAGTATTACCTAGAGGGCACATCCACACCATTTTAGTAACCCTCATGTCTTTATTTAGCAATGCAAAGAAGGATCTACATCACACAAAGCAGATGTTGAAAAGGCTCGCACTGAAGATGGGATGGAATAAAGCCTTAGCTGGTGGGATTTTCAATATAGATGTTGAGAAGTTTCCCAGAATGCACTATAAACTGAAGAATGATCTATGTAACAAATTCCTGATGTATAGACCAAATTGGTACAAAGGTTAGTGTGAGCCAACAGATCTAGCGAATATTTCCAAGAATCAGCCAGAAATTTAAGGAAAAAAAAATAAGTAAGTAGTTTAGAGGATCATGTTGAAAAGCACATTACATTTTAGTTTTTTTATTTGAGGAGTAAAAGTTATACAACTTAAGAAGGAAATTGAGAATTGCAATGGTCTCCTTTGAGCAAATCAAATACAAACGTATTTAGAATTCTGTTGCTATGGCATAATATTATAAAGCCATTAACTAAAAGAGCTCTCAGAAGGATTCTCGTTAGAACAGATTGCATCTCTCTCTAGAGTTACCGTTATTAGAATCTTTTAGGCTCCCCCACCCATTTCACTCCTCCATTCCTACTGTGACCAATGTTTAATCTTTTAGATCCCAATTTTTTTTTTAAATTCTGATCATAAATTCTTACTCGCAGCATTGCCAATTTTTAAAGAAAACTTCCACATTAGTTATGTTGGTTCTTTGAAATAAGGATTGGAAATTCATTGGCCGAGATTAGAACAATGTGCTTTGGATTATATTTAACTCGTCTTAGATCATGTTTAGCAGACTACACAGACATATCGCTCTGGAGCCCTCTTTACCCTCTCTCCCTTCGACGCGTATTGGAGAGACAAAGAAGTTCTCACTGTCGTAAGTGTGAATTCGCAATATGTTATTTTTATTACTGGTATTTTCATAGTGCCAGCAAATTCCGTAGCACTTTACTGACCTATCTCCTGCTCCATTTATAGTTTTAATTTTTAGGTGTTTGAGCAATTTAACATTCTGTGAAGTGATTCTACATTTCCATAGAAGTTTATGAATTCAAAGCACACAACTCACGTTTTGGTTTTATATATATTCAATAAGTTAATATCTAAACCCAGGATTCCCCTGTTGATTCCTACTTTGTCCTATGATCTATTTGTGCGTAACTCAAGTTCTTTTTTTACCACACTTTTGCAATAGAGAAATATGTCAAGCACACATAAAAGTCCCAAATCTACCACTAGTGTGTCAAAACATCAAAGAACATGCAACAACTCTGACCTCAGAGGTTCCACCCTCCCCAGCATCTGTAGATACAGAGCTCCCTGCTTCACCATGTTCCTATATGTGCAGATGGAATCATTAATATCTGGCAGACAGATCCAGGAGTTTGAAAATGCTCAAATCTGGTCTCCCAGTTTCTGGAGTAATGAAATACATCTGTAGTGAACTTGCAGACAAAATGCAATACATGCTTGAAAAATACAGGGGAAAAAACAATATATTACCATCACATTCGGCAGAAACGAATGTTAAATTTAACACACAAGATGGCTTAAAAAAAAAAATACACCACATGCCCTACACTTTCTATATTCCTAGGAACACACCTATTCTATTTTGGGGATGCTTGCCTCTTTATTAGTACCAGTTGAGGGCAATCACATTCCTTAACGTAAATCTGGGTTCTTCAATAAATGCCAGGCTTTCTTAACATTTCATAATTTCCTTGTTATATGTACTATATGCCATCACCAAACGATAGAAGATTTAAATTTCAAAAGGGTGTTTCTCTGTATTTATTGTACTATGTTACCATTACCATTGAGAACGAATCAGAGTAACCACTTTTCTTTAAAATGTTTTTTTCCCCCTTTTCAAATCTCCTTTAAAACTATTCTCGATGTTTTTTCCCCTCATTATACACAAGGCATCTAACTGGAATTAACTGACTTTAAAGGACCACTCTAGGCACCCAGACCACTTCAGCTTAATGAAGTGGTCTGGGTGCCAGGTCCTTCTAGGGTTAACCCATTTTTTCATAATTATAGCAGTTTCAGAGAAACTGCTATAATTATGAATGGGTTAAGCCTTCCCCCTAATCCTCTAGTGGCTGTCTCATTGACAGCCACTAGAGGCGCTTGCGTGCTTCTCACTGTGAAAATCATAGTGAGAGCACGCCAGCGTCATAGGAAAGCATTGTAAATGCTTTCCTATATGACGGCTGCGCGCGCGCCTGCTGCGCTGCGCATTCAAGCGGCGAACGGAGGCGAGAGGAGGAGGAGAGCCTCCCCCAGCCAGAAAAAGGTAAGTTATTACCCCTTTCCCCTTTCCAGAGCCGGGCGGGAGGGGGACCCTGAGGGTGGGGGCACCCTCAGGGCACTATAGTGCCAGGAAAACGAGTATGTTTTCCTGGCACTATAGTGGTCCTTTAAGGGAGAAAATAAAAACATTACCCATGTGAAAGTTCTCAAAGTATGGGAGAGTACATACCTACTAGTGATTCTATTGCCTTCTTTTTAGAATAGTATATTCCACAAAATGTGTTTTCTGTTGGTCATTGAGGAAAGGGATTTAGGGGTGATTATTTCTGATGATTTAAAGGTAGGCAGACAATGTAATAGAGCAGCAGGAAATGCTAGCAGAATGCTTGGTTGTATAGGGAGAGGTATTAGCAGTAGAAAGAGGGAAGTGCTCATGCCATTGTACACAACACTGGTGAGACCTCACTTGGAGTATTGTACACAGTACTGGAGACTGTATCTTCAGAAGGATATTGATACCTTAGAGAGGGTTCAGAGAAGGGCTACTAAACTGGTTCATGGGTTGCAGGATAAAACTTTCCAGGAAAGGTTAAAGGATCTTAACATGTATTGCTTGGAGGAAAGACGAGACAGGGGGGATATGATAGAAACATTTAAATATATATATATATATATATAGGGAATCAACACCGTAAAGGAGGAGACTATATTTAAAAGAAGAAAAACTACCACAACAAGAGGACATAGTCTTAAATTAGAGGGACAAAGGTTTAAAAATAATATCAGGAAGTATTACTTTACTGAGAGGGTAGTGGATGCATGGAATAGCCTTCCAGCTGAAGTGGTAGAGGTTAACACAGTAAAGGAGTTTAAGCATGCATGGGATAGGCATAAGGCTATCCTAACTATAAGATAAGGCTAGGGACTAAAGAAAGTATTTAGAAAATTGGGCAGACTAGATGGGCCGAATGGTTCTTATCTGCCGTCACATTCTATGCTTCTATGTTTCTATGTCATGATTTAAGGTGAATGTTATTCTTACTTGGCCAACACTGATGTCAGAGACACATTGTAGCATTTTTTTCCCCAGTGAGCCCACCCACAACACATCATTAATGTATGTTTACTACACAATTTCAAATTATTATTTTTTTGGGGGGGTGGGGGTGAGGAGGAGTGTAAACATTTATTCTCAAAGAGGGACTTAAATGTGTTGGCATATGAGTGGACAACATTGGAACCCATAGCTGTGCTACCTAATTGCATATACAAGTCATCTTCAAACACAACTTTTACTTTAAAATTGTGGTGAAAAGGGAGAGAAAAACCAAAATATTGCTGGCACTTTGTGCCCTCACCGCCTCAGGACTCAAGTGTGGTATACCAAGGTGTACATGGTTACTACTGCAAGAATCATCAAAATGGTGGACTTACTGTTGCATTTCTAGCTATCTCACTGTTCCACGCTTGTCAGCAGGTTTTTTTTTTTTTTTAATTCAATTTGCTTTTATTGACATCATAACAATTGGCAATACAAAGTTATATGCATCAATACAGAAGGTGGCAAAAATAGTGTACATGTCAGTTATTGTTCATTTGGTATAAAGGTATCTTTAGTATTGATGTGAAGAGAGCAATTTTACAAAGCAATAGCGAGCATCTGATTCCATTCCTACATTGCAACATCTTTCAGCATTGACAGTTTTCAAGAAGGAACTAGTCTTAGAAAAATAGAAAGAGAATATTTTCGCCATTCTCACAAGTTTTAGACATGAAAGCTATAGAGAACACTCAGATTCAGTCATTTTATTAATTGGTATGTTTGTGTTGAGAAGCAGATAAACTGCGATAAGGCAGAAACTTTAGTGCTCCTGCTGTGACCTTGTCTAGCCCTGCTTCCTGAGAGCGTCTCTACTGATCCGTTGGGGTGGGGGGTAGGGAGTGGTTGTCGAGTAGTGGGGCGTTTGGGGGTCGAGGGTCCGTCAGGTAGTTTTTGTCCTGTGTGCGCGTTTGTTGTGGGTGTCCCCTTTGCGCTAGTCGCTGTTCTTTGATGTGTGTGGGCGGTGGCTGTGTGTGTGTCATGCGTCGGGGTGTAGTCTTGTTGGGGTGTCCCTTCTGTGTTGGTGTCTTTCTGTGTCTGTTTGGGGATCCTATTAGTGTCGGGGGTGTATTGGTCGAGCGGGTGCTGTCCCGGGTTGTGAGGGTTGGGTGGGTTCTAGTATCGTGGTGTAGTGTACTTGGGTGTTGGGCGTTTGGACAGTCTTGTTGGGTTGGTTCATCCCTTGTCCGATGTGTGTTGGTCATGGTGGGTCTTTGTGGGTGCTGTGGTGTATGGTCTGTCCTGTAAGGGAGGTGGCGTTTCTGCGAGTGTAGGTGGCATTCTCAAGGCAGCCTGTCGGCAGTTGGTCATGTATTTTAACGTGTGTTGTGGGGGGCGGGTGGGATGGGAGTGTAGGTTAATGGGGTGAGGGCATTGCGGGTGAGGGTAAGGTGCGGGAGGGTAGGGGATGGGGTGTCAGGTCCCGGGTCCCCACCTCAACCCCCCCCGCCTCCGGGGCAAGGGGCATCTCCGGCTCTGAGTGGTTGTCTTGGTTTGGTTGGGTCGGTGGTTCAGCTTCCGTATTGTCGTCCGTCTGTTCCGTCTGGACCGTCCCATCTGCCTCTGCTGTTGGTGCGGTGGAGGCGAGCCATTGGAGCCAGTGGTACCATGCATCATGGTAACGTTGTATGCGTCCCGTTGCGGAGTGGATGAATTCCTCGATGCGTCTGATGTCTTCCACTCTCGTTATCCATTCTCTGATAGTCGGGGCCATGTGTTGTTTCCAGTGTCTCGGGATGAGGCTGCGGGCTGCGTTTATTAGGTGTGGGAGTGCTGTTTTTTTAAATTTGTTGATTGGGGTCTGTGTAAGTTGGAGCAGGTATGTGTCTGGTGAGAGGGGTAGGTTTGCTTCTGTTATGGTTGTGAGTATCTTGTGGATCTCTGCCCAAAAGGGCTGGATAAGGGGGCAGGACCACCATATGTGGAAGAGGGATCCCAGTTCTCTCCCGCATCTCCAGCATTCCGGGTCATTTGTGGTTTTCATCATGCTAAGTTTTTCCGGTGTCCTGTACCAGTGGGAGAGCATTTTATATCCTGTTTCTTGGAATTTGGTGGAGACGGAGGCTTTATGTGTGAGTGTAAACACCGTTGTCCATTGTTCCGTTGAAATTGAGTGTCCTAGATCCCTTTCCCAGTATTTTGTGAAGTAAGGGAGGGGTGCGTTAGTGGTGGTGGTGGTTTGCATGCGATATAGTAGCGATATCGCGTGTGGGGGGGGGGTTCATGCATATGGTCTCGAATACAGAGAGTGCTCGCGTTGCCGAATTTAGGGTCGGTATGCTTCTCAGAAACCTTGTCAGTTGGTGATAGTCAGCAGGTTTTATAACAATATCTTTCTTATCTTTGTCACATAGCCAGTTATATCCTTGATATTAGGATGCAACCTGCTGCTCATGACCAAATCTGTATATTTCCGTTTCACCAATCCGTGTGATATTCAACACTACCAAATTATTGGAACTCCCATATATTTCATAGAGATACAGCAAAACTTCAGTTGGCATTAAAGGAACAGTGGATTTTTTTTATTTTTGCTGATAGAGGACATTCTTAGTTCTTGCAAATCACATTGCTGTAAATATTGCAAGCTGTTTTGGCATCACCATGGTTAAGTGATGAACTTACATCTACCCATGGTCTTATTATTTAAAAAACAAGAAAGAGGAAGTATTATTATTGAGGTCAGGGACTTTCTAAATTAAATGAGATTCATACGATATGATTTAAGCTATATCTTTTTTCACATGAAATCCATTTACTCACTGTCTGGCCACCTTAGTATGTCTGTTGGTTTGCAGATCACTTGGTACAGGGGATTGCCATTTCTATTCTTTGTCATGACACAGTTATATTTGCGGTCATGTATATAAATAATCAATACGAAACAATGTCTTGCAACAATGAATACAGGGGAAACACATGTTGGTGTAATGATGTGGTGTCACATTGTGTCTGGTGAAATTTTTTTTTTTTTTTTTTTTTTTAACAGCGCTATATAATGAGAGTAAAAAATTGTTAAACAAAGTATAATCATTCACTCATATGTGGCAAGGATGTGACTAATTTACAGAACAGCTCTTGGGATTTAATCATTAAAACTCTTGTGATGAGGGGTGGGGGTAGCAAGAGAAAGAGGAACAAATTAAAGAAAAACTACACTGCATTATGACATATTGCAGTGTATTCCAGTGGTTACATTTATGGCGAAGAAAACATAAGTAATCGATAAATAACGGGAGCATGTCACGGGTGGTGGTCCGAAGACCGGGACCCCTGTATGCCTGATGATAGGAGTTCCAGCATTGAAAAGGACAATCAGGGTCTGGTGCATGGTAACCACACGCTCCCTGGCGTTTTGCATCAGAGTTTGTGCAGCCACATACCAGGACCCTGATGCAGCTTCTGCGGATCCCAAGAGCTTGTAGCTGGATGATATGCAGACCTCCCAGGAAGCGGATAGGGAGGCTCTGCAGAAGATATGTATCCAGTTCAGAAACAAGGCAAGACTAGAACAGGCACCTAACAAGATAACAAGACAAGACTGGAAGAACCCGGAACCGGAGCAGGATAGAAAGCAGAACATGTACAATGACTGGCACCACGACTACTGCCAATGCCAGAAATGATCCGCAACAGGATGTGACACATCATATATAATATGTAAAGACACTGAAAGAAAATGACCCATACACCAAGGTTTCGATGATTACAAGTTTAAACCTAAAAACGATTTATCTTTATTAAAGACTACAGCCGGCAGTGGAGTAGCGGAAGTGAAATCCTATCAGTGGGGTGAGCTTATGGGTCCTTATGGGTCGTTTGGCGGCTCTGCTGTTTTTAAAGTATTAAAGTGTGTTTGTGAGTGTTCCCTTTTAAACTTTTATAACATATCCAAAAAAGCGCTCAGGTCGGTTTGGTAGAACAAGAGTTAGGTTCAAACAAAGTTTTGACCGACCAGCCATGAGGTGGTAGCCCAAAACAGTTCCAGAGAATTGGTCAGGCTGACTGGTTGACTTTCAGGGGTTCCTGTTTGTACACAAACGCATCCCCTGATGTAAGAAATTAATGCTTCCCTTGATCGGTAGTTTCTTACACCCAAACGCCGTTTTCCTAGCTGGTTGAGAAGTCAAATGGGCAGGGGTACAAGACATAAGGGAAACAAGAACAGGACAGGACTGTACATGAACTGGGAATACAAGACAAAATAAAACAAGACAAGATATACATACCCAAGTACTATATATGTAATTAACATTGGAGATTTAGACATACATAAATAGCCAAGATGTATACAGCCCACCACTGCCCCAAAGTAGTCCAATTACGGTAGGTCCCAACTGCCCAGATATGCAAGACTAAAAGTACAACAATAAAACACACAGTACTTGCCTGCAAAGAAATGAGCAGAGGAATGAGACCACTGTTAGCAGAAACACACTAAAACAAAAAGGATAAATGGCAAAGGAATGAGTGTGGCAACAAAAAACAAACATTTAAAAGGAATCCAGGAGACTGGGAATTCAAGGAACGGAATAAAGGAATGAACCCAGCATAAAGAAAACCAGTCCTAGAATAGAAAACCAGAAAAACTAAACAAGAATTGTAAAAAAGAGTACTGGAAACCAGAAGCCAATGCCAGAAATAATCTGCAACAGGATGTGACACATCATATATAATATGTAAAGACACTGAAAGAAAATGACCCATACACCAAGGTTTCGATGATTACAAGTTTAAACCTAAAAACTATTTATCTTTATTAAAGCAGCATATGAGTCAAAAAGAAATCCCTAATAAACACCAACCTAAATAGCGCACGAAACAAACAGTACAGTGAGTGTGAACTGCAAAAAAATTAATTAAGAAAACCTTGAAAGTTTTACCCTAAGGAGAGGGAGGAAAAATCATTAACATAAGAGAGCAGCTATAAAGAAGGTGTCACAGGTGCGCTAGTCTATTGTGGTTATTCCTTCAATCCTCCACTAGTCCTAGTTCCATATGTAAAAAAAAAAAAAAAAAAATCAAGTAAAATAGGCGCTAAACAGATGCAATAAAATATATTAGAGGTAAGAAAGCTGCACCTTACAGCGTACAAGCTTACAAAACACTATTTAGACATAAAACAAAAATTAAGGTGCGCTGTGTCTTTAAGACAATATTAGTGAAAATTGCAACATGCCCTTAAAACACAATCAATTAAGGTGCATATATTATAAAGTGCAATAATACTTTGGTGCAAACACAATGCAATATAAGTGCCACAATTCGTGAAAAAAACGTGGATCAGTGTAACATACAAACTTACATATGTATTATTGTAGAATATTGGTTGATTTCATTGGGAGGGCATACATGTAAAGCTAAAGACCCCCGGGGCCTTTGGGAACTTCGGACGCAACATCCCACAGCCTGCAGTGGATTAGCGGAAGTGAAATCCTATCAGTGGGGTGAGCTTATGGGTCCTTATGGGTCCTTTGGCAGCTCTGCTGTTTTTAAAGTATTAAAGTGTGTTTGTGAGTGTTCCCTTTTAAACTTTTATAACAACATATCCAAAAAGCGCTCAGGTCGGTTTGGTAGAACAAGAGTTAGGTTCAAACAAAGTTTTGACCGACCGGCCATGAGGTGGTAGCCCAAAACAGTTCCAGAGAATCGGTCAGGCTGGCCAGTTGACTTTCGGGGGTTCCTGTTTGTACACTGACAAACGCATCCCCTGATGTAAGAAATTAATGCTTCCCTTGATCGGTAGTTTCTTACGCCCAAACGCCGTTTTCCTAGCTGGTTGAGAAGTCAAATGGGCAGGGGTTCAAGTTCTCATGGGGTTCACAAACTTGCGTAGCCGACTCAGAGATCCATGCCGTCGACGACCATGTACCACTGCCTGCCTTCGGGAGACCAGATGGCTGCCAGTCCTGATAGCACGTGTGTTCGTAAATGCGAATGGCGACCACCCAGGGAAGCACTTGAGGCGATTGCTCGTTTGTGGTTAACAGCCAGGAGTGGTCGGTGATTAACAAGGGGGACCACACAATATGTTCGGTAACCGAACAGAAGGGAACAGATAGCTGAACACAAGGGAACAATTATTTGGTAGTGATTCCATTCGAATGCAGGGGGATATCAGATGAAACAAAGTACAAATAAGGGACACGAACAAGGAGTTCCATCTCCTGTGACAAAAGGGCTATAAGAAAATAATAAATTGCTTAGCAATCTCTCTCTCTCCTTTGCATAGAATATTGTTTTTGTGCAATTCACACTCGCTGCACTGTTTATAGGTTTTTATATGCGCCATTTAGTTTAGTTTAGTTTTTATTAAGGGTTTCTTTTTGATTCATCTGCTGTTTTAATAAAGTTAAATAGTTTTTAGCCTTACCCTTGTAACCATTCAGACCTTCACTTTGCCATCAGTTTACTGTGGGTCACCCCCCATCTGAGTTTGTTTTCCTGGCACTATAGTTTCCCTTTAAATGTCCACTGGAGTAATGCTAAAAGCCTCCAGTTATTTAAATGTGCAAGGGATTTGGGATAGTTCGCAACTTTTTGGGGGTTTGTGAAAGCTAGTTTTTACTTAGCTGAACCGGTCCTTTGGGGCCGCCACGATGTTAGCTTCCTGTCAATCGTTATAGACAACGCACATAGAGAGAAGGAGGAACAGAAATCTTGTCTTCAAGGGCAATGCATGCCCCGGCTGTGCCTAGACTAAGTTGGGTTGTGATGGCAGTTGCTAAATATTTGAGAAACATTTAAATTAAACCAGAGTTTAGCATAAAGTGTCCCTTTAAACATCACACAGTATGCAGGAAAATCAATAACAATCTAGCACTGCAGGTAACTGACCATCGCATGCACGGTTTCCTGACCGTTTCTGTTGCTCTGCATAGCTGATAAACCTCCACTAAAAACCACAATCCCTGCAAGCTGGCTTTACAGAAAAATGAGAAAATGGGTATTTCTATAACTAATGTGTGAGTCACGTAGCGTCATCATGAATTAGTGGAGAGGTTTAGCGACGACATTGGATGCTATTCCAGAATGTGGGTTTTAAGGGCAATATTGTACTAAACACATAGAATATTGCCAGCCATTGAACAGTTAAAGAGTTCTAGTAAACAGAACATACAAATTCGGAGTAAAAATTCCTTCCAATGTCACAATGCGATTCATTTGGGCTGAGTTGTTCCATATGGAGTTATTGACCCAACGGTGAACTTTTATTGTGTGTTAACGAAAGAAAGTCCTTCCAAGACTTGTACAAGTCATGTTTTATGTGGAACAAGATTAAAAACAGGAGAAAGGAGGGAATGTTCCCTTCTTTAATCTCCAACTTTCCTTCTAGGTAAAGCAAAATAGTAGGCGATTCCAGGACAATTCGGATTACCTAGTAATCTTAAAGCACCACTTAAATCAAATTCTACCCAAGGCTTGTAATTTACACCTTATAAAAAAAATGGGGTAAAGATAAACAGGGAGGGAAAATAAAAAGTAAAATCTAGTGTGGATGTCTTCATTTCAGAAATAGTTTCATGTAGAGTTTTAACCGTTTTCAGTGTATCAATTATTAGTGAAATTCACTAAATAAACATAAAATAGAATGCACACAATTTTAAAAAGATCTATTTTTAAATTATCATAAATGAAATTAAATGTGCACATAAGGCACCGTCACGGACAGCACTTGTTTCAGTAGTCGTGGTGCCAGTCATTGTCCATGGTAAGGAATCAAATAATTTTCAAATATATTGACACTTACCTAGGCCCACCAGGTACCTCTGGTCCATCCCTCTTCTCAGATTTCACTAGCAGGTTTATGTAATTTCAACTTTAAAGGGACACTATAGTCACCAAAGCAACTACAGGTTATGGAATTTATTCCGGTGAGTATAATCAGGCTCTTTGCAGTAGACACGTTTTTTTCTGAGAAAATGCAGTGATTACATTACAGCCTAGTGATAACTCCACTGGCCACTCCTCAGATGGCTGCTAGAGGTGTTTTGGGGCAGTGCTGCACAGTGCTGGCTCTGCCCCTGATCTGCCTCCTTGACAGTCTCCACCAATCCAATGAAAGCATTGTGATTGGTAGTGAGAAACACTTCTGACAATGTCAGCCATGGAGGCAGATCAGGGGCAGAGCCAGCAGCAGCAGACTGAAAAAAATATTAAGATTTTACTATATTTAGGAGGGCAGAGGGTCTAGATGGGGATTTTAAAACTATAGGGTCAGGAATACATGTTTGTGTTGCTGACCCTACAGTATTCCTTTAAGATCAAAGTAGCCAAACAGAATTTTTCCAGTTTAGCAATATTTACCTAGAATTTGAAACTCACTTTGCTGGGAATTGTATAAGCCTAAGTATCAGAAATATATATATCCTGAGATATATAGATGGTAATTTTCGTCTCAGAAAAATGGCAAACCTTTATGCTAGATGTGCACCATGGGACATAAAGTTCACAATCGCTTAAGTAGTTTTTTTTGTCCCAACAATACTCCTAATCAAATATGTTCCCCCTCATGCATGAAATATATGCTGGGCTCCATGAATTTGCTTTCCCTCTAGAGAGTGATCACTTAACTACAATATCCCCATTTCCAAATATATACATGGAGAAACATGATTTTAAAGCGTGACTAATAGCTGCAGGACTCGCTATATTTAAAATATATGGATGCAAAATGACTACACGTCAGCGATAGCTTAATTCACAAACCAAATGCTCAGAAAAATACAAAAACCCAAAACATTTTTGTGGGATGATTATGATGTAAATGTCGGACAGTCTGAGATTGGTATTTCCTGTAAAATCGCAGAAGCCAAAAATGACATAAATCTTTTAAACTATAGATCCCTTGTTTGGACGGATAAGAAGTGTTGTATGTAATGATATTGAACTTTTCATACACTCATTGCAGAAGAGAATATACACAAATTACTTTTTGATAAATCATCATACAAGATCTTAAAAATAGCAATAGCCGTATTTCCCACTGCAGTGCAGGTTTCTATTAGTCTACTGAATAGCTTAATGATTATTTTAGAACAACCTTAGCAAGGCTTTTTGCCGTCCAAGCACATGTATGTACATAGCGGGGAATGTGGTAAGACTAAAAGTAAAGAGACTACCCCACCTGTCCCCTAATAACGACAGACAACGAATATTGGATGAAACAGGCCACAGCATTTATTAAAACTTACAACTGTAGGACACATCCAAACTTTATTCTTTTCTTTTAATTCAAATATAAATAAACACAAATATATATGCATACCATAATTAACATATAAATTAACACTTATTGCCCTACAGCCTCCAACTTAAATAACCGTCCTTGCCAACGAACATAACCAGGTGCCTATGCACCAAAACTTTACCCACTGGTGTCTCTCCTCCCCCCTCGTCCAAACCAAAATTCCCATCATCTTAAATGCTCTACCACCAGCCGGCTCTTTGCTCGGTGGGCACGTTCTATTCGGTAACTTGATAGTTTACCTTACAGAACAGGTTGAGACCCACCTTGACCATCTCTTGACATTCCATCTGCTCTCCAACCCTGTTGGCAAGGACACGCTCACCGCCACAAACCCCGCTGTTTTACACCTAAAATCAGCGGGGAGCCCCACCACAACTAACCAAGGCCTGTTCCACCACTTCCTGCATGGCAAGAGAAAAGGTCGAGCCCGACCTCCATACCCATAAACTCTTTGGCTGCCACGTGTGCGATACACCCTGTGGCGAACAAAAATCCCACTCAAAAACACACCTAGAGGCCCTCCAAACATTGTGTAATTGGATTATGGGCACACTGCTAAAGATACGGGAAACGACCTCTGACCAATCGAGTTTTTGTTTTTTGTATTTTTTTTTTTTATATACCTTTTGAATTTTTAATTTTTTTTTATTCATTTAATATATATATATATATATATATATATATATATATATATATATATATATATATATATATATATATATATATATATATATATATATATTATACATATATAGTATACAATACGAACAGATGTAACCTGGGTGCTAAATAGTTTTCAAAATTGCTTCACACTCTGGTGTAATCCCAAAACTCCACCAAAAAGAGAAAGTAATGTGTGCTAGTGAGTGGAGCAATTTATACCATATAAGACAGAAGAAAGAATATATATATATATATATATATATATATATATATACACACACACATATATATATATATATATATATATATATATATATATATACACACACACACACAAACTGGTTTCGATTTTTAGTGTAACTTCCAGCAATAATGGTATATATGTAAAGAAAAAAGGGAAAAAAAGCAATGATAGTGCAGATTGTATAAAAAATATATATAAGCATATATACTTATAACAATTCATAAATTGTGAAGTATCACTTTAAGAAATATTTGGTGAAACCCCAATAGGAAAAAGCTGACATAAATTTATTATCTGCCACATGCAGAAAAAGCAGTACATATATACATAAAATAGAATAATAAAAAATGATAAAAAATAGGGTGACAAGCCCCTTACTAGATAAGGTGGTGAGTTTGACACATATATGTCAACTCACTATCAGAGTTCAATCATTAGGGTGGTAGGCTGCTCGTCCGGCATTCTTCCTGTTCGGCTGCTAGAGAATCTCCTCGTGTATTGTCTGCTGCCAGAAAACAAACGCCTCCGGACTCCGTGGTCTGTAAGCTCCTCCCCCTTTGTATGACATCAACGCGTTTCGCCAATCTGCTTCCTCAGGACGTGCTCACAACCTTCATCTTGGTTGTGGGCTTAAATAGGGCAACAATCCCTCATGATTGGTTTATCACTAATTCAATTGAAAAAGTCAAATTGTTCAATTAAATTAACTAAATATCTAGACATAAAGGTTAATGGGACTTGGATTCAAATCTACATCTGTCATTAAAGACTCATTTAAGACTCTTTAAAGGATTGTTCATGGCAGAAAAATAAATAACATGGCAAAATTAAACAGCAAAAAGGCATTGATAGAATCACAAAATCACAAAGATACACAGCAGAAAAAAAAAAAAACATGGCAAAATTGAACAGCAAAGAGGCATTGGTAGAATCACAAAATCACAAAGATACACAGCATATTAATATTGATTAAGATTTAAATTTAGTTATGATTTAAAGCAATATTGCCTAAAAAGGATAAAAAGAGAGAACTATTAATTGGCATATCTCAAGACTTACTCTTATTGTAGTTTTGGCAAACACAATATAATAGATAAAATATGAATAAAATGTAATAATAATTAGGATCAACAGTGGTAATTATTTATCAGAGAGTGTCCCAGTGGGAAAGGTGCATAACAAAGTGCAATCACAAAAAGACTTATCATCCATATAAATGTGAACAATATAATTGTGAAACAAAATAGGAATAGAACTTACTTATTTTATTCTTATCTTATTTTTTTCCAATTCATCAATTATTTTTTGAACCTCAGATTTTCATGCTCTCAGTTCTATTCCTATTTTGTTTCACAATTATATTGTTCACATTTATATGGATGATAAGTCTTTTTGTGATTGCACTTTTTTGTGATTGCACTTTGTTATGCACCTTTCCCACTGGGACACTCTCTGATAAATAATTACCACTGTTGATTCTAATTATTATTACATTTTATTCATATTTTATCTATTATATTGTGTTTGCCAAAACTACAATAAGAGTAAGTCTTGAGATATGCCAATTAATAGTTCTCTCTTTTTATCCTTTTTAGGCAATATTGCTTTAAATCATAACTAAATTTAAATCTTAATCAATATTAATATGCTGTGTATCTTTGTGATTTTGTGATTCTATCAATGCCTTTTTGCTGTTTAATTTTGCCATGTTATTTATTTTTCTGCCATGAACAATCCTTTAAAGAGTCTTAAATGAGTCTTTAATGACAGATGTAGATTTGAATCCAAGTCCCATTAAACTTTATGTCAAGATATTTAGTTAATTTAATTGAACAATTGGACTTTTTCAATTGAATTAGTGATAAACCAATCATGAGGGATTGTTGCCCTATTTAAGCCCACAACCAAGATGAAGGTTGTGAGCACGTCCTGAGGAAGCCGATTGGCGAAACGCGTTGACGTCATACAAAGGGGGAGGAGCTTACAGACCACGGAGTCCGGAGGCGTTTGTTTTCTGGCAGCAGACAATACACGAGGAGATTCTCTAGCAGCCGAACAGGAAGAACGCCGGACGAGCAGCCTACCACCCTAATGATTGAACTCTGATAGTGAGTTGACATATATGTGTCAAACTCATCACCTTATCTAGTAAGGGGCTTGTCACCCTATTTTTTTATCATCATTTTTTATTATTCTATTTTATGTATATATGTACTGCTTTTTCTGCATGTGGCAGATAATAAATTTGTGTCAGCTTTTTCCTATTGGGGTTTCACCAAATATTTCTTAAAGTGATACTTCACAATTTATGAATTGTTATAAGTATATATGCTTATATATTTTTTATACAATCTGCACTATCATTGCTTTTTTTCCCTTTTTTCTTTACATATATACCATTATTGCTGGAAGTTACACTAAAAATCGAAACCAGTTTGTATATATATATTCTTTCTTCTGTCTTATATATGGTATAAATTGCTCCACTCACTAGCACATTATTTATATATATACACATACACACACATATATATACATATACATACACACACACACACACACACATATATATATATTTTTGTATCTCTTTTGGGAACTGCCTTAGTTATAACATATGATAAATACCGTATAACACATCCAGAAATTGTTTTAATAATCTCTCTTCTTACCAGGAACCAAAACGTTAAACATAAATTACCATAATTGAACATATATAACTTAACACATAGTGACATAAAGTGAACCCAACACCACGCATCACGAAACAACCAAAGCACGCACCAATACCCTCTTAGGGGCAGACGCCAAATACCACATTGGCATTGTCCCAAGCTCAATGCCCCCCAGGTGGATAACCGAACCTTAGGGACCGGTGGGACAGTCGCAAAACCTGTCCAGGGAGGAGCCGAACCCAATCCATACCTTTGGCACCAAACAAAACAAACCTCCGCTTCAGAAGGCGCACAACCCAATAGCTCACCTCCCGGATGGACACCCGCACGCCACCCATGAGTATAACCAGAAACAATACATCCAGATATTTTTTTTTCCAATTGAACCATGGGAATTGTTATACCTAAAGAACTGGTACTCATGTATTTTCCTCAAAAGGAATGAATGGTTGAGCCACCGCCACTGAGCATCGAACCCGCGATCCCCCAGGGACTAAACAAATTCTATGAAACCAGCATTACTTCACTGAGCCATCTCACCATACCCCCTCCTGGATCACTGTGCCATGTGTACTGACATACCCAACCTAACAGCCTCCCAGGCAGCGCTAAACCAAAAGGAATGCCAATATTCCTTGCTGTCGATTCCCAGAACCATCAGACGCGAGCGAAAAAAACCAAGAATTGGAAATGGGAAAGAAAGATCCCATCCACATAACCCCAAGAGGACCATGCATTACGGGCGCAGCCCACAGTTCACCTGAAAGGAAAAATTACAACAGCCGACCCCTTATACACTTCCCAAAAACATCCGACCATGATTGTCAAATACTCATAGTGATATGATCCACAAGGTGCCGAATGGTGGCAAACAATATCTAACCACCGCCTGGCCTACTATGAATCACCAATTCCCCAATGTACATGGCCCCAACGAATTCCTGGGAATAGGCAAATGCAAAGAGACAGGACTCAAAATAGGTTACCCGACCAGAGGAGGAAGCCCACCCAGTCTTGTCAGGAGCATAGCGCTCAGGTGACCTTGGACATCGATCCACGGACCCATTCCATCACTCTGCCTTACCGAGCGACCAGATGTCTGCTGGGGAATGCATCCCCACCAGAACTGTCTGAGGGACAACCCCCCAAAACTCCGACCACCGAGAACGAGAGAGAGCATCCACCATAACATTGTGAACTCCCGGTATACGCTCTGCTCTACAATACACCTTGAGACACAAACGTCGAAGTACCGACCACCTAAGCAAGCGAACCACCGAAGGGGAAGAGGCCGGCATCCGATCAATTGCCTTCACAACCCCCAAATTGTCGCAGTAAAAACACTCTTCAATCCTGAAAAACGAAAACCCCCAGACCTCCACCACCACCAAAACAGGGAAAAAGCTCCAAAAAGGCCAGATTCTGCGTGAGCCCAGAGACACACCCACTATGAGGCCACACGGCAGCACACCAACTAGAGCCCAGAATGCCCCCAAACCCCACCGAGCCAACCGTGTCAGGAAAGAGGTGGAGGTCGGCGTTCGAAACCTCCGGCCCTGCAACCTGTAGGACCAGCCATTAGATGCAGTCAAGAAGGAGTCCCAAACTGCCAAAAATCCTTACGCAGCGGCCGAGTAAGCCGAATGGAATGGCGAGCCCGGAGACCCCGGCCATTGCTGGTTAAAGACCTGCCCCATGGGCAGGATCCCACAGGCAAAATTCCGCTTACCCAGGAGAGATTGCAGGCAGCGCAGCTGAACGTAGAGCCGCCCCCTTGGCCAAGGTCACCTCGCGCCAGAAGCCTCGAATCCCATCCTGAGGCAAGCGGCATTCCCCAGCCAAAGAGTCAATCTCCATGCCCAGAACGTGGAGACAGGTGACCGGGCCCACCGTCTTGCAGTGTGCCAACGGGACCCCAAACCGACGGAACACTTCAACCAAAAACCCACGCAGTATTGCATAGTTTGGCGAATAGTCAGAACCCACATGAGGGAAATCAACAAAGCAGTGCAGCAAGGAGCCAATCCCTGCCACTTACCTCACCACGCAGTCCCAGAACGTGCCGAAGCATTCGAAGTAAAATCAGGACATGGAACACCCATCGGGAGGCACACATCCATGCCATACCCGTCCTCAAACACCCAGAAGATGGTGACAGTCCGGGTGCACTGGCAGCAAATGGAAAGCCAAATTCCACCTCAGCCATGGCCAACAAGGCCCCCGCCCGGGCCCGCAGCCCCCACCATGTCAGCCACCGCATCAAAGGATGCAGAAGACATCAAGCAGAGTACCAAAAGGATGTAACCAGTCCGGTAGTGGAGGGTTCTTAAAGGGACCACCCATGCGACCCAAAGATACGTCGTTGCCCAGATTCCCTAGCCATCTGAGGGGACTTCCAAAACCGAGCGAAGGCCCCCAACCCACTGGCAAGCAGGGATGGGGGGCAACCACAAACCATGCGCAAACCCGCCTAACAGGATGCCAGCAGCCCGTCGATTCCAATAGCGGGTGACCCAAGGGCGCCAATTTACCACCCGCTCCATGCAGAGGGAGATGGGACGGGCTCCCCCACAGGTGGACTCTTTTGCATCCTCCTCCACGCCTGGAGGAGCCTCATCCATGGGAATGGGGGGGGGGGATAAAACTGCCATAAATCCCCCCCTTCCACAAGCGCAAGCCCAAAATTTGTTTTCTGTATTTAATATGTTTTATTTAGGTATTTATTTTGTTTTTGGAGGATCCCTGGTACTAGTACTTCTCCTAACCTGACCAACACATATAGGTGGACTCACGTGCCACGTTAGAAACACCTAAAGCTGGAGACACCTCTGCCACAGCCGGCGCCGCGGCACCTGACACCAAGGCAGGGATGCCATGGACACTCGTCCTAGGAGAGGGGAACCCCGTGACCGCCTCAATGCAGCGAGGACCCAGCCGTCCGAACCTGACTATATAAAGAGGGGAACCCCCAGCATGCGCACCCCGCTACCAGAAAAAACCCTAAGCCTGGGAAGAAACCCACCCAGCGAGGGACCCCCAACCTGCAAAGAAGAGACTGAAGTGTACTCACCGGCCGATGCCCGAGGAACCTCCTGCGGCAAAGGAAGCGAAGAAGATGGACAGAGTAAGTTGAATTTCTTCACTGTGCAGACTAGCAGGTGTTCCATGCGCCACCTGCTGGACAGTCCCAGGAACTACAGCCAGATCCTGTCAGAAGAGCAGCGGCGAGGAGGTAAGCAGCACACTCCCAGAGGAGCAGCCGAGGTGAGTAGCCAGCAGGCACAGGGGACCAAGGGGAGACACAGAGGGACCAGGCAGAGAGGAGAGGGAGAGGAGAGGGAGGGGGGGAGGAAACTGGGGAGCAAGGAAGCCAGGAAGCAGAACCGGCACTGAAAGGGTTGGGGGGGGGGAGGAGACAGAGGAGAAACCACAAGGAGGGAAGGGAGGAGGGGAAATGAGAGCGCAACCTGGCGGGAAGAGGGGGGGGACACCCCCCCGGCCGAACCCCATCCCCAGAGGACATAGCAGAGCCCGGGGAGGATCCCCCCTCCACCCCCAGCAGCAGCACCAGTGTGCCCCGCGCAGCCCCGCAGGGGGCCCACTCACCACCACCGCCGGGTACAGGTCCGCCGTCGCGCCGACCACGTGGCACTCGAGATGGACGCCCAGCTCTTCCATGCCGGCCGAATTGCGCCGACCGTCTTCTGGCACCCCCGGCCCGCTGCACTAGGCCGGGGGTGCACCTGGAAGGGATCCAAGTGAGCCTGGTGGCGCCTCGGCCCTGGCTCCCATAAAGGGCCCGGGGCGCCACCTCAGGACTTAAAGGAGCAGGCAGGCGTGAGTGCCGGCCCATGCTCCTGCGGCCCAAGGGAATGTGGCCGTGAGGAAGGCCCCAGCAGAGGCCAGGCCGCGGGGGGGAACCGCACCGGCGGCCAAACCAGGTTGAAGGGGAGAAATTGCCCATGCAGGTGCCAGCCATCCAGGGCAGCTGAGGCTCCAAGGCACAGGATGGCAGAAAAAATGTGCAGGCCCAGGACAAACAGGAGCGCAGAGGCAGGGAAGTTGTGTGCTGGCCAGAATCCCAAAAGGCACTGAGGTAAGATGATCCCTGCCCCCCTACAAACACATAACCACTCCCCCTAAACACATACAGCCAATAACTAGCACCATCCCCACACTCATACATGTGCCCTTGTCCGTTTAGCTGTGCTGACTCCCCAGGGCCTTGTATGGACTATACTTCCCCATGTGAGGTCATCAAGTCTAAAGGTTGCTGCAGAACTCTTTTCAAAGTGTTGCAGTTCTAAGTAGAGTGCGAGAGACCAGGAAATGGAAAACGCCTTCTACCATTACTTATGCAAAGTTCAGAGCGGCTTATGTTGATTGTGGTATACAATGTAGCCAACAAAAAGTTTAGTATGTTTTTATATATTAATAATGCATAATCACCCAGTCCCAAAAAAGTTAAAAGAATGAATTAACGCCAGCCTCGGGAGTTCTTTTAAACAAGCAAATTCAAAATGAACTGAATTACTGGAGAGGGGGAGGGAGGGGACGGGAAAAGGGAAGAAATCTTCCTCCCCACCTCAGAGGACATTGCAGGACCGCTACTTCCCCTCTTCCTACTCCCTCTACCCAACTTTCTATTCCATGCCACTCCTCTTTCTTTCCTAATTTATTCATCTTATTGGGTTACCACTCTGTAGTTGGCACCTTATTGGCCTTGAGTTTTTATTTTAAATGTTATTTCCCATCAAAGATTGGACCTCCATTAACCTCTTTGACATTCTTCCAGAATATAATACACTGTATAACTGGTGCACAGGACGACGATCCTATTGGTTCCCTTGAATCCAATGAGCCTCATGGTAGTCATGGCTAGACGCAAGATAACTGGTTGCAGTACAGAGCACTGCACGCGTGCCTTCTTCACTTTCCATACTTGGGTTTTACCCAGTGTGAGGTCAAATCATATAGTAAAGGGACACTATAGCCACTAAAACAATATTAACAAAACACACAGATTGGGGATTACTGTGTATAGTGCGCTTACAAATATAGTTGAATTATAAATAAGCAGCTGCACACTCTAGTGGATACTCGCTTATCCCCACTAATTATAGCAATGAACCAAAAGTGAGCTTAGTACAATCTGGATAGAACACTCACTTAATTAGTAGAGTCTGGATGTTATATCCAGATTGTACTAAGCTCACTTTTGGTTCATTACTAAAACAATATTAGCTTAATGAAGTAGTTTTAGTGTATAGATCATGCCCGTGCACTGAAACTATTTTTTCATGCAGGTTGTGTCAGTCACAGACAGATGAGGTGTGTCACTGGCTAGGGCTGCATTGACAAACAAAAGTGGTAACTCCTAAATGGAGAATTTAGCTGTGAAACTTCAGAGGCATGACCTGTACACCAAAACTGCTTTATGAAGCAAAAGTTGTTTTGGTGACTATAGTGTCCCTTTAAGTTTTGTCATGCTCCATTTTCTTTCCTTTCATTACACTTCTGTATTCTACATATATGCAACACACGTGCACAATATCACCAAGGCATAATCTCTTAACAGTAATATACCAATGTTCTCCAAACAATATATTTAAAGGAACTCTACTGTGACCCAAACCACTTCATCTCAATGAAGTGGTCTGTGTGCAGTGGCACTGAGTTTAACTCGGCAAAGTAAAACATTGCTTTATTTTTAGATGGTTTAAATCCACCTCTAGTGTCTGTCCTTCCTTTGATGAACACAAATAGTCTTATAAAAAGGATTTTTAAGACTTTTGGATTTAAAAATAAATAAATAAATTATATATATTATCCAAAATGATGGCTGCACTCCTCAGGCTTCATTAAAATCCCCCCAAAATTATTAGATATACATTAAAAATACGATCATTTATATATTTTATTTCCAACGTTAGCTACACAAACTATATTATATATATATATATCAAACAAATTAAAATTTAGAAGTGAAGCACTAGGGTGTGTTGAATACGGAGGTCTGGCTAACTTCTCAAAGCAGCAGCCAAGAATAAGACATGGTAAATCTTGTATAAATCCAGAGATTACATTTAATATACTGCACCAACCATGGCTTAAATGAAAAGCTGGGTTAAGTGTAAATGCAGGTTAACAGCCTTAACATTGGCCATGGCTGCACAGTACATGGATCATAAATGGGGACTTTATAACATCCAACTGCTAGAACACATTAATAATACCCAAGGAAAGCACAAAGCAGGTGATCCACATATCTGGGGGAATCCGCAGGAATATCCCACAAACCCAGATATTTACAATTAAATGGAGCTACATGAACATAGGTCTTAATCAGTGGCAACTCTAAAAAGTTTACACAGGGGCGAGGGGAACACAAAAAACCCAAACACCACCACCACAGTCAAAACTGGGGGGATGGACTGACTAATAAATTTCCAGGGGAAGGGATATGGACTATAGTGGATACAACTCATAAACATAGCATTTCAGCAGACACACACACACACACTAGCTAGTTGCTCACATCTATGTATACATTCATAGACACCGAAGTCCATGCATACACGCACACACAAACATTCTAACTGAAAAACCTGTGTTGGTTTAAGAATTGCCCTTTCCCCTGCCCAATGTTCAAAAGGAAAACATTTCTTCTTGATGGGGTAGAGATTTTGCATACATTTCAGGTAACATGGCAAGGTCTCAGATCATGGAAATGTCAAGCAGTGAGTATTTCTGAGCTCTGTTTAGATGAAAATCTAGACAAAGTGTTTATGTCCAAACAAGATATTAATTGAATTTACTCATCATTTAAAAAAAAAAAAAATATCACTTACACTTGTTCTGTAGATCCATTGCAGAAAGCTGAGGACCAAGTTAAGTGTCAAAATGTTTCAAAGTGGTTTGATTAATTACCACTGAACACCACCAAAGGACTTCTGGCACCATAAACACTACAGTCAAAAGCAAATATGGTGCCTAAAAAGACCCTTTGATAATTTATAAATGTTTTATGCAATCTCTTGCATAATAACCCTTCCACACTTAGGAATTATGTTTTACGGTCTATAAAATAGAAGAAAATAATATAGAAAATGAAGAGCAGGTAAAATAAAAGCCAATCACCCTCTGTATAGAGCTGTGCTGAATTTCTTTATTTTAAACGGTCTTATCTTTGAAAGCACAAGTTGCAACTTCGTTTCAAACAGGAAGCGATTCTCCTGTTTAGGTCCATGGTGACAACAACCCTAAATGTAATTAAGTGAAGTCCCTGGGGGAGTCGGCATGTCTCAAACTACTGCCTCTGAACTTGTCCAGAGACAGATGATTGCTTAACAAAGACAGACATTTTACAGATGCTGAACTAAACTTTGTAGTCCTGAATGTAAATAATGTGCATGTAATAAAAAACACATCAAACAGAGTTTTAGTCCTTATGCCATCATAATTAAAAGTAACTGCGAGAAACCCTTCCTTTCATGTATTTATTTTGCTTACTGGAGACATGTATTAATAGGATACTCTGGCCTAGATAGGATTATTGTTATATTAATTAAAAAACAAAACAAAACAAAAAAACACACATATAAACACACCTACGGTAAGTTAACGACATTACATCTAACATGGGCTGGTGCCTGGAGTGTCCCTCTAAAACGGGGAAATAAATAAGCCATTATCAAGTTGATGGAAGAGAACAGGCCTTGTAGAGGAAATGGGTTAAAGGAGTGCAGGCCCACCCTTTTGGTACTGGAAGCAGATTGTGGGTAAATAGCAGTTAATAATCTTTATCTAAACCACTTCTCTTGTCCTATTAATACTTTATTTGATTGATGCAATGATTCAGGAAGACAGATGTAGCCCAATACAGAGTTTCTCTCTAGGGGACTTTAGAAAGCTGATTTTGTCATTTTGTCTCTGTGCTCTGACAAAACTCAAACCAACTGACCAATAAAAGGAAGCAAAACTGGGGGTTTCCAGTATTTAAAATTATGACTAACTTAATTGTTATTTTGGGTAGTACAGGAGTATTTTAACCAAATTATAACATGGCATAACTTCAAGTGTTTGTTGTGATTAGGGTATAATTAGAAACAAGATAATGGACAATAGAGTGTGCAGGACTAAGTTACGCAGCAGCTACAGACATTCATAGACAGAGAGACACCCACAAAAAGCCCATACATTCATGTAGGTTTGCAATTGGGCTTCATCTCAATGTCACTGTATATGTTACAGTGGCGAGATTAACTAGAATTGCTTTACACTTTTAGCAAAGATCAAAGAGAAGATTAAGAAGCCGTTTCTGATATCAGAATTTCCTCTGCCAATGCCACTTCTTCTCAACTTCTCACGGCCCTATTTATACCAACGATATAAAGCTATATGTTCCTGTTAAACAAGTGACATGGATATGTTCTGCGTCGGCCTGTTTATAGAGGTTATACCTGTCTGCATTCATGGAGACACAGAGAGAAATTGTGCAACAATTGGCTCCATCATGAGTAATTTATTTTAACACATCGTCTTACTACTCCATATACATTGGTTTATTGTCTTTTATGTGATTATTTCTGCTACCTACATCATTACTTTACTCTGGTTTTGTTTCTATTTAAATATACTCTTGTTGATTTCTATTCCCCAAAAAAAAAACTTTTACATTTTTTTACATTTTTTTTACTGAGAGTGGTGTATGAATAATTGCCCTATTTTAGCAACAGAGATGATCTACCGGGACATATTTGTGCACCTTATCTAAAGGGATTGGGCTTTAAATCAAAACAGGCAATGTTAAACTTGATTAAATACATTATTAGCAGTGCTAATTGTACACACACATGTTCAAGAGTACAAAACGTGACAAAGCTTGACAGCGGTAGCGGTTTTTGTAAAGGGTGGGGAAATAAGTATTTCCTAATTTGTCTTATGAAATCCTTTGACAGTGTTGATATTTCAGTGACATTCTGACACAGTCAAAGTGAGAATTCCAAAAATACTTTTTATTATTTTATTTTTTAAAGGGAGGGGGGCGCAGACAGTGTCCCTTTAATAATGGATAACTGAATTGCACCTTTCACTTCAAAGTAGCTGGGTAAAAAAAAAATAAAAAAATGCTGTTCTGCTATTCTCTACTACATTTTGCCATTTATTTGAAAATTCGTTCTTGGATAAATATTTGGTTTCTACAGAAAAATGCTGATTCCGCCTTCTTGTGCTTTGCAAGTTGTATAGTCTTTCTGGGAAGTTTGGGTAGTTCCAGCAAAATGGACTGTTACTAATAAAAAATATATATAATATATAGATCTATACACACACACACACACACACACACACAAAACAAGAATATAACAAGAATAGCCTTACAGCTGAAGTGGTAGAGGTTAACACAGTAAAGGAGTTTAAGCATGCGTGGGATAGGCATATCCTAACTATAAGATAATGCCAGGGACTAATGAAAGTATTTAGAAAATTGGGCAGACTAGATGGGCCGAACGGTTCTTATCTGCCGTCACATTCTATGTTTCTATAAGAATAAGCCGGTATATTTTGTAATAATATTTTGTCGTCCCCCCATAGAGTAGTGCGATTTATAAAATGTGACTTCAGTGCATTAAACTAAATGTGTGGGTAGGTATTCAGAGATCTAAAAATGATTTCTGTAAATGCCGAGACATGCTGGGCCAGTATAACCTATGAAATGGAAAGCACCCAAGATTGTTTCTGTTTCGAAAGAATAATAAATTGACAAAATGAAACACTACATAATCCATAGTAATGTGAAACAGTAATAAATTGTATTCCTTTTTGGCTAAAGTGTTCTTTGTAGATCAAAGAACCACAACAAGGAATATTTGGATGCTCCCCTTTCCTGTATGGAGCCCAAAGCTCAACCTCAACCTGTCTGAAATGGACTAGTAGATGAGGGGCTGGACTTTAAATGCTAACGCAACCCTGGTTTATTTCAAACTGCTTGAAAATGGCTTTGCAAAAAGCAAGGGATGCAGCACAAAGGGACTGCATGCACCATAACCACTACAATGAGCTGTAATGTTTGTTACCAATAATGACTTTAAGTTGGGCAGCTGAGGAAATGTGTCAGTAAATTCATACATTTGGGTAATGAAAAAAGAAAATGTAACAAGTCCAAACAAACAATTTCCTCATTTGGAGAGATTGGGTGGGTGCGAGCCGGCGGTACCCCTGCAACTGAGTACTCCCATCACCATCTGCGGCCCCGACGGCAAACGGCCGGGGCCGCCATCCAAGGGGTCCATCTGGTGGCCCATGCTGTCAGGGCCACCCGATTGATGTGGATTGTGAGGGGGCCCGGTCAGCGCTGGGCGCTTTAACAGTGCGACCGGGCCCCCTGTGATTACATCACAGAACCGGGAGGAAGTGACTGCACGTCACTCCTCCCAGCTAACACTGAGAGCCGCGCGGGAGGAAGACCAGGGAGTCAGAGTGGGAACTCTGACTCCCATCCACCTGAGCCACCACTGGACCCCAGGGAAAGTCACCCTCCTGCACCTTAAAGGTAGGAAACAGGAGGGTGACTAAAATATAATGTGTGTATTTGTTTGTGTGTATGTATGTCTTGTGTGTATGTGTGTATGTGTGTGTCTGTATGTGTGTGTGCTTGTATGTATGTCGTGTGTGCCTGTCTGTCTGTGTGTGCCTGTCTGTTTGTATGTATGTGTCTTTGTATGTGTGTGTGTCGTGTGTCTGTATGTATGTGTGCCTGTCTGTTATAGTGGGCTATATAGTAAGTGGGCTACCTAGCTTAGCCTTCCTACTGGGCATTGCTATAAGTAAGGTTAAAAAAAAAGAAAAAAGGGGAAAAAAAAAAAGGTGGTGAGGGGAATTGAGGAGGGAGAGGAGGGGAGCTGACGCACAGATGAGAAATCATATAATGCGCAAACAGAGAAGTCGTCTGAACATCACCGAAAGAGGAGACCTTTGTTTGTTCCTTACAAAAATCTAACCAGATATCAAATATTTAGTCTCGCAGCATCAACCTCAAGGATCTCAATCACTAGTAAAAGTAATTTCAATTTACTTTATTGTTTTCTCATTAAACTTTATAAAGTTAAAAACATTATAAACATGCATTAAATAGAAATAAAAAGATAAATGTACATACATTTTTTTATTTTTTTTTAAAAACACCCTCCTTTCTAAACAATATTCCGCACGTGCGCGAAAACTGGTGGGTGGTAAGGACATTTTTCAAGAAAGATGCATTAGTGGGCGGTAGGTAGAAAAAGGTTGACTACCACTGCACTTCAGAGAGAATTGTTGGGAATTCAAAGAGAGTTTCTAAATT
The DNA here is from genome assembly GCA_933207985.1 of Pelobates cultripes. Classification (NCBI taxonomy): domain Eukaryota; kingdom Metazoa; phylum Chordata; class Amphibia; order Anura; family Pelobatidae; genus Pelobates; species Pelobates cultripes. The sequence goes on along the minus strand of OW240920.1, from coordinate 42,547,780 downwards.
TTATTTTCAAAGTAGCTGAATGGGAGGGGGTGGGGGGGAGGACCTAAAAGTCAGCTATGGTTCCAGTTCAGCTTTTTTGGCCTTTGATCTGAAATTCACTTTGAATTGAGAATCAATTTCCAACAAGTCTCACTTTAGTAAATAATCCTACTAGTGTGTTCACCGGTATAGCTGCATTCAGCATATAAAGGAACACTATAGGTCAGGAATACAAACATAGGTCCCTGCCACCTCCTCCCCCCCAAATAGGGAAACATTGGGAGGCTTTGTAATACGACGCTGTGTCAATCAACATCTAATTTAAAAAAAAAAAAAAAATCAATCTACATAGGGAACGTTCAGCACCTCCCTGCAAAGCGTTGAGACGCTGAACGTAGGTGCTGCACACTATACAGCACTGACCCAGGAAGCACCTTTAGTGGTAGTCTGAAAAGGCAACGTTTACATTGAAAAGTCTGCAGGGACATGCTATAGACACCAAAACCACTACATTAAGTTGTAGTGGTTCTTGCGACTATAGAATCCCTTTTACTCATACAGAACCAATCAAAATCCTAACAGAGTCTGTCAATGGAACGAGAGAGCTGTGTAATATACTGAGAATCTGCGAGGAAGTTCATATTGGCATTCAGGTGCAGCTATATTGCAAACAAAACATACAACATGTTAAAGATATCTGGTGTAATAGTACTACACCTCACTATATTCTTCTAACTGGCGGGAAGAAGTAAAATAAAAATGCGCACACAAAAGGCTGAAGTTCCATCATGGGAGATGTATCTCTACCTTTTGCTGTACCGCACTAACACAATACCTTCATTGTACTGGGAACCAAAAACCTGCAATAAAAGCACTATCTAGCAAAGATATCAGATTCAGATCCCTTAGGTGTTAGTAATTTCTACGGGTGTACACAGGGAGTTAACTTGCTTGTAAAAGAAAGATAACAATGTAGACATTAGTTGGGGTTGGGCAATCTGTGAAGCTACAGCGACTGGACTCAATGAATCACTATCCGCAGTCAGCCTTTGGATGGTAAAAAAATGTAGCAAAAGGAGGTGGTAATATTGCAGGATTTATAATTAATTACAGTCATGGTTTAGTACAGATGGTTTCTGAAATGCCATTTGATGCCAGCAGTTGATTAATACAGATAGTTGTTGGATTTGGAGTCAGACTGTTCTTGATTGGAATAGTCCATTACTGTCGGAAAAATGGTTTGGGAAGACGGAGTTAAAATAAAACCAGTGATTTAAGGAGCACTCTAAGCAACTTACCAACTAGAGCTTTCTGTAGTAGGTTGTCTAGAGTCCTTTGGCTCCATTCACCAATGTCAAACCATTTAAAAGGCTCTTCTGCTTACATCTTAGCCACATTGATAATGTGGTATTAACACTCATAGGCTTTCGCACAGGGTGTGCCTGGGCACACCATAATCCCAGTGGCATGCCTATGGATTGAGACCGGCAGGGATGATATCAGGATCTCCCCTGTCGGCTCATGCAGAGCAGGCACTATCCGAGCGCCTGCTCTAAGCCTCCATGGGCCGGTGGGGAGATCAAAGTTCTAGGGAGGGAGGCAGGAGAGGACCCGGGGAGCTCTAGCCAGCTGCTCCGCCGGGTTCCTCTCGCGAGATCTGAGTGTTACCGTGGCAACGCTCAAATCTCGCGAGAGTGAACTCTAGCCCCGCAGTACACTAACAGCACCCTCACACATAGCACACACCAGTGTGTGTGTGTATATATAGATTTGGGATTTCTGTGGGAAAAGCAAGTCTTATGGCTTGACTGGTGTGCAGATTTTTGTTTAACATTGTATTAACTATCCACAGACTTCAGGTGGAAGGTGTTTTCAATCACAATTTTTCCCCACCATAAACTATTTGGATTTTGTATGTGTAATATATATATATATATATATATATATATATATATATATATATATATATATATATATATATATATATATATATATACACACACGCCATGTGTTTGTGCTTTAGGGTGAACACCCTAATGCAATAGGCTGTGCACCCTATGTTAACACTAGAGCATTAGAGGGGTTTTTCAACGTGGACAACATTGGTTGGTGGAGGGTGAAGGGTATAGGGAGATGGGCCAGTCATCCCTTGTCCCTGATATGCTGTGAGAGGGGCTTTAAAGTGTGTTAGGAATGGAAGAGAGGGCCAAAGTAATAGCCACCGCTGCTGGGGATGTACTTCCCATTAATTTGGTTCACTTTCATAATTGATATGCTGGGAGAGGGGCTGTGGAGGAGAAACACACTGGATCTTGTTCACTAAACAGTGATTTAAAAACTAAATAAATAGCCAAGTTGATAAACCTGCTTAGAGAGAGAAGCACACCCCACTTTGTGGGGTTTATTCAATAAACTGAAAACTGTAGATTAAAATTCATGAATGCAAAAATAGCCAAGTTGTCACAGCTAAGTTAGAGATCTTTATAATTCTTGTGTCAACCAGCACACACTGAATCTCCTTTTGGGAGGATGTTGAATTTGCATTGCCAAACATTCAATAATAAAATAAAATAGGGCTTTACTCTAACTATACAAAATAAATTTGTAAATATTAAAAAGCAGTGATTAACAAAATAACTAATTTTATATATATATGAAAAAAGTTATTTAAGAATTGAAAGAAACACAATAAACCCGGTTTGCTACATTCTTTGATTTTATGAATGGGAAGCATTGTATTGATTCCACAGACCCAGTCTAGCATGAACTTGCAAGTCTACATTGTAACAAAGCAGTCCCAAAGCCCAAAATAGTATTTTTTCACGTTAAAAAGCCAGCAGCATGTTGAGAGGCAGAAAACATGGTAACTTCCATTTTTAAGACATTGCTGCTTTTCTTTCACATATCTCCTTTAGCTTGGAGTAATAAAACGTGAGACTGTAGCTGTAATCGTGTTAAAATAAACCTATTTGTTTTAGGAGAGGTAAAGACAGAGATGTCTACTCACAGTTCTGCAGCCCCTCTCTCTCCAATCTCTCACAGCTGACGAGATTTTACTGGATCCAAATTGTTTCCTATCCAGCCCATTATAGCCCTCCACCAGGGCTGCACACACAGTCTCTGCCCATGTCTGTGACTCAAGGAAGGGTAGGAGGAGCAAGCAAGGTTCCTTCTAAGTTTAGTGAAGTTTATAATAAAAAAATAAAAAAAACAGTTTGCTTGTTTAATCCATTATTCCAAGCAACTTTCACAAGTAGAGGATTCATTCCCTTTGGCAATGAAAGGGTTAAAATCTTTTGCTCATTTAAAAAAAAAAATGATACAAAAATTAGTTACTGCTGAATTTACATTATTTACAGTTTAATAAAGTAAACTTGCCAGTTTGGTTTGCTTGTCCCAGGGGTTTACTTAGTAAATGCTTTTCTGAGAATAGAGATACTAATTGCAAAATGTAAATGACCAATATAGGCACCCAGACCACTTCAACTCATTGAAGTGGTCTGGGTGCAGTGTCCCAGGTCCATTAACCCTGCAATAGTAATTATTGCAGTTTTTAATAAACTGCAATAATTATGTGCCTGGGTTAACTCCACCTCTAGTGGCCGTCTTCGACTTTCAGGTTGATAGGCGACTTTTGGTCACCTAACTGACGCTGAATGTCCTCACGCTATTCATGAAAAAAACATCCAGGATGGACAGTTACCTTTTTCATAAGCCCTCAGACACTACCTAGGGCAGCAGAGTTAACATGTTAATATATCTTTTTAACAAAATTTCGTTCCATGTTTATAAGTTCCAGACCCGCTTAGCACACAAACATGAGAGCTCACACATAAACAGCTCACACAACGCTCGACAGCCAAATACTAATCTGACTAGCGATGGAGGCATACATCAGTTGACTACTAACCCACTCTGGAGCAAACATCAGCCGTGACATATATTAGGCAACCTAGCAAGACCCTGGTAAAAGCAAATCAGAGACACTCATTAGTGCCTGGAGATAGACGAACAATTTTGAACTCATTACTACACATAGCCTGATATACACAATATCCCACCTAAACGACAGTATTTAAAAATTAAAATGTGCCGTTCATATGCATGCCATATAACCATTTTTCCTTGAATGCTTATAATGTTTGGTATAGCTATTGTAGCATACCAACCTTGTCTGTTATTATGTGCACAACACAAATAAAGAATTAAAAAAAACAAAAAACATCCAGCATTACCCGAAACCCCATATATAGGCATTACCTGTGCTATGAGAACGCCAATAATCGGATTTACTTTGCATGGCTTAGGGGCTGTGAAGACTCTCCATTAGTTGCAGTACACGGTGCTCTGTAGGTCCACATCCACTCCGTACCTGCCAAGCTTTGAAAAACCTACTCACTTACGATAAGTCTCATGAGGCGGCTTGGTGACCTCAATGTCCACATATCAAACAGAATGGCAACATTTCTTTAACAAGCTTTCAAATTATTATATTGTGTGAGAAATGTTCTATGAATATATCCCAGAACACAACATTTTTAATCCTTTTTATTTACCAGCTGTCTTTTATATTTTAATTTTAGGACTCAACTATAGGAGCACTAGTCAACTTAATGACAAGGTAAGTTTAAAATGTTCAATGATGCGCATGCATGGTGTGTTTTGGGTTTTTCTGTGTTTCAGTACCGGTTTTTCATACCAAACATATATATTTTGGTATATGAACTTACTGGGAGGGAAAACATGCATGAATTTGTTTACTCCTGGCAACCCTATGAGCTAACACCTGACCTAGAGACAAAATCAGAGCGTAAACACAACATTGGAATATATTCCTGTACGGCTATTGGCATTGTTTTGACTAAATGTTTTGAAATTATATTTTTTGCTTTTTGCTTGTCTTTTACTTGTTTTATTTTGTGCTGTTTCAGTTAATACAATGTGATTTACAGTAATATCTATTTATACATGAAGAAAAACTGAGAAGCATAAAAATAAATACATTTGAGGTTACTAATTTGCCAGCGAGGGCCCAGTCCATCATCTTTTCATCTGTCATTTCCCAATATTTGAGATGAGATAAAGGGAGTATTACATGGAAAAAGTTTAATCCAATTTATTAGTAATTTTCAAACCGTCTTTTTTTTTTTTTTGTATTCTCTTGAATCATCATCAGAAACATAAGTAAGAGGCTGAACTCAACGGACACAAGTCTTTTTTTTCAGCCCATGTAGCTATGTAATATTTCTTTCAATTGTGTAATATCCAGAACAGACACTCTTCAAAATCTAGATGCAATGTATAGGTTAGGTGACAGTAATGTTCAGTGCAACTTCCAGATAACCTTCCTCTATCCATAAAGAAATGCTTAATCCAGGCATAGGCAACCTTCGGCACTCTAGATATTATGGACTACACCTCCCATGATGCTTTGCCAGCATTATGGGTATAAAAGCATTATGGGGATGTGGTCTACAACATCTGGAGTGCCGAGGGTTGCCTATCCCTGGCTTAATCTATAGAACGTTAAGTGAGCATCATGATTGGTTGAGTCATTTCCTGGATTGGAATGAAAAAGTAGTCTGGGCACACCTGGAGGTTTTTTTTGATAGGCAGTTTTTACAATGTCTTGTGAAAGGCTCAGGGGAGTCGAAACTTGTATTTTATTCTGCCCTCCAAAGAAAGACTGCCTATCATAGAATCCTTCAGGTGTGGCCAGACCACTTTTTCATTACAATATTCTGCATGGTCCACCCTGCTGGAAGTATTCCCAGGATAACTGACATGTGCAATATTCTCTTAATCTTTTCAAAAAACTTCCTGGATTGGCGACAGCTCGCTGCGGAAGCTGTATTAATGTATCTGTTTTATTTCTTGTTTTTGCAGATTTCTATTCATTATCTATTAATAAGAAACAAATTGGCCATTCCCAGCATGAAGAGGTAATTTAAAGATAGATTAATAATAATCAGTTTCTCTATGAGAGTGTCAGCATTCAATACATTGCCTTGAAATGTACTTGATGGCAATGCACACACTATACAAGGTTTCCTATTCTTAGTGTTGAATGTTGCAGCTTTACTCCATCCAGTGGCCATGTATAGCTATTGTTTTTAGTTTAGTAGTTTCTGTCTTTTAGACCAGTGGTTTCCAAACTTTTAAGGTTCAAGGCACCCTTAATATTTCAATATTTTTCCAAGGCACCCTAATTTAAAACAATTTTCTAGGTTGTATACATGTCATATACTGGGCCCCTAATCTTGGCAGTGGCACTGGAAGATTATTTAAAGAAACAATCCAGGCACAATAGCCACTATTATTATTATCGCCATTTATATAGCGCCAACAGATTCCGTAGAGCTTTACAATATTATAAGGGGGGGATTTAACTATAAATAGGACAATTACAAGAAAACTTACATGAACGATAGGTCGAAGAGGACCCTGCTCAAACGAGCTTACAGTCTATAGGAGGTGGGGTATAATACACATAAGGACAGGAAAAAGCAATTGTAACAAATGGAAGAGCCTAACCTGCTTTTATGGGGATTTTACTATGCATCAGTTCTGGACATTTGAAGCATTCCCTATACGAATGCTAACTACCGAACACCGGGCCACCCTGCTTACTAATTATAGGTAATTTACCTCTCTGATCCATCAAGTGCCTTCGCATAGAAAACCCACAAACGCTTTGCGAAGCGCCTGGGTGGCCGACATTTCGGGACTTACGCGTTTTCGCGGCCATCTTAACTTCTGAACAGCGGTGTTTTGCCATCGAGTGTCTGGAACTAAAATCGGACACTCGAGTAGGCGAACACCGCTGAGACCTCCATAGCACCGGGAAATTGTGCTAGAACTACCGAACAACAGGCCGTTCGGTAGAAAGACTTAATAGCCTATGGGGATTCTGGTGAACGTCGGGTTACGCATGGATGGCAAGCCGTTCGGGACTTTTTACGCCCGAACCAAGAACGACCGCAAGGCCAAAACTCATGGAACTGTTTTTGGCCACTTTGCCTGTGCGTTCGGTCAAAACTTTCAAGCTCCATATCTCCTGAACCGCTGAACCGAATGAGCTGAATTTTTACTATGTTGGTCCCCCAGAATAGGGCTATCTGGGTACACCGGAGTATTTGGGGCACATCCAAACTTTGGGGAAAAATATGTCCTTGTTAATTGTGTTACTAGCTTATCTGAGGGGAGGAGATGTGTGGGATGTACCTTATGTTTTATTGGTTGTTTTGTTAATTAAAAAGAGAGTGCCTGCCATTAAAAGTCAGTTCTTCTTGACCCTTCAAAACGTAGCCTTGTCTCGTTCTTGAAAGGGAATTCTGCAGCATAATCACTGAGCTCTTTTAAGAGCTCTACCTGACTCCTGCCTTGGATCCAGTGGGTGGGAATAAGCGACTCCATTACTATACAGCAACTTGCTGGGAAGAAAAGGACGTCTCCAACAGCTGATACCCTCTTACTACCTGGGTAGCCGTTACAGCAATCAAATAAGGTGGGAGTGAAGCAGAGCTGGATGAGTGAGTAAAGTGCTGCCCTTTAGGAGAGAGCAAGAGACAGGTATGTGAGGTAGAGGTTACTCTGGGAGGCCATAAGCTTTCCTAAAGAGATGGTTTTTAAGGCACTTTTTAAACGATTGAAGACTAGGGGAGAGTCTGATGGCGGTAAGCAGGCTATTCCATAGGAAGGGAGTCGCCCGCAAGAAGTCCTACAAGCGTGAGTTGGCCGTATGGGTACATTACATTGTAGTGGTTATGGTGCCAGTAGTGTCCTCCCAGGGTAAGTAGTCAAACTGTTTGAGAACAGTTTGACAGCTTACCTGGGATCTGCCGGGATAGGGGCTGTAGTGTGTGCGTGGGGTGCGATATGTGTGTGTGTGGGGTGCGATATGTGTGTGTGTGTGTGTGAGGGGTTGTTACGCTACTTGGGTGATTTGGATTGGAACTCAACTGCAACTTGTAAAACTCCCTAATTACAATAGTGAAGAAACAGAGAATCTTTAAAGTATCAATACTGTAGCTTTAAGAAAAGAGAGAATTGCTGGTAACTTGATTCAAACGAAGTTTTAATAAGTGTTAAACTTAAATGAATTGCATTTAGGCAATAATCCAATAAGAAGAAGTGCAAGTAATCAACAACACAAAGTTCATTAATAAGTATTTCCTCAGAGAAGCATTAAGTAACATTCTTTAGGTTAATGAGAATAATCTTCAATAGTAACTTTAAGCAAGTAGCTGAGAATATTTGCAAAGCAAGAAACAGTTCATTGTGAATAAGCATGATGGGAGTTGCCCTCCATATAATTAGTAGCTTGAAGCAGTGAAGTTTTAAGTAAGCAAGCATTAGTTCATTAATAAATGATATTGTAGACAAATAGCTAAAAGATATACTTAAGGTTAATCTGAGTTGTCCTCCAATAGTTCAGAGATATGTCCACTTGTAAAGTAAGTGAGTTTCTGTTCTCCAGTAATCCTCTATGGCATGAAGCAGACTTGTCTTAGCCGAGAAGGCTAGGACGACTTCAGAGCTTGTAGAGCCGGCGTGTCCCAGGAGCCGGCGTGCATACTCGGAAGTAGGACCCACATTGCCAGAGCCTCTGGAGAGGTAAGTCTGGCGGAAGTAGCTCCCAGTATCACCAAGCACCCTCTCTCTGGCGCGGTCTCCCTAAATACCGTCAGAGCTGCGTCAGAGGGGGGTGGGGTCTGGCTCTGCACAGCGGAGTGCCAAACCCGGAAGTGTTACCGCATGACAGGGGTGCAGTGTGTGTGTGTGTACGGGGGTGCAGTTTGTATACAGGGGTGCAGGATGTAGTTTGTGTGTGTGTGTGTGTGTGTGTGTGTGTGTGTGAAGGGTGCAGTGTTTGTGTATGTGGGGCAGTTTGTGCATGAGGGGTACAGTGTATGTGGGGGCAGGTTGTGTGAGGGATACAGTGTGTGTGAGGGGTACAGTGTGTGTGAGGGGTACAGTGTGTGTGAAGGGTACTGTGTGTGTATGGTGGGCAGTGTTTATGGGGAAGAGTGTGTGTATTGGGGTAGTGTGTGTGTGTGGATGGGGGGTAGTGTGTGTGTATGGAGGAGCTATTGTGTGGGGTCTGTGGGGGAAGGAGGGCAAATTAATAAATATATTAAAAAAAAAATTAATTAAAAATAAAAATGATGTTCCCCCTCCATGCTTACCTTTGCCTGGAGGGGGGACATTTCCTGCAATCCCTGTCGGTCCTGGTGGGGAAGCACTGGTGGTCCCAGTGATGACAGTGAACTCTAGCAGCCTCATGAGCTGCTAGAGCTCACTCTAGCGAGATTCGGATCGTTGCTGTGGTAACCGCAGCAACACTCCGAGCTCGCGAGAGGAGAACCCGGCAGAGCTGCAGGTTAGTGCTCCCCTGGATCCTTTCTCCCTCCCTCCCTGCCGGCAGTCAGCAAAGTGCTAGGGGGTCAGAGAGGGAGATCTCTGATCTCCCCTCCAGTCCTGCAGAGCCGGCAGGGGAGGGCGGTTTCCCTGTTTGCCCGTTGTGGTGCCCCAGTTGCACACAGTTAGGAAACCGCTGTTTTAGACAATAAATGGAATTAACTAGCAATCACACCACTATTCTGTTTTATAAAAGATTAAAACAAACAAATGTGTATTGAAAGTAAATTATATTAGATAAAAATGTCAAATTGTAATTACATTTTTTTTTAAATTCCAAAATGAAAAGGAACGAATATTAAAATGTATTTAAGTGGCAATATATTCTTTTTTTTGACAATCTTTATTTAAGGTTTTAAAAAGCACATAATGAACAAGTCCCAATATGACTACAGCGTATCACGTGACAAAAATATTAATGAATTACGTGCAGTTACATATATCACATAACTGCATGAAATCAACAAGGGTTACATGCGTAGTGGCAACAAATTGTTAAAATGTACAGGTAAATTCAGCATTCTAACATCAAGAAATCACCCATTGGAGCATCAGGCAAGACAAGTGTTCTTTGTTTGTCTGGGATGATACCAGATGCGCTGTGTGTGAAAAAAAAAATGAGAGATAGAGAGAGAATATTGCACCCAATTGTTAAAAAAAAATTTTCCATTTTTAATTTTTACACATCTGCATATGAATTATTCATCTGGAATTAAAAGAACACTATGGATTACTTTATGATGCAAAGAAAGTATTTTTTTCGACTCAAGGTTAATATTTCTGCCTCTGAGCGTTTACTATAGCAGATCTCGGCTTAATTGGTCATTTATAGCTATACTGCTCTGATAGATGTGAGTATTATAGTAAATAAAAGATGTGGCTTCTTTGTACCTTACACAGTTTATTATTACATTAATAGTGACTGCCATGACAATGAGCCGTGGGACTTTACTGTGTCAAGGGGAATATGTCTTGAGAATTAAGATCACTTAAACATGAAAACAATACAGTTGAATGTTAAGATTAATTTCACGTTCAAAGGACAAGCTAAAATACAAGTGTATTACAATATATACGTGTCCCCTATATTGCTCATACTTTAATACGTACGTACATCGATGTCCAACACTTTTACTTATATACTCTTTCATATGTACACATACATCCACATAGACATGCCCCCTCCTACATACACACACATTGATTTATACATGCATCCTTACACTCATAAATACACCGTATTATGATATGTTCATGCATGGCAAATTAGGTTTAGCCGATCCTTTAAAAAAAATTAAAAAAAAGAAATTTAGGTTGGGACTTCCAAAGCTCATTCATTTGACGGTTCGGCTCATCTGAATGTCATCCATGAAATACATTTGGGAAACTAATTTGAATGAACAAAATTGGGCTCAAAAATGGGTCAATCAGTGTACTGCAAAATATATACACAGTATAAATATTAAGCGCATATTTTGCAGTACACTGTTGTATTTTCCTGCCATTTGGTTCACAGAAGTGAGAAGCTAATAGAGGCTAAAAGGAGGCACAGATAAATATATAATAATATAGAAATATAGATTATTTTTTTAATGATTTTTTTTGCTGCTGGACCGCCTTTCTTTATCTCTGTTGGTCACGTCTCACTTGATCTTTGAATAAAACCAACATTTAGTTGCTATTTTTATCATATTTCCATCGGTATTATCATGTTTTGGTGCCACTGGCAGAACTCTGAACCCCAAACCATATAAAAAAAATAAATAAAAAAAGCACGTCCATCTTGCTAGTCGTTTGCTTGATTATCCCCTTAAGGACCGGCCTGTTTTTGCGATGTTGTACATTTGCGACCAGGCCTCTTTTTGCACTTTTGTGGTGTTTGTATTTAGCCGTAATTTTCCGCATTTACTGTTCCCATACAAATTATATATTGTTTTTTTCAGGACACAAAGGGCTTTCTTTACATACCATTATTTATATAATATCATGTAATTTAATTTAAAAAAAAATACAAATTATGATGAAAATTGAAAAAAAACAAGTTTTTTTACTTTTACTTGAAAAATCTTTTACTCATCTACAAAAGCGAATGAAAAAACTGCTAAATAGGTTCAAAATTTGTCCCGGAGTTTAAAAATACCCAGTGTTTACATGTTTTTTTTTTGCAAGTTATAGGGCTATAGGTACAAGCAGGATATTGC
>OW240920.1:42517118-42536080 GCA_933207985.1 Pelobates cultripes | reverse complement strand
GTGGAACACATGAAGGTGGACCCTGGGACCTGTGACCTTTGAGCTGTGTACCCCCAAAAAATGCAGCTAAGCCTCGCTCTCTGTGAACATTGATTTTGCACTGCCAGTTACAAACCGCCCAGGAGAGCTCTTTGTTCTTGCACCAGAACATCAGGTGGAGCTGGTGACTGCAGCTAGAGCCCATCATCATCCCCATCTGGTTGTAAGTAGGCAATCTAGTATATTATTCGTGGCACTAAGCTCTAATTTACCTCACATTAAAGAAACACTATAGTCCCCAGAACCACTTCAGCTTAATGTAGTGGTTCTGGTGTCTATAGCCCGTCCCTGCAGGCCTTTTAATGTAAACACGGCGGCACTGCAGCACTGGCGTTAGTTAACATGGCAAATCATATGGCTGGGGCATTGTGATGTCACATGGGGGGCGGCAAACTTTACTTTTGCCTTGGGCGGCAAAAATCCTTGTACCGGCCCTGGCTGGAGGGGGCTGTGTGAGCTGTGGCCGAACAGTGTCCCATGGTAGTTAGGGTGCCGTGCGGCCAGTACAGCTCACTCAAGCAAACAGCTGATAAACTGGCCGCACGGAGGAAATGTGTATGTGTGACTGTCTGTCTGTAACTGAGTGTGTGACTGTCTGTCTGTAACTGAGCGTGTGACTGTCTGCCTGTAAATGTGTGTGTAGGGCTGCAGGGATTTTGTAGAAGGGGGTGGGGGTTTTGTATTGGGACAGGAGTCTTTATAAGGGGGGATAAGCAGGGATTTGTGGAAGGGGGTTGCGGGGGTTTTGTAGATGGGGCAGTACAGGATTTGTAAAAGGGGCAGGACAGAGGTTTTGTAGGAGGGGCAGGGCAGGACAAGGGTTTTGTAGGAGGGGCTGACAGCGGTTTTGCAAAGTTTACAAATTGTAAAAATAAAAGAAATAAAACCTTTAACATTTTTTACAGGTTCTTTTTTTTTTTTTGGGAGGGGGTGCCGCTGGCCAGGATCCGCCCCGGGTGCCAAATGCTCTAGGTACGCCCCTGAGCACTCTATATAACACAAAGCCATTTGCTCATACACAAGCACTTTAAAAGTGGGATTGTTTTGATGCTCATACTAAAGAACTGTAAAAAAATTATAATTTATTGAAGCACTACACTATTTTTGAAGTTATTACTGAACATAGGTCCGGTAGGCTGCGGCGGCCTTTTAACAGCATGACCGGGCCTATTTCACATCTGCGTTGCAGGGAGGGAGTAACATGCTAAAATTCAAACACACAAACACTGCTCGCAAATACAACCTTGCAAGTATGGGCAATTGGTAGATTACCAGGTGGCATAGCATTGTGGGAGCTGACAACAGATGGAGATCTACCTTTTGGCAACCTTTGCACTGGGTGGGGTTGTTGCACCAGACGCTTCTCTAAATTAATTTTGCCATTTTGTATATATACATCCATTCAGACAGATTTGGACGTATACATAGATCATTCATACACATATAACATATTTACTTAAATCTAATCTGCCTTCGAATCTAAAGCGCATTCAAATTTTGCAACCCGGATGCCGAAAAATGTTTTAGCTGCGCATTTGTACAATAAGATGCTGCTCTACAACATATAGGTTTATAAGCGAGGACCACCCTCTTATTAGGGCAAAATTAGCATTTGCATCATGGCAAAGATGCGAGGTACAGCTTTACTGTACACAGAAACCAAGCCTCGCAGCCCTATCGCAGCGATGTCAATTTTGCCATGGCAAAAGTTGATAGATATTAGTACTAAAAACTGATCATGTATGTGACCCATGTGTTCAACGAACCTGCTTATGTAGAGTAGTAGAGACATGTCTTGGAGAGGAGAGACTGGGATTTCATCAAATATTATTTGAATTGGTAAATCATATAATATTTTCATCTGTTAGTTTACATCTGCATTACTGGGCTAATTTGGCATATATATATATATATATAAAAAAATGGTGGGGGAAAATTGTGATTGAAAACTCCTTCCACCTGAAGTATGTGGATAGTTAATACAATGTTAAACAAAAATCTGCACACCAGTCAAGCCATAAGACTTGCTTTTCCCACAGAAATCACAAAACTGAAGTGATGTTACAACCGCAAAGGATTCTGGGTGGGCATATGCAAATTAGTTTAACAAAGAATCAAATTTTTGCCTCATTCCATTTTAAACATGGATTCCTTTTAGTCTGTGTTTGCTGTATATAACAGCTTGAAACACAACTTAGGAAAAGATGCAAAACCAGTGAACCACTCATGGACAGCTGTTTCGTTGTTAATGCAACTCATCAACATGAGGCGTCAATAAGCAAACCAGTAACCAACCTCATGCTGATGAGCATATATATTAGTGGTCGTGTAATAAATTCGATATGACAGAAATTGACAGCTAGCTATTAGTGAAAAAAAGGGAGTATACACAATAAAGACCAGAGTAATATACGTAAACTCAGAGTGTTCCCAGGTGTACCTCACAAACACCTAACAGACAATAGTTATAAAGAGAAGTGGGAAAAGACACCCAGTAAACGTAAAATAATCTTAAAACAACCTGGAAAATATAATCCAGGATAAACGAATCCTTGGCAGATCTATAATAATGATAATAATAATAATAATAATAATAATAATAGACATAACATAGCGTAATACAGTAAAAAAATACAGCCGGCAAAATTGCCTGAAAGGCTAAAGAAGGAGGAGGCCCTAATACAGGCCTTGAGGAGATCAGTGTTGGATCCGGGGGGGGGGGGATTGGGGCAATTGCCCCCCCCCACCCCCCCGAGATTCTCCCCTGCCAGCTAATGCAGGGCTGGCATTGTCCAAGTGCCAGCCCTGCAATGGGCTTTCAAGGACCGGAGGGGAGATCAAAGATCTCCCTCCCCGGACCGCAGGCACCGTGCTGACAGCCTGCAGAGGAGAGAGAGAGAGGACCCGGGAGCTCTTACCTGCAGCTCCTCCGGGTCCTCCTCTCGTGAGCATGGAGCAACCGCGGCAACGCTCCAAATCTCGCGAGAGTGAACTCTAGCCCACTGGGCCACCAGGGAATCCCCAACGGACCACCAGGGATCGAAATATGTCCCCCCTCCTCCCAGTAAAGGTAAGAATGGAGGGGGGACATCAATATATTTATTTAAATTAAATACAATAAAAAAAGCCTCCCTACCCTCCTTCCCCCCCATACACACACTGCACACCACACGCACTGCCCCACACACACTGCCCCCATACACACACTACACACACTGCCCCACAAACACTGCCCCCATACACACACTACCCCACAAACACACACTGCCCCAAACATACACACACTGCCACCCTCACATACACACTGCACCGCGCTCACACACACACTGCCCCACACATACACTACCCCCTAACACACACACTGCAACCCTGATCTACACTGCCGCCCTCACGCACTCACACACACACTTCACCGCTTACACACACACACACACACACACACACACTGCACCTTTAACACACACTTCACCCCTAACACATACCACTGCTCCTATGCCCTATATCCCAGCAGACCCCAGGTAAGTTGTCAAACTGTTCTTAAACGGTTCGACTACTTACTCTGTGATGGGATCCTGGCACTACTGGCGCCATAACTACTATACTGAGCTGTAGTGGTTATTGTGCCTTGATTATTTCTTTAAATAATCTACAAGTGCCCCTCCCGAGATCAGGCTCTGGATCCGCCACTGGAGGAGACATGTCCACCCAGGGAGCGCAGATTTTCAAATCGTGCTAGGTAGTTTCATGAATAGCAGTCCTTTTTAAAAAACAAATTCTTTGTAACCGGTTTTATAAATTCTGTAGGACACATTAAATGAAAAGTAGCTTAGATGGGAACTTATAGTGATTGTGTCAGGAATATATAGGGATCCAAAACACAGCGTGTAGTAAAATAATAACGTGTACCAGACCTCAGAGTTGCCAGGCTAACGTCACATGGACAGAGAGTAAACAGGGACAAGCCGAGGTCAGGGAAGCCAGAAACCGAGTCAAAGGAGTACAGAAGGTAGAATAGTCAGACGTAGCCAAAGTCAGAACCAAGGACAATCAACAGTAATAACGCGCTATTGGGACAATGACTTGTGCCATGGGATCCTCTTTTATAGTGTGCTCTTTAGATTTGTAGCCAGGCAGGGCCGGCGTGTCCATAAGGCGGATTCTTCACATTACCTCTATCTCTCTGCAGCATGCAGCTATCACACAGCAGGCAGGATCTCGGCCGGCCTCTCCTGATGATGTCAGGAGGAGGGGGTGTGACTTCCACTGCTCTTCTACAGACTCCCCAGCAATCCGCTGAGGAGTCTGGGAGAAGAGCAGTGGAAGTCACGCCCCCTCTTCCTGACATCATCAGGAAAGGCCGGCCGACTCCTCTGGCTGCAGGCTTCTGCTCCAGGTTCAGGTAAGACTCAGGGGTGGGGGGATTTTTGTTTTCTTAGCCCCTGCCCACCACTTCTATAGGCCCTATGTGCCCTCTCAAGCCCATGTTCCCCTTTCTATAGCCCTTGCCCACCCCTCCTTTAGCCCCCTACTGTCCCTGTTCCCATTTCTATGGCCTCTGTGCCCCCTTTTACAGCCCCTACCAACCCCTTCTGTAGCCCCTGTGCCCCTTTTACAGCCCTTGCCTACCCCTTCTACAGCCCCTACCCACCCCTTCTATTGCCCGTGTCCCCCACCACAGCCAATAGCCCCCACTCTACAGCCCATACCCCCTACTTTACAGCCTATGCTCCCCCCTTTTATGCCCCTACCCCACTTCTATAGCCCCTGTTCCCCTCTTTACAGCCCTTGCCCTCTCTCAGCCCGTGTCACCCCTCCTCTTCAGCCCCTGTGCCCCTCCCCCCTCTACAGCCCCTGCGTCCCTCCCCCCTTTAAATCCCCCGTGTCCCTCCCCCCTCTAAAGCCCCTGTGTCCCTCCCCTCTCTAAAGCCCCTGTGTCCCTCCCTCTGGGTTTGGGGAGGCAGCGAAATGCTACTTTGCCTGTGTAGCTAAAAATCTTTGCACCGGCCCTGTAGCCACGCCCCCCCAAACGGTTGAACTTGTGACGTGACCAACATCGGTGCGCACGCACCACGTCATAAAAATGGGCAGTGCTATCATGGACGGCGTGAGAATCGCTGGAGAGAGAAGAGGTACATCGGTACGTCACCAGGATGTAGCACACAAGGTACCCTGACAGATTGTGACCTCAAATTTACCATTTTCCTATCATTTCTTTTTCTCTTTCAGAATCTATTATTTTGTTTATTTCGGATCTATTTCTCTTTAAAACATATTTTTGCTATGCTTGATAATCTTGACAAAGGGTGGACCTTAAGGCATTTGCAAGCTACACTTCCTTTGTCAAGAGTTATCAAGCGTATCTAAAATACATAAAGCGGCACTGTCCTCCCCCCCCCCCCGACTGAAATTACACTGAATTTCACTGAAATTACAAACCAGTCAAGAGATACAGGGAGTGCAGAATTATTAGGCAAGTTGTATTTTTGAGGATTAATTTTATTATTGAACAACAACCATGTTCTCAATGAACCCAAAAAACTCATTAATATCAAAGCTGAATATTTTTGGAAGTAGTTTTTAGTTTGTTTTTAGTTTTAGCTATGTTAGGGGGATATCTGTGTGTGCAGGTGACTATTACTGTGCATAATTATTAGGCAACTTAACAAAAAACAAATATATACCCATTTCAATTATTTATTATTACCAGTGAAACCAATATAGCATCTCAACATTCACAAATATACATTTCTGACATTCAAAAACAAAACAAAAACAAATCAGTGACCAATATAGCCACCTTTCTTTGCAAGGACACTCAAAAGCCTGCCATCCATGGATTCTGTCAGTGTTTTGATCTGTTCACCATCAACATTGCGTGCAGCAGCAACCACAGCCTCCCAGACACTGTTCAGAGAGGTGTACTGTTTTCCCTCCTTGTAAATCTCACATTTGATGATGGACCACAGGTTCTCAATGGGGTTCAGATCAGGTGAACAAGGAGGCCATGTCATTAGATTTCCTTCTTTTATACCCTTTCTTGCCAGCCACGCTGTGGAGTACTTGGACGCGTGTGATGGAGCATTGTTCTGCATGAAAATCATGTTTTTCTTGAAGGATGCAGACTTCTTCCTGTACCACTGCTTGAAGAAGGTGTCTTCCAGGAACTGGCAGTAGGACTGGGAGTTGAGCTTGACTCCATCCTCAACCCGAAAAGGCCCCACAAGCTCATCTTTGATGATACCAGCCCAAACCAGTACTCCACCTCCACCTTGCTGGCGTCTGAGTCGGACTGGAGCTCTCTGCCCTTTACCAATCCAGCCACGGGCCCATCCATCTGGCCCATCAAGACTCACTCTCATTTCATCAGTCCATAAAACCTTAGAAAAATCAGTCTTGAGATATTTCTTGGCCCAGTCTTGACGTTTCAGCTTGTGTGTCTTGTTCAGTGGTGGTCGTCTTTCAGCCTTTCTTACCTTGGCCATGTCTCTGAGTATTGCACACCTTGTGCTTTTGGGCACTCCAGTGATGTTGCAGCTCTGAAATATGGCCAAACTGGTGGCAAGTGGCATCGTGGCAGCTGCACGCTTGACTTTTCTCAGTTCATGGGCAGTTATTTTGCGCCTTGGTTTTTCCACACGCTTCTTGCGACCCTGTTGACTATTTTGAATGAAACGCTTGATTGTTCGATGATCACGCTTCAGAAGCTTTGCAATTTTAAGAGTGCTGCATCCCTCTGCAAGATATCTCACTATTTTTGACTTTTCTGAGCCTGTCAAGTCCTTCTTTTGACCCATTTTGCCAAAGGAAAGGAAGTTGCCTAATAATTATGCACACCTGATATAGGGTGTTGATGTCATTAGACCACACCCCTTCTCATTACAGAGATGCACATCACCTAATATGCTTAATTGGTAGTAGGCTTTCGAGCCTATACAGCTTGGAGTAAGACAACATGCATAAAGAGGATGATGTGGTCAAAATACTAATTTGCCTAATAATTCTGCACTCCCTGTATACTGGGATAAAGTAGGGACTACTTTGTCTCTGTATATTTCCTACACCTGACAATTCTAGACACTGGGCGGAGGTACCGCCATCTAGAAGTGTCAATAGGGACCAATATGAGAAAGTTGTTTAAGATGTTAAAACTATATTTCGATAGGCTGAATGCAAACAGTAAGTATTCGAAAAGGTTTTGTTATCTGGCCAAAATATTTCTATATTTCAGCAGGATTCACTCTGTAATACATGCTGTTAACCGATTTGGTGTTGAAAAATCAAGAGAGGGCCCCGATCACACTGTGTTTCTTTGTACTTCAGTATGATGCCTTAATTTAGCATTACGCACCTTCCAAGATTGCTGAGGGTTGGGCAGACTTAAAAGGTGCAGTGGCATGGCTCTTATCACCTACCATCACCCAAAGGGAATGCCCCCCCAAAAGAAACAGCTAATGACTGCCCAAGAGTAGAGCACTTCTGCAGCTCATTGCCCATTGGCTGAATACTGCAGGTAACAAACTTGGGTTGATAGGACAGCAGTCTAAAACCGTGACTGTCCTACTATATCTTGGACTATTGGCAGGTATAGTGATACCGGAGAAACTGACGGAAGCAAAGCACAGAGGGATGGACACAGGTTTCTTCAGGAAGGAAGAGATTCTTTATTGGATCACCGATCGGGACTCAGAGGGACTAATGTCACCAAAAATACATCAAGTTCTGAGCCCTGAACAATAGTGCAGGCTCCCTATATAGGCACATAACTCCTCCCATATTAAACTCCACCCGCACATTCTCTTGACCAATCATTACAAATAAGAATTAACTTCCTGCTTGACCGCATGGCTTGTCCAGCACAATGGAGGAGGGGAATACTACATCCTGTATTCTTGCACATGCTCCGTACACTACTGATCGTATCTTGCCTCGTGCAACCAACTGATCGATACGTCAGCATATGCACGTACACATGCCACGTGGTAATCTCGGCCTACTAAATTTATTTTTACCGAGATTCCACCACATTCCCCCCTTTGATGCCTCTTGATATTTTACAATTACTTGAGGCATCACTTAACCTTGGTTTGCATACACCACAAGTTACCTTTGAACCAGACCAGACTTATCCTATGATGTGAATCTTCAACACTCGTCTTCCTGCATTGGTTCTCCCTGATCTAGAGCCTTATATTTATAAATTGCCATTATCTGTGCAGCAGCCTTCCTCTCTGCTATATTTTCTATCAGGCTTTGCACAGACCTAACTACTAAGGGTATAAGACACGGCAGGAGTAGACACAACATTAAAATCAGTAGGACTCCACCTACCACTGCCTTAAGCCCTCCAAACCACTCATACCAGCTACCAAACCAACTACTTGGATTGTACCCTTTCCATACCTGAGTAGGCACATGCGCTAGTTTAACCATATGGCTAGTAAGCTCAGCTATTGCTTGCCCTTCGTCATCTATTTGAAGACAGCAATTGCTCAGGTTAAACTTCCCACATACACCTCCCTCTACTGCCAAAAGATAATCCAAGGCTAATCTATTTTGGTAAACTGCTGTCCTCATCCTGGTATTATGCTTCGCTAGAAGATTGAGCGCTTGTGATGTCTCGTTAGTAATGATCTCAACCACCGCCTGTAACCTTATAATGCGGTTGAGCATATAAATAGGGGTTCTATAACCAAAGGTACCATCCTCTGCCCACGTGGCTGGCCCATAATAATCTATAATACGCTGGGGAGGCCATTCATTATCTTCCCAGGCACCTATCTCTATGGGTCCCCTTTTCTTCCTATGATTCACATCATACACTTTAACACCTAAAGTCTCACCTGTTTCAATAGGCAACAAGAAGAAGGATGGTTTTAACATACCCAACACACATGCCCCTTCCCAGTCCTGTGGTAACTCCGAATAGGCCTTCTTACCACAGATCCAGTACAAATTCGCTGGGGCTCTCCAGTTAGATGTGATGGATAGATCAAACCATACGTCCTTTAAATTGGCATATCTTGCAAACGGGTTAGATGGTTCTGAGACATTTGAAGCCGACCACCAAGTTGTATTCTTTGTATCATCATCATAAGCTTTTTGCCCTAGACAAGTTAATTCTCCTACAGAAGTATTATACATCATTCCTTTCCTCGCTATGCAAACATAACCTATGATGGAGGTCTTCAATCTCCACTCAGATTTACCTCTAACACTCATATGATAGTCGGCTTGTGTAGATATTAATTGGTCAACTGCCTCAGAACCGGACATTACCTCCTTTGCTTCCCAAGGCCATTGGTCTCCCATGTTAGTACCTCCACACACATAGCAGTTGGTAACATTAAGACTACCGGCAATACTCTCGGCTAAATCAATGAACAAGTTTTTAGCATTATGGGGGATCTTATTATCTATGCTCATCTCTTCATAAAAGGAATGGTATACTTGATGAGTTTGGGAGGTTACCGTATCAGACTCTATCCCTATAAACAATATTGTCCCAGGGTCTAAACCCGTCCCATATATTTGAAACCCAAATAAATTACCATATTTATCTAAGAACTTGTCAGGGTTATTTATAAGTATATGGATTGGATTGCATTCCATAGACTTACAATATGGATTAGTAGGCAACTTGGTCACAATCATGTCCTTGTCTGCTGTCTGTCCCCAAGTCGCCCACCCCACACAAGACCAATATGGGCAGAAGTTATAATCTCTATTTGGGCATCTTGGACTTACATATTTATTTTTACTACTGGGACAAATATATTTATCGTTAGACCCATACGTCCTCTCCCATCTAAGATCCCCACATACATTCCACGGCTTTCTACCACTTGATATTGCTTTACACGCATCAAATAGCAGAGCACCTGAAGAATATACGGATTTTAATACCGTCTTATTAATTAGGGTCCCCTGAGAATCTCCATTTCTGAGAGTCAACCAAATTGTACGGGGTTGATACTCAGGACTGAAGCACTTAGGTTCTCCTACTCCTAAATGACACACACTATATTCTATATTTAAGTATCTACATCTTGATACATCTCCTTTACACTCATATTGCGAATGCCAAATTAGGGTCTGGGATATATGGTTACCTGTTCTTGTAGTCTTAATGCATACCTCACAGCTAGGAGTGTTGGTACCTCTACCTTCCTGAATATAAAAATACACATAAATAAACATTATTAAAAATACATCTTTCGTCGTCATCCTCAGTCTTCGTCCGTGTGAAGGCACCTCAGCTTCCAGGATGTAAGGACTGCAGGGAATGGAGTTCTGCTCGTCTTCACAGGGGTCCCCTCAAGACTTTCCCTGACTTATACACTCGTTGGTGAGTGGACAGGCTTTATTATGGCCTTCTCACTCACTTACCAAGTCTCTGAAACAATAAAATTTGTAATCTACAAGGTTCCTCGTCACTCCGACTGAGTCGTGCGTTTTAACCGGATCTTGCAGGGATTCTCTGGATTTGCTGTAACTTGCCGGGAATCGGCTGCTGCTGGTTTAACCCTGGAGTGATGTATCCACGGAGCCACTTCGGCTACTTTTATCGCTGTAGGGGTAGACAGAAGAACAACATAAGGACCTCTCCACTTGGGCCCTAACGGCACATTATTCCACTCTTTAATCCACACTTGGTAGCCTGGGTGGTAACTATGAATTGGGGGATAAATATTCACAGGTAATCTATCTTGTACCCATTTCTGTACCTCCTCCATAGTCTTACCCAACTCTACAACCTGTTGCCGGGTAATTCCTTCTCCCAACTGACTCAAATCCCCCCTTAAGTTACCAAGCACGGGAGGTGGTCGCCCGTACATGATTTCAAAAGGAGAGAGGCCCATCCTTCTGGTAGGTGTACTACGGATTCGCAATAGAGCTATGGGCAAGAGAACGTTCCACTTAAGTTGGGTTTCCTGACACATTTTAGCCAACTGATTCTTAATAGTTCTATTCATTCTCTCTACCTTACAAGAACTCTGGGGTCTATATGCCGTATGAAGCCTCCACTTTATACCAAGCATATGAGTCAATTGTTGTAGGCACTGATGAACAAAAGCTGGACCATTGTCCGATCCTATAGAGCAGGGTAGTCCATATCGAGGTATTATTTCTCGTAGCAGGAATCTCACGACTTCTCCTGCTTTCTCTGTACGAGTAGGACATGCTTCTACCCAGCCTGAATAGGTGCACACCACTACCAGCAGGTAGCGATGTCCACCCGATTTAGGCATCACTGTATAGTCAATTTGTAAATCGGACATGGGAAGTCCCCCCATAAGCTGGACTCCTGGTGGCTTTACTGGTCCTTGTCTTGCATTATTTTTAGCACACGTTACACATCTACGTACAATGGCCTGAGTCAAGTTGGACAATCTTGGTATGTAGAAATGTTTTCTGAGAGATTCTTCTGTACTGTCTCCCCCAGAATGTGTCCCGTTATGATAGTTTTGGACAATTTCTACCGCTAGTGATGCTGGAATAACTATTCTTCCATCTTCTAACTGATACCATTTGTTCTCCAAATACTTTCCAGGTTCGGTCCTTAACCACTCCTCTTCTTGAGCTGTATAAATTGGAGTCCATTGAGACAGTGGAGTTGGTATAAGAGCAGCTATATGCCCCACATATTCCTGTCTTCCTGATTCAGCAGCACGCTTAGATGCACTATCTGCCATCCGATTCCCTTTGGTTACATCACCATCTCCTCTCAGATGCGCCCGACAATGTATAATACCGACTTCTTCGGCTCCCACACTGCTTCCAATAGTTGTAGGATCTCAGCTGCGTATTTGATTTCTTTGCCTTCTGAATTCAATAGTCCTCTTTCTTTATACAAAGCTCCGTGGGCATGAGTGGTTAAAAACGCATACTTGGAGTCCGTGTAGATGTTCACTCTTAAACCTTCAACCAATTGTAACGCTCGTGTCAGTGCTATCAATTCTGCCTTTTGTGCTGATGTTCCTTTTGCCAGTGGCCGAGCTTCTATCACCTTGTCTATCGTTGTTACTGCATATCCTGCATAGCGGATCCCTTCTTTACATAACTACTGCCGTCGGTGTAATATTGAACATCAGGGTTCTGGATGGGAAAATCACGAAGATCTGGTCTACTTGAAAATACTTCATCCATTACTTCCAAACAATCATGTGACTTTCAGTAGGTTGTGGCAAAAGGGTAGCTGGATTTAAGGTATTTACGGTCTCTAAATGCACTCTTGGGTTTTCACACAACATTGCTTGATACTTGGTCATACGGCTGTTACTAAACCAATGATTTCCTTTGTAATCCAACAACGTCTGTACTGCATGTGGAACTCGTACATAAAGTTTTTGACCAAGAGTGAGTTTATCGGCTTCAGCTACTAGCAGGGCGGCTGCAGCTACAGCTCTTAGACAAGGTGGAAGTCCGCTGGCCACTGCATCCAGTTGCTTAGACATGTAGGCAACAGGTCTTTGCCATGATCCCAAGTACTGTGTCAATACTCCACAGCCATTCTTCTTTGCTCATGTACATACAGGTAGAATGGCCGTGTGTGGTCAGGTAGACCTAATGCTGGGGCACTCATCAAAGCCCTCTTCACATCTTCGAATGCCGTTTGCTGTTCTTGAGTCCATAAGAAAGGGTCGTGCTCTGTACCTTTGATAGCTGCATACAGAGGTTTTGCCAGTATCGCGTAGCTGGGAATCCATATCCTACAGAAGCCTGCTGCCCCCAAGAATTCTCGCACTTGTCTTCTATTCCTGGGTATAGGTATTTGGCACACAGCTTCTTTTCTCTCTGGCCCCATAATTCTTTGACCTTCAGAGATATGGAATCCCAGATATTTGACAGTTGGCAAACACAACTGAGCCTTCCTTCTTGACACCTTGTATCCTGCCTTCCAGAGAATGTGTAGTAGAACGTGCGTTGCTTGCTGACATACTTCCTTTGTAACTGCTGCTATCAACAAGTCATCTACATATTGTAATAATACACACTCTCCTGGGATAGACTCGAAATCTAGTAGATCTTGACTTAGAGCCAAATAGGGTAGGTGAATTTTTAAACCCCTGGGGCAATCTTGTCCAGGTCATTTGGCGTTTCGAGCCCGTTACAGCATTTTCCCATTGGAAAGCGAAGATACATTGGCTTTCTGCGGCAATTCGGAGGCAAAAGAAGGCATCTTTGGGATCTAAGACTGTAAAGTAAGTAGCCCCGCCCGGAATTAAAGCAAGCAGGTTATATGGATTGGGCACGACTGGATGTATACTAACAACCGCATCATTGACTGCTCTCAAGTCCTGCACAGGTCGATACTCATCTGTACGGGGCTTTTGAACAGGCAGCAATGGGGTGTTCCAGGGGGAAGTACAGAATTTTAGGATACCATACCGTATGAACTTATCCAGATAAGATTGGATGTTCTTCTTAGCCTTCTGCGGAATATGATATTGTCTCAAGCTTACTGGATAAACCCCAAGTTTTAGTTCGATTTTAATAGGTGGAATATTGCGGGCCAGTCCTGGTGGGTTGTTCTCTGCCCAAACTCCTGGTATGTTAAATAAGGATTCTTCACTCCTCGGGTTTTGGCTAGTCAACACTGTATAAAGTCGCCACTCTTCTTCCTTTGGTACGGACAATGTCATAATACCTGAGGGTCCATTAAACTTTAAGGATGTTGTTCCATTTGGTAGGAGCGTAATCTGCGCTTGTAATTTGGATAGCATATCACGTCCCAGCAATTGGACTGGACACTCAGGCATATAAAGGAATTGATGTTTTACTACGTGGCCTCCCAATGTACAGAGTCGACTTTTAAGAACCGGTTTTTCAGCACTTCTTCCAGTTGCTCCTATTACGGTAATAGTTCTTCCAGATGGAGGAGCAACTTGATTAGTCACCACCGAATGTTCAGCACCAGTGTCGATCATGAACGCACTCCTTTTTCCCCCTATTGATACATCGACCATAGGCTCCGCTCGACCAAGGGGGATGGAGCCCGGTCGGTATCAATAGTCCTCCATGACCGTGTCAGCCAATCCCACAAAGTCCCTACCTTCTCTATCGCGGGACCTTTGCTGCTGGATAGTACCTATCTTCCCTTACACTTCCTCTGTTCCCATTACTCCCTCTATTACCATTACTCCCTCCGGGGCCTCCTCTACCTCTCGCTCTGCCTCTAAAGTTTCCGTAACCTGCCCTGGGTAAGTCTCCCTCATACTGCTCTCTTTGCGGACACTCGTTCCTCCAATGCCCTTCTTCCTTACAGTACGCGCACTGATTCCTACTCAAAGGCTCCCTATTCCATCTACCATCGCCTCTATCCGGGCCCCGTCTATCTACGCCTGCGATCGCTACCGCTAGCATATCTGCCTTTCTACGCATCTTGCGCTCTTCCTCTTTCTTACTTTCTGTTTCCCTATTCATATATACTTTGTTCGCTACCTCCATTAGTTGAGTGATAGACATACCTGCAAACCCTTCTAATTTCTGTAGCTTGCGCTTAATATCTCCGTAAGCTTAGCTGACAAAGGCGGAGTTTACCATTCGGGAATTATCAGCGTCTTCCGGATTAAAGGGGGTATACAAGCGGTATGCCTCCAATAATCGGTCATAAAAGACACTGGGCGCTTCATCACTTTTCTGAATCACCTCAACTGTCTCCGACATGTTAATAGCTTTCTTCCCTCCGGCTTTCATGCCAGCAATTATAGCATCTCTATAGGCTTTAAGTTGAGCCATATCTGCGCCATTTACATTCCAGTCAGGATCGGTGTTAGGGTAATGTGTTGCGGCCCATGCTGCCGGATTGGCTTGATTTAAAGCACGTGCTCTCTCTAGCGCCTTAATGGCCGCTTGTTTAATCCTTGTCCTTTCCTCATTATTGAACAATGTCATTAATAACTGCTGGCAATCAGCCCATGTCGGGTTATGTGTCTGAACTATCGAGGTGAACAGATGGGTCATAGCTTGTGGTTTCTCAGTGTACGAGGAATTGTGGGTCTTCCAATTCAAGAGATCGGTAGTCGTGAACGGGACATATACAAAGACTGGGTCAGCATGTGCCATTTGACCTGCGGCATCGATATAGGCTGACCCAGGATTCAGACGAAGAGGCATCTGATAATGTTTTAATTGTTGGGTACCGGTCAGTTGTCGGGTTAGTATGGGGCTACGTGGAGGGGCATCAGTTAAAGGTTCCGGTCGAGAGGTAATAGGGCATGAGGATGTGGGAACTTGATTTTGGGGAAAGTTAGTGAATAGTATACTCCGAGCCGAGCTAGAAGAAGCTTGACCGGAAGTTTGAAGTGGCGCCAAATCAGGATATTCAAATCTAATGGGGGTTGGTCCTGGTTCCGGAAGGGGAGTTTTAATACGAGGGGGGGTGGATTCTGTACTGGAGGAGGAAGCGGAAGTGGATGGGGGCAATAGGGGAAGGGTGCAGAACTTCCTGCATTCGCGTCACTTCCTCTTAAAGGAAAGTAAGGGGGCGGCAAAGGGATCTCGGACTCAGGGGGCGTGTCCAAAATGGGCCTAACACCAGTCCTAGTGGACAAACAAGTCCTGGCCACCATGAGGCGACATTGCTCCTCGTGGCATATCCGGATCCATTTTGGCGAGTCGTTTACGGCCTGCCCCCAACAATCAATGTATGGAAACTGTCCGTAAAGTTCAGGCCTACCTGACACAGCCACGTGTACACGCTGTACCAGGGTTGGATCCAAACTGCCACGCGGCGGCCATGCCGCAACCAAAATAGGCCACTCCCTAGTGCACAAAGTGACCAAACGTACAGGAGACATTTTAACCCCAAAATCACATGTTTTGAATCCCTTTTTAAAATTCTTTACCATACAACCTAAGGGATCCGAAATCGTTGACTCTGACGCGCCCATACTTATCAATGGAACGTCGTTGACAACGAATACTATGCACGCGTTCTTATTCAACAGTCACACCCGTTTCCTCTGGCAACAGCACCACGTGGTACAGTTACCGAGTGAAACGTACACAATAACACAATAATCACTCAGGGAATTCCCGTACACACACAGCTGTTACACCAGTCACTAAATAATCAATATTATGCCCTTTGGCGAAACTATACAGTCACCCACGCTATAATTCTCTATATATGAATTACCCGTCTATAACACACCCCAGTAACATCGTCTTTTACTAGTATCGGTTACAGTACGGTTAGCATAGGTCAAAGCACAATTTAAGGTCACAATACAATTATTAGTGGTTACGGTGTTAAACATGCAATAGACGACAATGATTAGTACTTATATACAGTGTCAGTAAATATACAGGGTTATGGTACCGTGCACTATGATACAGCAACACACTATTAACACTCTCGCTAGACGGCTGAGCTCGCGCTATCTAACAAGATATACACTTTACTAACAATCTTTAACACATTTACAATCCCAACTAAACTATTGGCCAGTACCTTGAATGGACTACCTAAAACTATATACACCCGTTTTGGTTAGCCACACTGCCCAAACACCACATATAGCGAACTAGAGGGCGAAATTTACAAAATTGCCCTTCTAGTCTATTTACTCTATCAAAAGTCTAGTGGGTTCCAAATTTACACGCCTTCCCACTTAGCCAAGATAGGTTGAGAGCTAGCGAACCGAATTTACACAGGCGCCGCTTAGTCTCCCGGTCCCTCCGACCTAGCGAACGTAATATACACCCTAGAACGCTAGTCTAGACAAGACACCGGTGTCCGGCTAGGGCTATTTACACAGGACCCCGCCTGACTAACCAGATCAAACGGTCTTACTAAAGAGCGTTCGATCGAGCGGTGCGCCTTCGCTCCTTCCCTCCGACAGAGGGGGCAGATTCCATACACAGATTTAAACCCCTTTTGGGCCTACCGCACAATCGGTATACCCCTAGTGGGTCTGCCGTCTAAAACAGCAGTTGTCTTACCTCCTCGTTCCTGAACCTGAGTTCACACTCATCGACGGGGACACCCCAGCACTTCTTACGTAGAGGCCGATGATCTCCTGGACAACAGACCAGTGGCGCCGAGACGAAGGGAGGTCCACGCAGAAGTTCAGGGGTGCAGCCGTAGAGAACGTGGGCAAAGATAGACCGTCTCACGCCTCTGCCTCTCAGCTACCGTTGAACGATGAGCTTCCCGGCCAATGCACCAAATGATACCGGAGAAACTGACGGAAGCAAAGCACAGAGGGATGGACACAGGTTTCTTCAGGAAGGAAGAGATTCTTTATTGGATCACCGATCGGGACTCAGAGGGACTAATGTCACCAAAAATACATCAAGTTCTGAGCCCTGAACAATAGTGCAGGCTCCCTATATAGGCACATAACTCCTCCCATATTAAACTCCACCCGCACATTCTCTTGACCAATCATTACAAATAAGAATTAACTTCCTGCTTGACCGCATGGCTTGTCCAGCACAATGGAGGAGGGGAATACTACATCCTGTATTCTTGCACATGCTCCGTACACTACTGATCGTATCTTGCCTCGTGCAACCAACTGATCGATACGTCAGCATATGCACGTACACATGCCACGTGGTAATCTCGGCCTACTAAATTTATTTTTACCGAGATTCCACCACAATAGTTCTGCATCAATGTGTCTGCCAGATGTGTAAGGAGCAGTGTAGACAGAGAATCTTCTGCACAGATTGTTTAGCCTTTAGTTTAGCTGAGAAATTAGAAATATTTTTAGGGGCTACCCTTGATTTTTAAAATTTACATTAGGCATGTTCCTAATTTGGTCCTGTAATTATCCAAAACATCAGGAGGCGCTCTGCACAAAACAGCAAAGGCACCATAGCAGCATGTTAAAAAACAGAATAAATAAAAATAAAAGACGTGCAAATGCCCCTGATAACATTATTTGACAATTATCATGTCACCTCGCTGTGCATGAAAAGTGCTGCCCTGATGTAAGTCCAAAACGCTGCTAGAGGCAAATAATAATGTATAATTATAAAGGTAGTACTTTTGAGATCCTTGGTGATTAATAAAACAATTTACTTCCAAGAGCAAATGAAAGGCAGGGAGGCCCATTATCCGTGTTACCCATCTTCTATATGATCCGGCAGACCAAGTTGTACAAGCATACTGCCATTTCTTATATACTTTGTGTTTTATATATTAAAAAACAAGATAGCGAGAGAGTCCATTTTAAATCTCCTTGAACACTCCTGCTTTAAATCTCTAGAGTGTAAGCTCTTTCGAACAGGGTCTTCATCAACTTATTGTACTTGTAACATTTTGTAGTTGTCTCATTTATTTTTAACAGGTTCTATAATGTTATGAATACAAATCTGTATCAAATTCCCCCTTCCAGCAGGTAAAGGGTTATAAACCCCTTTAATTTACTCACCCGATTCCAGCGCCATCTCCCTTGGGGCTGGGTCAGCGCTCCGCCTCCTCCTATCTCATCTGCAAGCGCATTAGGCCCTCCCCTTGGAAAAGCATTGCCTCATGCGGATTTCACTAGCGTCATTTAGGGAACCCAGAATCTGGTAAACTTCCGGGAAGCCCCTCTAAAGGCAGTCTTAGTACTGCAATGTAAACATTTAGTTTCTCAAAAACTGTGATGATTTACATTGCAGGATTAAGGGGACAGGCAGTGGTGTATCCTGGTTTTGTGCTGCCCTAGGCATGACAAAACTCAGGCGCCCTCCCTTCCCCCGCCACCTCCCCGCCTTCTAAGTACACACACACACATTCACTGACAGACACACATACACTAGCTAACAGACACACACTAACACTTATTTTTTTTTTATTCAATCCTTACCTTTGGGAATGCTGGGGTGGATTCTCATTTCCCTGGGGTCCAGTGGGGCTGCTGGTGACTGCAGGCGGCAAGGGAGCACTGATCCTCCTATGATATTCCGGATCCCGGCATCACTCT
>OW240920.1:42504618-42512118 GCA_933207985.1 Pelobates cultripes | reverse complement strand
GAATTAAACATTTAAAAAAAATAAAAAATTTCTCCCATTTTTTTCATATTAAATTATGTTTCATAGCTAAATATTTGATATTAAATGAAAGCCCTGTTTCCCCTGAATAAAATGATATATATTAAGGGTGGGTGCATTTAATATGAAAGAGGTGAATTACGGCTGGACAGACATGTAGCGCAAATGCCAGGTTTTGTTTACATTTTGTTTTGTTCACAACGTGTACATTTGGCTCCGTCCTTAAGGGGTTAATGAGGACAGTGGCTTGCTCCCAGACAATCGGTATATATACAGAGGTACATTTTAGGCAAAATATGAGCATTGCTGTGTCTCAGAAATTGTAATATTTTACATTGTCACAAAAAGGGGCAATGTTTTTTGACCAAAACCACTTCATTAAGATTAATTTGTTTTGATTCTTTAAAAAGCCACTCCAAGTACAAAAACAGCAACATGTTAATGTTGCTCCTCTTCTCTGGCAAAATGATAAACGATGGTATTTACATTTGGCTGATTATTCGCTTTGAGTGGCTGTCAGACTGACAGCTACTTGAAGCTGTTATTTTTTTAAGAGTTTTGATTGTCAAAGATTTTCATGTTTGGCATCATCAGACACAGCAATTACCGCGCATGTATGTCCCAAACTCTTTTTTTTTTATTTATTTTTTTATGAAAAACGTTGTGTTGAGTAGAGATTATCATACTTGATGATCTAACTAAAGGTAGAGCGGCTACAAAAAGGAAACCCTCTTTTACAAGTACATTTTAATAACTTTTTAATTTTTTTAAAAGAATGTTTATATAATAAAAAAAAAAAAACTCTTAACTTAAAAAGTAATACGTTTTTTAGCGTGTTCCTTTAATATGTACAATGTTGATTGCAGGTTTTTGAACTACAGTCACATTAAAGTCTTTAATTCAAACTATGAGATTCTTGTATGGTGTATATTTACAGTGACAGCTTGCTTAAACCACCAGAGAGGAGGGGGGTTATTTAACAGCAAGTGATTATTTGCTGCAAGGAAACAGCCATTGAGCTGCCTCTGGTAACCCCCTGAGTTTTTCATAAGCTAATATTAGCAGATTTTTTTCTTCTCTGTAAAAGCAGGAAGCCGCCTAAACCTTCTTCCCACCTGCTAGTTCCTCTCTCAAACACAGCAGCGACCTCGAAATCTTGGGGTCCTTGATTAATGAAATTGGTGGGTGCTGGAGGTGAGTAGATTTTTCAGGAATCCTATGTTTAAAGTTAGATGTGTAGAATTCTGTGCTACAGGATTAACTATGTCTAGGGCTGTTAGGAGAAAGAAGATGATATACTGGCATTTTTAATGTTACTGTTAAGAGAAATTAATATGTCGAAATTGTAAAAAAACTAAAACTGATGTTGTGGTTATGTTAGTAATTTTGCTGTTGGCCATTTTTTAGGTGAAACTCCACCCCCCCCCCCACCACCAAGTTCTCGTTGCTACGTTCACTACCCCAAATTCTTGTGAATTTAAACAAAGAGGTTTGTTTGTTTAAACAATTTAACTACACAGTGTGTCACTGAAGGTTCTGATTCTTTTTACAGAATTGTTTTACGGTATAGCTTCTGTATTTTGTTCTCTGACTAATATTTCATTTCAGAATATTTCTCGAAACTGTAAATTGTAATTTTTAATTTATTTTTGCAAAAATAGCCAAGCTTGAGCAGTTCTATTTTCAGTTCCTAAAAAGAAAAGGTTTGGCAAATAAACCTGAAAAAAAAATAAAAATTAAATAATAATAATAAAAAAAAATTATATTTATTTTTATATATATATATGTATATATGTATATATATATATATATATATATAAAATGGTATTTATTTATTTCTGTGACAGAGTGTGGACATTTAATTTGAAATTGAGTGTAGAATTTATTCATTTTGTATAATTTATTACTGTGAATTAATTTAACACTTTAGCAGAGTTGACTAGATCATTGGAGCGATCATCTTATAAGCACTCAATCATAGACAAACAGAAAAATATGATAAAATTTAATGAAATATATTTACATCAAAGGATTGTGGCAGGTGTTGCAGGGTTCCCTTTGAGACTAGTTCATTATAATTACATACATTTAACCTCACATTTTTTTAACTACTGGTGCTTTTGAGATGCAATTTAAAATCCCTGTTAAATAGCACCGATCTTGTTTACCTGCTAAAGAACATGTTCATTATGCAGTGAAAATCTGAATTGTATAATGAATATTGCTATATAAAAATACAGCAGTTGGTATAACATAATAGTAAGATATTATTTTATTTTCTTTAAAAAAATAAATAAATTTACAAATATTTACACAATAGAAGCATGCATAACCAATGAAAATTGGCTCCTGTTTTTGTTCAGTGTTGATTTAATTTTAAATAGTTTTACAAAGGGTAGTTAACTAGTGTCCATTCCAGGATGATTTTTGTAAAATTATTTTTTATTTGTACTTTATTTTTTTTACTGAAACACTGGATGTACAGACTTTTCAGGCATTGAACAATGGCAAATCCAATCAAATAAGACCATATAGTAACTTAGAAAAAAATAATAATAAAAATTTATGTAACCTGGGACAGATTGTGAATATGGACACACACATTCTCTCTCTCTCTCTCCCTCTCCCTCTCCCTCTCCCTCTCTCTCCCCTCTCCCCTCTCCCTCTCCCCTCTCCCTCTCCCTCTCCCTCTCCCTCTCCCTCTCCCTCTCCTCTCCCTCTACCCTCTCCTGCTCCACCCTCGCCCTCTCCCTCTCCCTCTCCCTCTCCCTCTCTCTCCAGATTTTTATTGTACATAAGTCAGTAAAACACTTACTATGTATGTCCATTTCCTATGTAAAAGCACATGCTTTATTCTTGGCTTAAAAGCAAGTCCAGCACACAGGAAATTGTCACTTCTTGAATGTGACAGGCACTCATAAACCTCTGGAAGAAGCATGGGTAAGGACAGATCATTTAAAATAGATAAACTGATTGGGGGTGACCTTGTTATGAGCATTATTCATACCCCAGATATCGCCCACTGACATTTTTGAGAAATTTCTGTCATCCCTGTTCCAAAGACAACTAGAAATGGCTTGATCTTTCGGTGTGGTTTGAATTCTGCTCAGTTTTAATAATTAACAAATTCAAAATCAAAGATGCTTTAACTAAACTAACATATATCTTGGTTGTTAACGATGACGGGATGTTGTGGGGACTGCATGTGATGTATAGGGGTGTTGTGGGGACTGCGTATTTGGCTGTCTGAATGTAATGGGCACTGTTTTGTGTGTGATGTATTTGGCTGTCTGAGTGTAATGAGGACTGCATGTTATGTTTGTGATAGGCATAGTTTGTGTGTAATGGCTGTGTACGTGTGATGGAAACTGAGTGATGAGTTCCCGCCCTTCCATCTATGTCTCTTCCCCTCACCTTTTGCTCTCTACCCCTATTCCATCTGTGTCTTTTCTTCCCCACTTTCCATCCATGCCTCTCACCCCCCTTTTCATCCATGCTGTCCCCTTTCCATCCATGCACCTCATCCCCTTCCATCCATGCATCTCCCCCCCTTCCATCCATGCACCTCATCCCCTTCCATCCATGCATCTCCCCACCCTTCCATCCATGCATCTCCCCACCCCTTCCATCCATGCATCTCCCCCACCCTTCCATCCATACCACCCCCATTCCCCCACCCTTCCATCCATGCATCTCCCCAACTTCCATCCATGCATGCATCATCCTCCCCTTCCATCCATGCATCTCATCTCCCCCACTTCCATCCAATTAACATATTAGTTGATTTAAACAGACTAGGGTGCCCATGCCATTGAAAGGCCATCATGCAGGTCATACTGATGGAGGTTGCACAAATCCAGAAACTGCCACTGGTCAAACCTCTAAATTGCATGCTTTGCATCAGTATAACCATCCATACAGCCATATGTGATTTTCATGAGCAATACGAAGGCCATTCATTTGTATTTACCCGTAAATGGTTAAAGGGATACTCTAATCTTGTTGGAGCTAATAAATATAATTGCTCCTTGTGTTAAGATATGAAACTGTCACATAGTATCCCCAGCCCCCACTTTTTTCCACCATAAAGTGTAAAAATCATTTAAAACTTACCTTGAATCCAGTATCGGTTGAAGTTCTCCACCATTCATTCCACGCCATCTTCACGTCACAACATTGTTTGCTGTTCCTTGGTCCAATCAAATGCTTCTGATAGAAGCATTGTTGAACCTTGTGTGCACACAGCAAATACACCAAACCGCTTCTTTTTAAAAGGGAAGCATTGAATCCAAAACTTCCCTGTCAAAAGCATTAAACTCTATACTACGTTTGCATGTGGTGTGAGCTTTCACTAGCGGCTAGGTGAGCTTGTAGAAGCACTCCTAGTAATGCCTGCAAGTGAAGAAGGTGGCTACGTCTGTTGCCAATGCACTGTACGTGCGGACGACAGATGTGATTTTTGCACAGAATTAACATTAGGTATTCCGCAACAGGACCACTGCACAAAAGTGTAGATATTTCTGCATGTACAGTGTTTCAAGCTAAATACAGGTTGCTTCCTCAATGACTACTTCTAAAAGCAAAAGTGGTCATGTAGGTTGGAGTAAACCTTTCATAGTAAGAGCTTACTGGTTTAACTACACAGTGGTTGGATTGTGCTGAGCATCCATACCAGATAAAGCACATTGTTGCCTGCATGCATAATGCTTCTGAGAATTAGTATATGTGTGCTCCCCTTATTTGCTGAGTAAATGGCAGTTATGCCATGAGCCCTGGGTAAACTCACCTGCTTTATTTTCTACTTGGCATGTCTGTTTGCTATATTTTTGAGTATACCTTGCTTCAGAAGATACATACCTAGTTTTCAGATAGAACGATGTGCAGATTCTTCCATGCATTTTCTATTCCAGCCTACCGTGGCCACAATGTATAAACACTATTACATGTGGAAGAGTTGCTAGTCTGTCCATATTTTTAAATTGAATTTAACCGTTTAATTCTAAATTTTCTCGTTCACTTTTCAATTTTATACAGTTCATTGAATTAACGAATAGAGGCTATCCCACTGTGATCATTGATCGTTAGAGGAAGTTGTCCATCGATTGCAGTCCTGTCCCTGTTGGTTTCTTGTAATTGACTTTACTTGTATGTTTTTCTGGTTATGGTGTCCCTGACTTAAGATTGTTCCTTCAATGTGTTGATGTTCCGTACCTGTAGCCTTCACTGCATTATAAATTCATTTTTATCCTTGCAGTTGTTTTTCAACTAGTAGTAGGCAGCTATACTATGATACTATCCTTTCTTATCTTACTAGATAAATATGTTAGACATGTTTTTAGGATCTTAAGGAATCCTGGTTGTTCTCATTTGTTAGATTACAATATATATTCTGAAGTTCAGCCTGATGTTCTACTACTGTTGGTTGAACCTTTTCAATTCATGGTTGTCCAGTACTTTATTCTAGTGCCTGAAATGAATGAAGCTCCTTCTTTGGAGACACATACTGGCATGACCTATACATTTCTTCGGAATATACCTCATTAGGAGGGACAGTTCACTTTTTGGGTCCAAACCCCTCTGTCCCTTTGTACTCTTGGGTCTTGTTCTAAATCTGTTAACCAGTAACCGCTCTTTGTCATGATGTTCTTAGAATACTTCCAGAATCAACCGTATTTGTGTGTGTGTGTATGTACTGTTGAGCGTCACCTACATATCTCAAGTGGGACTTTGACAAGTCCATATTGGGCACAGAGACGCGATAAATCATGTCTCCACAATAATCCCAGAGTTCCTATTTTGACAAGCAAATGAGAACAAACAGGCATTGTGTTTTCACATTGTTATACCCGTCTGTGCTCATTTACATGTCAAGCTAGGAACTCTGGGAAAGTTGTGGCAATAGGATTTCTTGAGTTTCTGTGCCTAAAGTCGAACTTTAGAAATGTAGGTGATGCACAACAATAATTATATACATATGTGTGTATGTATATAAGTCTGCTATCATATAGGAGACAGCAGACCTACTGGACCATGTTAACAAATAATAATGCAGCATATGGACTGTATGTATATTCTTTAATAATAAACGCACACCTGCAGTTGTTTACATGAAATACCGTTTTCTCACCTGATCTATATTGCAGCCATAAATTTAAAAGTTGACAGTCTTGTGATACTCACATACCTGTAAAACAGCAAGATTTGGCATTACACCCACGATTAAATAGAGCACGGTTTTAGCTCATTGAAATGAAACAAGTTAGAAGCAGGATAAATTACTATTACTGACTTAATTATTTTCATACTTTGTGCTCTGAGCCCAGTTATACGAAAATGTATCGACCGTATTCTCTTGTGGTTCGTTGACTCTAATTGGTGTTCTGAGAACAGAAGAATTGTCGTTTTAACTCCTGTGCAATCAGGTTAAATAGAACAAGGTGATTTGAGAGCCTGAGCCAATTCTATGTGCAGTAAAATAACTTCTCAATTTCAGAAGATGAGGGCTCTATACGATGTAGTCTGAGATTTAAAGCCAGAAGAATGTGATTGCAAAGCTCTCTGGCTCTCCTTGGGTTTCAGATTCATATTAATGTTCTTGTTTTGTTGGTTGCAGTAATATACTTGGAGTCTATTCTCTAAACCGTGAATTAGTTAGATTGTGCTAAATAAAGATGAGTTCTAAATACGTTGCTTTTGCATTATTTTCTAGTTGACCTATTTTGTCCTATAATTTGTAAATTTGACTTTTAATTCACACTGAATAATCTCTTGGGTATTAAATCCATCCATCAGGCTTTACATGTAAAATAAAACTTCATCTACTATAACTACTACAACCTCTTGTAATGGTGCAAGCAGGGCCGGTGCAAGGATTTTTGCCGCCCTAGGCAAAATAAAGATTTGCCGCCCCAGATTTCGCAATGCCCCACCCATATGATCTGCCATATGAACTAGTGCCAGTGCTGCACACAGTGTGTGTTTACATTAAAAAGCCTGCAGGGACAAACTATAGAAACCAGAACAACTTTATTAAGCTGCAGTAGTTCTGGGGACTATAGTGTCCATTTATTGTGAGGTAAATTAGAGATTAGTGTCACTAATAATATACTAGATTACCTACTTACAATCAGATGAGGATGATGATGATGGGCTGTGGCTGCAGTCTGGCTCCACTGGTCTGGTGTAGAACAGGATCTCTGGAGGCTGTTTGTAACTGTGGTCACAAAATTCAATGTTCTGGGAGAACGGGAAGCAGCTCAATTTTGTGGGGCCTCTTA
Organism: Pelobates cultripes; assembly: GCA_933207985.1. Taxonomy (NCBI): domain Eukaryota; kingdom Metazoa; phylum Chordata; class Amphibia; order Anura; family Pelobatidae; genus Pelobates; species Pelobates cultripes. The sequence goes on along the minus strand of OW240920.1, from coordinate 42,504,823 downwards.
CATAGCTCAAGGTCTGGGCCCCAGGGCCTGACGGTGAGTATGCCCATAAAGCCCATCCATAAGTCCACCTACATGTTCCACCCATGAGTTCGCTCACAGGGAGTAGAGTGTGTAGGGGATGTGTTATATGTTACTGTAGAGGATCTAATGTGTGTGCTTACGGAATGTAGTGTATAGGGATACCAGTTTGTGTAGGTGATGCAGT
>OW240920.1:42465216-42504518 GCA_933207985.1 Pelobates cultripes | reverse complement strand
TAATGTCCTCCCCCCCTCCAATAATCTCCCCCCTCCCTCCAATAATCTCCCCCCTCCCTCCCCTATAATCATCTCCTCACCTCCCCTGCCCTTCTGTAGCGTGGCCGAGCTGCTTTCCGGTCCGCGACCCGGCGGGACTGACAGGAAGTGCACACTGAGTGTGCACTTCCTGTCAGTCCGGCCGGGTCGCGGACCGGAAAGGAGCTCGGCCACGCTACAGTGCCGGGGAGGTGAGGCACTGCGGCAGCCGCCTGAGCGCTCTCTATAAAGGCTGCCTAGTTCGCCTTATAGGAAGCGCCGGCCCTGGGTGCAAGGAGGTTATGGATGCAGTCCTTCCTTGAGAATTTTCCACACCCAAAGCCCACCCCATTTGTTGGGGACTTTCAAATGACATAGTGTTACTTTTCTTATAATTTATCCAACATATATACCAAGTGCGCAGGATTCATCTGTGCTGAATCAATATTAACACTGCCAAGAATTGACAATGGCTCCTAGATTAGGCAAACAAGAAAAACTCACAGGCACTCCAAATGTGAAGCCGCAGGCAGATTTATTGCAACAAAATGCACAGCAACGTTTCGACCTGACTAGAGGTCTTTGTCAAGCCAGCTCGAATAGTTGCTATGCATTTTGTTGCAATAAATCTGCCTGCGGTTTCACATTTGGAGTGCCTGTGAGTTTTGCTTATTTGCCTTATCTTGGTGAGATTGCTGGTCCTGCTCCGGAGAACCCGTGGCCGTTGGGAGTAAGTGCGGTTCCTGTCATCCACCTTGCTATATACTGGCTCCTAGATTGTCTGTCATTTCAGGCCGAAGGGAGATAGCTTAGCGGACAAGGGGACATGTATGGATGTGTGTGAATGGTTGTTTTGTATGTGTAGGGGAGTGGTTTGTAAGATGAGTGGATGGTGGCTAGACTAACTGACCTCAGAGCCATTTGAGGTTTCTGGCCAGTAACGACCCCTATTTAGAGGGGCCACGTAGCCCAGAGGCGGCTAGTTGTTGGTATTAAAGGTTAACCTGAACTGGTTGGATGAGGGGGGAGGTGAGATCCTGGTGGGGGTTTTGAGCATATGTATTTGGTTGGTTTGAGATTGGCAAGGACGTTTAACTAAAGTTAAAGTTTAATTAAGGTTATTTTGTATGACACTACGTGTTTTTTATTGTTGCTGTTATATGTAATGAAGAGTTATAAGTTTATTATAAAAGGATATGTTATACAGTATTTATACATTTAATAAATGCTGTGGTCTGTTTCATCAACAAATACTGTAAAATAAAGGCGGTCGCCCGCAGCGAAGAGAATTCTTCACAAAAACATTCTCCTTAGAATTAGTGAACATTTTGTCAATAAAGTTTGTTTCACGAGTGCAGCCCTTTGAGTGTGTCTGTTTGCTGTGATGTCGTTCAGAGCAGTTGCCATTTTCTTTTGGCTGGGACCCTCCCACTGAGTGCCCACTCAAAATAGACATCATTAAATTTGTCCCAATTTAGAACACATGGTTTAATTTAATTAATAGAGTTTGCAGAAAAGCTCAGTGTGGACCCTTTCCTGGTTTTGACAGGAAAATTTCAGACGAGCACACACATATTAACATCATTAGTGTTCTTGTTTAGTATTTACAAAGTACCACTTGAGGAGACTTGACAGTACAAACAAAATACAAGCGTCTATTTGTGAACTAAAATCTAGTAGAGACAATACTTTAATACAAAGTGCCTTACAAGATGACCTGTAAGCTAACAATCTAAAGACTATAACGGGAAGATGGCTAGGTGAGTATTAAAACATCTGTCACCTTCTGGGGCATGTGCATATTTTGGAAAGAACCCCAATGGTGACTTTGCCGCTTGCAGTAAGGTAAGTTTTCACTCCCTGGAGCTGTTATAAATGTGGCTGCCAACTCCCTGGAGCTGCTGGCCCATGATCTGCCAGGAGCTGACTTCTGTACTGTACTCTTGCGCATACGCTAGAGTACAACACTGTTATCTATGGAGGATCTCATGGGATCCTCCATAGACAAAGCCCTTTTTTTTTTGTTTTTTTTTGTTACTAGTTAAAGTACCATGAAAATGGGGTGGGACAGGTTTAAAGGAACCCAGACCACTTTATCTCAATGATAAGTAAAATCCTTTTTTTCATTTTATTTTAATTTAAGGGCCCAGACATTTAACTAGTTTATAAATACATGTTTGTATTCTTAATGCTATACTGCTCCTTTAAGTTGTTGCTGGGTATCAGAGAGATCGGGTATATGTTTGATATGTTTAGATTTTGCACAACAAATTTGGCGAAAAAATTAAAATTTAGAAAACTTATATTCATCACAGTAAAATGTTGAATTTTTTTGTTGTTAATAGGTCAATCTTTATTTTCTTTTCATTTTTTTTCCTTAGTGGGTTTCCACAATGGCGGTTACTGTGGTATACGATAAATCTGAAACCATGGAATTAAATGCCACTCATCGTCTTTACCTGAAGCCAAGGGCAAGATTGGTGATCACGGTGACCCTTCCGGAGGAAAAAGACCCCTGCCGACCAATATCAAACTGGGAAGTTGTAGAGCAGCTCAAGAATCTAATAGAACCGGACCATTTTAGTTATATTAAGGTTACAAAAAGCACCAAAGGGTTCATTCGATTTGAAAGTGAAGTTGACACTAAACGTTTGGCTCAGGTGTTTATAGAGAAACTAAATGGACAGAAAGTACAAATCAGCAGCTTTAATGAGCCTCTGTGTGTCGAGGTTTCAGAACTACTCAATGACTTCCCAGCAGCCCATGGGTTACAAAACCTACTAAGAGAAAGCAATAAAGAAGAGGAGGAGATCACGGAGGACGAAAGTCCACCACCATGTATCCACGTGGGAGGCTTACCCAGTAAATGGTTTTCTATGTGGGGCTCAACTGTTGAAAAACCAAGTGAAGATATTGTAAAAGGTGTTTTTGAAAAATATGGACCTCTTGCACATATCGATATACCCATGCTGGATCCATACCGAGAAGAGGCAGTTGAGATCTTTAATCATTCGAATCCAGGTGGTCTCCAGACCTTTGATGCTTTTATCCAGTATGAAGATAAAGTAAGCTGTATAGACGCCATGCAGTCTCTTGAAGGAATGAAGCTTATGTTTACAGGAGAGGATGGGAAATCTCTTTCATGTGATATAAAGGTAAACCAAAGTTGTTCAAATCAGTTTGTACAACTTTCTGCTGCAGTCTATCACAGCTTGATAAATTGTTCTGCTGCAAAGCCTGGGTAAATACTATGCTTTAAAGGACCACTCTAGGCACCCAGACCACTTCAGCTTAATTAAGTGGTCTGGGTGCCAGGTCCAGCTAGGGTTAACCCATTTTTTCATAAACATAGCAGTTTCAGAGTTTTAGAGAAACTGCTATGTTTATGAATGGGTTAAGCCTTCCCCCTAATCCTCTAGTGGCTGTCTCATTGACAGCCACCAGAGGCGCTTGCGTGCTTCTCACTGTGATTTTCACAGTGAGAGCACGCATCCATAGGAAAGCATTATGAATGCTTTCCTAGGATCGGGCTGAATGCGCGCGCAGCTCTTGCCGCGCATGCGCATTCAGCCACGGGGAGGAGAGAGAGGAGGATCGGAGGGAGAGCTCTCCGCCCAGCGCTGGAAAAAGGTAAGTTTAACCCCTTTTCCCTTTCCAGAGCCGGGCGGGAGGGGGACCCTGAGGGTGGGGGCACCCTCAGGGCACTATAGTGCCAGGAAAACGAGTATGTTTTCCTGGCACTATAGTGGTCCTTTAAGCAGGAAGGTCACCTTAGAGTTAGTAGTTTCATTGAATTGGCTAAAAGATGGATTTCAGGCACAGGCACCAACTTAATTTTGTGAGGGTTTCTATTAAAGGGTTATTCCAACCACTTTTGAAATGGGTGTGGTGGAAGGAGTCTGTTAATGCAGCTTTTCTACTTGAAAAGCTGCAACTCCAAAGAAATTTGCATTAGTTACACTTCCGCCAACTTGACTTAGGCAGTCTGGAACTCTGTTTTGGACTCCCAATTGTCAATTCTGTGCAAAAATAATGTATGTTGTCAGCAGGCGTATAGAAGACGCATGTGCCCCCCCTACCTCTCTCTGTACCTCTTTATGTTCAGCCCTCCCCAACTCCATACACAATGAATATTGCTTGTTGTGGTTTTTTTTTTTTAATATAAATTTCCTTCCTTTCTCCCTCTCCTCACTGGCTCAAAGCGTGTGCATGCACTCTGTCCAATCAAAGGCTTCTCTATGAGATTTCTCTATGAGAAGTCTTTGATTGCACAGCATAAGACCCTTGACGACTTCGTAGGGGTGGGAAGAGCTGGAATTTGACCTGGCGGTGGATTTCAGGTAAGTGTTTTGCTCTATTTAAAGGGGGACCTAATGAGTAATGCATAGTTGGGCTTGCTGCATTAAATAAAAGCATTTATTAAAAACGGTAACACTTTAAGCTTTCATTGCACAAAATCTTCTAACACCCTAAATTTCAGCAAGTTTTTTTTTTTTCCCCCAATATACTTCTTATTTCACATTTTTATCACAAAGTTTAAAAACAAAAAAACAAAGACAAATACTAAGTCAATTAATTTGGGCACATGCTATTAGAGAACTGAGACTCATTTTCTGCTGATATCTACTTCAAGTATATTAATTCATTAGATTTTATATAGAACCTTTTATTCTTCTCTCTTTATCTTTCTTTCTTCTCTCTCCTTCCTTTTCTCTTCTCCTTCTTGATACGTATGCTTGAACGTTACAAAGTATAGCATTCATGGCGTTAAAGGTATCAAAAAGTCCCTGCTAGCATGTGTAGCATTTAATCTGTCCAGATCTTGCTGATACTGGTACAATACAATACTACAGTAAATAACAACAACAAAAAAAGGAAAAAATGTATCTTGATCAAAGGAAGCTAAGAGGGGAGGGAGGGAGACTGTGTGCATTCTCTAAACTTCCCTTGGTTTCATGTATTATTATATTATACAGTGTTTATTGATTCCTCCCAAAAACCATTGTATCTTAGTTTTTTTGTTATTACTTGTCAGAATATATTTTTCCATGTTTATTTGATGGTTTAATTGATGTCTAATCAGACACCAGCCAGGTATGAACGAACTTTTCCAATTCCTAGCTATGCTTAGCTTACCAGCTGTCAACACATGGAGTAGCAAGGTCAAAGCTTTTTTTTTAATATTAAGTCTTAGGGGTATTGTGTTCAAGATTATTTTTTTCCCCCACATCTTGCCATAATTCTTTAATGGTCGGACATTCCCACCATATGTGTAAAAAAATCGGCCTCTTTAGAGGCAACAATCAGAAGATTGAGTAGGGAATATTTTGTTTATCCATTTGGGGACTAAGTACCATCTGTTTAGGATCTTATAATGCAGCTCATTCAGGTTCAAATGGTGTAGGTTTTTGCTAAGCATCTGAATTGAGCTGCACTATTCTCTAAAATAGATTTGTATATCTGAATCTCTATTCCATATCAATATTGCTGGTGGGTAGTATTTTTTTTCCCCATATTATATAATAAAAGAGTAGTTGTCAGGATCCTTATCAGTACTGCTTTATCAGTACTTCTTCCAAGAGGGGACTGATTCACTAAAGTCTTCTTTTTCCTATTTTTCTAAAACCTTGTTGTTCCATTCTGTTCTATTTTTTTATACTTGTCCCTCTATATTCTAACTATACTTTCATCTATAGGTTCCCTCATTATCTACATACACTCTGTTTATTATTTATATAGGGCATATTGCCTAAACCTTTATTTCTCTTTTCCGTCTCCCTATTATTTCGTTTATAAGATATCCTGCTGTGTTCTATTATGTCCGAACTCACCAATAAAGCCTCTGTTGTTAACACTGGCCAAAGTCTCCTACGTGACCTGCTCAAGATCATGACAGTAGTTTTTTAGTATCCTTAACATTGATAAGTCAGTCGAAATATTTTAAGTTCATTAGGGAATTTTAATCTTTTCTTTAGATAAGATCTGACTTTTAGATAATAATAAAAAGCCTTTATTCGAAAATAGTGATGTCATTTTAAGATTGTCAAAGTTTCTTATTATTCCTGCAGAAATTAAATCAGCAACTATTTTAATACCTTTTACACACAAAGAATATCAATTAAAAAGTAATTCTATTCTAAGAGATGGGGGGTGGGGGGGGGAGGGGGAATTCCTTTATATCTAACTTCTGTTTAATTTCATACCAGTTTTTGAAGATGTGATTTAAAGCGAAGTTTACATTATAAAAATTTTATTTTCTGAATTCTTGGTCAGAAAATCAGAAAGTTGCAGAAATATTTTTAAACGGTTCTATTCTCTTAGTTTCTAGCTTATACCAACTTTCTTCTTGGGATGATTCTTGGAAGGTACGTATTGCGTGTGTTAAGAGAGTGGCCTAGACCAGTCTTGTCGTGGATGGAATCCCTAATCCTCCCTCCATGTTCTATTTTCTTAGACAAAATTTTAGAGCTAATCCTAGGTCTTTTCTTTGACCAAATAAATTTTGCAAAGGAAGCTTGTAATAAAGTAATCCAGTTTATGGGAATATTGCTTGGAATTAGACTCAATATATATGTTAGCTTTGGTAAAACATAAGTCTTAATGGCATTAATCTTACCCCACCATGATATTTCTTTTTTTTGCCCATGTTTTTAACTTTATATTGATTTCTCTAATCAATGGGAGCAAATTAATTTCCATCCAATTTTGTGGCTGACAATTTGCTGACATTTTCAGACCCAGATAAGAAAAGTGTTCCTTTGCCCAGAGAAATTCCAAGTTAGTCATCATCTCTGTTTTCAATTGAGGTGTTCTAAAAAAAAAAAAAAAAAAAGGGGGCCATTGTCTTAGAGATGTTTAATTTATAATTTGAGAAATGACTATATATCCATATTACTTTCATTAGCTCATTAATTGAGTTTACAGGGTCTTCCATGACGATGAGTACATCATCTGCATATAGTTTTATATTTTTCTCCGTATGGTCATTAAAACCTTTTATTTTGTTATTTCTTGTCTCCATTGCCAATACTTCAATCATCATAAGATATAAAAGCGGAGAAAGCAGACAGCCTTGTCTGGTGCCATTTTTTTATTTAAATCAATTAGAAAGGATACCCTGACCTATTACTTTTCCTGTAGGATTCGAATATAGAGCCATATGGCCTGATAAATCCTTCCTGACAAGCCGAAAGCCTTTAGAGTGTTTGATAAGAATTCCCAGTTGACCCTGTCAAAGTCTTTCTCTGCATCCAATGACAGGGCCAGCATTGGACCCCTTCTTCGCTTAGCGATCTCAAAAACATTGGATAATGTTCATATGTGATTTGCCAATGCCCTCCCTGGAATAAATCCTACCTGATCTATATGGATTAGTTTAGATATAATGGAACTTAATCTGTGTGCCATAATACCTGCATAAAGTTTTAGGTCTTCATTCAAAAGAGAGATGGGTCTATAGCTCTTAACATCATGGGGATTTTTCTCTTGCAACTTTCAGCAAGTTTTGTTTATGATTTCTAGTGCAAAAGGTCACACAGGAAAGATGGCCAGACGTGTTTTGTGCTAGCTCTGGCTAATCCTAGCCTTAATCTAAAGCACGGAGCCCTAAATCTTGCCCAACTGACACTAATTAACGAGCACCTCAGATCCGGATCACCGTGTCCGCCTCAGAACTCGCCAAGCCTGGCTCAAGGGCCTATTGAGAGAGCGGAATTGAGGGCTGAGGGAAGCGGCCAATCCCCTGGCCTGAAGACCACACCTTGTTCAGCTTGTAGCAGCCTCTATTCCCCCCCCCTCCCCATCCCCGGTCCCCACGAAAAAACGCAGCGGGCGACCGCGTGGTGGAGCCAAGATGGCCGCCGCACCGAGAAGCCTGCTTGCACAAGCAGACTGACAGCCAGTCATGGAATGAGCAGTTTGAGACAAAGTTCAATGCCATCTGCAGGGCGTTCTGGCGCCATATACAAAGCAATACAATCATCCCTGCTAAATCGGATCCCTCACAACAACGACCAACTGACCACGCTCACAGCCCCTCAACTGAGTTCAAAGGCCGCCGGATACTACCCCTTCCGAGCCGCAGGGTGGCCAGACGCCGACCAGATCGATGTCCTTCACATGCGACTGGAGGGATTAGGTGGTGGAGACGGCACAATAGAACACTGAGGCAGGTGCCCACACTCCCCCGACCGCAGGAAAGCCGCCCGCCTCGGAACAAGCGAGAACAGCCTGACCCAGTGGCCCGCCGCTCCAGATACCGGGTGAGCAAGAGAAATGAACCGCAGAGGCTAGTCCCTGGCAAAACCTGGGATACCGCCCTGGAAAAACGCCACCTGGACTGTCTTGGGGTCTGGGCCCGAAGGGGGAGCCTCACTGAAGAGACTAGTTGTGGGAAAGACTGTGTCTCTCTACCTCTGGTCATTGGTTAGGTGCTCTTAAAATCTTACCTGCTGATCTCCTGTTAATGACAACGGCTTGTTGAAAACCCAATACCAGAATATACATGAGAACTAACCAGTGGTTACTCTAAGCTTACAGTCCCACATCTTGATTTACACTCACGTTTTATTTTAATCTACCTTCTTACATCTCCGCTAGTGTGTATTTAAAATGTCTTTTCTCCTCTCTTGAACAAACAACCACTGGCAAGATCACTTTAAGCATGCTTAATATAAAATACCTGTGCAGTTTCCCCATGTGCCACAATGCTATACAACTTATGTTGCTGATGTTTTAATGTGTCTTATACAGTGGCTAAACACGCTTGTATGTCAATCTTATGCACAACAAAAATAAAGAATATAAAAAAACCCAAAGAAAACCGTCTGGGACCAGCGAAAACGGATAAATAGGAATCTCACTATTGTCCTGGTGGGGTCAGCACCAGGCCCAGCTGCTCTTAGCCAACCTTGCAGTTTGTTTATTTATATTACTGCAAGTTTTTACATTTTTAGATGGTCTAATACAGACCAAATCTGAGGCATGAGTGAAATTGTTACATTTGAATACATTTTATACTTAGAATTGCTCTTAGGGCTTGTATACCTTTTAATTACATTTGATGGTTCCTACATTAAAGTTTTTTTTAAAAAATTTGTAATTGTCATTATTTTTATAAGGTGACTCTGGATGATACTGACCACTTTAGTGAAGAGGCAATAAACAGGAGAAATGCTGAACAACTTAAACTGCAAGAGCTAGAACAGCAAAGAAAACAGGAAAAGCAAGATGAAGAAGTGAAGAGGTGAGAGACATTTAAAGAAGGTAAAAATATGGTTTGTTGTAGTTTGCGGTATGTACGCATGCATGCACACATCAGTCAGTGTGTGTCATATTGAAAAGACCATCTGTGCACATTAACGTTACATCTGTGGCACTTCAGGAAACCCACATTAGTGTAGTGTGATCCGAGAAAGGAACATGTGTCCTAGTACAGAGGTCAAACTAGGAAAAACTGGGCCCCGGGGCAAAATGAAAAGAAGTGGCCCCTTGTCACCCCCCCTAAGAAATACACCTGAGTATGATATGTGTGTTGGCTATGTGTAACTGTGGTGGTTGGCTGAGAATGATATGTGTGTGTGGATTTGGTTGAGTGTAATTTTGTTTGTGGGGTTGGCTGGATATAATTGTGTGTGATGGCTGGTTGTGTGTGTGTGTGTGTGTATATGTGATGGCTGGTTGAATGTGATTGTGTGTGTGTTTGGTTGAATGTGATTGCTGGCCAAGTGATTGTGTCGAGTTCTCCAAGTGTCATGTATTGTCAATTTGGTGAGTTTTGGTAAGTTTTATTGTGTGTCGAGTACTCTAGGTATGAGGGTTCTTTTTGTGGCATTATCATTAAGAATATTTTTTACCACAATCCAGGATATCGTTTTACAGAGAGGGAGTAAAATCCTTAGTGGTCCCTGTGGTGCTGACCACTTTCCTAGTTGTGTAGTGTGGGAGCACGTGATCTGCACCTCTGGCGGGGGCAGACCACATAAATTCTCTTCCATCCTGCTGCTCATGTCATGAGTCAAAATGTTGCCACGGCAACCTGGCAGCAGCACTCTGACTCATTCACTGAGCGTTGGAACCGCAAGAACACTTAAAGTGCCTCCTGCAGTAACTTATTTAGTATATTGCCAAGATGGGCTCCCTCCTGACCTTGCCCCTTTTTATGCCCTACTCACAATAGCAACCTTTTTAGCCCTGGTAGTTCTGATTCATAAAATGACTTTCATTATCTTAGCTTCACTCTATCAACATATACCAGTGTAACTGATCACATAGCCATTACCAGCTCAGTGGCTGTTGGAACATATTCCTGTCATTGGTGATCACCAGAATTACCTGCCATGGTCTTAAAGTTCTATCCAGACCGAGCCGCACCATTCCAGTACTGGGAGACACTCCATTGAAAGACACACATAAGGGAGTCAGTTCAAGAAAACGTCTTCTCTTTATTAAACAGAACAATGGTTTCATAATAACACGCAATATAGGGGAGTATACTCCAATGGTTTCATAATAACACGCAATAAAGGGGAGTATAGGGGAGTATCATCAGTACCAATCAAATATTGACAACTATTAACTAACAGAATGGACAAATTGTGCATACATCATGGTATGGGCATGTAACAAGTCATTGATACAAAACGTATCTAGGGGGCATTACTGGGTTGAATCCTTTGAGAATAGGAGAGTATAGAGGAATTGTCTTCTTAGAATAGCAGAGCACAGAGATGGTCGTATGACTATGTATGTAATGTTCTGGCATAGTCAGGTGCAAAACTACATATGTGACGTCCTTGCAATGTACAAGGCTTTTAATCTTAAGATTCAGCCGAGTAGAACTCCAACCTATCAGTGACTTTTTGTAATGGTTGAGGGAAAACTAGGATGAATCATGTTTCTATTTAGTTTTTTGTTTTGAATATTGTTTTATTTTTTTTTCTCATAGAAAAAGAAAAGCTTTAGAACAAAAATATAGAGCCAGGAGAAGACGAGCAAAGTTGAAACGAAAACTCCAGAAACATAAAAGTTATGAAGAATGCACTGTGGAAAACAATCACATTTCCACTGAAGTGGTGGAAGACACGCAAGAATGGGAGGATCGAAAAATGCTCCTAGCTCAAAGACGTGTTGAATCAATCAAGCTTCTCTCGTTACTCTTGGACAAAGTCACTGTAAGTAGTTTAATGTTAAACTAGTGCTTGGAATAATGACTAAATGTCAAAGCATTAGATATTGTAGAGCAAGTGAGACACTTGCTTTATCTACCTGTCTATAGATCATATGAACCCATAAAGCAGTGATTACTAACTTTTAACATCTTTCAGCAATGTCACCATTCTGGTTGGAATGAATACACTTCGCACTCAGCTTCTCATTGGTGAATCCATTTATTCAACCAAATTGGTGGATCGAGCAACATTTCCGCTTTGCAAGTGCCTTTCTAAAACCTGGCTTGACAAAGGCTTGTGCAGTGCAGAAACATTGCTGGTACCACCTGCCTTGGCTTGGTTGAATAAATTTCACGGCTGAGTACAAAGTGTATTAATTTCTGCTACATTTGATGAGACTCAAGAAACATGAGCTCTAACTCGAGCACCACAAAATAAAGTGAGTGCCTTCCCACAAATTGCATTTTTACCAATGTGGTTTGAACACTTTGCTGTTATTCATTTACTTATATTTACATTAGCATTTTTATTTTATTAGTTTTGCAATTGCCTAGCGGATAAATCTTAACGTAAATGATGAAATGGGATATTTAATGAAATAAGAATACATAGCTAGAAATGTAGAAATCACCTCCCTCAGCAGGTGATTGGTCCAGACTCAAGTTTTATTAAACCCTGTCAAGTCTTGATTACCTACTTTACCAGGAGTTTTGAATCTGTCCTAGGAATCTATGTATGTTGGAATGTATGTTTGCTTTGTAGTTTGTTACATTAAGATGCCTTTATTTCACACAATGTATTTTTTTGTTTTGTACCTGAAGGACCTGGTACCATTCAGGAGACTCCATGAAGAGCCCATGGATTGTGATGTTACAGAAGAATGCAGTGAATACTCCATGCCTTCTTGTTCCATTAAAACCAAAACTATATCTCCAACAGAGGAGAGTAGTACCCAACATGACTCAGAGACTGAAGAAGAGATGGAACATAGTATGTCCAAGTCCTACTTGCATAGCTTATATAAACCTCAGATTAAACGAAAAAAGAAATTGCTCTCTCTTAAAAATAACTGGAATTGTGACACTGACTATTGCACTACTCAAGAACAGTTGGAAGGTGGTGAAGGAGAATGTTTTGACCACCAACTGTCCAAGATTCCTCGCACTGTTTTGAATGAAAGCTGCTACAAAAGACTAAAGGTTTATGAAACAGATGAATTTATTAATTACTTGTTAAATTATTACCACTGCCCAGAGTATGCAAGGTTGTTCCTGGAAACAGGTGACAGTGAAAGTAAGTCTTGCTGCCAGCGAATCGTTCTTTGCAATGGGGATAGCTTTAAAATTAAACTCAAGAACACAAATGGTCATTTTGCAGAGATGGAATATTTGTCAGAGACCGACTCACCAACAGAAACCCTAGATACATGGAAGAAAACTATTCCAAAATCAGAAAAAAATTTACAAGAGACATCTAACCATCACACATTCTCCAACAAATTCCAGGAGAATTTGATGGAAAGTGAACACGAGCAACCACTAGTGACTTCAAGAACTTGCCGTAAGAAGAACTGTGAGCAAGATTATCCAAAGAACTGTAAGAAAGATGATCCAGGAACTTGGAAGAATGGTGAGGATACTGAAAGCTCTGGATCAGTTCATGAACTTAAAGATGTACTAGAGGAAATAAGCAGTACCTCTGAATACTTCAGCGAGGAACTAAGTGATGGAACAGAAAGGCCAGTTAATAATCGTAAAATTCCAAGGAAACCGAGAAATGTTGCGCGTGTGAAAAAAGTAAAACCCTGCTGCTTTTCTGATCATGATAGGATGTGCTGCCACAAAGATATACTGGGACACTTTCTACAGTCTTACTCAGTACGCAAGGGTCTCAAAAAGCATTCACGATGTAAACAGGCACGGCTATGCCGAAAACACTTCCATCCTGTATATGACACAGAGACAACAGAGTCTGATACAGAGGTAGACACCGAAGATGGATTATTACGGAAACGAAAGAAGTTAAAGAAAAAGATGCACAAACGCCGCTTGATGGAAGATGAAAGTCGCCGTAAAGATAGTTCAGTGACCGAAACTAGCTTGAGTGATTCGTGGGGGGATCAACACAATGAGAGAGTTAAACATATACCCAAGAGAGTGAGCCATAATGCAGCCCATCTCCGAAAATCAAAGCGGCAGCCTGATCATAGGGGGTACTACTGTCAAGGAGATGTTTTGTCATCTTCTGGGGAAGATGAAGCCTCGTCCCTTGGGCAAGAGGAGTCCTCTTCTGAGCAAGGTGAATCCTCATTGGATTATAAAAAACCTCACAGGAGGTACATTCCCAGACCTACTCATAAAACGAGAAAAGTTGCCCAACATGGCATACGTGGTAAAGGAACGTTTAATGATTATTTGGATTGGGAACAACATTTTTATTGGGGATAGATTTGTTGAACATGTGAAGTGGAAATCTTTAGATGTATTATATGGTACAGAGAGAGAGAGTATGAGTTTAAGGAATTTTGTTAAAACTGTTTTGTTATGAACTCCTGTTAAGTGCCTTTCTGTGAAGCATATTTGCAGTAAAATTTGTTACCAAGTAAATAGTATGCTTTACCACCAAAAATGGTTTGTGTTTTATGTTTGCAGTAATACTGATTTTAGAATATGTATGTTGTATGGTTTTGTAGGTGAGAAGTAAGGGGTTAGTTAGTTTAATCAACTCTGGAAAAAATAGTGAACAGAAATCTTAAGGGCAATATTTTGGCCAAAATAGCTGGTTGGAAGAAATTCCCCAGATTGGCTGAAGTCACTATTTTAACATAAATTTAGCAATTTCAGATTTGAGACAATTTGGAGTTAAGTGAATAAATGACTTCAGAAATCTTTTTTTGTATTAATTATTTCTAATTAGTATGAGAAAATGTACCCTTAATTAAAGGGCAATCTAGACATCATAACCAATATCTGTTCATTAGGCTGCACGTGCAGTTAACCGGTTCTGACCTTCTTAGTCAATAAATGACTTTAAAATATGGACAAAAATCATATTACGAATACTTTGGAAATTCTGTATTAACAATGGACAAGCAGCACTTGTGCTGTAAGTGCTATGAAGACCCCCAGCTTTGGTTAGACCAGTTGGTAACCATGCTCAGACTGCCCTACTTGAAAGGGTCATTGTAGCAAAAACCTTGCAGGTTTAATCACCAAAGTTAGAAATCAAAGGGAATTTCAAATGTAAGGCAAGAGTACCTGAACTAAAAGCATAGCTAACTTGGAGATTTTAGCCCGCACATCTATTTTGACCTTAAATTTGAAATTCACTTTGAATTCTCACTTTGGTTTTTGCTACCACAATGGCGGGCAACTCTACATGGCAGAAAACAACAAAAATTATGACATTTTCTGTAGTCCCTTTGGATGAAAAAGTATAGTTTCTGTTCTGTCACATTATTTAAAAAAAAAACTTTTTGTACAATTTCTTGGTGTGAAAATGACATCTATCATGCTTCTGTTTCCTGCTTGTGTCATGAAATGTCCATATTGATGCTGCCCAAAAATAAAGAATTTTAAAAAGCATTTTTAAGTAAAACACAATAATTTATGTAAAATTACATATATTTGTTGTAACTGTGTTGAGATTATCACTTTTTTACCTTTTTCCATACTTCCTTAAAGGGCATAGGCACTTGTATAGTACTAACATAGATCGATCCATTTAAGAGGGACCCGATATAACATGTATAATTCACTGAAGGGAATTCACAGTGAATGTCATATTTTAGGCCCCAAAAATCCATATATGAAAAGCACTTTAAGCTGTGTTTTCATTTTTGTTACTTTGACCTAAATTTTTAAATAATTTTTAATTCAGGACAGTTTAATGGATAACCCAGAACGGAATTACAAATTTACCTTGAATTCCCAACTTTTTAGTAAATAACTCTCTTAGACTTGAGCAAAATAGATTATAGAGACTAACCCCTTAAGGACCAAACTTCTGGAATAAAAGGGAATCATGACATGTCATGTGTCCTTAAGGGGTTAAGCAAATGTACAGATCGAGGGGGGGGAGGGAGGAGCTCTCAGTTTACCAGCATTAGTGGTCTAGTAAATTAAACCCCTTTGTGTTCCATGTCTTTCTGTAGCAATAGATTTGGGAAGAATAGTGTTATTAATTGTTAAAATAATACCTTTTTGACATCTCAAACAAAAAACTTATTTGCATTGTCATAGTCCAAAGAGCAGTCCTCTCATCTTTACCCAGAATGGGGACATAGTCAGGTCAGTGGCATGTTGGATATTTAAAGATACAGTATTTGCCTGAAAAGGAAAATGTTACAAGGATTCTTCAAGCTCGGTTTCTCAATGCATTATGGTAATGGATTTAAAGTGTGTGTGTGTGTGTATGTATGTATGTATGTATATGTGTGTATGTGTGTGTGTGTATATATATAAAAATATATAAACTGGGTCTGTTCCTTTTTTACTTTCTTTTCTTGTTTTTTTTTTTTTTTTAGAGATTTTTCATTTAGTGCAGATGTCCAGCAAACTTATATTTAACAAATAAATGGTGTAAGCAACCTTCAGCACTCCAGATGTTGTGGACTATATCACCCTTCATGCTCTTAGAGCCATAATGCTGGCAAAGCATCAAGGGAGAGGTACTCCCACCACATCTGGAGTGCCAAAGGTTGCCTATCCCTGGTGTAGGGGACCAAAATAAAGAACAGGGGGAGGAGGGCAGAGCAGAAAAGGATAGAGAAAGAAAAAATGAAATTGTATATTAAAGGGAGTGTGGCGTGTGCCACAATTTCACCACATCTTGCACTAGTAAAGGGTTGACGCTCCGTCATTTATGTACCAACGGCAATATAGCACATAGGAAATCGTGGGAAGTGAGCTGATCAGTAAAAACCTAATAAAGGGGGGGCGGAGCCAGCGCCTGAAAGAGCAAGTCGCACTTCACGACAGCTCCTAACGTGAGATCCGAAAGAAAGGACAATACAGCGACAAAATTAACCTGTGGGACCCGACAATCGGATCCACAGAGTGCCCCACACTATGGGGAAAAAACAAAGAAGAGCAGAGCAGATCCTGGCTCGGGGTCAAAAGATATCGGCACTTTTCTGCGCCCGTCTCAGCGGCAAGAACCCGGCAAGATGGCGCCGATGGTGGCCTATACCCCACAATCTTCAGACGAAGACAGCGTCTCTGATTCCTTTCCTGTCCCAACAAGGTACACACCACATTTCAGCAGACTAAAGACCTAGGCGACGCGGCACCCGCCACAAAAGCTGATATAAAAGCACTAATGCTGAACATCAAGGCGATATTCAACGCCGATATGGCGCTAGTCCATGGTGAAATCTCCACGCTCTCAGGCCGCGTGGTTTCCATTGAGGAGTCCCTCGGGAACACAAGGATGGCACAGGCGGCTGCAGACACAGCTCTGGGACTCTTACAAAAGCAATGTGCCACGCTGACAGCACAGCTGGCGGGAATGGAGGATAGAACTAAAGCTAGAAACCTACAGATCAGGGGAGTGCCCGAATCAGTCGTGAACCAGGAGCTGCCACACTATTGCAGGAGGCTACTAGCGACCTTATTGATCCCCAAGCAAGCAAAGCAAACAGGGATTGACTCCTGCTTTCGCATCCCCAAAGCACCCAAGGCTCCTCAGGAGGCACCAAGGGATGTGCTGATTAAATTCGTCAGGGATTCTGATCGGGGGGCCCTCATGGGAGCTACGAGAGATCTCCCACGGTTACATTTGAGGGAGAATGCCTGACTTTCTATAAAGACCTGTCACGGCATACTCTTACCTGGCGCAGATCCCTCTGCCACATCACTTCGCTGCTGAGGGAACATGCAATCCCCTATAAATGGGGACCCCACCGCTTAACGGAACACGCTGGCAAGACGGTCCACCTGACCCGAAGCATCCACGTTTCTCCAGTCCCTGGGACTCCTGATACAGGCCGCAGCAACAGGATCCAGCCCAGCATGGAACGTCGACGAAATAACTCAGTTTGTACCCAGAGAAGCAACGCTGAGGGCAACAGACTCACTAACATAAGACAAGTGATCGTAAATGCAAGTGCACCTTCAACCTCACAGGTGCCCTGGTACGGGACTATACACGGGACACTGCATGTAAACCACACATGCCGGGACTTCACTCACATTTTATAGGAAATGTGGCTTATTAAGTTTAATTAAGTTTAGTTATTGTTTTTACGCATTTCAAGTTCTCAGTTCCTAAATGTCTCTGGGTGCCAGACACACTAATGATACTGCCTCTGCAAGCAGATAACCAGCGATGTTGGCTAAGCAGATCTACACCCCCCTCAAGCCAGTGCAGGGTACCCATAGGCTCCTGAATAAAGGAGCAACGATATACCATACATCCAGCCTGATACGCTGGGGCCCGCACCAAACCATTGAAAGGCCAACGGCCGACAAACCCGCACTCCCCGCACCTCCCACACACGTGCCTAGACTAAGTCTACAGCCCTAATGCCTCTGAGCAGGGCGCATAACGCTATTCACTGGCCCCCTCCGTGATACTACATGTTTCCATTGTTTCTAGCACGAGGGAGTAAAGCAGAGATCACCTTATAAAAACCGGGTGGCATAGCACCTGTGCAATATTATATATGTTGATTATCTGGAATGTATGTAATATATGTTATCCTTTATGCACATGTTGTAAAACGAATTTAATACTTGCATACCCACAAAAATAAAGAATAATAAATAAAAAAAAATGTTAAAAAGAGTCTGCTGTCTGCAGTAGGGTTATGTTTATGTAGGTTGCAGCAAACTGTGTTACTTGGACCAGCAGGTAGAATGTACTGAGCACTCTTGCCAGATATCAAAGATCGAACCTTCAGCTCTGCGCCCTCGCCAGCATTTTGCAGAACAATCTCTGACTGTGCCAAAAGGGCTGGGTTAAAGTAACCATCAAAAAAGCCATTCCTTTATAAGCTCTAAATAGTTGGCACAGAACAAAATATTCTATGTGTTTTTTCCTTAGAATGTAAGCTTCTTCTAACAGGGCTCTCACCACCATTCTTGCATCCCCTGTTTGTTAGTGCATCTATTGTACATCGCTGCAGCATACGTTGGCATTTTATGAATAATAGTAGCATGAAGCTGCTCCTCACGGGGATATACTTTTCTGGATCCTGTACCAATTTAAACTTACAAGAGAAGTTTTATATACATCTTAGGCAAGACTAAAAATGTCCTCTTATGCAAGTGGAAATTGGGCCATGGTGAGGCCGTTTGGTTAACTGCAGGATCCAGGCAGGGGACCCCCCATAGTTTGGATTTCTTAAGACAAGCTAATTCCAACATTATACAAAACTAAATTAGTCTATGTGTTTAAATTGGACTGGGTAGAAAGCCTCCTAGTTTTGGGAACATATAGTTTTTAATATTATTTTAATATTGGTGAGACATCTATCATTTTTTTTTTAGATATGCATAATACACCATACAATTGATAGTATTTAAGACTCCTCTATGGGAGACCTTGCTTTTCTCTTAAATTCTAGGGACATTTGTTGAATCCTTCTGTAATTGTACACACAACATTATTTTAAATAATAGAAGGGGGAAAAATATATATAGCTTTTTTTCTAATTTCGATTTTTCAATAAATAGGAAAAAAAATTCTTATGCATAGTGGTCCACAATGCCTTTCAGATTGGTTGGGACATTGCCAATTTCGGGATCCTGACTCTGTTTTTTTCCCTAGTATCCCATTTCTGGGACACAAAGTCCCTAGACATGCACGAATAGACAAACACATCACACAGGGTATGGAGTGCCTCATGTGCAGCCCTGTGTGTGGTTGGTCAGAATGGTTGTCAGTCAAAGGAGGAATCTTCACTTGGGTATGTGTTGTATGCATACTACAATCCCTCCTAGAACACAATACTCCATCCTCCTCTGGAACAGTGTTAATTTTGTCAACTAACAATTTTAGTCGACTAAAATGACAAGATTTTACTAATTTCATGACGTAAAGTCTTGATTTTGTAAAGGACACGGAGGCGAATATTATGCTTATCTCTTTTCCTCAGCAGCAAACGAAAGGATATTGTAGATATTCAACGAAAAATTTCAATAACAAACATCATTTACCCCCAAAGGGTTAACCACATATAACATTAACCAATGAGAGTGTTCCTAGCACCATAATGTCCCATGTGACCCTAAGCCACTCCTCTTTCTTGATGTTGCCGATTAACACTCCCACAGACAAAACGATGTAACCAATAGAGGTGCAGAAACCGTGATTCCAGGAAGACTACAGTAATGGAACTCCTGAGAAACTGGCAATCTTCTGCTTGAACTTGTATGCACAGACATGGACCAGCATGACAACCCTATTAGGAGGCTGTAAGACCGAAAACGAAATGGTAGAATACGTTCTTGGATAGTATTTCCACATCCATATTACAACCTTAACCACAAACAAAGTGTCAGTCCAGTAATAGTTAATCAGGTGAAATAAAAATCACATTACCACACAGTTTGTGCCCCATTACGTGACCGTATATTCACAGGGAGGGCTTAACTTACCTGGATTGGGTGGGATAATGCTTGCATCCGTGGCCTTTATAAAATCATGACTTTATTAAAGGACACGGAGGCTCTTATTATGCTAGTTTAAAGCTGCGTGATGACTGAAGTGGAAAAATGAGAAACTGGACAAAAATAAAATTCCCGGAACATAGATTTGCTGGACCAAGAGACAACCTAGAGAAAAGGCTTTTGATGCCATAGCACCCCTCACTGAGTGTGCTCCGTATGTGGAGGTATTAGTGCCAGCCGAATCCATGATCCATTTAACCCAACGAGATATAGTAACTGTAGAAACCGGATGGTGTGGTTGTCGAATTGCCAGAAACAGATCTGGATACCGGGGATCACGAACCGAAGCTGTCCTTGCTTCATATTCCTTAAAGCAGACTACTGGGCACAGATTAACGTTATGTGGAAAAGCTGAGTAGAAAACTGATGTAATGGATGTCTTCGTACATCTCGAAATATCGAAGGAAACGCCTTCTGGTGTAAATGAGCGTGCCGCGAGGTCCAGTGCTCGGACATCTTAGACACGTTTACAGGAAATTAGACAAAACAGCATAACCAGTTTAGCGGTGAGCTGCCTGATTGAAAGGTCCTCATTCTTTGGACAATTTTCAAAAATTAGGAGAACGAGGCTAACATCCCACAAGACTGCATATTTCATGGTGGGCGTGCAAACTTAATGCCACGTAGAAGTCGACATACCACTGGGTGTTTCCCTGTTTGTAGTCCATTCCAGCCTTGGTGGCCTGCCGAAATAGCTGATCTATATAAGTTGATTGTACGATATGCCAGGCCATGGTTGAAAAGTGAAGTAAGGAAACGTAAAACCTGACTCACATTTGCAGATATGGGATCCACGTGTTGTTCCATGCACCAACTATTCCATGTGTTCCAGGTATGTAGGTATGACCTCCTTGTTCCTGGGGCCCAAGCCCCTGCCAGGAGGTCCAGAGTTGTTTGTGGAACATTTGGGATGTAGCAGAGTCCCCTGAAAGTAGCCATGCCAAGAGTTTGAGATGTCCCTGAAGTAGAAGGGGATGTGAGTACCAGTCTGGGTCCAGTATGAGGTCGGTGACCACCGGTAGTAACCTTGGGAGATCTATGGACATTTCCATGAGTGTAGGGAACCAGGGCTGAGACGTCCAGAAGGGGGATATGAGGATCAAGGAGGTTCGGTGACGTCTGAGGTGCAGCAGAGTCCGTGCGGTGAGAGAGAAAGGAGGGAAGGGGTATTGGCGGGTATTCGGTTACGGTTGGAGGAAAGTGTCCGTCGCCAGAGCTTCGTGGTCCAGCCTCCAGCTGAAAAAGGTTGGCAAATGTGTGTTCAAGCGTGATGCGAACAGGTCGATGTTCAAGGGGCCCCAAAGTGACTGTAAAGATGGCAGGGTTCAGTCGCCAGTCGCTGGCATCTGGTAGGTGTCTGGAATTCCAATCCGCCACTACGTTGGTCATCCCCGGAATGTACTCTGCTTGTACTGAAATATTGCAATCCAGACAGAATTGCCAGAAATCTTTCAATAGTTCCGCTAATTTGGTTGACTTTGTGCCCCCGAGGTGGTTGATCTAGCGGACCGCTGACATATTGTCCATGCATAACAGAATGGAGCAGTTGGTCGATATACTTAAGAGACTCCATAGGGCAAACTATTCTGCCAGCAGTTCGAGGGAGTTGATATGTAGTCCCTGTTCCTCTAGGGACCATTTTCCTCCAGTGGAGGTAGATCCGCAGCGTGCACCCCAGCATACTTGCATCGGATTCCACTACGATGTTCGGAGTGGTTCCGAAGATCGGTCGGTCGTTCCATGCTTCCATGTGTTCCACCGGAGTTCTTCTTTGGCGGTGCAGTTGAGAGGAACAGAGTCTGAGTACGAGTGCCCCAAACAAAGGTATTTGGCCTTCAGTCGTTGAAGTGCTCTGTAGTACAGAGGGCCGGGAAATATGGCTTGGATTGACGCTGAGAGAAGGCCGCCAATCCTGGCCAGTTGTCTCAAGGTAAGAACAGGACATGCTAACATCCGCCTGATTTCCTTTTTGATGGATTTGACTTTGGTTGTTGGGAGTAGGAGTGCTCCGTTCACAGCATCTATGGTGAATCCTAGGAATTCTGTTGATTGAGAGGGTTTGGTGACCAACTTCTCCCAACTGATTAGGAAACCCAGGTTTTCTAGCAGAGTCCTCGTCCAAGAAAAATGTTCGTGGAGCAGATGAGGGTCCTGCGCCATTATGAGGATATCGACCAAGTATATTATGAGTCAAACTCCTCTGCTGCGCAGGAGGGCGATCACTGGTTTCATGAGCTTTGTGAAGCACCAGGGTGCCGATGAAAGGCCGAATGGTAGGCATTTGAATTGTCACACGGTTTCCTCCCATTGAAATTGTAGGAATTTTTGGCAGTTTTCGGCCATTGGAACCGTGAGATACGCGTCCTTAAAGTCGAGCTTGACCATCCAGTCCCCTGTAAGCAGGAGGTCTCGGAGAGAGTGTATACCTTCCATCTTGAAGTGGTGGTATGTGACAAACATGTTTAGAGGTCGTAGGTTGATGACTGGACGAACGCCTCAGGCTTTTTTGGGGACCAGGAATAGGTTGCTTAGGAAACCTGGTGTGAGAGGGTGGATTGTGGAAATTGCACCCTTGGAGGCCAAGGCTTGAACTTCCTGTGAGATCAGATATTGATCGTGAGTGGGGAATACCATGCGGTTGGGGGGCTGTATTTGAACTGGGTATTGTACAAAATCTATAGAGTAACCCTGGACAGTGTGGAGGACCCAGGCATCTTAAGTGAGCATGCGCCATACATTGACAAAGTTACACAGTCTGCCCCCCACCATTGTTAATGAAGACAGATGAAGTGGCATTGAACTTCCATAAGGTCGTCGGCCATAGAAAGAACCTCTGGGTCCCCGAGACTGCCATGGTCTGCCCCGAACTGGGAAGAACAGTGAGGTAGGTTTTGACTCAGGTGCTGTAAACCTGGACTGTATGGGGCCTCGATAGCCCCGGGATGAGCGGCGGTGCAGACGGCCCCGATATCTGCCAAAAACTCTGATGAAACACTCGTTTCATGCTGGCTTGAGCTTTATCAAGTGCCATAAAGGTGCCTACATACGTGCCTAGTTCTTTGACAAAGTTATCTCCAAACAGGAGTGCTTTTGCCTGGGGTCCAGGCTCTGAAATAAAGGATTGCCTTGCACCTTTCAGTGGCCACCGCAGTATTGGCGTTACCCAGCAAACATACGGATCGCTTGATCCACCCCCTGATGGCTTCCAAATCAACCAGTGTACCACCTGCCAGTGCGATTTCGACCATGTCGAACATTTTCACAAGTGGCCCCAGGACATCCAGGACCTTATCCAGGCTCATGACGCGCATGTGCATTCAGCCGAGGAGGAGGAGAGTCCTCTGCCCGGCGCTGGAGAAAGAGGTAAATTTAACCCCTAAATTTAAACAAGTGTTTTCCTGGCACTATAGTGGTCCTTTAATTTAAAATGTATTCTGCCCTGCACTGTTGATAGCTTGCTAGACCCCACAGAAGAATTCGGTGTATGATTAACATTCACTTTAGAGAGCAGGCAATAAGAACTTTTAAAGTAAGTTGCATCTAATTTAAAGTAAACCATTTTTTTTTTTTCATGCATGGTGTGAGTCACAGCCAGGGGAGGTGTGACTACGACTGCATAGACAGAAACAAAAAAGGTATTTAACGCTTAAATTGCAGAGATTTGAGCTGTGAGACTGCAGTATCATGATCTATACACTAAAATTGCTTCCTTTAGCTGAAGTTGTTTTAGTGACTATAGTGTCCCTTTAAGGTTTCTAAGAAAAGATTGGAAAAAATGGAGGACAAGGGACTTCCCTGTCATTCCATAAACTCACCCCATTCCATAAAATCCAGGGGTGAGTCAAGGCCATTAATGGTAAGGTAGAATGAAGCGGAGTTATACAGGTTTTTTTTTTTTTTATCTTTTTGGAAAATGAAATTCCCAAAAAACAATTAAAAATAAAACAAAACAGTATTTCAAAATCTGAAACATAGAGGATCAGGAAATCAGATCTACGGCTTTGTCAGCATCTAAGTTTATAGGCAAAGTATAATTAGATGTAGAATAATGCTTCTGGAAAACCCTTGATGGATTATTGAAAATCCTAGTGAAGCCTACGGTAAGGATGAAAAATGTGGAAGAAAAATCTGTCATATTTGGGCATTCGTTTTGATGAATAAGAATCAAGAAACTCTGGGTTCCTTCCTTGCTTTTGGAAGCAATTTGGTACAGGCTTGAAATAATTCACCCAATGGAATCGGATCAATATAAATAGCAAAATGTGATTTAAAGGGACACTATAGTCATCAGAACTACAGCTGATTGCATTCGTTCTGGTGAGTAGCATCATTCCCTTCAGACTTTTTGCTGTAAACACTTTCTATTTTCAGAGAAAATGCAGTGTTTACATTACAGCCTAGTGATAACTCCATTTGCCACTCTTCATATGGCTGCTAGAGCAGCTTCCTGAAGATGTCTTGCCTAGTGTGAATCACAACATATCAGTGTCTCCACCCACTGCATGCAGACACCGAACTTTCCTCATAGAGATTCATTGATTCAATTCATCTCTATGAGGAGATGCTGATTGGCCAGGGCTGTGTTTGACTTGTGTTGGCTCAGCCAATCCTATGGGGAAGCATTGTGATTGGCTCAGAAGAACACTTCTTGAAATGTCAGCAGACAGGGGCAAAGCCAGCAGCTTCAGGCTTGAATACAAGTAACATTTTACTTTAATAGGGAGGCAAGAGAGGGTCAGGGGGCTAGATGGTGGTTTTAACACTATAGGGTCAGAAATATGTTTGTGTTCCTGACCCTATAGTGCTCTTTTAAGAGAGAGAAGAAGTTGAAGCGATTATATTTTTATGACCGCCAGTCATTCTGTTCCACTTTGTAAAGATCCAAAGATTAAGTGCATCTATGTTCTGCTTTATAAATTTAGGACCATTTAACTATTCTAAAGAACTAATTTGTTTTGAACATTAAAGTCCCCTTAACCCCCATTTACCAGCACTTTGTATATATATTTTTTATTTTTGCAATAGTTTTGATCAAAGTAAAACAATGTTTTGTTGTTTCCTTAAATTGTTCTAGAGTTTAAGAGTTTTATAACCTCTCTCATACTGCGCCTCTTACAATTGCATTGTACCTAAATCACTAGGTTAGGCAAACTTCCTTGATTTTTTTCAAAAGTATTGATTAGGAATATTTATTGAAGTTTTCTGCAAAATCTTTATTATGTGTAGTTTAATTTCTGAAATGCCAGAGTGATTTAAAAAAAAAAAAAAAAAAGTTTCCAAAGCTTTGAATAAAAGATAAAACAATGTTAAAGTTTTAAAATATCAACCTGGAATGCATTTTTCAATTCTTTAATACTTGAGTTTAGGAATATACTACACACACACGTTATGAGAGAACAGTTTATTGCCCAAATATTCATGTAATTTTAGACTTTGTGCTTTTAACATTCTTACATTTCTAAACGTAAGGCCAACCTGCACCTTTACTATGAACTCCTGCAGTTATATAGGAACAAAAGGCTGTATTTTTGCCAAAAGTATGCGGCGGCTTCCTCTTCAATGTCAGAGTAAGAGAGTCACTTCTTATATTATTCAAACAGTCCACACCTAGTTAGGATTTGCAATATCAATTTATTTGTGATAATTTAGGCTCACACAGGGATAACTTTAAAAATGTTACTCCAACCACTTCAGTGATTTGAAGTGGTCATGGTAGTAGGAATATGTATGTGGTGTCTTGCACACACACAGTTATGTTTAATTGTGCACTGCAGGTTAGTTGCACCCCCAGGACATGCAAGGGATATATTGCTTATTCCCTCCCTCCCACTTTGTTACCCATTCCACTGTAGTTATATATATATATAAAAAATCCTTCATTCCTCCTCTAGTGTGTCCCTATGTCCCCTTGGCCTCCAAGCACTCTGCACCTGTCCAATTACAGGCTTCCCAGCGCCAGTGTCCAGGTAAATATATATAATTTTTTTTGGTAGGTTGGAGGGGGGTCCTTATTCATAGTTCCCAATATTACACAGAAATTGACACCCACCCCCTCCTGAAAAAGGGTTGGAGTAACACTTTAATGATAAATGTCTCTAGTCTAATGTGCTATATCAGATAAAATCTCCCTTGACATGGGAGCTAATTTAATGTGCTCATCGTAATTATACTGATGAATAATTTCATAAGAGCAATGTTTTTTGAGAGGAAAATAAAGTAGCAAACAGATGCAGTGACCATTACTCCATTGCAGCTTAAAGTTGACCAGGTTTTAAAAAGGATTACATGCCTTCAAATTGTTCAAGGGCCACTGGAATGGCAATTAATGCCTTTTACAGTTAGTGAATACTTCTTGTCCATTATAATGTATATGCCTTTTTGTATTTATCCTTGAGAATTGTGAACATTTTTACTATTTCAACCCAAACAAACTTCAAAAACAATTATTGAAAGATTTGCTCATCTACATAACATGCATATGAAACATAAAATATATTAATGTGTTGGCAGCACTAATTTCAGCTGTCACCAGTCTGACATAACTACACTGCATTTTATGCAAATTTTACACTGCAGACGATCATTTGCAAATGGAGCTAAACATTGCAGTGGCATAGTATACACTGTTTTAAGCTCTACATACAGAATATAAACACTGTTTAGAGGTGACTAGCACATTTTCATTCAAATGTATTAACTTAAACCGCGAAGAAACTTTAAAACTTTTCCTAGCACTCCTGGACTTAAGCAATCAAGAACTGGATTTATTTATTCAGCTTTGTGGTTAAAGGACGACTTCTTAAAGGACCATTGAGGTTCCTGAAGAAACATGAAACTGGTTTTGAATTGTACACATTAATATGCAAGTTTAACCTTTTTTTGTGCTCTAAAATAACATATCTGGAACAATGTTAAGTATATTTAATCTCTTGCTATGGATCATTATGTCAGTTTGAAAACAATACAAGCAAAGCTAAGAAACGTAAAAAAAAAACCCAACAATTACTGTTGTCATCATTCAGGGTATATTGGTAATACTATAACTCAACAGATCCCAGATGTAGGGATTTGTTCTGCAAATAGGATGACATTTTGGTATATCATGGAATGTTCCAAGATTTGCTAATGCCTAACGGTCACTAGCCACGTGTGTAGAAACTTAAGATAGCAGACACTGCTATAAAATAATTGAAAATTAAAAAAAAAAATTTAAAAAAACATACATTTTGGTACTGATATTCTGTTCACATCATGCAATACTATTTAAAAGCTGTATTCTGATCATTTTCTATCAGCGTCCTTAAGATATCCGCTGACATCATGAGAGGGTGACAAAGAGTTACTCAATTCAACTTGCCCCTGCAATAGACATCAGCTTAGGTATGGAGCTTTAATAACCGTTGTTTGGAGAGGGGGGGGGGTGATTAGGATTTTGATCTTATTTAAAAAGTAGTTTATTCACTAAACAGTGACTTGTGATGATGCGAACTTGGGAACTTTGAATCTTTATAAATTTAGATTAAGTAGGTCCCCACTTTACAGAAAAAAACCTAAAGTTATAAAAATTTACGTCTAAGAAAGAGCCTTTTTAATGCAGCCAATACTCCCTCGCTGAAATCACCAAGCCACTTTTGTCGAATCAAATGCTTTTCATACAGAGGCATTTAATACATATGGTGCAGGTGTTCCTTTTGCTGTGTGATCCACCGATCCAATGCTTCGCTATGAGAAGAATTGAATCCAGTGCCAGCTTCAAACAACAACATACATTGCATGTTGATGTCAGACATAAAATAGATTCAATTACAGACTATTTTAGTTTGAAATCCCTACTGGCTGTTTGAATGACAAGCATTAGAGATGTGGGGATTGCAAAATAGTTTAGAAACGCCCATTGTTCTCATTTGCAAGGGGCAGTGTCTATGTCCAAAAATCACTTCATTAAGATTTGTGTTCTCAACTCATCACAACCCACAGATTAATGAATAAACAGCACATGCTTTAAATTTGCAATAACTATCTGGAATGTTACAAAATCTTTTTGAAGTTTTAAGCCAGAATTATTTTAGTTTTTCTTCTTCAGGTCTGAGGAATCTTCTTCATCTGTGTATTCCCTGGGCTCTTCTCCGTCCTTCAGAAGCTTCCCAACATAGTGGTATTTAACTGGAAAAGTAACACAGAGTTTAAATACATTACACATGTCTGAAACCAATCAGTACCTATTGTATAACATTGTATATACATCTGTTCAGAACTACATTACATAAGAAGACAGAAAAAAAAAAACTTTAGATTTTTTTCTTCTTGGTCCTAAACACTCACTATGCATGATGGCTCCATAGCCAACAGTAACTCAAGGGGCACAATGCCTTACAAACACTAAGGTTTATTGTGGCAGTTAGGATGCAAAAAATCATTGGGTGTTGTTCCAATTTATCATATTGTTTGAGATAACCATTGGTAGTCAGTGAACCAAAACCACTCCAATCAGCTGTAGTGTAGGTTACAATGCTTAAAGTTCCCATTTAATCCATTCAGTACTGGTGCAGAAAGCAGCAATGCTCTGCTCCTGTAAGCGGCACTTCAAGAATACATATGTAAAAGGTATTCATTTACTACTTACAGCAAAAACATACAAAAATCTAGCTGCTGCAACACTCATGTTTAGGTTCAATTAACCGAGCACCCAAACAAATTTAAAATGGAACAGTAAAATAAAAGTGGTTTGATTAATTGTGTACCAATGTTCACAACTCCAACATGAATTCAGAAATGGTTATTTATATGGTTTTAATAAAGCAGGGATCAGCAACCAATGACACGTGTACTATGCATGGCACTTGAGGTGCTTTTGCACAGCACACCAGGCTCTGGCCTATCCCCAGTGGGACTTCAGATATCTGTTAGTACAAGCCAAGCTGTGATTGCAGTTGGTGAGGGACAATCCTCAATTTACACATTGCAGCACTTCTCAGATCACTTCCTCCCAGTACATGTGAAAGGGAATCTGCACTGGAGTAGAGCAGCCTGCATCAGCTATTGAAGCTCCTGCTCTTGACCTTACCTGGCAAGCCCAGTCCCCACTGGATCCCAGGGAAGGCACCCAAACTCCTAAATATACACAGACCTGTAGAAGAAGACTCCCCTCATACAAATAATACATATAGCCCACAAACACAACACAACTGACAATCCACACACATGCACACAACCCCACAAGCAGTCTCTCACATGCAATAACGGAATGGAGCCCCACACATATACCTATCATCAACACAATTCCACATTCATAGTTATTATACACAACACCACAAACTACTCATGAACATATACAATATAACAGCCCACATACGCCCCCCCCCCTTAGAAAGTGTTAAAACGTACCTTATTTCCAGCTCTCCATGGGTCTGCGGGCACTGGCCCCGCCCACATCCTGCCTCTTTGGCTGACATCCGAATTTATGATCTCAGCCAATTCAATGCTTTCCCACAGGGAAAGCATTGAATTTGCTGACATTGTCAAGGAGGCATAGCAGGGCCAAATGCCGCCCCGGCCAATCAGCAACTCCTTATAGAGATGCATTGAATCAGTGCATCTCTATGAAGAAGGTTCAGCTTCTCCATGCAGAGCGTGGGGGTGCTAAACGTCCGTGCTGCACACTGTGCAGAACTGTCCCAGGAAGCACATCCAGTTCAGGAGTGGCGACTGAAGGTGACCCTAGGGAGCAATGTTAACACTGCCTTTTCTATGAAAAGACTGTTTACAGCAAAAATCCTGAATGGAATGATTATACTCACCAGAACAAATACAATAAACTGTAGTTGTTCTGGTGAATATAGTGTCCCTTTAAGATTTTTTTAGTCTTATGTTTTTACACTATATTGTTTAATTTGTTAAGGTATATACTATAACCTACAATTCAACGTTCTTATTCACTCGAAAGGTATTATTTGTCACACATATTGCATTCAATAGCTTTAATTAAATAAGCGCTCCACTGTTTTTCTTATTGTCGGTATTAAGCTTCCTGTGTTTTACATTACATAGCAGCTATAATTTTATGTTATTACACTCCACTTAATTTTAAAAAGGTATAATTTTAGCGCCTATACACCTTGACATTTTATCAAATCGGATCATCAACTCTGCCTACAATTCAATTCAGTCAATGCAAAAGCAGCCCAGAGTTAGAACTTTAGTCACATGGGCAGAAACCATCTACATTTTGCAATCTTAATGACACAAATGTGCACATTTGTTCGTGTTTAGGACTTTTCTCTAGGTATCCTATGAAGCGGGACACGAAAAAAAAAAAAAGGAAAAAAACGTGACAGATATCCAATAAAAGAAAAACAAATAGTAAGCAATGGGAAACTGTTTTCCACCCCTATTTTATAATTATTAAGGAAGACAGAAACATTGATGGAAACTGAAACATAAAAACCTCACCCTTCTGTTCGGTTTTAAAATGCCAATTAGGTCTGTTGTTTTGAAGGTAGACAATCTCTTGGGATTTAAATACAGTTAAACAGGATGTATAATTGTATCTGTGCTGATGAAGAGTCCTCTAAATCAGTGTTTCTCAATCTTTTACAGAGAAGTACCCCTGCAGGTCTAAACATTATTCCTAAGTACCACTGCCTTAATAAAGTAACTTCTATTGATTTAAATTCAAAATGAAACATGTAGACACTGATATTTAAGTTAATACCATACTAGAGAACAGGCCCGATTAAAGGTAGCAAAGAATATTTTTTTAAAATACATGACATAATGTGTCTGTATAGAGTAGTGTATGAACTATTGATTTGAAGTATAAAAGTCACAAAATGAAAATACACACACGATAGTTACACACAGGGGAAACTGACACACAAACATATTGTATACAATATGGTTTTGGGGAAAAATATAGAAGACCTAATCAGAAAACAGAACCTCATTTGTTTAATGTATTTTACATTTCTTGGGTACTTTGTATTTCTGTACAGTTAATGGATAATTGAGAAAATTACGTCATGGCACCAAAGACTGCCAGGGAGAGCTTGGAATGGGGCAATGCACCCATCTGTTAACCTAGAGTTGAGGATGCGATTTAATTTGGTGGCCGTTAGAGAATGCTATCTTGCCTAATTAGACACTCACCACTGCCATTTTGAGATGGAGCTTCTTCTGCGTAGCTAGGTCACTTGTCATCCGGGGCGGAAATCTATGTCCCCCCCCCTCAAATTGTCACTTTTGCGCGCGCGCGTGCGTGTGTGTGTGTGTGTGTGTGTGTGTGTGTGTGTGTGTGTGTGTGTGTGTGTGTGTGTGTGTGTGTGTGTGTATGTGTATGTGTATGTGTATGTGTCCTAATCCCCCTTTTAACCTTGTGTGTCTCTTAAACCGTTTCACTTTCTTGTGTGTATCTTAACCCACGTTACTTCTTCTGTTTCTCTTTATTGAATGTTATAGTAAACATTTTTCAAAATATTAAATCATTTAAAAAGTTTATCCATAAATATTACACTTAGGCCGACAAGTACTTATTCACACAGGGCTTGACAAATTTGCTTTTAATCTAAGAGCCAGCTAAAAAAGTTAGGAGCCATTTTTTTTTGTTTGTTTTTTTAAACTTACAAAGCTTTATATTCAACAACAAAAATACAATTCTTAAACGGCCACTATAGTCCCCAAGACCACTACAGCTTAATGTAGTGGTTCTGGCGTCTATAGCCTGTCCCTGTAGACTTTTCAATATAAACACTGCCTTTTCAGAGTAAAGGCAGTGTTTACATTGCTTCCTAGTGACTGAATATGCAGAACCGATATTCAGTGCCTTCACGCTGTGCATGGAGCTGCTGAAGGTTCCCCCGTAGAGATGCACTGACTCAGCGTTTTGCAGCCAATCCTAGGGGAAAATATTGGATCGGCTGCAATCATCAAGCTTGATAATCGCAGCCATAAAGGCAGGGCCAGTCAAGGGGATACCAGGACGGTGTTGGGAAAACACCATTCCCATGACAGACACATACACTCACACCCCCCCGCCCCCCCACCCCCAAGACAGACACACTCATACACCCCCCACCAGATACACACACAAACACACCCCCAAGACAGACCCCCCCAGACACAGACACCCCCAGACCACACACCCCAAGACAGACCCACACACTCCCCCAAGACAGACACGCACACACTCCCCCAAGACAGACACACTCCACCCCCAAGACAGACACGCACACACTCCCCTAAGACAGACACACTCCCCTTAAGACAGACACTTCCCCCTTAAGACAGACACTTCCAACCCCTTAAGACAGACACTTCCAACCCCTTAAGACAGACACTTCCAACCCCCTTAAGACAGACACCCAACTCCCCTTAAGACAGACACCCCCCCAAGACAGACACCCCAAGATAGACCACACCCCCAAGATAGACACCCCCCAAGACAGACACACCCCAAGACAGACACACACACACACCAAGACAGACACTCACCCCCACACACCAAGACAGACACACACACCCCCACACACCAAGACAGACACACACACACACACCCACCCACACACACCAAGACAGACACCCCACACCCCAAGACAGACACCCCACACCCCAAGACAGACACCCCCACACACCCCAAGACAGACACACACCCCCACACACACACAGACAACACACACACCCCACCCACACACACCACCAGACAGACACACACACACCAAGACAGACACACACACCCCACACACCAAGACAGACACACCCCCCCACACACACCAAGACAGACACCCCCACACACCAAGACAGACACCCCCACACACACAAGACAGACACACACACACACCCCCACACACCAAGACAGACACACACACACACACACACCAAGACAGACACACACCAAGACAGACACACAC
The DNA here is from genome assembly GCA_933207985.1 of Pelobates cultripes. Lineage (NCBI taxonomy): Eukaryota > Metazoa > Chordata > Amphibia > Anura > Pelobatidae > Pelobates > Pelobates cultripes. The sequence goes on along the minus strand of OW240920.1, from coordinate 42,471,758 downwards.
ACCCCACACACACACACCAAGACAGACACACACACCCCCACACACACACCAAGACAGACACACACACCCCCACACACACAAGACAGACACACACACCCCCCACACACACCCCAAGACAGACACCCCACCCCCACACCACCCCAAGACAGACACCCCACACCCCAAGACAGACACCCCCACACCCCAAGAGACAGACACCCCCACCCCCAAGACAGACACACAAGACAGACACACACAGACCCCACCCCAAGACAGACACACACCCCCACACACCAAGACAGACACACACCCCCACACACCAAGACAGACACACACCCCCACACCCCAAGACAGACACACACCCCCACACACCAAGACAGACACACACCCCCACACACAAGACAGACACACACACCCCCACACACCAAGACAGACACACACCCCCACACACCAAGACAGACACACACCCCCACACACCAAGACAGACACACACAGACAGACACACACACACACAGACACACACCCCACACACCAAGACAGACACACACCCCCACACACCAAGACAGACACACACCCCACACACCAAGACAGACACACACCCCCACACACCAAGACAGACACACACACCCCCACACACACACCAAGACAGACACACACACACACCCCCACACACCAAGACATACACACACACACCCCCACACACCAAGACAGACACACACACACCCCCACACACCAAGACAGACACACACCAAGACAGAGACACACACCCTTCACACCCCAAGACAGGGGGAATCGTGCAGGCTAGTGGCAAGCTGGGGGATAATGGAGGAGGGTGGAGGGTGTATTGTTGTCGGCGGCGAGGGATCTGTGATGTCTCTGCTCCCCCGCTGCTTAAGGAGACCAGAGCCGGAATATGACGTCATAGTCTAGCATTCAGCGGCGCGCGGCAGAGCAGGGACATCACAGCTCTCTCGCTTGTGCCCACCCAGCATGCAGCCCTCCTCTATAATCTCCCAGCTTGCTACCGGCTGCTCACCTCTATGGTAAGGGGCTCGCATATCCCAGACGCCAAGGCAAAATTCCTGGGATTTGTCGAAGCCCTGTATTCACATGTATTCCTAATGTATTCCTAATTTCAAACAGGGGATGCGCATTGGGGTTATATATTTATTGGTAAACTTAACTGCACAGGTTTCCAAAATAATTCCAGTCACAATATACATATAAGTACCATGGATCCAACTGCAGACTGCAATATTTAAATGAGGAGTTGCTTTTACAATGCACTGCTAGGCTATTGTAATTGCTATTATACAGCTCAGACATGTATATGTTGCCTAGTAAATGGAGTCTATTTCCGTATATATGAGTATGAAATCTATTTACAAAGATTACTGTTGACTTCTTATGATTTTTCAATATACTTTGAAAACATATAATGGATTCCATTTTCTCCCCCTGTTAACCTGACCCTTAGCTACTGTTGCACAAATATCAACTTTCTGGATATTAAAAGTCAAACCTGGAATTGTGGAGAACTATTTGTAATTTATTTGTAATAAATCCTGATTCAGTGAATATCCCTTACACAATAATTACAGTTTATCCCTCAGTGCCAGTAGACTAAGAGCACTAAAAGACTGATGTTTTGTATTGAATTCTTTATTTGGAATGGCTTGTACAATTCTTTATCAGCCCAAACCTATGGAAGACCTTGGGTTTTCTCATGTGAAGTCCTGGTGCAATCAAACTGGAATCTCTTCACTTAAACCACATCTACCCCAAAAACTAATTGTGTCAAAAGTCACTGTGCACCACCCGGCCTAATCTATTAAATTCAGGATCATTCTAAGACAGGTTGTATGTAAAACTAGCAATCAAGTCTGACATCACAAAACTCCTTTTTTTCCCCCTGGGTAAAGTGACCAAAAAAAAACAAAAACAGCTTTAATGTTTATTCCACTTACATCCTCAAGCTCATGAGAGATTAGTTACCGCTTACCTCACTGCAAACTAAAAACCACCTGACACTAAAGACTTTCTCCACCCCCACCCCTCCCCCTTTACAGACAGCAATCAAGGATCTCCTGATTGGTGCAGTCTCTTCCTGGTGTGCAATTATCCTACCCTATTAATACTGGTGACATATAATGGCATAAAACAGGGACAAAACATAAATGGAAAACCTGAATGAACCTGACTGCAATGCATCTTATTCTAAAGTGTATCATCCACGATTTCAAATTATTCTACAAACATTTCCGAATGAAAGAGAAAAAACAAAACATAAAACTTACATGAAAATTGGGATTCCCAGTCACTTAAAGTCTCCCGTTGCGAAGCATTTAGATCAGAGAGGTCATCATAAGTATCAGTTAAAGCTTCCTTGTCAAGGCAAAATGTGGCTAGACCTCTTGAAGCATCACGGCCAGCAAACACCCCATATGGTCCCTCTGAAATTAATAAGAAATAAAGAGTAACAATTTAATAAAAATATATAACAAGGTTACATTTAAAAATGTGCATGTCGAAATAAAAAAACTAACAAAAAACAACAACTCTCAAAACCTGTCTCAAAAAGGGAAATACATACAACCTAAATTTGATTTTTATTCCAAAATGCGCAAAATATTTAAATCAGCTCAGCATCAATATGTATCACCTGTTACAGTATAGTAACAAACAATCCTAGATCTAGCAGAACTACACCTACCATGATGTTTGCCAGCCTTAAGGATAGAGATCTACCTTTGGCTGCTTCAACATATATACTAGTAAGAATTGCACCAATTGGGAGCCTGTAATATCAACAAAAGTGTAGAATATGGATGGAACAATTTCAGACTATGGTGCCCTTGAAATTGTGCTTCTTCACAAAAGACAAGTAAAAGAAATCTTGAGACTTCTTAGGAACGGATATTTTTGGTAGACAAAGGAGCGGACTGGATCTATTTTATTAACCATTAGTAACTTACAACACTATAGTTTTAGATTAAACGCTGTTCAACTTAATGGCTAGATAGGATTTTCCAATGTATAGAGGTCTGCTAAAGTGACCTTTACAAAGTGCTCCAAAAGATTAAAAAAAAAAAAAAAACACTGGAAAGAGGGACAAAAATGGAGACACTTTCCTGTCAGATTCAGAAGAGTAGGGAATTATGACATTTTCAGAGTTTATATATTAAAAGGAACTGTGGGGCAAAGTTCTAAAGCTGGTGCAATCAACCGCAACATTCTAAGTGACGCTCCATTTTTAGAATGTTGTACCAAAATGTATTTTTATAAAGTAACCCCATATATACCTCCCTAAAGCAAGATCAGGCAAAATACAGGTCAACATAATGTTGAAACATTTAGAATATATCTATGCAATACACATATATATATGTGAACACTACAGGCATTCAGATCACTTCATCTTAATGTTTTGCAGGAACAGTAAACTTTTTATTGCAGGGTTAACACGCTTCTAGTGGCACTGACAGTCTAACACCATGGGTCGTCAACCTGGTCCCTACCGCCCACTAGTGGGCGTTTTTAGGATTCCAGGTGGGCGGTAGGGATTTCCTCATTTGGAGAGATTGGGTGGGCAGGCAGGCGCGAGCCGGCGGTACCCCTGCGACCGGATACCGCCATCACCATCTGTGGCCCCAGCGGCAAACCGCGGGGCCGCCGTCCAAGGGGTCTATCGGGTGGCCCATGCTGTCAGGGCCACCCGATGGATGTGGATTGTGAGGGGGCCCGGTCATCACAGAGCCGGGAGGAAGTGACTGCACGTCACTCCTCCAAGCTAACACCGAAAGCCGCGCGGGAGGAAGACCAGGGAGTCAGAGAGGGAACTGACTCCCATCCACCTGAGCCACCACTGGACCCCAGGGAAAGTCACCCTCCTGCACCTTAAAGGTAGGAAACAGGAGGGTGACTTAACTATAATGTTTGTCCCAGGACCCAACGGTTTTGAGGGGAGCTATTACAAAACCTACAGAGAGGAATTAATACCCAAACTAGCCAAGTAGTTTAACCACCTGATGCAGGGCGGGCCCCCCGACCCAGAAATGTCCACGGCCCATATAGTACTGATTCCAAAACCAGGGAAAGACACAACATACCCAGAACACTACAGACCCGTATCACTAATAAACCACAATGTCAAAATACTAGCAAAGATCCTAGCGGAAAGACTGTCCCCACAACTGACACACCTAATACATGCAGATCAGGTAGGATTTGTCCCCAGACGACAATTAGTTGAAACCACCCGACGCAACATTGGCCTAATCTGGACACAGACAGCCTCACACACCCTATCCCTTATGCTCTCCCTGGACGCCGAAAAGGCATTTGACAGGGTGAAATGGATGTACCTGTTTGAGCTTCTAAGACACCTCTGGTTCCCCGAGACATACATTACGACAGTCCAAGCCATGTATACAGACGTCAAAGCCTATGTCCGTATCCCAGGAGCACTGGCAGCCCCCTTCACGCTACACAACGGTACACGGCAGGGGTGCCCACTCTCCCCCCTCTTATTTGTACTCACACTAGATCCCCTACTACAAGCAATCCGATCTAACCAAGCTATACAGGGAATAAAAGTGGGCGACCAGACTTACAAGGTATCCGGATATGCCGATGACGTGCTTATCACTCTCATGAACCAAAGAGACTTAATGAGAACCCTAGCCCAGGAACTGACGGAATATGGAGACCTCTCAGGTTAGAAGGTGAACCTAGCCAAATCCACAGCGCTCCCAATAGCCATGCCACCCGCAGACGTGACATACATATGAGAACACTACCTATAGCGAACATCGCAATAAAATATTTGGGGATACAGCTCACAGCGGACACCTATACAGAGCTAATTATACACCTCTCCTCAAAACTCTCAGCATGGACTTAGACAAATAGGTGGACAAACCCTTGTCGTGGATAGGAAGGGTCCACACGATAAAGATGAACATACTCCCCAGACTCGTTTTCCTTTTCCAGGCACTATCCATACCCGTCACAAAATCTGACCTAGCCACCCTACAAAAGACAATAGGAGACTTCATATGGCAACACAAACGACATAGGGTCTCCCGGAACATTCTTTATAGGCCCAAAGATGGGGGAGGACTGGGCCTGCCCCATCTACACAATTACTACCTCATATTAATATATATGGCTACCAAAAGAACACAGGGCCCTACTACGCACCCAATGCCCAGCAATCTTAAACTCCATACGGGTTTGGGACGCCACAGCTTTAAAATATAAACTGACACCCTCCCCACTGATGCCAGTCTTGAGAAACAGGGCATTCCCACCAGGAATGCGAGCCAGGGACTTGAAAAACAAAGGGGTCGGGCCTACAGAGAGCGATCCACCTGTACGAGGGCGACCAGATACTATCATTCGAAACCCTGGCAGAAAGGACCAGGCTAACACCCTCAGATTTCTTCCGATACATCCAGATCAGGGATTTCGCACAACACAACCTAGCAAAAACTGCAGCAAAAACTAAACCAACGGGCTTTGAGAAAATGTGTCTCAAGGAAAACCTCCCGAAAGGACTCATCACGACTCTTTACGCACACCTTAGCTCCAATAAAACCGACTGGGGGGACCTACACTACACAACTCAATGGGAATCAGATCTGGGAGAGGTCTTGGAGGGCACAGACTGGAGAGACATCTGGGATGCAAATAAGGCCACCTCAATATGTTACACAACAGGAGCAGGCATACAAAACCATGTTCAGATGGTATACCACCCCAGTGAAGCTATACCATATGTGCAAAACCCCAGACGATCTGTGCTGGAGGGGCTGCGGACACAAAGGGACGTATAAGCACATGTGGTGGGACTGCCCGAAGGCACAGGCCTTTTGGAGAGAAGTAGGGAGCCTATTAGACAAAGTGTTCCAGAGAAGGGTGGGCATAGATCCACGTGTGTGTCTGCTATCCAGGCCACTCGATAAATGGTCAGGAATGGACCAAGAACTCCAACGTAAAATCACCCTAGCAGCTAGACTCACCATGGCACAGGCATGGCTTAAACCCGAAATCCCCCAGATCAATATGGTGATACATAAAATAAGAGATATCCACGTCATGGACCACCTCACGGCACTGGTGAGAGGCACCTTGAAAGCATATAAAAAGGTCTGGGAACCCTGGCAGGCCAGTGACAGAGAGAACTGAGGTTAGATCAGGAAATGGGGCACCACCATCACTAACCAAAACCGAACGTAATCCAGATGAAACTCCGATCTCCGCCTGACGGGCTTCCCCGCCCCCTCTTTTTTTCTTCTCTATCCGTTACTCCTTTACTTCTGTGTTATTGGGAGAAACGGAGACCACGAATTGATGCCACCCACCACGAGCGGAGGGCGTCCAAAAGAGACGAAGCACTCTACTAATAGGTTAATTGTTCACTGTTTATTTGTTAACATGTGTCGCCAACAAAAGTACACCTAAGCTTGAGACAACAAACATAATACTGTAAGAATCACATTACACGTTGTATATATGTACTCGACAGTAAAAATGTACGTACTATGTTATATATATTTAAA
>OW240920.1:42376855-42465116 GCA_933207985.1 Pelobates cultripes | reverse complement strand
ATAGATACATACATGTACACATACACACATCTTGGTCCACAGATGCACACATAGATACATAAATATACACATACATGTCGTATTTTTTTTATTTGACACCACCCTTCTGTTAACATACATTTTTGTGGCTTGCCTGGAGTCCCTCTGCTGGCTAGGGCTGAAGAGAATGCTTGTCTGGTGTTGGCTCTCTTGTTGCGATTACCTTTCCCAAGTCTGTACCTCTCTGCCTGCTGTGCAGTGCTGAGAGAAAGTGATAAGCTGTCATTTCTTCCTAGCATCGCCGATAATTTAGAGAATGGGCCCCTGTTCATTAATATTCATTGGTCATCCCTAAGTGCATGGGCTACTGGTGCGGCTAAATGCCCGTGCATTCCCTCCTTAATTTTTTGAATGAAGCTTTAGCCGCCCATGCCCTGAGTCACATACCATTGTTGAGACTCGGTCTCCCTACACACTTCCTGGAAAAAAGCTTAAATTTTTAAACAAATCATTATCTCCTACTTGGTGTGATTGCAGCAGCTTCCAATGTGTGTGATAAAATTCCGTTATTAGAGCAGAAGATAACATCTTCTAAAGTAAGCACATTGTGCTGTAAAAACTCATAAACAGCAGAAAACCTGAGCAGTGAGACTGCATGGGCTTGATCTATACACCAAAACCATTTTATTAAGCTAAAGTTGTTGTGGTATCCTTTCAGTCATACTTTAACACTGCCATGATTAGCAGGTAGCTGTGTAATAGTAATTATTCATGCATTAGTAAAGTCCTAAAGCTGTCCGGATACAGTACTCTGAACACAATATTACATCCTCTTGATATGTAATGCTTTTCAGTTACATCCCCAATATATGTTATAATATATAAGTGAACAGAGCATTCCAAAGTATTTTTTGCATACCTGTAGCAATGTGAGGATATACAAGTCCATTTACAGAGTTAATTAAAACTGTAACATAGCACTTTGCTTATTGACAATGAGTGTTAGTCGCAGGCTACCAACTCTTGAAAATTAATTTGCCGAAACGCCCCAATTATCTGCGTATAAAGGCTTACTTTCTCTAACAGATGTCAGCATTATTACATGGACAGTGAATGTCACTTTTCTATATAATGTTAATGGGTAATTCCTGGTTGGCACTACATTTCGCATGATTAATCTCCCCCTGGATATTCATGAGCTGCCATGCCAAATGTTAACCGTAGCTACAAAATTTTTTTGTTTTTCATTTCACTGAAAGAATGTTATCCCTGGAGGTAAAGACTATGTTTGAAAGTAAAAGCTGAAATATAGATATTGATTGCAAGCCTTTAAATTGATAACATATTGTTTTGTTTTTCCTTTCTCTCTCTTCTTAATGACAAAGTTGATGAGGTATAAAATAATTATTTACATGGGATAATCCTATTCATTATTTTGCTATACACTATGGGCATCAAACTAGCTACAGCTGCTGTCATGTTTTACATTTAAGCACATTAATGTATTTGCACAAAAGTTTGTTATAGGAGAATTTTGTAACATTTTGACTTTTGTATTCTTTCTATTAAAAGTAATGAATTCTCTAGACCACACAAATAAAACAACTGTAATGATTTTGCATGGCTTCGTGATTAAATATTGTTAAAAACTGCCATTATAATCAACTCATATGGCTTTGAAATTAAAAGCACATGCTAAGGTTATTTATCAATCCATTGAAAATAAACGTTTTCTGTAGCTCAAATATTTTTTTTTATTTTTTTTAAATAGTCGTCCATTTACTGTAAATATGTTTTTCTCTTATTCCGGTTTAGCCTCCAATTATACCAAAAGTTGCTCATGAAGGGGATACATCCAATTTTGAAGCCTATCCTGAAGATGACTGGAATAAAGCACAGCCGGTATCTCCAAAGGATTTGGAAATGTTTAAAAATTTCTAAAATTGGTAAGATAGGTTTTAACATATTATTGTTTCTCCCCACATGCATAAAGGGACACTTAAGCTGAATGAAGCGGTTTTGTTGCATAGATCATGCCCCTGCAGTCGCACTGTTCAATTCTCTACAATTTAGAAGTTAAATCAATTTGTTTATGCAGCCCTAGACACACCTCCCTGCCTGTGACTTCCAAAGCCTCCCTATATATTTCCCGTAGAGATCTAATGTTTAAAATTCATCTATTTCTTAGTGTGTTTTTAATGTATTTTTCATTAGGTTATATTAGAACTGCTTGCAGTGCAGACTTTATTCATTAAAATATTTTATTTTATTTAAAGAAACAGTCTTCCAAACCGCTAAATAATATACATTATCTGCTGGTAATATGCAAAAGATCAATATGGTCCCAAGAAAAGTAATGAAAAGACTGAAATAACCATCAAATGTCTTTCTTTGTCCTCCTAGAAAATTGAAACGTGCTTTTATAGACTGTTTGAAAATAAAAGTAAAAATGCTCAAGACTGAAGATTGAAGGTCACAAGATGCAAAGGGAAGATTCTTCCGTTAAAAAATGCATTTATGATCAAAACAAAGAAGAGCCATGGACATTACCTAACATTGGAGGATGTACTCCATTTTGAATATGCACTTGTACTTGATTTCTAATCCAGGGCATTCCAGTACAACAGGGTCCAATAGTACTGTAGTATCCACACGATTTAAGCAGCAGAGTATTCATGGTATCATTTTATCTTTCCTAACTTAGACATAAACAAACGGTGAAGTTTCACTGGAGAAAAAAAATGCACAACGTATGACCCTCTTGGACCATAGACTTCCGGAAAACGAGCATAATGACAATTCTGCTAAAAAAAATTTGTTCTTAGTAACGGGTTTTTACAATGCTCCATCTATGCTTGCGGTATACAAAGAGAGAATGTATTTGTGAATGCATCTATTTGTAAAAGTCTGCCTCGGACCTACATCTAATTTAGCTCGTTCCCATGTTCATTTTAATATATTTGAAACAGCACAATGTAAAGGAATCTGTGCCTACTCTTGATCATGCTTCACAGTGAAAGAAGGTATATATGTTCCAAGTGAAACGTAACCATAGAAAATATATACAGTAGCATTTTAGGTGCAGAATGCAGCATAAACAATCCATGCTGGTTGAGAATGAAATGAGATATTTCTTGTCAACAACCAGATTCCCAGGGGGAAATATCTTGCGATATATTTGTTAAATCTGGACATCATGGTTCAGAGCCAGCTGCACATACCTTCTTAACTTATTTGAGGTTTGTTTTAGTTTTTCTTTTATCTCTTAATTTTATAAAGAACACCTTTCCTCAACTCTTCTTGTTTTTTTATTTTTCATTATATATTTGTCAGTCTGTTCCAAATTATACCAATGCACATTGGGCATTCGACAAACAGAGAGCTCTACAAACTTAAAGTGCTGCCTCTGTGTTTTTTTGTTTGTTTTTTTTTTATATTATTTTTGTATTTGTTTATTTGTTTTTATTTAAACATAGTTTTGAATTGCTGTAATAACAGTCCTGAGGTTGGGGCTTAACAGTGCATATGTTTTTCAAGTCCAGGAACTTATTTTTTAATGTACAATTTTAGTTTAAACACAGTACCTTTTTACGTTCTGTTTTAGGAGACCGCTTATTTCATATGTATATAAAAGAAACTATTCAATCCTAAGCACATGCAAAGATGTTAATATTTGTATTTTACAAAGTCTGAGTTTTATTTTTGAAATAATGGTTTTCTTTAAGACTTTGTTAGGGATGGGACAGAGGGATAATAATGTGTTTCCTTTTTTTTTTTTTTTCTTGTTGAAATATATTATTTCCTCCATATGTAAAATTAGAAAACAATTGTTGTGCCTCGTTAGCACCCTAGATTGCATTAAGGGCTTTGCTAGCTAAATAAAGAATAGTCACTGCATCAGTAATTGCCATTGTGTCTGTCTCAAGCTGTTGCTGTATATTTCCAGTTCTGCTGTGTCCGAGAGTGGTGTGTGTCAGTGTGTAAGTGTGTAGCAGGTGCCGATCCACAGAAATATAACACCTGCTTGGCAACCAACGTTTATAGCCACAATAATAACTGTGTGAAATTTGGAGAGTGCATGTAATTTCACTATAGTCCTGTGACATTAAAATCAGGTATCATTGCCACTGAACGTCTGCTCACAGACCTGTACGTGTCTTAACATAGATTCAGGGTATTCATTTATCATTGGCGTGTGTACTTTTATCCTGATCTCTCTTGATCATTTAGCTAAATAATGAAATTCTAAATCTGCACCCAATGTGCAAAAACAAAACCGTATTTTTATTATATGCTTCTGAAATGTTTTAATTAACTTACAAGGATTTTTTTTTTTTTTTTACTGGAATTTATTTATTGTGTATAAAAGATTAACCAAACAACCAAGTTATCGGGAGTGTTATTTTTTTATTTTTTTATTAAAAGACTCTTGGCTTATCAAAGCCTGTCAAACACTTTGGGATCATTAAGCGGGTCTTAAAGACAAATCCAGCTTGGGCTGTAAGCTTTACTTTATAGTCATTTATCATTTTGTGTATTGTTAGCACTATAAAATATAAACTTCTAATAACCTCAATTTTACTTGTAATTTTCAGAAAGGAAAAAAACATTTTAAATATTCAATTTTAATTTATTTTAGATATAGTTACTTCATCAATGCCATTTTTTTCCCCATTAAAGACTTTCTTTCACATACTGCATGTTGTACAATCCTAGGTTGCTGTGCAAAGCCATATGTGTAGAATTCCGTGATGCAGTCATTAAAATTGTGGGATGTAAATGATGAGGATTAAAAAATTACTCATCCTAGAAAAATTAGTAACCTGTTTGCAAATATTATAAAATCTCTATAATTTGGTTTCTGATCCCAATATTACACAACCCACATTTGAAAAAATGTACACTTAGGTTCCTCTGTGACAAATTTCTAAAGACAAATAAGAATCATTAAATTCTTCTATATCCCCAAGGGAAATCATAGATGTTCTTAGTATGATTCCTATAGGCAAGGCCCCGGGTCCTGACGGATCTACCATGTCTTATTATAGATTTTTTTCTGATGTTTTAATCCCATATTTAACTAACTTATTTAACCTCTATTGGAAGAGTGGTGAAATGCCAGAAGAGAATTTGAATGCTCAAATAATTACATTACCTAAGAATGGCAAAGCACCCATTACATGCTCAAACTTTCATCCCATATCATTGATAAACAATGACTCAAAAATATTCTCAAATATTTTAGCAAATAGATTATCTCAAATGTTGCTGTCATTGGTTAGCAAAGATCAAGTGGGATTTATTATGAACAGTCACTGGACAGCACATGCTGATTCATAAATTTGATACACCAAATCCGAGTTGATCGCACGCCTTCTCTGCTTCTTTCTTTTGATGCAGAGAAGGCGTTCAATAGAATTCATTGGGATTACCTTAGGGAAGTACTGTCACGTTTCAATTTGCCTGATCATTTCATCAGGGCTGTGTTTGCATTATATCGCAGGCCTATGGCGAGAGTTACGGCGGCTGGATTCATGTCTGAAGCATTTGAATGGTCTAATGGCACGAGACAAGGATGTCCATTGTCACCACTTTTATTTGTGTTGGCAATGGAACCTCTGGCAGAAATGTTACGCCAATCCGTTAACATTAAAGGAATTTCTGTAGGGGATAAAGAACATAAGTAGTTGCAAAAGAAAAAAGAGAGGGGGTGTACCAGCGCTAAATATTCCCCAACCAGTGAACTGTGTTCCAAATAACTAAAGTAGCTGCTATCACACCAAATTCTTATCTTACAAGAATAGGAACCCAAAAAAAACTTTGTGGTGTAGCGCTATATTTAAATAGAAGGGTAGTGATAAAAACTAGGTATATATCAATACTACCTTGAAATTCCTTATGTCTTTATATTCACATAAGAGTATAAATTCTACAAGACATAAAAAACAGACAAACCAAACATAGTGCAAACTGTATAATAAAGTCCGTTATAGAGAATTAGGAAGGGAAAATTTCCCACTCACAATTTTAGGAGCTAATATGAAATAGCTCAATATCTGCGCTCTTGGGGTCCGTAAAGGCGACCCTCACCCTTCTTGTGTATAGATCTCCTTGATTTCCTATAGAAGTAGAAACCGTATATGGTGCAGTATCGTAATAATTATCAATGTGAGATAAATATAAAATGTAATACTCACAAAATTAGAGCCATCCAGATCGGCTCTAATCCACACACTTGTGTAGTTGAGGACTACACACCTTCTTTGTGAAAAATGAATAAAAAGTAGCAGGGAAATGCCAATATATAGTATAAAAGATAAATAATTTTATTATAACGGTAATTGTATAAAAATATATATATATATATATAAAAAACAATAAAAAAACAATATCAAATTGGCATAAAATCCAAAAGTCCAAAGTCTCACAGTCTCTCCAGTACGCGTTTCGCCCTACAGGCTTCCTCAGCTGGATGTGGTGATTCAAACTTCCCATTGATTCTCCCTGCTATATGTACCCCTCTCAGGGGTGAGATAATTAGTGTCCAGGCTTGTATTTTCGCGGGCAATCACCATAGAAACGGTGACGCCCTGCGTTTTAAGCCTTTTTTCTATTCATTTCCGGGTTTTTCTGTTCCGTTGCGTCACTTCCGGTTTCGCCGATACGTCACTTCCTTGCGTTCCACCATGCGGTTCACTGTGCGTTCCACCATGCGGTTCACCATTTATTTCCCCAGGATTTCCGGGTCGGCGGTTTTTGAAGGGAAATATAAGTTCAAATGAATTTAACATATCTGTGGAATTGGCAAGCTTTCTTTGTCTAACATATATAAGCCTTATATTGGTACATCCATACCCTTAATAATTAAATTTCATTCTGTAGTGTTTTTTTCCTTCTATTCCTATTTCTTGTATAAGTGTATTTTACAGGCATATTGTGATCTTATGTCATTATTAAAAAGATGAATTCTTAAGAGATAATGGGTATTAATAAATGAATCAGTGGTTATACAATTAAAACACCTTATAAATGTCTAATTCCAGATATTATAAAAGTTGAAACATAATTCAGTCAATGCTCACATAGTAATAAAAAAGTAATAATTCAATAAAGGGAGGTATGAGTGCAACCATAAAATAATTTTGCATTTATTTTAAAAAATGGCACATCTCGAAGTCTGCATTTAGACCATTCGGGATTAAAGTATTTAATTTAAAGATCCTCTCCATCTCTATTTTACTCATTTTGCTATCAAAGTTGCCTCCCCTCCAATCCTTTTTGACTTTTATAATTCCTAAAAACGTAGTGTCTTTCATGTCGCATTTATGTGCAATTTTGTAGTGTAAAGAGACGCTATGTTTTTCAAAACCTTTTAAAATGTTACGACTATGTTCTTCAATTCTGATATGTAGGGGTCTGGTGGTTTTCCCTATATAACATAGACCACAAGGGCAGATCATTAAGTAAATGAGGTTTTTTGAGTGGCAACTCAGAAAATCTTTAATTTGATATTCTTTACCATCTTTATCTTTAAAAAGCTTTATATGTCTTTTTTTATTATTTGACCTTTTGCACGCTAAGCATTGGCCACACCCAAAAAATCCCTTATCCGAATTTAAAAAAGTATTCGTACTTTTCTTTTCCTTTAAAAAGCTTGAAGTCAAAGAATGGCGTAAATTGTCAACCCCTCTGTGTATAAATTTAGGTCTTTCTGGAAGAAAAGGTTTTACACCTGGATCTTGTAATAAGTTTTTTTTGGGTTCCTATTCTTGTAAGATAAGAATTTGGTGTGATAGCAGCTACTTTAGTTATTTGGAACACAGTTCACTGGTTGGGGAATATTTAGCGCTGGTACACCCCCTCTCTTTTTTCTTTTGCAACTACATTGTTTATAGTATTTCTTCTTATCTTTATACTATAGTACCTAGCGGCTCACCCTATTTTACTATGTCCCTGTTTGATAAAAGAAAGAACACATATATGGACATGGAGATAGAATTAGCTAATTGGACAGACCAACCTTTAACTAGAAAAAGAACGAGCTATAACTTTTGCTGTGAACAATTAGAAAAAGCCTTACAGAAGGAATTAAAGATAAAGTGGGAAATAGCTACCTTAGAAAAATACTTAAAAGAAGGTATTACTCCAAGAGGCTTGAGATATTTCAAAACTCCAACGTTTGATAAAGACATTACTAAATTTATGGAAGAATGGAATTCCATGTTGGAGAACTTTTCCATTACCTCTATGAATTTAATAATAAAAAGGAGAAAGGAAAATTTAAGAGAATTAGATTTAGAGATAAACAAATGTCAGAATGAAATTCTAAATGCTCTGAATCAAGAGGAGTATGATAAAGCTACACAGGATATTAAAGATGGTTTAGAGAAACTAGAAAAAGAAGTAATAGAGGTAAAAAAAAGTAAATATCTGAGAGACATCAATGACTATAAAACGGAGCAAGTGAGAACATTTTCAAAATATAATAACAAAGAAAAATACCAATTAGATAAAGAAGAGAGAAAGGATCCGGTTGAACAGAAAGAAATTCCAGGTAGAAACAATGAGACTTTAAAAGATAAATCCTATTTAAAATATAGGGATAATAAACCACCTTATAATAAACCATACTATGAGCAGGAAAGGCATCATGAAACACGGCCATATAGAAATTGGAACAACATTAGACCTAGGTTTCAAAATACATATTACAAAGACAGATATTATAATAATGGAAGAAATTATGAACAAGAAAGGAGATCTAGATATGAGAGAGAAACACGTGAAAGGGAAAGGAGATATAATTATAGGAGAGATACATTAAAAGACTACACCCACCATGGGAAAGCGATAAAAGAGCAAATGCCACCCTACAAATCTAATCAACTTAGGAAAGAGGAACCTCTAGAAGTAAACAATAGATTTCAAGTTTTGGATGAATATGAAGATCAGGATTTTTGGAGGAGCAAAGGAAGAGACAGGCACAAGAGGGAAGAAAATTTGGATATGACTACCCCACACAAAAGGCGAAGGAATTCAAGTATAGAGGTACAAGAGGAGGAAAACATGTCAAAAAAAGAAAGACGGGAAAGACTGCAGAGGAATTAAGCCCCATAAAAGGAATCTATAATTTAAGTCAAAAAAATTTAACAGAATACCACAAAAAAGTCTTAAAGAAAGGATTAAAATTCGCTGCTAATAAACCTCTTAACCAATTCGATTTTTATGTAGATCTAAACAAATTCAAAAGAAACCTTTGTTTAAAAAATTTTTTTGCAAAAAATCCCATAGAATTACAACTAAATAGAGACGAAGAATTAAAACATACTAATTTAAAGGAAAAATCACAGTTTTATCCAAAACATATGGTCTCAGAAAAAATGGTAACTTTCGAAACAATGGTTATGACAGAAGTTAAAAAACTGGACAAAAAAGAAAAATTCAACCATAATTTAACTATGCAAGAAAGAAAGGCGTTAAAAGATTTGAAAACGGATTCTGATTTGGTTATTAAACCAGCTGATAAGGGGGGGGAATTGTCTTAATGTCAAAAGAATTTTACTGTAAAGAAGCAAAAAGAATATTAAATGACGAATGTACCTATAAAAAATTGACACATAATCCGAGTAACGAGATGAACCAAGTATTTCAAAGTTTTTTAAAAAAAGGGATAGAGTTAGAAATCTTAAACGAAAAAGAATACAACTATTTAAATATGAAATATCCTAAAATCCCAGTGTTCTATTTCCTCCCCAAGGTTCATAAAGACATTGTGAATCCCCCAGGCCGACCAATAGTGGCAGGGATTGATTCAATATCTAGCAGATTGTCGCATTATGTAGATATTCATCTCCAACCATTAGTAAAAAAGACTACCTCATATATTAAAGATACCATTATGGTTTTAAATCTTTTGGAAAATTGCACTTGGAATAGTGACTGCTTTTTAGTTACAAGTGACGTTGCAGCTCTCTATAGTAACATTCCACACCAATATGGTTGTAATGCTGTTAAACATTTTTTAAGTGAAAGTCCAGATTTTACAGATAGCAAAACTAAATACATCTTAGAAGGGATTGAGTTAATTTTAAATAACAATTATTTTTGGTATGGAGAGGACTTCTACCTCCAGATTAATGGGACGGCCATGGGAACCAAGTTTGCCCCCAGCTATGCCAATTTATTCATGGCCCATTGGGAGAATACGTTTATTTATGGCACTCATGGCTGGGGAGAAAGCTTGGTTACCTATGGTCGTTACATTGACGATATTTTCTTTGTATGGAAAGGAGAAGAAAAAGATCTTATTGAATTTTTAAATTTTTTAAATGAGAATACCTGGGGTATAACGCTCAGTAGCAATTGGAGCAAGACGGAAATAATTTTCTTAGATCTAGTGATATACATTGAAGAAAACAAGATTAAAACTAGAAACTATTTTAAGACGGTAGAAGCTAATAGCTACATAGAGAGAGAAAGTTGCCACTACTCTCCGTGGCTTGAGAATGCCCCCAGAGGACAGTTTCTACGTATTAGGCGTAACTGTACGGATCCAACTGTATTTGAGACCCAATCTATTAAAATTAAAGAAGATTTTATAGAGAAAGGATATGAAGAGTTAAAATTAGAAATGGCCAGGAAAGAAGTAAGAATGATAGAAAGAGAGAAACTTTTGAAATATAAGGATAAAAGGGAAAATACATTTATGGAACTCCCTTTTATATGCAATTTCAGCACAGATAACAAAAAAGTAAGAAAAATAATCTCTAAGTTCTGGCCAATTTTATTACAAGATCCTGGTGTAAAACCTTTTCTTCCAGAAAGACCTAAATTTATACACAGAGGGGTTGACAATTTACGCCATTCTCTGACTTCAAGCTTTTTAAAGGAAAAGAAAAGTACGAATACTTTTTTAAATTCGGATAAGGGATTTTTTGGGTGTGGCCAATGCTTAGCGTGCAAAAGGTCAAATAATAAAAAAAGACATATAAAGCTTTTTAAAGATAAAGATGGTAAAGAATATCAAATTAAAGATTTTCTGAGTTGCCACTCAAAAAACCTCATTTACTTAATGATCTGCCCTTGTGGTCTATGTTATATAGGGAAAACCACCAGACCCCTACATATCAGAATTGAAGAACATAGTCGTAATATTTTAAAAGGTTTTGAAAAACATAGCGTCTCTTTACACTACAAAATTGCACATAAATGCGACATGAAAGACACTACGTTTTTAGGAATTATAAAAGTCAAAAAGGATTGGAGGGGAGGCAACTTTGATAGCAAAATGAGTAAAATAGAGATGGAGTGGATTTTTAAATTAAATACTTTAATCCCGAATGGTCTAAATGCGGACTTTGAGATGTGCCATTTTTTAAAATAAATGCAAAATTTTTTTATGGTTGCACGCATACCTCCCTTTATTGCTTTATCACTTTTTTTACTATGTGGGCATTGACTGAATTATGTTTCAACTTTTATAATATCTAGAATTAGACATTTATAAGGTGTTTTAATTGTATAACCACTGATTCATTTATTAATACCCATTATCTCTTAAGAATTCATCTTTTTAATAATGACATAAGATCACAATATGCCTGTAAAATACACTTATACAAGAAATAGGAATAGAGGAAAAAAAACACTACAGAATGAAATTTAATTATTAAGGGTATGGATGTACCAATATAAGGCTTGTATATGTTAGACAAAGAAAGCTTGCCAATTCCACAGATATGTTAAATTCATTTGAACTTATATTTCCCTTCAAAAACCGCCGACCCGGAAATCCTGGGGAAATAAATGGTGAACCGCATGGTGGAACGCACAGTGAACCGCATGGTGGAACGCAAGGAAGTGACGTATCGGCGAAACCGGAAGTGACGCAACGGAACAGAAAAACCCGGAAATGAATAGAAAAAAGGCTTGAAACGCAGGGCGTCACCGTTTCTATGGTGATTGCCCGCGAAAATACAAGCCTGGACACTAATTATCTCACCCCTGAGAGGGGTACATATAGCAGGGAGAATCCATGGGAAGTTTGAATCACCACATCCAGCTGAGGAAGCCTGTAGGGCGAAACGCGTACTGGAGAGACTGTGAGACTTTGGACTTTTGGATTTTATGCCAATTTGATATTGTTTTTTATTGTTTTTTATATATATATATATATTTTTATACAATTACCGTTATAATAAAATTATTTACATTTTATACTATATATTGGCATTTCCCTGCTACTTCTTATTCATTTTTCACAAAGAAGGTGTGTAGTCCTCAACTACACAAGTGTGTGGATTAGAGCCGATCTGGATGGCTCTAATTTTGTGAGTATTATATTTTATATTTATCTCACATTGATAATTATTACGATACTGCACCATATACGGTTTCTACTTCTATAGGAAACCAAGGAGATCTATACACAAGAAGGGTGAGGGTCGCCTTTACGGACCCCAAGAGCGCAGATATTGAGCTATTTCATATTAGCTCCTAAAATTGTGAGTGGGAAATTTTCCCTTCCTTATTCTCTATAACGGACTTTATTATACAGTTTGCACTATGTTTGGTCTGTCTGTTTTTTATGTCTTGTAGAATTTATACTCTTATGTGAATATAAAGACATAAGGAATTTCAAGGTAGTATCGATATATACCTAGTTTTTATCACTACCCTTCTATTTAAATATAGCGCTACACCACAAAGTTTTTTTAAAAACCACCTGACACTAAAGACTTTCTCCACCCCCACCCCTCCCCCTTTACAGACAGCAATCAAGGATCTCCTGATTGGTGCAGTCTCTTCCTGGTGTGCAATTATCCTACCCTATTAATACTGGTGACATATAATGGCATAAAACAGGGACAAAACATAAATGGAAAACCTGAATGAACCTGACTGCAATGCATCTTATTCTAAAGTGTATCATCCACGATTTCAAATTATTCTACAAACATTTCCGAATGAAAGAGAAAAAACAAAACATAAAACTTACATGAAAATTGGGATTCCCAGTCACTTAAAGTCTCCCGTTGCGAAGCATTTAGATCAGAGAGGTCATCATAAGTATCAGTTAAAGCTTCCTTGTCAAGGCAAAATGTGGCTAGACCTCTTGAAGCATCACGGCCAGCAAACACCCCATATGGTCCCTCTGAAATTAATAAGAAATAAAGAGTAACAATTTAATAAAAATATATAACAAGGTTACATTTAAAAATGTGCATGTCGAAATAAAAAAACTAACAAAAAACAACAACTCTCAAAACCTGTCTCAAAAAGGGAAATACATACAACCTAAATTTGATTTTTATTCCAAAATGCGCAAAATATTTAAATCAGCTCAGCATCAATATGTATCACCTGTTACAGTATAGTAACAAACAATCCTAGATCTAGCAGAACTACACCTACCATGATGTTTGCCAGCCTTAAGGATAGAGATCTACCTTTGGCTGCTTCAACATATATACTAGTAAGAATTGCACCAATTGGGAGCCTGTAATATCAACAAAAGTGTAGAATATGGATGGAACAATTTCAGACTATGGTGCCCTTGAAATTGTGCTTCTTCACAAAAGACAAGTAAAAGAAATCTTGAGACTTCTTAGGAACGGATATTTTTGGTAGACAAAGGAGCGGACTGGATCTATTTTATTAACCATTAGTAACTTACAACACTATAGTTTTAGATTAAACGCTGTTCAACTTAATGGCTAGATAGGATTTTCCAATGTATAGAGGTCTGCTAAAGTGACCTTTACAAAGTGCTCCAAAAGATTAAAAAAAAAAAAAAAACACTGGAAAGAGGGACAAAAATGGAGACACTTTCCTGTCAGATTCAGAAGAGTAGGGAATTATGACATTTTCAGAGTTTATATATTAAAAGGAACTGTGGGGCAAAGTTCTAAAGCTGGTGCAATCAACCGCAACATTCTAAGTGACGCTCCATTTTTAGAATGTTGTACCAAAATGTATTTTTATAAAGTAACCCCATATATACCTCCCTAAAGCAAGATCAGGCAAAATACAGGTCAACATAATGTTGAAACATTTAGAATATATCTATGCAATACACATATATATATGTGAACACTACAGGCATTCAGATCACTTCATCTTAATGTTTTGCAGGAACAGTAAACTTTTTATTGCAGGGTTAACACGCTTCTAGTGGCACTGACAGTCTAACACCATGGGTCGTCAACCTGGTCCCTACCGCCCACTAGTGGGCGTTTTTAGGATTCCAGGTGGGCGGTAGGGATTTCCTCATTTGGAGAGATTGGGTGGGCGGGCAGGCGCGAGCCGGCGGTACCCCTGCGACCGGATACAGCCATCACCATCTGTGGCCCCAGCGGCAAACCGCGGGGCCGCCGTCCAAGGGGTCTATCGGGTGGCCCATGCTGTCAGGGCCACCCGATGGATGTGGATTGTGAGGGGGCCCGGTCATCACAGAGCCGGGAGGAAGTGACTGCACGTCACTCCTCCAAGCTAACACCGAAAGCCGCGCGGGAGGAAGACCAGGGAGTCAGAGAGGGAACTGACTCCCATCCACCTGAGCCACCACTGGACCCCAGGGAAAGTCACCCTCCTGCACCTTAAAGGTAGGAAACAGGAGGGTGACTTAACTATAATGTTTGTCCCAGGACCCAACGGTTTTGAGGGGAGCTATTACAAAACCTACAGAGAGGAATTAATACCCAAACTAGCCAAGTAGTTTAACCACCTGATGCAGGGCGGGCCCCCCGACCCAGAAATGTCCACGGCCCATATAGTACTGATTCCAAAACCAGGGAAAGACACAACATACCCAGAACACTACAGACCCGTATCACTAATAAACCACAATGTCAAAATACTAGCAAAGATCCTAGCGGAAAGACTGTCCCCACAACTGACACACCTAATACATGCAGATCAGGTAGGATTTGTCCCCAGACGACAATTAGTTGAAACCACCCGACGCAACATTGGCCTAATCTGGACACAGACAGCCTCACACACCCTATCCCTTATGCTCTCCCTGGACGCCGAAAAGGCATTTGACAGGGTGAAATGGATGTACCTGTTTGAGCTTCTAAGACACCTCTGGTTCCCCGAGACATACATTACGACAGTCCAAGCCATGTATACAGACGTCAAAGCCTATGTCCGTATCCCAGGAGCACTGGCAGCCCCCTTCACGCTACACAACGGTACACGGCAGGGGTGCCCACTCTCCCCCCTCTTATTTGTACTCACATTAGATCCCCTACTACAAGCAATCCGATCTAACCAAGCTATACAGGGAATAAAAGTGGGCGACCAGACTTACAAGGTATCCGGATATGCCGATGACGTGCTTATCACTCTCATGAACCAAAGAGACTTAATGAGAACCCTAGCCCAGGAACTGACGGAATATGGAGACCTCTCAGGTTAGAAGGTGAACCTAGCCAAATCCACAGCGCTCCCAATAGCCATGCCACCCGCAGACGTGACATACATATGAGAACACTCACACTAGATCCCCTACTACAAGCAATCCGATCTAACCAAGCTATACAGGGAATAAAAGTGGGCGACCAGACTTACAAGGTATCCGGATATGCCGATGACGTGCTTATCACTCTCATGAACCAAAGAGACTTAATGAGAACCCTAGCCCAGGAACTGACGGAATATGGAGACCTCTCAGGTTAGAAGGTGAACCTAGCCAAATCCACAGCGCTCCCAATAGCCATGCCACCCGCAGACGTGACATACATATGAGAACACTACCTATAGCGAACATCGCAATAAAATATTTGGGGATACAGCTCACAGCGGACACCTATACAGAGCTAATTATACACCTCTCCTCAAAACTCTCAGCATGGACTTAGACAAATAGGTGGACAAACCCTTGTCGTGGATAGGAAGGGTCCACACGATAAAGATGAACATACTCCCCAGACTCGTTTTCCTTTTCCAGGCACTATCCATACCCGTCACAAAATCTGACCTAGCCACCCTACAAAAGACAATAGGAGACTTCATATGGCAACACAAACGACATAGGGTCTCCCGGAACATTCTTTATAGGCCCAAAGATGGGGGAGGACTGGGCCTGCCCCATCTACACAATTACTACCTCATATTAATATATATGGCTACCAAAAGAACACAGGGCCCTACTACGCACCCAATGCCCAGCAATCTTAAACTCCATATGGGTTTGGGACGCCACAGCTTTAAAATATAAACTGACACCCTCCCCACTGATGCCAGTCTTGAGAAACAGGGCATTCCCACCAGGAATGCGAGCCAGGGACTTGAAAAACAAAGGGGTCGGGCCTACAGAGAGCGATCCACCTGTACGAGGGCGACCAGATACTATCATTCGAAACCCTGGCAGAAAGGACCAGGCTAACACCCTCAGATTTCTTCCGATACATCCAGATCAGGGATTTCGCACAACACAACCTAGCAAAAACTGCAGCAAAAACTAAACCAACGGGCTTTGAGAAAATGTGTCTCAAGGAAAACCTCCCGAAAGGACTCATCACGACTCTTTACGCACACCTTAGCTCCAATAAAACCGACTGGGGGGACCTACACTACACAACTCAATGGGAATCAGATCTGGGAGAGGTCTTGGAGGGCACAGACTGGAGAGACATCTGGGATGCAAATAAGGCCACCTCAATATGTTACACAACAGGAGCAGGCATACAAAACCATGTTCAGATGGTATACCACCCCAGTGAAGCTATACCATATGTGCAAAACCCCAGACGATCTGTGCTGGAGGGGCTGCGGACACAAAGGGACGTATAAGCACATGTGGTGGGACTGCCCGAAGGCACAGGCCTTTTGGAGAGAAGTAGGGAGCCTATTAGACAAAGTGTTCCAGAGAAGGGTGGGCATAGATCCACGTGTGTGTCTGCTATCCAGGCCACTCGATAAATGGTCAGGAATGGACCAAGAACTCCAACGTAAAATCACCCTAGCAGCTAGACTCACCATGGCACAGGCATGGCTTAAACCCGAAATCCCCCAGATCAATATGGTGATACATAAAATAAGAGATATCCACGTCATGGACCACCTCACGGCACTGGTGAGAGGCACCTTGAAAGCATATAAAAAGGTCTGGGAACCCTGGCAGGCCAGTGACAGAGAGAACTGAGGTTAGATCAGGAAATGGGGCACCACCATCACTAACCAAAACCGAACGTAATCCAGATGAAACTCCGATCTCCGCCTGACGGGCTTCCCCGCCCCCTCTTTTTTTCTTCTCTATCCGTTACTCCTTTACTTCTGTGTTATTGGGAGAAACGGAGACCACGAATTGATGCCACCCACCACGAGCGGAGGGCGTCCAAAAGAGACGAAGCACTCTACTAATAGGTTAATTGTTCACTGTTTATTTGTTAACATGTGTCGCCAACAAAAGTACACCTAAGCTTGAGACAACAAACATAATACTGTAAGAATCACATTACACGTTGTATATATGTACTCGACAGTAAAAATGTACGTACTATGTTATATATATTTAAAAGCCAAAGTGCAATGTAATGACACGCCAAAAATAAAATTAAAAAAATATATATAATGCTGTGTTTGTGTGTGTCTTTGTATGTATGTGTGTGCGTCTGTGTGTGTATGTGTCTGTGTCTTATATGTGTGTGCGTCTGTATGTGTGCCTGTGTTTGTATGTTTGGGTCTTTGTATGTGTGTCTGTATGCCTGTCTATTATAGTGGGCTATAGTAAGTGGGCTACCTAGCTCAGCCTTCCTACTGGGCATTGCTATAAGGTTATAGCAAAGGTTATAGCTATAAGTAAGGTTAAAAAATTAGAAAAAATAAAAAAAAAGGTGGGGAGGGGAATTGAGGAGGGGAGCTGACACACAGATGAGAAATCATATTATGCGCAAACAGAGAAGTCGTCTGAATATCACCGAAAGAGGAGACCTTCGTTTGTTCCTTACGAAAATCGAACCAGATATCAAATATTTAGTCTCGCAGCATCAACCTCAAGGATCTCATTAATCACTAGTAAAGGTAATTTCAATTTACTTTATTGTTTTCTTATTAAACTTTATAAAGTTAAAACCATTATAAACATGCATTAAAGGACCACTATAGTGCCAGGAAAACATACTCGGTCACATACAGGGTCACCCTCCCGCCGGGCTCAAGGGTGAGGAAACTTACCTCTTTCTCCAGCGCCGGGCGGGGAACTCTCCTCCACGGCTGAATGCGCATGCGAGCAGCGCACGCATTCAGCCAGTCTCATAGGAAAGCATTCACAATGCTTTCCTATGGACGCTGGCGTCTTCTCACTGTGAAAATCACAGTGAGAAGCACGCAAGCGCCTCTAGCGGCTGTCAATGAGACAGCCACTAGAGGCTGGATTAACCCATTTATAAACATAGCAGTTTCACTGAAACTGCTATGTATATAGAAAAAAAGGGTTAACCCTAGCTGGACCAGGCACCCAGACCACTTCATTAAGCTGAAGTGGTCTGGGTGCCTAGAGTGGTCCTTTAAGTAGAAGATAAATGTACGTACATTTATTTTTTAAAACGCCTTCCTTTTTAAAAAATATTCCGCACTTGCGCCAAAAACTGGTGGGCGGTAAGGAAATTTTTCCATCAAGAAAGATGCATTAGTGGGCGGTAGGTAGAAAAAGGTTGACTACCACTGGTCTACACTATTTCTATCAGATGGTCTCAGAGTGACCGTATCATTTGTGCAGCATGGCGCTTTGCTGCGCATGCGCAATAGCCTCCTATGGGAAGACAGAGTTTACCCGAGGAGATATGCGCTGCGAGTGAGAAAAGATAAGTGAACTCATCTTTTTAACCCTCGCAGCTGGGGCCCAGTCACCTAAATGGTGACTAGGGCACTATAGTACTAGGAATACACATTTGTATTCTTAACACTATTGTGTTCCTTTAATGGACAATGTTTAGTTGCAGACTTGTACTCCTTGTATCACATTTAATGTTTAAAAATAATACAGCAATACACAGCAAAGAACATCTGCTTAATTCTTTGCAAAACACATTTTATTTAGCACTGGTGCATTCTGTTCTTGTACTAAGTCTTCTGATACACAACAGCTGCATGCATTTTACATGTAAAAGATAATGACACAAATTAGAATAAATATAGAATGGAAGACCTTCAAATTCTAAAGTTTTAGAAGTGTAGTCATTACTTATGGCTAGAAAGAATTTTTCGGTTTATGTGTCATTCGGACAATTCAAATAAAGTACCCTAGTGAAATAGGACCTCACTCCTTTCAACAAATTTTTTCTAGTTTAAGGTTTCAATAATACCTATTTGTAATCAACAGCTCAGCCTTGTGCAGATGAAAGGTCTGTCTTTATCTATGCAGTCAAAATACAAAGTGCAAAGTCTATCAATCTACCTGTGATGCAATATTTCGCAAAGCAGTTTACCATTCAATAAAAGGTTATGACATACCATCCTTATCAAAAAATGTTAACAGTGACTGGGCACTCAATGCAATGCCCTCTGCTCCCATTCTATCTTTATATATTGCAATAAGTAAACTTTGCTTGAAATGCAGTTTCTATTCCGCATATTATACTGCTAAATAATTTGTTACTATACCTGTGATGTTCTACTTTTCAAATATAAGTTATAAAGCAAGAAAAGGCATGATTTGAGGTTGTACTTTTTCAGAAATATCTACTGTTAGAAAACCTGGTCTGCTAGGGTGGTGGGTGTGGTACCCAGGTATTGGGAGACACCTAAACCTGCCAACTTTCAAGGGGGCAAAAATGAACCAAGGTGATTATTTTTAGCTATAATTGAGCTGCAGTTAAAAGGACCACTATGGGCACCCGGAAAACTTCAGCTCAATGAAGTGGTCTGGGTGCCAAGTCCATTTAGGGTTAACCCTGCAGCTGAAACATAGCAGTTATGTTTACATTAGGGTTATTCCAGCCTCTAGTGGCTGTCTCATTGACAGCCGCTAGAGGCGTTTCTCACTGTGATTTTCACAGTGAGAAGAAGCTGCCATCCATAGGAAAGCATTAAGAAATGCTTTCCTATGGACTGACTGAATGCGCACGTGGCTCTTGCCGCGCAGGCGCGTTCGGTGGATGACGTCGGAAGAGGGAGGAGAGTCCCCAGCGCGAGGGAGTCTGGCGCTGGAGAAAGGTAAGTGTTTAACCCCGTAACCCCTCTTGAGCCCGGCGGGAGGGGTTCCCTGAGGGTGGGGGGGACCCAAAGACCCTATAGTGCCAGGATAACGAGTTTGTTTTCCTGGCACTAGAGTGGTCCTTTAAAAGATCACTATAGTGTCAGGAAAACAAACTCGTACTCCTGACACTATAGAACACTTAGGTCGTCCCCCCTCCCTTGGCGCTGAAGGGGTTAAAACCCCTTCAGTTGCTTACTTTAATCCAGCCCTGGGCTCCCTCGGCGCTGCTGACCACTCCAATTCCGCCGATGCTGGCTCTCAAATGGAGTGGAACGCACATGCACGACAAGAGCCAAGCGCATTCAAACAGTCCATAGGAAAGCATTTTTTAATGCTTTCCTATGGACGCTTTGCATTCTGAATGCGATTTTCGCATCCAGCGTCGCAGAAGTGCCTCTAGCGACTGTCAGGAAGACAGCCACTAGAGCCTGGATTAACCCTGCTGTGATAACAGTTTCTCTGAAACTGCTATGTTTACATCTGAAGGGTTAAGACCTGGGGGACCTGGCACCCAGACAACTTTATTGAGCTGAAGTGGTCTGGGTGACTATAGTGTCCCTTTAAAGTTGGCATGGAATTGGCCAGTTTTGGAAATCTGGAGTAAATACATAAATATCTCTAGGTTTCAAAACATTGTACGCTTATGAATAGTTTTATAAATGATCTTCTCCTTGTCACCGGAGCAATGAAATTAGCTCTCTATACAATATCCACAAATGAATAGTTAATGCAGTCATTTTTACCTAGCTTCACTTTCAACAAATACAAGCAAGTAGGTCTTCCACTTGAACTTTGCACTAAATGGACATAAAAGAGCATGAGTGGTGGATTATGGCAGCCACAACAGTGCTGGAAAAGGGTAAGAATGTATCCACTTGTTAGGTTATTTTTAGGGCCTCCCACTATTTCTTTAAAAAAATAAGTCCCTTACCTCTAAGCAAGGCATTATTTTGCCACAGCTCCGCACCATCTCGTGATACTCTACCAGTCCAAACTGCTTCTCATAGAGAACCATTAAGACACAAGTTGTATGAGCTGCAACTGCCGCCAGACAGAAATGCTTTTTTTTTTGGAAAAACTCTGAAAACAATGCTTCTCTATGAGCACTCAAAGCTACTGAGGAAATCTATTCCTTCTGGCTGTCAGCTTGAGCGGTCTATAAAAGTGCTGATTTCACTTGAAAAGGGCACTTTCATTACTCCAGACCCCTAAACAACTTTAGTTTGCTGAAAAGCTTAATGTATAAAGGGTGTGTACTCTATTCATTTCGCAAATAGTGCTGATTTCAATCGAAATTGACACTTTTGTAAATTAACCTGGTTACACCCCCTTGGCTTTCAAGCAGACAACCGGTCCTCTTACTTACTCGTTTGGTTAGCTCAGTGAAGCTAGATTCAAGAGGCAGAAAATGCTCAGAGCACCTGCCTTGCAAAAACTAATTGAGCTGCACTGGGAAGTCTGTGATTGGACAGCCACAGAAAATCAGGGCAGGGTTAGAAGGCAGCATACAAGAGATCTGCAGTGTTTGCAAGCTGTTTTTAGATATACCCCAATTAAAAAAAAAAAAAAAAAAGCATAATTAAATGCTTCCAAATTTTTATTTGGGTAATATATCAACTTAAGTATTTTTTATATTATTTTGTATTTGGAAATGGGGACATTATCGTAAAACCTAAAGCAAGTCACCAAGCCTTAACCCCTTAAGGACCAAACTTCTGGAATAAAAAGGGAATCATGACATGTCACACATGTCATGTGTCCTTGAGGGGTTAAAGGAACACTATAGTCACCTAAATTACTTTAGCTAAATAAAGCAGTTTTAGTGTATAGATCATTCCCCTGCAATTTCACTGCTCAATTCTCTGTCATTTAGGAGTTAAATCACTTTCTGTTTATGCAGCCCTAGCCACACCTCCCCTGGCTATGATTGACAGAGCCTGCATGAAAAAAAAAACTGGTTTCACTTTCAAACAGATGTAATTTACTTTAAATAATTGTATCTCAATCTCTAAATTGAACTTTAATCACATACAGGAGGCTCTTGCAGGGTCTAGCAAGCTATTAACATAGCAGGGGATAAGAAAATCTTAATTAAACAGAACTTGCAATAAAGAAAGCCTAAATAGGGCTCTCTTTACAGGAAGTGTTTATGGAAGGCTGTGCAAGTCCCATGCAGGGAGGTGTGACTAGGGTTCATAAACAAAAGGGATTTAACTCCTAAATGGCAGAGGATTGAGCAGTGAGGCTGCAGGGGCATGTTCTATACACCAAAACTGCTTCATTAAGCTAATGTTGTTCAGGTGACTATAGTGTCCCTTTAAGAGTTTGGAGTGTACTTTAAATTACATGTTAGCTGTTTAATTGAGCCTGCCATGACAGGTTCCAGCATACAGAACCCACCCAAACCCAAAATCAATTTTAAATTACAAGTTCATTCAAACTAGTCACAAACTGGATTAGCGAGTTCTGTAATATGACACTTCTTGTAGATAAAATCTTCAACTGGCAATGAAATGTAAGCAGGTATCACAAAAGAACTAAATGCAAAAGAATTAAAAGCATTATTGGCACATGAGAACAAATAATATTTGATTATAATGACATAGATTAGGGTTAACAGGTGTACAGGAAATATTCAACGTACAAAAATTCTCCTGGATTACCACAAAATAAATGGCATACCAAAAAAAAAAAGACATACATAATGAGGCTTACTACTCGTATTGCATAATAAAGGACTATTGTACTCTTTCAGTAACGTGATATCAACCATTTCTGGCCCTTTATTAATGATTAATGCATTACAGGGACTAGATGCAACAAATACTAAACAAAATTTAAAGAAAGGGCTTCTTTTTAAAAAAATTAGGCAGAAAATCAATATCCTCAAAGTACAATTTCAGTTCAGTGGATCTACCGGTAGCAAGTTTGATTTTTGATGGTTCATACTGTGTTGCAATACTATCTCTTTAAGTTTACAATTACACCTGTATAATTTAAGACCAGCGGAAGTAGTGCTTTGCTGGTGACTACAACTTCCTGCTATCCAAATTAAATTACACGAAATGTGTATATGAAATGTAGGCTAAGCATCAAAATACTTTTCTGACCCCTAAACCCAGCTCAAAGCACCATGCTCTCAAAAATAGCACAGATTAAATTGATAAACACGCCTCCTCTTCCTGGGCCAATGTGTAGAACCATATTCAAAAGAAGCACACAAAACGGCAAAATAAATCTTTGGCAGAAGGAAGAATAACTCGTCACGATCAAACGTATTGGAAATGTCACAAAACCAGGAGATTCGCCTGAGCCTGGTTCTAAATGAGTTAAATATAGGCACAAGCCATTGATGACGCAAACACAATGTAATAGTAGGCACACACATAGGTTCCTGCATGCTTACACTTGTTGTTTCACCAAATGCATTCATGTTCCAGTATGACCCTGCAAAAATTCCAGAAACTTGTGGCAGTTCACACGCATACACATTTTGATTCTAGGTAAGCTTGCACATAAAAATTGCACCGCAGCATATTAAGGGTTAATTTAAAAAAAGTTATTTTAATGACAGCCACAACAGTCAATTATAATAAAAAAAATAAACAAACATATTTCTGACCATGACATGAATCTCACCTGGCCCATAAAATTTCTTCCCCCTGGTAACATCGAACACCTTGCCATTTATTGCCATCAGAATCCGGGGATTTTGCGCGCCATCAAATTCTTTAAGTTCTGCCAAAGTGAAGTCTCTTTTTTTCATTTTGGGCAAGTGTTCTTCTTTATCTTCATCTGATGTTCTAGGTTTGTCCCCCCTGACTATTTTATACAGCAGGTACAAACAGAGACACAAAAGACATATATTTAAAGGAGAAGTGAAAATCTCCTGCAAAAGACCTTCTTCAGCCATTTTATAATCTTGCTTTTAGTTTTTTTCCGAAACCAAGCATTCAATCCTCTGACCGGTAATTTGTCATCAAGTGCCTACATAGTGAAGAAACAAAAAAAAAAACGTAAATAACCTTGAATTAAACAAAGTATGCGTATTGGCTGCAATCCAGTGCATTGTTGTATGTTGACTAACCGACATGTTTACTGCTTATATTTATGTAATTACATTTAATTGTATGAGCTGTTGTTGGAAAGACAGTGAAAACAAATTAAGAAAGCTCGAAGTCTAGGAAATAGCAAGAGACATCTAAACGGAGCTTACCGTAGATCTCACTTACCCTGGGTTTCTGAGTGTTTGGCTAGTCTAAAGTGTATTCCACTGGGTCACTCCCATTCCAGCTCTGCAGAAAACCTGGATGGAACTAGCAGGAGAGAGCAAATATTACAGCATTCCTGTGTGCAAAAGAAATAGAGGCGTGTCATCCAATGCACACTGGGGCAAACGTCACTGCAAGTGGATCCTCAGCACATATACAGATGCCTTTCTTGTACTTTACATTTCTTCTATATTACCCTTAGCAGGACACCAAGATGATTACACTCACACTAATGATGGATTAGTTGCACAGTGACTAACCGTACAGAACAGATTAAAGAAAAAAAAAAAAAAAAAAAAAAAACATACAGAGAAATCTCCTGATTTAATATTACAGTGTCTAATTTTCTGACAGGGGAGAGGAGGAGGAGGGGGGCCATTCAGCAGGCAATTCTCCTCATGTTTGTCACTGGAACTACAGGGAATGGACAGTAGCTGCTTTGATACCACTTTGCCAGAGAAATATAGGAACAAATTGACAGATGTCACTCCTTTCTGACAGCCATCATAGGGAAGGGGAGATGGGATGTAGGCTGTAGAGGGGTGTTACATTAATGTAAAACTCACAGACTCTGATAAAGAATTTATTTATTGCATAAAGCAACTCTGATGTTTGGCAGAGAAGAGGTTAAAGTAATATACACCTATCTGAAGCCATCCCTCATGGGGGCTGCCAGAGGACTGTAGTGGTTTCAGAGCAGAGCAGACATGGTTGCCTGTGCTCCTGAATCTTGGACTGCTTAACGGCTTATTAATCCCAGCTACCAATCAACTGAACCCACTGTCGGGCACTGGCAAGTCAGGGGACATCGGTGGAGCAAATCAAAGCTTTGATCGAACATTCGCAACATGCAATGCATCTCTATGTGGAGATTCTGTTTGGCCAGGGTGGTGTGTGGCTCCACCTCCACCCCCACCCCGCCTCCATGGCGGAGATCATCAGAATTGACAATCTCAGCCAATCCAATGATGTCCTATGGGTATAAAAGATAAGTAAACTACTTGTTTAAGGAGGGGTAAGGGGGACCTAAATACTGTTTTTAACACTATAGGGCCAGGAATACACTTTGTATGTGATCCCATAGTGTTCCTTTAACTATATTAAAGAACCACTCCTCACCCATAAAGCACTTCAGCTTGCTGAATGATGGTTTTATAAATAATGAATATAACAACCAACTGGCTGCCAACAGCTGGGGGTGTTCTCCCTGCTTCTTCTAAACGAATATAAGTGGCAGACGCACTGAACTTGAGCACACCTGCTTTCCCCAGCATACCTCAGATCAGACCTCACAGCAGCATGCTGTAAGTGGGTGCGCATGCCCGGAGAAAGACGTTCAAAGGCTTCTCAATGAGACTGAAAGTGTCTTCTGGGGAAAAAGTTCATAAGAATTGCAGCTTGTGCAAACTGTTTAAAGATATAAACTCAATGAATACATGCATCAAAATGAATGCATGCATTAACTGGGGGTATATCTACTAACCACTGATTTCTAATTTTGTGACCATTTGGGCAGTGTAGTGTTTCTTTAAACATTCACCACTGCGTTCCATTTTATCCATGACACAAAGGCTAGAACGTAGTGTTCCTCTATCAGAATGCAGAGGTGGGGGTTTGCTAGGCTAGTGTTAAATATACATAGAAAACGGTAGTCGAAGGATAGTGTAAAAACAAAACCTTTTTAACATGCGCTTATACTGACTTACTTTTTTCTAAATAAGGTTTAAATAAAAAAAAAAAAATACAGCCCTTACTGTGTAAAAGTAGTTTGTAGTTCCACAGACACAGGAGAGTTAATTTGCTAAACACAGATTTTAAAGGTCTGACTTCTTCCCTAGAGTTTCTGAGGTCACCTCTTCCGTCTCTACTAATATGGTCGGAGAAACAGAAATTCCTAAGCAGGAATATCCGTTCACTAAGAGGTTTGTTCATTAAACTTATTTGTAGTTAATTTACACAACATTGCACAATTTAGGCTAAAATGGACACAGTGAAACTGTAGCTGAGATTTATAAATTAGCTAATGTTGCCCACATTTTGCAATACGAAACAACAACTACTCCTTTTTATTATAAAGTAACTGAATCCGCAGTAGTGGTTATGACGCCAGGAGTACCCTGGCCCTGTTTCGCCAGTAATGAGTCAAAACATATTGTAACGGTTTGTTCTCTTACCGCGGCGCACAGTGTTAGTTGACCTTGCCAGCCAACCATTGGCTGAGATCAGATAACCACTCTCACCCAATAAATCCAATTCTATTACGAGCTAGCTAATGACGTCAGTAAGATGCGGCCTGAGGTGGCCTTACATATCTGACGGCATAGGGGTTAAACTCTCATCATACTGGAAAAAACGCACAGACTCGCGGCACCATGACCACTTCAAATCACTGACGTGACCTTTACCTTTTGAAGTAAAACCCTTAAAATTGGTAGCGCTGCCTAGTTATGGTATTCTCTGCCATTTGTACTTTAAATAGGCCTCTCACTGACCGCGATTTACTAGGGCGAGAATTCAACGTGAATATTACATTTATGCCCAGATTAGTTAAACAGAAAACATACCAGACAGAAAATTTTGGGAAATATATTAATGCTGAAATTAGTTAAATTCAGCCTCATAAAAATATAGGGCACACAGTTATAGTGGGGAATAAATAACCCCCTTACCTACTGCTATGGATTGCAAGCATTTAACTCCTAACACTGGGGACCATGCAATGTGTACAGATAATATATATATGTATATATATTAAATTATGAGTCCTAAGTAAAGCCGTCACAATTGACGCACAAAAGCAGTGTTATAAGCGCAAATATCTTAATAAATAACGTGCAAATCAGATACGAGGAGAAAACTTACACAGACACAGCACAGCAACGCTTTACAATGCAGGGGCTGTTTGCGCATGCGCAGGGGGAGGCCTTTGCCCACGAGTTGATGGCAAACATTGTTGCCTGGCACTGCGCGTGCGCACAGACACTCCCGCTCAACTATCGGTAAAAGGACTAAGGCGCTCGCCGGAAGTGAAGTGTGCGCACGCGCAAGAGCTCTATGTATATTAAAAAAAACAAAAATAATAATAAAAAAAACAATTTACCAAAACACAGACATTTAAATAAATATAAAACCTCTGTGCATATTAAGAGATGCTTAAATGTTTACTTTTAGGATTAAGTTACATGAGATAGGCGACAATTAAAAAAAAAAAAGGTGCAGAAAACAAAAGTAATTCGATTAAAAAACAAAACAAAAAACAGACAGCGGTCTCCAGTTACACATATAACCTAAGCATGGCTCTGTCACACCTAAAATATTGCTATCTGGGCTGGAGACAATGCATTTCAATGGGTGCATGGTGAAATGAACTGATCAGTAGCAGGATGTCCACTGCTAAACTCCCATCATGTCAAATCCTGATATTCATTATCCTTACACAGGGAGATCCTGGCTGAAGCAGAACTCTGAATCCCTGGAAGCTTTGGGGTTACTAATATATATATAAATAAACAGACATCCTGGTGCAAAGTTCTAACAGTGGAGCACTCAGCAGGAACGTTCTATTAGTTACCATGGTGACTGCTCCACTAAGAAGTTTGCCGCAGAAACACTATTTTTGCATATAACCCCCCTTTTCTCTTGCAAAGCATCTAATGAGTTGTAGTAGTAGCTGGGGATCTACTTTTTGTCCACCCCTCGGTGGGTGGAACCTGCAACCTGTGTAGCCAATGGTAAACATGAATAGCTGAGCTGAAAGTAGCCAACCAGCAGCTGACAGTGGCCCCTGACCTGGCAGAGGGTGTACTAGAGAGATAATAGTGTGCACGATCCTTTCCTCGCTGCCCCTTGCCAGCCTGTGCCCATGTCCTCCTGCCTATAACAAAACTCACTGCACCCACCCTGAAGTACATCTCTCTGCATGGCAAGTCTCAAGAGGGACCCCAGGCTGACCTACTGGCAGAGCACACTATGTGGGGGTGTTGCTGGGGTGCTGAGCCGCACTACTACTGCCCCCCTGGATGTAGTGAAGATACTCACACAAGTGGGCACTTTCCACTCCAAACAGGGCTTCCTGAACACTTTCCACGTGCTGTGCAGAGCAGAAGGAGTGAGAGCCCTATGGAAGGGTAACCTAACTGCTTGTGTGCGCCTCTTTCCTTTCAGTGCTGTCCAGCTGTCAGTCTATAAAAGGTAAGTACTGCCCAGGGAGGCTAACTGTGCCAGGGCTGCTGGAGACATCTATCTATCGAGAGCAGCGAATTGCGTTTATGTCTTACTACTATAATGTAATTATTTTATTATGTATAGATTGTAAACACCAACTAATCTATGTTACTCTCTTTCTTAACAATTCTTCAAGAAGACTAATAATTGGGCATGTTCAGGTTTACAGATTTATCCTTTGAGGAATAGTTTATACTTGTTACACTTTTATCTAAAATGGATAGAAACATCTACAATGAATGTGGATAATGCATCTCACCTTTATGTACTTCCTTATTATATCAGTGCTACATTCGGATTAATACATATAGAAGAAAGGGAGTGATAGTACTCAGGATACCTCCCTGCCATCCAATAAACATGTTAGCAAGTGTCAGCTGAGATAAACATCACATGCACAATATGAAACCCTGTACTAGTTATAGCCTGGCATTTAGCATGCTGCAGCTGCACTGACCTATGTTTAGGGCATGTCAGCCACAAAAAGACATTTGTTGGTTTGGTTATGAAGTATAGATGTAAATTTTATATTATTTTTCAAAAGAGTTCAGTGCAGCCCAGATTTCTGTGTTATGTAAGCCCTTGATCGATACTGAAATATGGGATGGCTAATTTATAAGCAGAGAATCACATATTGTTTTCTTTTTCAGCAGAATACAATACAGGATAATGTTTTAAAGGTAATACTTGCACATTTTTGGCTATTTCCCTTTAGGGTTTATTAACTAAATACCGAAATGTAGTAAATTAAAAACTGAATTGAAAAATAGCAAAAAGGCTCATACTCTGAAGCATGAATTTTGCAATTTATTTTTCATTGCATTAGAATTTGGTGTTTCCAGGACCAAAAAAGACAACTATGAATTTTGACATATTGATTTGCAAGGACTATTTCTCTATCTGCGTAGCAGTTAACCAATTAAAAGCCTAGAATGTCCTGATACTATCCCTCTGTTTAATGTGAACATATTTTAACAGTTTGATATAAAGTTAGGGTTTACAGCTTGGATTGCATTTATTAACACATGCATGCCAGGCTGTCATGCCTCTTATTTGTCTGTCTAAGCCCCATTTCTGGGCAAGACGACTCATTTTGGGTACTGCCAGTCACGCACGTCATGTCAGTTTCATGCCCACATAGGCCTGCCTACCCTCGATCTCCATTTTATATCTTCCAGTGTTGGGAGGCACGCTGTACTATAGAGTATTTTGTGTTAATATACATCACCTGATGTATTAAAAGCATTATGATGAGCTTACCCACATGCCTTCCTTCTCTTTTTCTCATTGATCATTGGGAATAAGATCAAATATGCAAACCTAGGCATTGGCATGGTACCCCCACCGCTCAGGTACTGGTAAAATAAAAATGAGAAATAGAACCCTTGCTCCCTAGAAAGTAAGAGTCAGATATACAGTGCTCATAGACTACAATAGGGTAGATCTATGAAAGGGACATGTTCTGAAAAGTGATACAAGGGGCGCAGTCCCCAATGGAGTGTGCCTGCTGGTTCCTCTAATTTCTATGGTTGTTGGCTCAATTTTAATACTTTGCTGCATTTTTCAGGACAGCACTGTGAAAAATCTATTTTTTTTTTTTTTTTCTAGAGTGGTTTGATGTGATTATACAGTCTGCGTTATGACATAATTACATGAAGGATTCCTGTGAATGAGAGACAGTTTAAGCTTGTTTATCATCGAAAAATAAATGTGTTTATTTTAGAAATTCAAGACACTGGCAAGGATATGGATGGTATCCATATCAATCACGCCAATATTATGTTTGCTTTAAAGCAGAATTGATGAAACATGTTTTTCTACCCTTCTTTTTATTTCCTTTCTTTTTGTAGATTAACATTATTTTGTATGGATGACTTTGGGCAAGTTACTGTATGGAAAGCCATTGTTGCAGGGAGTATCTCAGGAATGGTTGCTGCTGTTGTGATCTATCCCACTGATCTCATCAAAACACGACTAATCGTACAGAACCGCCTAGAACCCACCTACAGAGGGATTATTCATGCTTTTTGTTCCATCTATTACCAGGAAGGATTCCGGGCTTTGTATCGAGGGGTTTCTCTACCACTTATCGGTATGTAAACTCATGGTTATAAATGTTACTCTACGTCTTCCAATTTGTTTTTAAAGGATCACTATAGGGTCAGGAACACAAACATGTATTCCTGACCCTATAGTGTTAAAACCACCATCTAGCCCCCCTGGTTCCCTCATGCCTCCATAAATATAGCAAACTCTTACTGTATTCAAGCCTGAAGCTGTAACTCTGCATGCTGTTTGACTCAGTAAAAACAAGCAGTCTGCTGACATCATCAGAAGTGGTGGCCTGATCCAATCACAATGCTTCCCCATAGGATTGGCTGAGACTGACAAGGAGGCAGATCAGGGGCAGAGCCAGCATGATTCAAACACAGCCCTGGCCAATCAGCATCTCCTCATAGAGATTAATTGAATCAATGAATCTCTATGAGGTAAGTTCAGTGTCTGCATGCAGAGGGTGGAGATACTGAATGTTTGGAAGCATTTTAGGCAGCTATGACCCAGGAAGGATCTGTAACAGCCATCTGAGGAGTGGCCAGTGAAGTTATCACTAGGCTGTAATGTAAACACTGCATTTTCTCTGAAAAGACAGTGTTTACAGCAAAAAGCCTGAAGGTAATGATTCTACTCACCAGAACAAATTCAATAAGCTATAGTTGTTCTGGTGACTATAGTGTCCCTTTAAATTACATGTGTAGTGAATTCCTTTTGAAAAGAACACACCAATGCACTAACACTCTGTACCCTACTGAAGTGATTTAGGAGTTAACAATACCCCTCTTTCTCACTTTATTAATGTGCCAATTTTAAGAAAAAAAAATTCCTGGGTATTCCTGGTGTCGTACTGCAGAGAGTGTTTTTCCTCACTGCTTTGTGCTATAACATAAAGCGCATTCACATAATTTTTGCTGAGAAGCATTGTCTTCAGTGTTTCTCTATGAGAAGCAGTGCAGGGAAATAATTGCTGCGCATACACATTACCTCCAAATTCTTCTTTGAGAGAAGCATTGGATGGGCTGGGAGATCAGCTCTAGTGACTATCTTGCAGAGGCAGAGCTGATTTGTAGAGAGAGACCATCTTAGTGCTGGATCAGTGCTAAGTTAGAGGGTTATTCCAAACACTAGGACACCTTCAGTGTTTTAAAGTGGTCATGGTGCCTGGAGTTTGCATGTGCAATATTTTGCCATGAAACGATGCACATAGCTTTAGCTGCCGAAGGTGTAACTCCTTCTTCAGTCTTGTTTTTGTTTCTTACTTGGGAGGTGGGGGATATTGTATTTCCTAATTTATTTTGAACCTTGATTTCTTGTCAAATAATTTTTTAGTTGGGTTCTCCTAAACAAGCATCTATACTCCAGACCCTTTTTTCAACATTCAAGGTTAAGTAGCTTTGTACATATGATGTGAAAGTTCAAGTTCCTCATTTCCTTTTTTATATATATATATATATATATATATTTTATTTTTGCACAGTTCACTGATCATGTATATATCACCATATATTTATCCAAAAATAACAAGCGTTATCAGCATTATTACAAAAATATGCAGGTGTAGAGGTAAACAGTTGAGAGTGAAATTAAGTGAACCAAGGGTTTTGTGATATTTGAGTGCCTTAATTTAATGGGTTACGCCAAAAACCATAACCACTTCAGTGATTTGAAGTGGTCATGGTGCCCTGATTCTGTACGTGCAGCATTTTAGTATTTTAGTTTAGAACAATCAGCTCATCCTCTTAGCTAATGAATGGCAACTGGATCGACTTCCTAAAGAGTGTCACCAGAGGGGAAAGGAGGCTCGGAGTGCAAACAGTTCCAAAATAGTTTTCCCCGTTGCCAGCGAACTGAGCCTGTAAACAAACACTACAGCAGGATGTAGTGGCTATGATGCTTGGAGCAACCCTTTAGTGTATTTTATTATTTTGATGTTTGTCTACTAAATTCTAAATAGAATATTGCAAGTTTTAGGCCAACATATCTGATTAATACAAATTTTTCAACCCAGTTATAGTCACAGATTGGATATTTCAGCATAAATATTGCAATTTGTTTTCTAGTTAATTTAGTGTTTAGTAAAAGGAAAAAAAAACTTTGTGTTTCTTTTCCCAGGAGCAATCCCGTTTTCCGCCAGCTTGTTCTTTATGGACTTAAGCTTGGACAGTTTGTGGCAAGAACCTGGTAGCCATCCAACCGCACTTCAGAATTTTATGAAAGGTTGTTTAGCAGCAGCCGTGGCACAGACGATATCTTTCCCCTTCGACACTGTAAAAAGGAAAATGCAGGTAAATCTATTGATCTTTATTTTCTAATGTGCCAGATTGAATAACAGTGGGAATAAATTGCTGGCTCTGCCAACATGTGTTCAGCACAAACAATAGAATGTTATGGATGTCCTTACATTCTTGATGAGACTTTAACCCCTTAAGGACACATGACAGAAGTTTGGTCCTTAAGGGGTTAAACATACAGTCATGGGGAAAAAGAAAGTACACCCTCTTTGAATTATATGTTTTTACATATCAGGACATAATAATGATCTGTTTCCTACCAGGTCTTAAAATTAGGTAAATACAACCTCAAATGAACAACAACACATGACACATTACACTGTGTCATGAATTATTTAACAAAAATAAAGCCAAAATGGAGAAGCCTTATGTGAAAAACCAAGTAGATCATATGAGTCAATAGCTTGCAGAACCACCTTTAGCAGCAATAACTTGAAGTAATCATTTTCTGTATGACTTTATTAGTCTTTCATATTGTGGAGGAATTTTATCCCACTCTTCTTTACAGCGTTGCTACAGTTCATTGATATTTGCTGGCATTTGTTTATGCACAGCTTTAAGGTACCGTCACAGCATTTGAGTTGGTTTGAGGTCTGGTCTTTGACTAGGCCATTACAACACCTTGATTCTTTTTTGCCATTATGTGTAGAGTTGTTGGTGTGAATGGGATCATTGTCCTGTTGCATGACCCAATTTCGGCCAAGCTTGAGCTGTCAGACATATGGCCTCACATTTGATTCTAGAATACTTGGTTCATGGTTCCCAGGTCCTGTGGCTACAAAACAAGACCAAATCATCACCCCTTCACCACCGTGCTTGAAAGTTGGTATGAGGTTTTTGTGCTGACATGCTCTGGCACTGTGGTGCTATGCATTATGGACAAATATCTCCACTTTAGTCTCATCTGTCCAAAGGACACTGTTCCAAAGTCTTCTGGTTTATTCAGATGCAACTTTGTCAAACTAAGCCATGCACTCTTGTACTTTTTAGAGAGATGAGGCTTTCTCCTGGCAACACTTCGAAACAAACCATACTTGTTCAGTCTTTTTCTGATTGTGCTGTCATGGACTTTACCATTTAACATGCTACCCGAGGCCTGTAGATTCTGAGATGAAACTCTTGGATTTTTTTTGTAATTTCTTTCAGCATTACACAGTCTGACCTTGACTACCTTGAATGTTTTCCACTTTTGAATAGTCGTGCTCACTGTAGAATGATGGGCTTTAAATTGTTTGGAAATGTCCTTATAACCTTTCTCGGTTTGGAGGGCAGCAACAATTATTTTTCTAAGCTCATTGCTGATGTCTTTCCTCCTTTGCATTGTGTTAACTCACACCTGAATGCTCTAGACCAGCAATCTGCTAAAACTTTGGCTTTTATAGAGGTGGCCACACTTGATGATCAATTAATTATGGGCATTTGATGAGCAGCATCTGTCTGCTACTTAGCCTCATAATTCCGATGGAAGCTGTAAGGGCGTTGTTAGTTTTTCATACATGGCTTTATTTTTGTTAAATTAATCATGACACGGTGTAATATGGCATGTTTTGTTGTTCACCTGAGGTTGTATTGACCTAATTTTAAGACCTGCTCAAGAACAGATGATTTTTATTTCGAAGTCCAGGAAGGACTACAAGAAAATATTGTTGGGAATAATGGGGGGAGAACGATAGGGGTAAGTATATCCCAACAGGTAGACTCCAGAAGGGAAGAGTGGCAAGTTCTAGATCGTCTGAGCATAATGTGAACTTTCCATTTCTGTGACATCTCTGGCCCAGGGTAACCAAATACTTAGACAACATGAAGACACATTCATTTTCATGTACGAGGCAGTCTTGAAATAGTGGAATATTTATTGGGAGGGCACTGGGACATTAGTTAATAGAACGTGAAGAAGTATATTTTGTGATACCTAAAAAAAGATGAGGTAGAGACTGCAAAAATAGTGCTTTCGTATGGATTTACAGGTAGACTAAGGTACATCTTC
The DNA here is from genome assembly GCA_933207985.1 of Pelobates cultripes. Lineage (NCBI taxonomy): Eukaryota > Metazoa > Chordata > Amphibia > Anura > Pelobatidae > Pelobates > Pelobates cultripes. Next base: position 42,430,106 of record OW240920.1, on the reverse strand, counting down.
AGTGAGTATGGTGTTCTAAACATGGTACGTTTAAAGCGGAACTGTCCCTGTCTGGGGACTTTGCATAGACCCTGAAACGGGGCCATAGCAGCTGGGAATCTGGTGGCTGGGTGAGAGGCAGGCAAAGGTATGTTTAACATATCTGAACCTGTCCTTCCCAGGACCATTTTTTCTGGCTGGTCCTCTTCTGCTCCTGACATACAGCATTGAGGTCTTTGAAGGATCCTGCGAGACCATGGGATCCTCTATAGATAGAGCCAAACCACTGCAGCCGTCACATCACTAATGACGGTTGGTGGATTGTCACTTCTTGACGGCGGTAGTTCCGCCCAGTGTCTAGAAGTGTCTTGTGTCTCCATATATCTTTTGACTGGGTTGAAATTTCTGTGAAATTTCAACACAGTCAGTGTGAATATTGCATAAAGATTTTATCTTCATGAATACTCCATTTGCAGGAAGGGGGCACTACGGCACTAGCTTTCATAATCCACATTTGGGCATCATAGGCCATCTGTTTTATATTGAGTGGAAGTTTTTTTGTGTCTAGGTCAAGGATCACAATTTCCACTTAATCCTGCTTAATGGGATTGCGAAAATTGGTGCCTAGTGTGCTAACCCAGGATGTTGGTTATACCTACAGCCTTATGCACAAGTTGCCACATACAGAGGGAACCAGTAGTGGCTTTGTGGTTCCTGATGCTTCAGAATCAGAGTCTCTACCAACTGGAGCGAGTCCAGTCACATACAACCGTTCTTTAACTGAACTTATCCAGTGAGCTTTTCTTTTTTTTTTTGTATTGTCGTTAAAAAAAAATTGTGTGTGTGCATGTAAGTTATGTTGAGTGAGGAATTTTGAAAGTGGTCATATAAACAGGCGCACTGGACTAGTAACACGTGGCAGGTAGTACATTAATTAAATAAGGAAGCATAGCCTAGTGCCATGGAGAAAGGAGTAGGCTCATGAAATGGTTGATGGACTAGCAACGGGCAGTAGAGAACATCTGAACCATGGAGGACTGGGCTACATTTGAATTAAAGGATCACTATAGTGTCAGCAAAACAAACTCGTTTTCCTGACACTATATACTCCTTAGAATCCCCCCGCCCCCTCAGGGTCTCCCTCCCTTGGCGCTGAAGCCACTTACCTTAATCCAGCGCCGGGCTCCCTCGGTGCTGGTGACCTCTCCTTCACCGCCGACGTCAGCTCCCGAGCGAACGCGCATGCGCGGCAAGAACCGCGCGTGCATTCAAACAGTCCATAGGAAAGCCTTTCTCAATGCTTTCCTATGGACTTCCTGCACGCTGGATGCGATTTTCGCATCCAGCGTCGCAGAAGCGCCTCTTGCGGCTGTCAGGAAGACCGCCACTAGAGGTTGGATTAACCCTGCAATGTAAACATAACAGTTTCTCTGAAACTGCTATGTTTACATCTGAAGGGTTAAAACCTGAGGGACCTGGCACCCAGACCACTTCATTGAGCTGAAGTGGTCTGGGTGACTATAGTGTCCCTTTAAGGTGGCAAAGACTGTGCTAATCTCACACACACATTCCACACAGATACACTTCACACAAATAAACCAACTGCACATATACATCCGTACATTCACACATACTGACATCCCACATTGTTACAGCCCTGCATTCATACACTCTGACATCCCATGTCGCAAACATGCCTTCAATCAAACAAATAGCTGCTCATTTAAAATTAACTTTAAAATGTAATCTATTTTATTATTTGTTACAATTGTATTATAATTTGAATGTGTTATCTAAATAATGCATTAAAGGTACACTCCACTGCCCAAAAACACAAAAAAAGTGTTTTTTTGTTTGTTTTTTAAATCACTGTTTAGCAGGTATATCTGTAGTCAAAACATGCATGTATTTAAAGGGACACTGACACCGTCTGGGGACTTTGCCAAATTCACAATGACCTAGACCTGGCTTCCCCAAACTCCGGCCCTCCAGATGTTGCTGAACTACAACTCCCATGATTCTATAAATGAAATAGGCTGAGAATCATGGGAGTTGTAGTTCAGCAACATCTGGAGGGCTGGAGTTTGGGGAAGCCTGACCTAGACCGTGACATCACTGCTAGTGGGGTTGAGCAGGGGGGGGAGATAAAGGTGAGATTTACCTATCTGACCCTGTTCTTTTGATCTGGGGGTCCTCTTCAGAGCCGATATTACTGCTGCACTATTGTGCATGGTGGTCTATGGAAGATCCTGCGAGACCGTGGGTACAACCAATTCTCTGCAGCCGTCACTTAGACTCTGCCCTTAATCTAAGAAAGTCAAGCATAGTAGAAATACAAAGACAAAGTAGTCCCTACTTTGTCTCCGTATATCACTTCAATTTCACTTTAACTTCCAAAACAGTCATAATGAGTATTTTATATAGATTCTATCTAGGGATCGGCAGATATTTTTTTTGTAAGTATTGGTATCGGCCGATAATCACTGGCAATACCGATAATGAATGAGTGGGTCGGCGTGTCCATAAGGCGGCACAAGCGGCCGCCTTAGGGCGCACCGGCCCAGGGGGGTTCTAGATCGGAGTGACCGGCAGGAGGTGGGTGCAAAGTGCTCCCTCCTGCCAGGCACTCTGTGTAGTGTGGCAGAGTGGAGCAGTGCGCACCACCGTTCAGGAACTTTGTTTCCTGTACCCGGCCGGGGAATGGGGGTTGGTAAGGAACACTATGGGGGAGTGGGGGTTGGTAAGGAACACTATGGGGGAAGATGGTTGGTAAGGAACACTATGGGGGAAGATGGTTGGTAAGGAACACTATGGGGGAGTAGGGGTTGGTAAGGAACACTATGGGGGAGTGGGGGTTGGTAAGGAACACTATGGGGGAAGGGGGTTGGTAAGGAACACTATGGGGAGAGGGGATGGAAAGGAACACTATGTAAGGGGGGTAAGGAACACTATGTAAGGGGGGTAAGGAACACTATGAGACAGGGAAGGGGGTAAATAACACTATGAGACATGAAAGGAGGGTGAAGAACATTATGGGACAGGGAAGGGGGGTGAAGAACATTAAGGGAGGACACTAAGGTACAGGCGAGGGAAGGGAAATGGAACACTGGGATAGAGGCTGACCACTAAAAGAGAAAGGAGAGGGACAGGAGAATGGGGGGAGGTGGGAGGCACTAAGAGACATGTAAGGGGAGGGGAGGAAGGGAGTTCATACATATTTACACACAAACACACTGCATCCACTACACAAACACACACACTGAATCCACTACACAAACACACACACTGCATCCACTACACAAACATACACACACACACACTGCAACCACTACACACACTGAATCCACTACACAAACACACACACTACATCAACTACACAAACACACACACACACACACACACACACACACTGCATCCACTACACAAACCAGCACATTGCATCCACTACACAAACCAGCACATTGCATCCCCTACACAAACACACAAACTGCATCCACTACACACACATCTAAATATTCTTGAAAACATAACAAAAAAAATCTGACTGGCATGTATATTTTGTGCATTTACCAAAAAAAAATAGATTTGCAAAAAATAAATAAATACAGTAAATGTAAAGAATATCGTTAAGCTATCGGCCTGAAAGTTCACTGATTATCGGTATTGGTATCTACTCTATAAAATCAATTTCGGTCGACCCCTAATTCTACCTTCATGAAATACTAATTTTTCCAGGGGGATGAAGTGCAGCTTTAATTATAGATTTTTATTGGGGGTATATCTAAAACGGCTTGCAAAAGCTGCATGTATCTTGCCTACAACCTTTGAAAGCCCTCCCCTTCTTCTCCAGCCCAGACTTTCTGTGACTGTCCAATCACAAGCTTTCCAATGCAGTTAAATGAGAAGTCTTTTTAAGGCAGGGGCTCTGGGCAGTTGCTCCAATGAGCTAAATAACCAGGAAGTACCATGTTAACATATTTATAAATTATCTTGAAATAGACATTGAAAGTCGTGTTTCAATGTTTGCAGATGACACAAAACTCTGTAAAGTAATACAACGTGACCAGATTATTGCTTTTCTACAGAGGGATTTGGATAAATTAGGGGACAATGCACTCAATTGTCAGATTAAATTTAATGTAGAAAAACGCACTTTCGGGTAAAGAATGCACACAAGCAATTTACACCCTAAATGGTAGTGAATTAGGAATAACAATACACCAGAAGGATTTGGGAATTGTTATAGGCAACAATGTTCAATGTCAATCAGCACTTGCTAATGCCAGTAAAGTATTGTCATGTAAAAAAGAGGCATTAATTCAAAGAATGAAAATATAATTTTGCTTCTTTATAAATCACTGGTAACATCACACCTTGAATATAGCGCTCGGGAATATGTTGCGCTTTACAAATACCAGTTATAAAAAAATATATATACTGTGCAATTCCGAGCACCTTTTCTAAAGAAATATATTATGGCACTACAAAAAGTGCAGACAGGCTACAAAATTAATAGAAGAAATTGAGCATTTTGTTAGGAAGAAAGGTTAACACATTTAAATCTGTTTAGTTAAGAAAAATGCTGCCTCAGAGGGGATATGATAGCATTATACAAATATGTTCAGGGCCGATCCAAAGCATTGTCTGGAAAACTATTTATAAACAGGGCTATACATAGGACACAAGGTCACGCGTTTAGACTGGAAGAAAGGAGATTTAGCCTAATGCAAAGGAGATGGTTTTTACAGTATGAACTTCTGCCTGAAGAGGTGGTTTTATCGGAGTCTATACAGATGTTTAAACAGCAATTGGATAAATACTTGCAAAATCATAATATTCAGTGATATAATTTTAATTTGTGGGGTAATAGCTTCTTGATCCCGGGAGAGTCTGACTATCATTCTGGGTTCAAGAAGGTTTTTCTTCCTAGTTTGTTGCAAAGTTAGAGGCAGTTGAAATTTTTTTTTTTTTTTTGCCTTCTTTTGGAACAACTGCAAAAACAGATGTGAGAAAGGCTTAACTTGATGGACGCATGTCCCTATTCAGTTACGTAACTATGTAAATGCTCAGAAATAAAGTCTTTGAATATGTAATAGCCTATGTGGGAAGTGGGGGGGGATTATGTACTAACAAACTAGTGTGCCGATTGGGGAACTTCCCATTTAGAGACATATGAGTTTCCATAAAGTACTTCCCTTTCAGTTCCAGGAAGTTCAGCTGGCTGGCTTCTCGTAGACATATGTGGTCTGCACTGTCTGCAATACATTTAACCTCTGATAAAACAAACATCACATAATTCAGTGTTTGTTCTATTACTTTTCAAAAAAAACTCATATCACAATTTAGTAAACTTGCCAAAAAAAATGGGTTCTTTAAGCACAATAACTACTACAACATATTGTAGTGGTTATGGTGCAAGAAGCCTTCAGGCGCAGTCTCGTTGTGTTTATCAATGGGTCTTTCTTGGCACCCACACCTGGACCCTCTGCAGCCGCCTAGATCAAGTGGTATTTCAAATTTGGATGGCAACAATATGCTCCCAAAACAGTAATCACTTAGCCAACAGCCCGTGATTGCCACTAAATCTGGACTGGAAAGCCATATATCTTTTTTTCGTATTTATTTATTTTAGAACTGCTAAAAAAAAAAACAACAAAAAAACCCACAATGAACTGCACTCAAACATTCCTTGCACCATAACCACTGCAATAAGCTATAGCATGTTTGGTTTGTCAGCTATTTGTGTTACCGGTAATTACATAAATTCACTGTTCACATGACTTTACTGTATTACTATTAAAGCTATCCTGATTAAAAAGGAAGAGGAACAAGAAAACACCAATTATCGTGCTGCTATATTGACTAGAAAGTTAATAAAAAGTAAAAAAATATATTTGTAGTTTTCCATTTCATCAATATTTCAGTGATCTAGGTTAACTTTGAATAAAATGATATAGCCCATTCATAGTATTTTGCTGTCCTAATCATACCGCCAGATGCACATCTTTCTGGTTCTCTTGTTATAGTGTATCTCCGTTTTCTATTTGTCTCCTTTATATATTTATTTTGTGTAGTGTTCGCCCAAAATTTTAAAAGAGTAGGCAAGTTCAGAGATATCCCATTTTGTTGTTGCATGGAACAAATGTTACATTCTTTACATTTTATATCCTACTTCCCATAAAATGTAAAAACGAAATTTTGCTGGGATCTGTCTGTTTTTCCTCGTCCTTTTTTTTTACATCACCAGCTACCAAGTTTATAATCTGCTGTTTATTCCAGAACTTCTATTGCCTTGTCAGAACACCTTACAGATCCGCACAACAACAAGTCTCGAAACTCCTTAATTGATGAGGCCATGTCTTACCAAGGTGGTTTTTGGGTTTTTTTGGGTTTTTTTTTCAGTCATTGAAAGGTTGATGTTTCTTGAGTTTAGGCAATACGCGCCTTTTTTTTAAATACAATTTCATTAGTTCAATAAGATATAGCCGTAGCCCGTGTGTTCTTTAGAAGCATGTGTTTAATTTCCATTTACGCACTTGTTGGTAACATTCTTTCCAGAAATACTGCTAATATCTTGGCTTTGTTTGGTGAATTGAGAGAAGGCATGCTTTTTATCTCTGTGAATTAAAGGTAAGTGTTGGTTCCTGGCAGTAATATCTGGTAGCTAGGCTTACCCTGAATACTAAGTATTTGGCATTGGAAATGCTATAAATAATGCTGAGCATATGGCAAACAGTACTGCAGTATTTCCACAAATCTCTGAGATGTTAACATTTGTAGTCACTGAATAAAAAAGTTCAGGCACTCTAAGGTTTAAATCAGCATTTTATTGAACTACAGTGTCCTGCTTCTGGACACTGTAGTTCAATAAAATGCTGATTTAAGCCTGGACCTTTTTCTTCAGTGACTACAAACTACTTCTTGGGCCTTGGTGCTGGTCCCAGGTTTGGTTGCACCCAGGCTTTATTTATGGATGGGGTGCAGTTCCACATTTTGGTTTTTGACCTGTAAATATTGTTCCTTAATTATAAGTAATGCTACGAGATGGAAAGTCCTTGTATTTACTATCAAAAGTTAAAGCGAAGGAAGCTCTGCTCTGCGTGTGTTGAAGAAAACGGGCAAATATGGTAGATTGTCCAAGCGATGTTCGACTTGCAGGTTGTGGGTTTGGTGGATGCCTCCTCTGAATTGTCCAATCCGATGAGCTTACATCTTCTATTTACAAAGAGGATTCAAGATAACGCCAATAGATCTCTTTCACTTATATGGCCTCTATCTCATGCTAGAAGTGAAATCCTTTTTGAAAAGCTCTTAAACCTTTTTAGAAGAAATGATATGGCTCCATTTAGTGGTATTCTGTATACCATGCCTATTCTTTAAAGTGGTCTTTAGTGTAGCTTTCATTATCAGGGTTATTTACCAAAGTGAGAATTTGATTACAGTCCTACATTTTAAATTAGCTGAGAGTAGATTTTCAATAGGACTAGGTCACTAGGTACACATGGATCTCAGTCGGTAGAGCAGTGATGGCTAACCTTGACACCATAAATTGTTTCTGGTCTACATTTCCCATGATGCCCAGCTAGCTTTTAGAGAAATGTAGTCCAGAAACAATTTATGGTGCCAAGGTTAGCCATCACTGCGGTAGAGCATCAGACTTTTAATCTGAGGGTCCAGGGTTCAAGTCCCTGTTTGGGCACTCTCGTGATTTTTAGATCACCATTATGGAATGGCTGTCCAAGCATTACAAGTTCTGGTACACGCAAGGTGGGCTATTCACCTCAGTGAGAATTTAAAATGAATTTTAAATTTAAGGCAAGAGTAGCAGAATGGAAAACATAGGTTACTTAGAGAACATTTGTAGAAAACATTTCCAGTTTGGTTCATTTGACCGCAAATTTGAAATTCACCTTTAATTCTTACTTTAGTATTGGAGTCCATTTTCAACGTCGCCAACTTCCTTCTAGAAAATAGAAGGGTTTCGGGCTCTACCGTTTGAGTCATGCCCGCTTAGATTTTCTCTCAGCAGCCACATTCTAAACGCCCCTCTTGCCATGCTTACCTTTATTTATCCCACTGTCAAACATTCCTGTCGGGATCTACTTGTTCCAGACAGATTCAGTGTCTTTCTGATCTAGAAACGTGCTTTGAGAAAATGAAAATCCTGCATGGCTAGGGCCAATTGTCCCCTTGAAATGGATGTGAAGTCAGCATCATACGCAAAGAGGAAGGAGACCTCTCGGATACCTTGAAGCAGCTTGTCAGCACTCAAGCAAGGGGTGAAGGTGTGTAAACTGACAATGATTTGCGGCAATTTGTGTGTAAGCCGGCAGAAGAGATTCAATTTACAAGCAGGTGAGCAGTGCAGCGCACAGTCGCTTTCTGGTTGACAGGCAGTGCTACGTTTTCAATCAGCCGAAAGAAGCTTTTCAGTTGGACCATGTTACCGGGCACGCATGGAGCGCCAGCAGAGAGACTTTGCAAGAGCACGGATAGCTCAGTCGGGAGAGCATGAGACTTTTAATCTGAGGGTCAAGGGTTCAAGTCCCTGTTTGGGCGCTCTCATGATTTTTAGATTACCAATATTAAGAGGAGGGGCTACCTGCAAGTCTGTCGGCACTTGAGCATTTGGTGCAAGGTAAGCAATTCTTCTCCACTGAAAAGTGACACTTCAAAGAAATGACAAAATTTGGTCCAGGCTTTAAAAGTGCTGGTACACACCAAAGTGAATTTCAAATTTAAGGCCAGAGTAGCTGAATTAAAGAATAACTGAAAGAGAAGCTTTCAAGTCTGACTGTTTAGACTTTAATCTTTAAATTCTCACTTTAGTAAATAACGCAATATGAGTTATGCATATTCATTTATTTATTTCTGAGACCTGTGATCTGTCTACACCAGAAGACTGAGTAATCTGTCCTGTCCTCTGGGCTCTCCTATTCTGACGTTAAAGGACCACTATAGTGCCAGGAAAACATACTCGTTTTCCTGGCACTATAGTGCCCTGAGGGTGCCCCCACCCTCAGGGTCCCCCTCCCGCCCGGCTCTGGAAGGGTGAAAGGGGTAAAAACTTACCTTTTTCCAGCGCTGGGCGGGGAGCTTTCCTCCTTCTCTCCTCCTCCGTTCCTCCTCCTGGGTTGAATGCGCACGCGCGGCAAGAGCTGCGCGCGCATTCAGCCCGTCGCATAGGAAAGCATTTACAATGCTTTCCTATGGACGCTTGCGTGCTCTCACTGTGAAAATCACAGTGAGAAGCACGCAAGCGCCTCTAGTGGCTGTCAATGAGACAGCCACTAGAGGATTAGGGGGAAGGCTTAACCCATTGATAAACATAGCAGTTTCTCTGAAACTGCTATGTTTATAAAAAAAAGGGTTATCCCTAGAAGGACCTGGCACCCAGACCACTTCATTAAGCTGAAGTGGTCTGGGTGCCTAGTGTGGTCCTTTAACCCAGCTTTACTGTTTGACACTTTATTTTTTTTTCCGCCGTGTGATTTAGTTTTGCAGCGACTGATTACTTTATTGTCGTTATTCCAGGCTGTGTCTGTGCATGTTTAATTATCGTTGACTCACAGTTTTACCACCATTTCCATGGATATCATTTGTTGTATTGTGTGTTAGCTGTTACTCTGTAGTGTATACTCTGAAGACTTCTTTTTATATCTTGAATGCTGTATATAAATATTCTCTCCTCGCTTGTACTCCCCTGAGATCCCAATACCTGTAGAACAAACACCAGCCCTCTTTTATGAGCCATATAAATACCTGTTTTTTTTTCAAAGTGCTATCATTATCTTTGAATCCCATTGTCTGCATGCCCCTGGTTGTGCATATGCTTTATTTGTGTTCCTGTGTCGGTACCCTAGTACAATAATGTATTATAGATGGATAAATGGGCTATGGCGTCCCTGCCATCTATTCATAGTGCAGGTCTTGGCATTTTAGCGGGGGATTTCCTTGCAAATCAGGTACAGCTGAGCTCCCAATAATGACATACTGAGCATAAATTATTCAAACTTATTCACAAAAGTGGGGATTCTCGCAAAGTGAGTGAGGTTTTTTTGTTTTGTTTTTTTAGGCCGAAATTTCAACATTTTTCCAATTTTGCTATTTTTGTCTAAAATTATGCATTTTGTTTCCCGAACAATTCCCGAACATTCCCAGTTTAGTGTAAAACCGATAATAATTGCTTGTTCTGTGACAGAGCACGCAAGCAATTAACAGGCAGTTGTTTTTTGCTTACATTTTAAAATTCACTTTTCAATTTATTACAAATCAGGGTTTAGAGAAATCCCACGATGATCAACTTGTGAGTTGCTCTTAGATTTGTGGATATTACAGGATTAAAGCAAATAATAGAGGTTTATTTATTTTTTTCTTTTCATTTTCGAAGACAGATATAATCCTTTTATGTATATTTTAATACAGTCTCAATTGTACTGGCTATAACTGGTCCATTGTGTACTACTTTAAATATAATTTACTTCCCTACACCCGTAGGAGTTCATATGACTACATGTGACTCACACAGTGGCGTACATACCGGGGTCGCAGGGGTCGTGACCCGGTATGCACGCCCGTGGCAGTGTGGCCACATTTTGCCAGCCTCTTGTCCTGGGGGGCCCAGGGTCCCCCGAGGCTGGCAGTGGCTTCAGTTTGCCGGCGGCCGGGCTGCTGGGCGGGCGCGAGGGAGGGAGACGTCATATTTTGGCTCCAGCATCTGGAAGCAGCGCGAGGGAGCTGGGCAGAGAGCACTCAGGGGAGCAGGACCCCACTGGACCTCAGGGACAGCAGGACCCTACTGGACCTCAGGGACAGCAGGAATCCCCACAGCACTCCCAAAGGTTGGGAGGCTGGGGGATTAAATAAAATTAAAAAAAATATGTGAGTGTGTATGTGTGTTAGTGTGTGTGTGTTACTGCGTGTGTGTCTGTTAATGAGTGTGTTAGTTTGTGTGTGTCAGTGAGTGTGTTACTGTGTGTGTTTTGTGTGTGTCTGCTAGTGAGCGTCAGTAAGTGTGTTAGTGAGTGTTACTGTGTGTGTCACTGAGTGTGTGTGTCAGTGAGTGTGTCCGTTAGTGAGTATGTGTTTTTTAGTGAGAGTGTGTTTTTCAGTGAGAGTGTATGTTTTGTAAGTGAGTGTGTATGTGTGTCTGTCAGTAAATGTGTGTATGCGTCAGTGAGACAGCTACTAGAGGCTGGATTAACCCTCAGTGAAACATAGCAATCTCTCTGGAACTGCTATGTTTTCAGCTGCAGGGTTAAAACTAGAGGGACCTGGCACCCAGACCACTTCATTAAACTGAAGTGATCTGAGTGCCTATAGTGGTCCTTTAAGTGTATCTGCATGCACTGGTGGCACACCACGGCCGCAGGGGTCGCTGCCCTGTGTAGCAGCACCGGCACGAGCAGGGTAAGTGCGCAGGGGGATGGGGGGGGGGGCACGGATCAATTTTCGCACCGGGGCCCCATGGATCTTGTGTATGCCACTGGACTCACAAGTTAACTTAAAGCCAGACCCTAATGTATGTATGTAGAATTTCATTTTGGGTACACAGTACGGTAGTAATAGGCCACCAGGTGGCACTGTAGGAGAAGAAAACTGGGACCAGCAATGATTTGGTTGGTAATCATAAACACTTACTGGAGGATTTTGCTCTGGCCTTACCCCATGCGCTACAAGAATGACCTGCTTGCCCTTCTGAGCGATATGAAGTTTCATAAAAATTGTAAAGCATGCAGGGTTTTCAAAATTGTGTGCATGTAGGCCAATTAAAATGCAGTCAATTTTGGAAATGACTGATTTACACTAGGGCGTGAAAAAAAAAATCTTGAACAAAAATATCAGTTTAAAACACTCCGATAAGAAAACCGATAAATGTTTCAAATTAAATAACATATCAATAATGAATATAATAAGTACGTAAATCTTTTTGGCATATTCCACCCCCTGGATATTGCAACAACACAGTGTAAAAAAGATAAAATAAATACATAAGAATCAAACACCTTTTAGCCCAAGTTTTAGTGCAAAATGTAACCATATATAATGTCGTTTGAGTATTGGTTACTGAGCTTATCTGTTTGCTTGATTGAGTAGCCAAATCACTTTACAAATCCCAACAGGATCCAATACTATAAAGTCCCATCCATTTAATTGCTCTAAAATGCCGTTTTTTACAGCCACTAGAGGCGCATCTGCGACGCTGGAGGCATATTATGCCTCCATCGCGCAGAGCATCCATAGGAAAGCATTGAGAAATGCTTTCCTATGGACACTTTGAATGCGCGCGCGGCTCCGCTGACGTCGACCGGGGGAGGAGAGGTCACCAGCGCTGAGGGAGCCCGGCGCTGGATTAAGGTAAGCTGCTGAAGGGGTTTTAACCCCTTCAGCACCATGAGAGGGGGACCCTGAGGGTGGAGGCACCCTCAGGGCACTATAGTGTCAGGAAAACCACTTTGTTTTACTGACACTATAGTAATCCTTTAATATAACAATAAAACGGCTGCAAATCTTTTTAGAAGGGGGGAAAAAAATCACCACCTCTTGTCCCTATCTTTTCTGTAGAAGTCTATATGTAATTTGTTTTTCAAATTTATAGAGATAATTTGCACATCTACTTATAAAATGTGTTATCCAGATCCAAATCACAATTGGCCGATATGCAGATAGAAGACAGCGCCTTTAACAGGCAAATAATCTCATCTATATATAATGCTAGCTAAACGACGTGTGTGTGTGTATGTATATATGGAGGATTGAATGGCGTAATAGAATAAGGTACAAGGGCTGTGCAGTTATTGGGGTCGGCTAATGATGAATATTGGAGCAATCTTTAGAAGAAATAAGCGGGAATAAGAAAATATTTTATGGAATAGGGATGATTAAATAATCAATTTCCTTCCTATATTCAGGCTAGATTCACATTTGAATAATAATTTTTTTTTAAAAATAATATATATATATATATTCCATGAAATATTCACAAACGCTATCTTGCTTTCCAACCAAAGACTGGATTTCCTATTTGTTATATATCCTTAAACTAGTGTGTGCTTTAAAGTGTATATGTCACAGTACCCACTTGTTCAAAGAAAATGAAAACTAAATAAATTTTACCTATGCTTTATTCCATTAGAATTTTTAGCAAATGTATGGATCCACGTCAGCATATCTTCATCATTGATGGAAGTTTGGCCTACTAAGGTCGGGGTGGGGGATTTAAACAAAGGCAGGCGTGGGGGCTGTGTTTTACACCCCTAACCCTTCATCACAGTAACACTGGTAGAATTGGAAAGGCAGTAAATATTTAATTGACATGTTCTTAAAGGTAAACTGTCACTTCAAAAATATTTTTATGCATAATAATCTTTTTATCAGGTTTTGAAGATAAATATTTTTTTTAAGAATGAAGTATACGTAAAATTGATTAAAAACTCATCCCTACCTTAGGATATGACCAGATCCATCAACCATATACATTCACCTTTGGTCATCTTATCTGCTTCTGTGCAGGGAATAGAGCAGTGTAAATTATGGAGATGAATTGTCGTTTTCAAACTCTACTTGACCCAAGGTGTATGTATCTGAATGAGTTTTTCCTTATTCCTTTATTATTAGTTTTTTTTAGACTTGACATTTGTCCTTTAAACATAAATATATAATTTAACACTGTTATATATTAATATATTCTAATATAACAGTAAATTTACACCCTCATGTGTAATGTAGTATTGGTTTACACACGCAAAGCCAACAAAATAATTTAGGTAAGGCACAGCATGCAAAGCAGTTTGCAAACACGCTTATATGAATGAGGTCTGGTGTTCGGATCATACTTTTGCCATCTGGGAATGACAACAATTTTGGTTGCAGTCCAGCAGAGCAATCTGTCTGTTCCCACGATGACACTGTCCCGTCCATCCTCTATATTTATCTGGATTTCCTGCCTTAAATACTCCTGTCACTGCCAGAACAACCAGGAAAATAAATATAGTGTGTGTGTATGTGTATGTATATGTATGTGTGTATATATATATATATATATATATATATATATATATATATATATATATATATATATATATATATATATATATATATATGTGTGTGTGTGTGTGTGTATGTGTGTATATATATATATATATATATATATATATATATATATATATATATATATGTATATATAGTGAGAAATACAAGACTTTGTTTTTATAGTTTGCTATCTAATAGACTTGTTTATTCACAATGAATTAAACTCCACGATTTTAAAGTGAATTTTACATTTTAGGAATTAAAAACCTAGATTAACTTTTTCAACTTTACTAAATACCAGCGAAAATGTATGTCTGAGCCTTCGAGACTTACTTCGGGAAAATTAAAACTGGCCCTTTTGGGTTCAAGTGTAAATTTAAAACTCATTTGTTTTAAAATGAAATGGGTCTGAAATAGTTTTTTAATAAAAAAAAAAAATGCCTATATTATTTTTTTTAATTCAATGCAAATTCTCACAATTTGGGGCATCCTGATAGTCTTAAGGAAGATTTTACACTTTTTTTTTTGTCCATTTCCTCCATTTTTGTTGAAGACATGGTTATATGAACACTACACAAACTTTCAGGGTATGCTGGAGTGGAAAGGGGAAGGCTTGCAAAGATTGTATTTAAGAGATCTGCAGCTTTTGCAAACTGTTTATAGATATCCCAATAATGTAAAAACACAGGAATAATGCATTCATGTTTTTAATAGGGGTAATATCTACTAAATAGTAATTTTTTAACATGAATTGATTATTTTGTAATTTAAAACAAACAGGGCATTAGAATGTTCCTTTAAGTTACTTTCTCTACTCACACACAGTGTAATAATAAGAAAAACTTATCATTCCTGTCTGTGTTCCTACACAAGGTCCTGTTTATCCAGTCTGAATAACCTTTAGTCTCTGCAGAGAGAAACAGGCTGACCTTTGATCAAATTACATGTTGTGTGAACTGCACAACCTCGCCACCACACTGCCTAGGTTCTGATTTTTCTTTTCCCCCTGGTTCACTGTGATTGTACTCACAGTTCAAATCAATGAAAATACATCAGCTGTTCGCTTCGCAGGTTTTCATTCGCCATAGTGCCTCTTCCAGTCTTGCGAAGTGGGCAGTGACAGAGCTGATCTATTTACTTAAAAGTTGTGTTTGGATTCTCTTCAATTCCCACATGGTTTCATCATCTAACGTAATATCTTCCGCTGCCCCATGAAGGTTTCTATTTCAAAACAATACATCCTGAGAACTCTGTAAAAACATTGTAAAATGAAAAATCAGGTCCTTAATATATTGAAAACAGAGAAAACATCAAAATGATGAAGAGGAACATTTTAATGGCAATGTTATTGGTTCCACCATATTGTGTTCTATATATAGATAAGACATATACTGCAGTCGCAAAGGGTACTGAAATAATGTACAAAGTTATTGCAAATTTTAGGCCAAAGTCATGTAAAAATATAAAAATTACAGAATTTGTCCCAGTTGACAATTTTGGCTTAAAATGTGTACATCCCTTGTAACGTATCGGCCATTCATTTCCTAATTTTTATAGTATCCGAAAACATTTGTTTAGGTTGTTTTAGAACCCCTTGTGCATTTTGCCCATTTTCTTGTGATGTGAGTTTAAATGGTTACACCAAGCACCATGACCACTTCAGTGGCTTGAAGTGGTTATGATGCTAGTGCTTGGAGTCTGTTTGTGCAGTGTTTCAGTCTGAAACGCTGCCCATATAGAGATATTTTGGTTACCTGACAGAGGTGTAATTCCAGCTGGGCTGCCTAATCTTAAAGGACCGCTATAGTACCAGGAAAACAAACTCGTTTTCCTGACAGTATAGTATTAATAGGTCCCCCCCCCCCTCATGGCCCCCCTCCCGCCGGGCTGAAGGGAGAGGAAGGGGTTAAACACTCACCTTTCCCCAGCGCTGGGCTCCCTCGGCGCTGGGCACTCTCCTCCTCCTTCCGACGTCATCGGCTGAATGCGCATGCACGGCAAGAGCCGAACGCGCATTCAGTCAGTCCATAGGAAAGCATTCTCAATGCTTTCCTATGGACGCTTGCGTCTTCTCACTGTGAAAATCACAGTGAGAAGCGCGAAAGCGCCTCTAGCGGCTGTCAATGAGACAGCCACTAGAGGCTGGATTAACCCATATGTAAACATAGCAGTTTCTCTGAAACTGCTATGTTTACAGCAGACAGGGTTAACCCTAGAAGGACCTGGCACCCAGACCACTTCATTAAGCTGGTCCTTTAACTCTGTACATATTTTTTCACATAGACATTCATTTATTGTCTCAGAAAGCTCAGCGGACGCATTTAGACATTAGAAGCAGGATTAGCATCCTATTTCTGCAGCTCTGTAGAAGCTGGATGCAGTTAAGCCTAGATGGACCCAGATAAGAGGGCTAACCATTGCAAAACTGTTTGCCCCATTACTGGGAAATGGTGACAGATTACTACTAGCATCATAACGACTAGAGCAGGCTGTAGTAACCCTTTAACAACAATTCTACACATTCACTTTACAAGAGTTGAATTCTTAAAATTCTATATCATTTTTTATAGGAGGAACACAGGGAAATTATTGTAATTTACACATATTTTAGATCACACTACAAAATGGTGTTGTAAAAAATATGTACTGCAAACAGATCGTTTACAACACAAGGTCAAGCTGTTACCCAAGAAGGAATAGGATAGGGAGAAAGTCAAGAGAGGATACAAATTAGCGTTTTATAAATATTAAATCGTCCTCAAGCAGAGGTGGCAAAGGAATAAAACATTTAAAAACTAAAAAACCTGGGGGGAAAAGACAAAACTTAATTGATAGGGTCTGAAGCTTTAAATATAAATGATCAGACATTATTAATAGTCATATAGATAAAATATAGCCGGCCCTTATATTTTTGCATAGAGGTTTATAGGATTACATTATATGTTTCAAGGGGCAAGTAAATTGTTATACTTTTAAAACGTTGAGACCTGTTCCATCTTGTTGCGGGTTAATTATTTGCTACTGAAATGATAAAAGATTTATTTAGTCTCAAAATGGCAAGGGTAACGTAACTATATTTTTAGAAATAAAACATTTAATAGTTGGTGTAAGCTTTAACTAATCTTTAGTAGAGCAGTTTCTTTGCCTTGCCTTGGTATGCGGTAGTGACATTGGATATTGTCTTCTACTTTGCTAAGCACAATCTACAGTCAAGGTCATGGACAACTACAAAGTCATTTTAAAGAGTCCTCCTCCTGTAGTTTGTTACTGTTTTCCACTATAGCCGTAGGTGTGACACAGTTACTGAGGAGATGTTAGTTCTTGAAGGAATGTTCCAAGCACCATAACCACTATAGCACACTCTCAGCCACTAAACTAGCCTTGCACAATAGGGCTTTCCTCAATGGAGTGAATGGAAGCTCCTTCCAGAAGCTTGCCAACTCCACAGTTCACACACTTTTGATTACTTAACCTGGGAGTGTGCTGTACTGTTTATGGTGCGTGGAGTGTTCCTTTAAGAATGGGAAATAAGGAGCATTTTCATTGATCACATTGTTTATAAAAGGATATTACAGCAACCACGTGTTTACATAGATAATAAATTGCACTGGGCACCGTTGTCATACACCGTATACATGAGCAAATTACTCTGATTCTGTGATCATGAAAAGTACAATAAATGTTCAAAAATAAATACATTTTAAAAAAAGAAACACTATTGACATTGAGATTATGTGATAGCTCACCGGTTAACATTCTGGCTACACTATTTCAAATATCATAGAAAAAAGTTACCTGCGCTCTTCCCAAATCCCTGTATATTTAAACAAATGGAAGTCATTTAGTTACTCCAATGACCATTGGAGGGAATGCCCACCTGCCACGTCAAGGCAAACCTCTCAGATAGATCTTACACTGACTATTCACCTTGCTTCCTTGCGCTTCTGGCAAAAATATCTCTAATGAGGCAGAGAAGGGTATCTTTATAAACCCCTACATACCTATTAACCCTTAATAGGTGCTGATATGTACTGTGGTCATTGCTGCCGCCTAAGAGTAGTGGGAGTTTGAGCGCAAGACTTCTTTCAGATATCATAGTTTGATTCATGTCCAGATCCTCTATCCAACTAGTGTTTCCTCAAAGTGCCAACACGGCAATTAAACCTGAATACTGAGGTTTAAATTTAGAAAAAATAACTCGTACAGTTGTCCGAACTAATTAACTTTAGTTTTAAAAGACAAACACAACAGAGAGTTCAATTATATAAATTTTAAATAATGATATACCGGTAAATAGATGGGTGGGGGGTAGGGGTACTGTGTGGGGGGAGGGGTGGTTGAAAAAAAAAGTATGCCAAATCAGTATCCCCCCTCCCTCCTGCATACCTTTAATGAATGAGGGGGGAGGGGGACAAAGCCAACCATGGTGCTCCGGTGGTTGTAAGTACTGCTTCCGTGTCGGGAGGAAGGGGGAGGGATCTGTGAAGCAGCTTCCCTGTCCTCCCGCGCGATGCTGTGTGGAGTGTTGCCATGGTAACGCATGGCAACGCTCCACACAGCTCGCAGGAGGATGGGAGAGCTGCTTAACAGATCCCTCCCCCTGCCTCCCGACACAGAAGCAGAGTAGGCGCCTGCTGTTTTGGGCAGGCAGGTGCCTACTCTGCATTGATGGCGAACCTATGGCCGCGTGCCCACAGAAAGGGCCCGGCGTGCCATAAGTTCGCCATCACTGGTCTAGGGTCTTTGCATAATTTGCAAAGATCCCAGACGGGGACATCACCTCTCAGGGCCTGGTGGCCGGGAGGGGACAGACGAAGGTGAGATTTACTTACCTGAACGTGTCCCTCGCAGGAGCCACCGTCCTCTTCCTGTCACCCAATGCTGAGAGAAAGCAGTCCCTACTTTGTCTCAGTTTGTCTTATGACTGGCTCGGAGAGTCTGTGAAATTCCAACAACGTCAATATGAGTATTTCATAAAGATTCTAAAGCAGGATGACCGTTCTTTAACCCCTTAAGGACACATGACGTGTGACATGTCATGATTCCCTTTTATTCCAGAAGTTTGGTCCTTAAGGGGTTAAAAAGAACATAAGTTACAGTAGTAATTTAGTAGTTTTTTTTTTTTTTTTTTTGGACAACATTTTCCTGTTTGAAACATATCAGAAAATCCCCAACCGTTTTTACCTATTCAATAATCTATAATCTGACAGCGCAGGGTGCCATCTTTCACATTCATTTTATCAATGTGTCTTTCTGCTGTGTAGTTATCAAAATATTATAAAGCATAGCTTCCAAGGATATATCGTCATAGTTTGAATCAACATCTTTCAGTCATTAATTCATCCAGTGATCCACTGTTTGATAAACCACTGAAAAAAAATGCTAAAGGGTGATTGATTCAAAAAGCCATAATAAAAATCAAAGATATGCTCAGAATATCCGAATCAGAGAAACTTGGTCCTAAAAATGTACGCCTATTCCCTATTCGCCTATTTCCTGTTATTAAATATTTTTTTTATACCTAACCTTCAATGTATAATTTGGCATATTTCTAATCAGTTCTGTTTCTTAAGATCATTTAGTTCATAGATAGTGATGTCCCGAACTGTTCGCCGGTCGGTTTGCCGCGGACTCATCATTGAGTAAACTTTGACCCTGTACCTCACAGTCAGCAGACACATTCCAGCCAATCAGCAGCAGACCCTACCTCCCAGATCCTCCCACCTCCTGGACAGCTCACTAAGAATGCAGCTTCACAATGAATGCTGTCCAGGAGGTGGGAGGATCTGGGAGGGAGGGTCTGCTGCTGATTGGCTGGAATGTGTCTGCTGACTGTGAGGTACAGGGTCAAAGTTTACTCAATGATGAGTCCGCGGCGAACCGTTCGGCGAACAGTTCGGGACATCACTATTCATAGATAATAACACCTAATGTTTAAAAGGTTCATGCCACCCAAATTTAAAAACCTTTGCACGACTGACACATGCATTGCTTTTACATGAACCATTTAAAGGGTAAATTAACTCTTTCCACTGTAAAATTAAGCATGGTGGGCATAGCCCTTATCAGAGGCTTTTGTGTAGCTTTGCAGTGTCTAGGAGTGTGTGAATACTTGTTATAACGGTACCTGAGAAAGTGATGACCAGTGAGGCACTTGTAGCATAGCGTTGAATGGGCTTGCCTTTCTCAGTCATTTTGTAAAATATGAAAGGGAGACTTAACCCCTTAAGGAAACATGACGGAACTATTCCATCATGATTCCCTTTTATTCCAGAAGTTGTGTCCTTAAGGGGTTAATATTGGCCAGAGGGCTAAAAACATCACAGTATTATGTTATGAGACATGTAAAAGGTATGTTTGGGTTGATTCTGATTGGAGAACACGTCAAAAAAGATTTTTCCATCATACACCTCTAATTTTTAACATTTTACATTGCCGTTTAGTTTTCATGCAACTGTCACCCAGTTTTTTCAGAAAAAAAAGTAAAGATGTGTTTTGTTTTTTTGTGTTTTTATTTTTTTAATGATTTTTTTTTTTTTTTTTTCAAGGGGCCCTCCAAGCATCAGATCGTTGATACACTGGTTAAATATTATATGATCAATAGGACTGCTGTCAGGCTGAGCGGCTTATCCCAAAAACCTCTGCTAGATAGCAGTCTATGGATAAATACTATATACCTCATAGTCCAGAAAGAGAAGCTGCTGATTTGAAGAGCCATTTCCTTGCCTTAGGATGGCTTTCTGCTGTGTAACAACTGTAGAAACGTTAAATATGTGTATCTTCTTTTTTTTATATGCAATTTTTTGCATTTCTTTTAAATGTATTATTAAAAATAAAGGTCACTAACAGCCTGGAAACTGCTTTTAGAGCTAGTAAGCAAGACATTGAGGCAGATGTTTGTTTGTTTGTTTGTTACACCTGATAATGGGACTGAGCAGAAAGATCTTACTCTTGCCAAATCCTCATTGAATTGGAATAAGAAGTTCAAGAAGACATTCTCAGTTGCTATCAATGTTTTTGGTAATTAAACTAAAAGATACAGGGTGAGATTGGGTTGTATGTAAAACACTAATTCTTTGTTTGCTCTGTTCTAAGCATAGAAAGGGAGAGGCAGATTTTAGTTTGCACCCTTTGTTGGATTACAAACAGACAATAAAAGGGTAATTCACAGTTATCTATAATGTATGCTTTAAATACTCTTTACTTGCATATATAGTGCATATATATATATATATATATATTTATATATATATATGTGTGCGTGTAGAATCCCAATGCATAGTTGGTTTGCATTTAGAATGTTTGCTTGCTACTTTATCTAAGCTGTAGGGAAGGTTTACATAAAAGAGTTGTGATCTGAAAATTTTGTGCAGAGTTATAAAAATGAAATAATCACCAGTGCAAATGCTATTGTTTCCATGGTGACAGCACAACTTTTGATGAATCACTTCCGCTGATTTTAATATTTTATTTAAATACCCACAAAACTATTTTATATGAAAAAATGAAAAAAAAGTTCATTCAAATGTATTTAGAGAAAAGGCAGCGTTTACATTGCCTCTAGGGACACTTCCAAGTGGCCACTCCTCAGATGGCCACTGGAGATGCTTCCTAGAGAAGTGCTGCACAGTAGGCAGCACTGCCGTTCAGCATCTCCACGCTCTGGATGGGGACGCTGAATTTTCCTCATAGAGATGCATTGATTCAACGCATCTCTATTAAGAAGTGCTAATTGGCCAAAACGGTGTTTGGTCACGCCTGCTTGCCGATTTTAGCCAATTCGATGCTTTCCCTATGGGGGGGCTAAAAATTGGCAATTCTGATGATGTCATAAAGGAGGAGGATCGGGGGCGGGGCTTATAATAAAGTGAGTTTTAATTCCTTTTAAGAGGGGTTAGGGGGGGCAAACCACCTACATGGTGGGTTTAACACTATAGGGTCAGGAATACATGTTTCTATAGTGATCCTTTAAGGAATTAGGGAACGCAATTATCTACAAAATTTAGCATTTAAAAAAAATTATAATAATTTGCAATCTGTGTAATGCTGCGTAGACAAAATAATCAAAATGTGATTTGTAAAAATTCTCCAGACTTGCTATAGTCACACCTCGGTTAAAATGTTGCAATCTGGATTTCTACTCATTACAATTTGGTGAACAATCCCCATAGAAATAAAAAGTAAATGAAAGCACCAATATCATCCATTTCCTTGCTCTAGCACTGTCCCATCCATTTTAATTTTCATGTAAACAAGGTGAAGCTCACATCTGTGTATGTGCAAGCAGCATTGCAAGAAGGAAGCTCTGGGAAAAGGTCAGGTTCTCAAGGCAGGTTCCCTCGTGTCCCCTTAAACGTTTGTGGGTCTACAGTCTACTCAGGTAATTTTCAAACCTTCAACTCAGAGCATGAAAATTAAAGAAGGCTAGGTCCCTTTAAGTGTCCCTTTAAGCAGTGGTGACACTGAGGTGGTTGCTTGAAGGAATCATTACTTGTGATACATTATTGTACATATTTTTTAACTTGTGCTTTTTTCCCTCTTTTTTTTGCACATTTGCTGTCTTAGCTGCATTATTGCATGTATTTCTTTATAATTAACTTGTACTACAATTTGCATTGGTTACTCCATTATAAATAACTTTATAAATCATTGATTGATATGAGCAATACATAGCCAGTTTATTCAAATAATATATAAAACAAATACTGTATATATTAAACTTCGCTGCTGGTGTTTCCTCAATACACTGATAAAAGAGAGGCTAATGACGATTGAAGCATTAAGCTAATAAGGCAATTATGATTGCCTCAATTGCCTCTTTTACAACAGTCCCCTGTGTATTCTTCATGGGGTGAAAATTAAATAAGTAAAGATGAATCCATTTAACACATGTGGCACTTGCTACATGCTGTTATATATGTATATGTATATATGTGTTTGTATGTATGTGTACATTTGATATTGTTTTATACTATGTTTTAAAAACTGTTTTCAATAAACAATATCTAGGGGGAAAATGTTTTGCATGCAGAGCTTTTGAATTAATAGGTGTTGTTGTTGAAACTACTGTTTGTTATTGGCATGATTGGCAGACACTGCCAAGGCATCAGGACACTTGTGTATTTGGAATAAAAAGGTTAACAATAAGCTGCCGTTCCCAGGTAAAATGGAGCCCATGGGAGTTTCTGATAACTTGGGTAAGGCCGCCACTGAATCTGTGTCTGTATATCTGGTTTGAAACAGGTAATTCCAGTTCAGGGCGTTGTAAATACATTCTGTATTTATAACCAGGGAAGAGACAGTAACAGTGCGAGTGTCTAATAGCTTGCACTTTGTACTGCCATTTAATACTCAGACATTGTAGGGTTAACCTTAAAAAGCTAAGCAGAGGGTCTATTTGAGGATCAGTGATGTGGAATATGGGGAGAGGGGGTAATTGGGAATAAATGTTTCCTGCCATTCTCTAACATTCACAATCAAATATATTTGTCTTTCTCACCTTACAGGCTCAGAGCCACATCCTGCCTCATTATGGAGGAGTAGATGTCCACTTCGATGGGATGTTTGATTGTTTTAGGCAAACTGTCAAGTTAAAAGGAGTGTTGAGTCTTTGGAACGGACTCACAGCAAACCTGATAAAGGTGAACAAATTAGTTATTTCAGTATTTTATTTTTTACCTGCAGGTTATTGCTGTTGCATAAATATTATACCCATCTGTCTATCTTTTTATTCTTGTATTTGTCGCTCTGTCAATCATTAAATCTATAGTTATATCCATTATTTAATCTAATTATTTATCTCTCTATCGATCTGTCATTGAATCTGTCTATAAATCATTCTATCTGTTTACTAGTCTGTAATATAAATAATAGACTAAATTTTGAATTAGCTGGGAGTATGGTTGTGGGTTTATAGAAAACGTAAGCATCGAAACGCTGCTAATCTCACCTTATCCAGCCTTACTGAAATAAATTAAATAATTTACTGTATGAAGGAGGTTTTTGTAGGGAAACGACACCTAATAATTATGTCATTATTTCTATAAAATTATGTAAACTGGGCTGTAGTCTAATGACTTTAATGCTCTCTCACAAGCAACACTGCCAAAAAAAAGCCTCCCTTTTCTTTTGTAGAGCCAGAACCTTCATTTATGTTATTTTGTCTATTCAAATTTTAAAGTGACTAAATTGTGGTAACATGAAAACCAAACTGCAAAATTTAGGCCAAAACTGGTGATGTAATATAACTGTCGAACTCTGATTTCTTTCTATTTATTTATTTTAATTTGTCTAACCATTTGCTCGTTGTAGTAGTTATGGTGTCATGTACCACCGGCACTATCCACTGATTTTCTAACAAATCATCGTGGCGCTGATCTCGACAGCCCTCTGTGCAGCAGCAATGAGGATTCTATTGACGGCTGTGCAGCACACACCACAGAATTATATCCAAAATATGTCTGACATTTAGGATTTTTTAATTTTAAAAGAAAATCAGAATAAAAATGCGTTACTTACACTTAGTTTTACATTAATGCGTAGCTTAAAATTCCTTATGGTGGTAAACATCGTAACACAACATTGAGCAATAGGCTCAACAGTACCTTTAAATATTTATCCTAATTACAGTGTTTCTATTTCTAATTAGACTGCATTTCTATATTTACAGGTTGTTCCTTACTTCGGCCTGATGTTCTGTACTTTTGAAAGCTGTAAACGGTTCTATCTGTATCAAAATGGTTATATTGTTTCGCCACTGAGTTACCAGCTCACCCCAGGAGTTGATCAGAGCTTACGGCCACAGGAGCTGCAAGAACAGCGCAAGTTTATTAGAACCAAGAGCTATTCCAATCCTTCTCTGAAAAGCTAACCTGGAGGGTCTGCACTCGCGAGACCACTGTAAATTGAGGACTTAAAGAAGGGAAAGCAAACATCGCCAGTGGTTCATGTGGCATAGGGACAGCCCTTGTCACGTGAACTTCAAACTGGCCCTCTAAGAACTTTATTTTATTTAGGGTTCATGAAGATGGCCAAAAACCTGTTAGAGGGATGGAAATTACTCTTGTGGGTTAATTATATCCAGATACTACTAGTTAATGTTTTGAATGCTTTTGAACTTTAAACCCACCTACTGTGGAGGGATATTTCAGACTTCATCCTGCAACTGACCAGTTAGAAATTAGCTGGTTACATGCATACTCAAACGGTCTGGGTGTTCCATAGACATAGGCACTGCGAGCGGAGTTAAATCCAAGTTTCCAGAATTCCACCGCAACTGTAGCCTGTATATATATTTTAGAATGTTAATAATTTTGCATAAATCATTTTTCCCCTTTATAATGGAAGGAGGAATTAGAGTAGAAACACAACCTTTATCGGAATGTGTATTCCTTTAAAGGGCCTGTGTTTACAAAGTTAAAATCTAAATTCTACATATAATCAGCAGTTGCTATTACAAATAGCATGTATTCTAGACATAAAAGACCATCCATCACAAAATCTAAAATATCCTATATTTTTATGTCTCAAGTTAAATGTGCCAAAGTAACATTGAAGGAAGGCTTAGTCTATAATTGCTAAATTTAATTGTTTTAACATCTTAAGAGCTGTGACCATTTGGAAGATGCTGTTAAAGGTATTTAAAGGTATAAAACATTCAAAACATTTTCAACTATAAAAGCAATAATATTGAACTACTACAATTTGTTGTAAGTAAACGGTTTTCTTTTGTTTGTTTTTGTTTTTCTCAAACTATTTTTTTTAATTTGGCAAGTTGGTCCTTGTATGTTAATAACCGCACATAATCAATTTTTTAATATAAGCACACATTTATCTTCACAAGAGATATGTCCTAAAACTTTCTATTTTTGGTCATAGGATTATCAGGATATTAATCTTCATAGCAAATAGTTTTTAGTTATTTCCTTTCTTTGTCCAAGTCATCTAATGTATCTGGATTCCTAAATACAAGGGCTGGGCTGGTATTCATTGATCATTAACATTTTAATTCTCAAGATGTTTTAAATAACTTGTCCTATTGATGAATACCTAGCAAAAGGGATAGTTATGCTTAGTTGAGCCTGGAAAATAGTAGGTCGCACTTGATGAGTAGGAGATACAGAAGGGTACAACTAACGAACACCAGTGTGTTGTCAACACAATTGATACAACATTTAGAAAAAGCAAATTGCCATTTCAGAGTTACTAGAAGGATTATCAATCTCTGAGATTTGTGGTTCTAGAACGAAATTCACTATTAATGGAGCCCTCTAAACAGCAGAACCACCGCAGCTTAATGTAGTAATTCTGGGGTAAAAAGACAGATCGTGCAGGCTCAGCAGTGTAAAATACGCTTTCTCTGAGAAAAGGAAGTGTTTACACTGCTGCCTAAGGTCTTCTCTGGTGGTTGTTAAACGGAATGCCACTAGAGGAGCTTCCTGGTGGCTGTCCTGCAATTTTTGCATGACCGACATTCGGCATCTCAAGTCTACATGGAGATGCCAAACACTGTATTCTATGAGAAGAGGCTGATTGGCACAACAGGATCTGTGGCATTCCTGACGAGACCAGTGTGCTAGGGATCTAAAGGTAAGTAAAAACTTTCTATTTAACTTCATTAAGAGGTGTCTTGAATCTAAATAGGTAGTATAACACTCTTTAATCAACTTGGGAGATAGCACATGAGTGAATACAATGTTATAAAACTATTGTTTTATAACATGGTAATTATCACTTTCAAGGGTTGTATACTTGATCTACTCACCTGTGAATGTATGAAAAAAAAAGCATAAAAACTACAACGCTGGGGGTGAGTTCTAATATTGTCTTTCAGAACAAAATATTTGCGTTATGTTAGTGCTGTCAATAACACTGTGTATGTAACATTGGTTTTGTACAGAGAGAGAATATTCCATCAAAAACTGTCATTTGTACTGGAATTATACTGAAGTTCCAACACCATCAAAAGATCTGCATAATTTAAGACATCTCATCGTGCAATATGGAATAAATGGCTGTGGCACTAAAATACATGTGTTCAAGAAGCTCTGCAGAATTATGTGGGATCTTCCATAGATCACTGTTTTGTACACTTGATATACATGAGAATGCTGAGAACATGCTGTTCCTGGCAGGTTCATTTGACAGTAGTTAAAGAGGGGAAGATGGCAGCCCCCTTTTTTTTCCCCAGTCACCACCATGAAAATAGACAATGCAGAGATAACATAAGAGACAGGTCCGCTTCAACTAGGCATAATTCCTTGTTATCCATATTTATTGTTTTACTATTAAGTAAGTTCTGTTTAATAATAACTGGATAATAGATAAGAATGAAAACTAGCAAATGCATGCTGCTTCTGAACCTCTGCACTCATGGGAATGCTGCACAATAATATTTTATAATAATTATTTTTATAGTAATCTCTGCTATTTCATGGTCTCTAGACAATATGTTTTGTGACTATACTGTAGAGGAGGCATTGCCAAATATGTGTTGGATTGTTGTTTTTTGCAGTTATTGAACTTCAAGCCCCATAAACCACTACCAGTCAAACGTACATTAAAGGGTTTCTCCATGTGCCATGACCATTTCAGGGTTTGAAGTGGTCATAGTGCAGAGAACCTGTATGTGCTGTATTTCAGTATAAAACACTGCACATTCAAAGATAATTGGTATTGCTGGAGAAGGTGTAAGTCCATATTCAAGAGCCTCATTAGCATCCAGGCTGGCTAATGTTAAATATGTGCATAAAAAAGCCAGATGTCCGCATTCACATCATGCTGGCGATGAGCATCCCATGGCAGCATGGACTTCCATTTCATGAGGAGGCATTGCCCACCCTATTCCTCCATGACATGCCTCCACATGAGTGCACCCACCATCGTGGGGTTCTAAAGAGTCGGAAACTTGGTCTGTCAAACATTTCATTGAACAAAGATGGCTTTAATTTACATTTTGTGTATATATATTTCCCATGGATGGATAAATAACTACTAGCTCATCTTTGTACATATCTGGACCATGCAGATATAAACTAAAGTCCTAAAAGCATAATAAATGCTAGCTAACCTGACTCATTGACACAATGTTCAGCCTCCCTGCTATCTGACTATGGTAGAAATTGTATAACAACCAAAGTGTATTTAGCAAAAGGCTTTTACAGCTATGACACTAACTGGAATTTAATCAGGTGCAAAAAAAAATGGTTTTCTATTCTGTTCAATGTATCCAAAATCATGGTGTTAAGTATGCTTCGAAAAATATAATACAAATTATGGTGTAATACCATCTATCGAATAAAAATAATTAACACCTGTATGTCACAAGTTTTATGATGGTTGGTTTGTTTCAGTTATTTTAGACATTCTTTGGACGGAATATCATGATGTTTGTCGATTGAATTCCATGGAGGGAAAAACAGAATAATTAATATATTTCTATGTCTATGAAATACCTCAAAAGTTCAGATTGATAACATCTGTATCTTTAATTCTGAAAACTATATTGTCTTACATAAATATGCTTTGGTAAAAACTGCTGCCTTTTGTCATGATTTATGTAACAAACAAAAAAATGAGTATGAAACCTATTTTATCATGAATACCTCTATATCTGTTCACTAAATGAATTTAGAAGTATAATGGTCATGGTTAAAATTTGCGTTTTCAGGAATTAAGATTTAATTAGAATTTTACATTTTGGGGTAAAATAGCTTAATTGAAAAAAGTTCTAGGTTTTCAGCATACAATATTACACTTAAATTTCCCAACAATTTACATTTTAGTGAATAACCCTGTATGTATTTTTGTTTATATGCGAAACTAATCTCCATCATTATTTTAGTGTATGAGCACAGTTAAAGGACCACTATAGGCACCCAGACCACTTCAGCTTAATGAAGTGGTCTGGGTGCCTGGTCCAGCTAGGGTTAACCCTTTTTTTTAATAAACAAAGCAGTTTCAGAGAAAAAAATCACAATGAGAAGACGCAAGGGTCCATAGGAAAGCATTGTAAATGCTTTCCTATGAACTGGCTGAATGCGCGTGCGACTCCTGCGCGCATGCGCATTCAGCCGATGACATCGCTATGAAGGAGGAGAGGAGGAGGAGAGCTCCCCGCCCGGCGCTGGAGAAAGGTAAGATTTTAACCCCTTCCTCTCCCCAGAGCCCGGTGGGAGTGAGACCCTGAGGGTGGGGGCACCCTCAAGGCACTATAGTGCCAGGAAAACAAGTATGTTTTCCTGGCACTATAGTGTTCCTTTAACTGATATCCCTCAGTCGTTATGCAATCTTTAATAGGATAAACTTACCAATTGTGGTAAACATAATTTCAATCAGATATCCTGGGTTTTGACATGCATTCCGTCTCCGTCCCCCCTTTTGCAGCTTACACTGTACTGGAAAGGCTTTCCAGAAGATTTTGGAGTGTTTCTGTGGGCATTTTTGACCATTTATATAGTAGAGCATTGAGGTCAGGCACTTATGTTGGACAAGAAGGCCTGGCTCCCAATCTCCATACCATACCAGTTCATCCCAAAGATGTTCGATGGGGTTGAGGTCAGGGCTCTGTGCTGGCCAGTCAAGTTCTTCTACATCATACTTATTCAACCATGTCTTAATAGACCTTGCTTTGTGCACTGGGGCACAGTAACGCTGAAATAGAAAAGGACCTTCTCTAAACTGTGCCCACAAACTTGGAAGAATAGCATTGTCCAAAATGTCTTGGTATGCTGAAGCATTACTATTTTCCTTCACTGAAAGTAAGGGGCCTAACCCAACCCCTGAAAAACAGCCCTACACCATTATCCCTCCTCCACCAAATTTTACAGTTGGCACAATGCAGTCCAATGGGTAAAGATCTCCTGGCATCCCCCAAACCCTGACTCGCTCATTAGACTGCCAAACAGAGAAGCATGATTCGTCAATCCACAGGACACATTTTCACTGCTTCAGAGTCCGGTGGCCACATTCTTTACACACTCGATCCAGTGCCTGGTATTGCACTTGGCGATATGAGGTTTGCCTGCAGCTGCTCGGCAATGGAAACTTATTCCATGAAGCTCCTGCTGAAGTTGTTGTGCTGATATTTATGCCAGTGGAAGATTTTGGAACTCTTCAACTATTGAATCAGCAGAGGGTTGGCAACTTTAATACACCGTGCGCCCAGGCCCTTAGTGACCCTGCTGTGTGACTTTATGTGGTCTTCCGCTTCGAGGCTGAGTTGCTGCTTTTCTTAAATGGTTCCACTTTCCAATAATACCACTTACAGTTGACTATGGAAGATCTAGCACTGATTAAATTTCACAAACCGACTTATTGAAAAGATGGGATCCTATCACAGTGCCACGCTTGAATTCATCAAGCTCTTCAGAATGACTCTTTGTTTTTCACAAATCTTTGTAAATGCAGACTGCATGCCTAGGTGCTTGATTTTATACACCTCTGGCAATGGGTCTGATTGAAACACCTGAATTCAGTAATTGAAGTTTGACCCAATGCTTTTGTCCACATAGTGTCTAAATGGCTTGCTTTGACATGAGTCAATACGTTCCATTGGTCTTTATTGACTGTTGTTTTTTTCTGTATTATGTTTTATTTTTCTTGTAGAAATAAGAATACTCACCCACGTGGTTGACTTTTGCCATATTATAGGTAAACATTATTTTCAGGTCAAACATAATTAGTGTCTGTGATAGTTTATTTGAGGGACATCCGACATCTTGCTATTGTTTCATTGCTCATTTAAAAAAAAAAAAAATATATATATATATATATATATATATATATATCCAAAATAACTGGTCCAGGTTCATCTATTAAAAACTCAACTTCTGATTTATAGAGCTTCCTATCAGACAAACAAAACCACCCATTGTATTTACAAATAAAATGCTGTCAAGCCAGAAAATTCTTTTGAAACCCTAGACATTGTGATAAAATGGTGTGGCCAGGAATTTCCCTGCTAAAGACAAAGATAGCCTGCTGTTAGAAGCCCTGCCCATGATCAATAGGCACTAGAGACAAAGCCCAAAGTCTTCAGAGAGATTGCATATCCTTCAGTTTATCTTGAAGGACATTATCAAACTATCAACTGATTCCCTCAAAAGGCTGATTTTATCACCGAACAGACTGAACAATCACGACCATGGTGTAAGTCTCTATGTCCTAAAAAGATAGCACCTCTACAGATTCACCAAAATAAACACTCACACAGGCCAAAATGTGTTAATCAATGTCTTGCAAACTTTCAATCTTTTGGTAAAAAAAAAAAAAATGCATAATGGCCTAAGCTACAGAAAAACGGGGGTGGTTTATCAAGGCAAAACTGGTTCTATTCTGAGAGACATTCCATTGGTTTGCCCCTCATTTAGCCGTTTACCCCAGGACAACACTGTTTTTGCCTAGATAAATTTCCCCATTAAAGCATGATATACCAGTCAATGTAGGAATGTGTTAAAACCCTCAAAGTTCTAGAAATAACTTCAATAGTCCATTGGCAACTTAACTCAACAAAAACAGGATTGTCCAGATCCCAACCTAATAAAACGAAAGGTGACTCCAATGCCCAGTTTGTCAGATATCTTATTTTTCAAAGAAGCATAAAAATAAATCAATACCCTTTGATTGTTCCATAGCAATACCATCATGAAGTCAATAAAACCACCAAGAAAAATAAATGTGTTTACCTAAATTTACCAGGTTCATTTTTGGAAACCTACATGAACAATACAGTGGGATAAATGTTGGTCAATCTGATATTTTTTAATTTCTTTTTGGGCATTTTGTAGAGAGATTGACTTTCCTATATTGTCACTGAGCCGACATAAATAAGCATTTAAATACGTTGTTTCCTTACATTTGAAAGCAAGTTAGTGACGTGAAGGAAAGATGGCTGTGTGATGTACAAATTCAATAACATTCCATTAGTATAAATATGGACATGTGCAGGGTGAGTGAGAAGAAGCAGGCCAAAATACAACAACACATTTTTCACACATTTTTCTAGTGTTTAATAATTTCACTGAACAGATTGTGGAACACTAGAGTCTCGTTTGTTGGGCACCTATCAGAGCTTGTCGCTTAATCTTTTAACCAATCAAATTATTAACCAATTAAGTGATTATAATAAAACAATCATGCCATGTGACAGACTTCAATTACAATTATTTATATAGCGCCAACATATTTTGCATCGCTAAACAATATGAAACAATACAAACCTTTATTCCTAACAACATTTTCATGACATACAGGAACAATAGTTGTTTTCCAAGCTCGCAATCTAAAGGACTTTCCACGGCTGCATTTTTTGTTTCCGTTTCTTTGGAATCAATGGAGCTCAGTGTTGCATACTCAACACATGGTTCATCCGAATGATACCCTGGTTAAAGCTAAACAATTAACTGTGCTTTTTTGTAAGACAAAATATCAAAGCTTGAACAAATAGCCAAGTGGTGGTGTTATTTCCAATTTGACTACTTTGACCTAACATTTTTAATTCTGTTGTCAATGCTCCTAAATCCCCATTTATTTATTGAACTAAAAGCCCATGGTGTATGTTTAATAAAGGTCAGATATGCTCACCTCTGATTTAAATGTTTCCTTGGGTTGATTCATTTCTGCAACATTTAACACAATATAAAAGGGACACTATAGG
The DNA here is from genome assembly GCA_933207985.1 of Pelobates cultripes. Taxonomy (NCBI): domain Eukaryota; kingdom Metazoa; phylum Chordata; class Amphibia; order Anura; family Pelobatidae; genus Pelobates; species Pelobates cultripes. The sequence goes on along the minus strand of OW240920.1, from coordinate 42,397,441 downwards.
TACCCAGACCACTTCAGCTCAGTTTTTGATAAACTGCAAGACCTACCTTGGATGGTTAACTTCACCTCTATTGTGACTTCAGGGTGGTTAGGTACTTGCCACACATGTGCATTAGATCATTCTTTCCTAGCACTGTTGCTCCCTTTAGTGCCTCCCTTCCTCGCGCTGAAGGAGCTAAAAACCTCTTTACCACTTACCTGCTCTAGTGTGGCCCTTGGTACTGGTTCAGACTCTGCCTTCGCTCCTCCTACGCCGATGTCACCCAGCGTGAATGATCTAATGCGCATGTGTGGCGAGTGCCTTACCACCCTGAAGTCACTATAGAGGTGAAGTTAACCATCCAAGGTAGGTCTTGCAGTTTATCAAAAACTGAGCTGAAGTGGTCTGGGTGCCTATAGTGTCCATTTTATATTGTGTAAAATGTTGCAGAAATTAATCAACCCAAGGAAACATTTAAATCAGAGGTGAGCATATCCGACCTTTATTGAACATACACCATGGGCTTTTAGTTCAATAAATAAATGGGGATTTAGGGAGCATTGACAACAGAATTAAAAATGTTAGGTCAAAATAGTCAAATTGGAAATAACACCACCACTTGGCTATTTGTTCAAGCTTTGATATTTTGTCTTACAAAAAAGCACAGTTAACTTGTTTAGCTTCAATTAGGGTATCATTCGGATGAACCATGTGTAGAGTATGCAACACTGAGCTCCATTGATTCCAAAGAAACGGAAACAAAAAATGCAGGGGTGGAAAGTCCTTTAGAATGCGAGCTTGGAAAACAACTATTGTTCCCATATGTCATGAAATTTTTTTTAGGAATAAAGGTTTGTCTTATTGTTTAGCGCTGCAAAATATGTTGGCGCTATATAAATAATTGTAATTGAAGTCTGTCACATGGCATGATTTTTTATTATAATCACTTGATTGGTTAATAATTTGATTGGTTAAAAGATTAAGCGACAGGCTCTGATAGGTGCCCAACAAACAAGACTCTAGTGTTCCACACTCTGTTCAGTGAAATTATTAAACACTAGAAAAATGTGTGAAAAATGTGTTGTTGTTTTTTGGCCTGCTTCTTCTCATTCACCCTGCACATGTCCATATTTATACTAATGTAATATTATTGAATTTGTACATCACACAGCCATCTTTCCTTCATGTCACTACCAAGGGCCACACTAGAGCAGGTAAGTGGTAAAGAGGTTTTTAGCTCCTTCAGCGCGAGGAAGGGAGGCACAAAAGGGAGCAACAGTGCTAGGAAAACAACTTTCCTAGCTCTATATGTTTCCCTTTAGTGAGTCTTGTGAAGCAGCTGCATCACTTTCCAAAGTGGCTATTCATGTCAGTGGAACTCAAAACTAATTTGTCTACAGTGACTGCTCCTGCTTAGCGGACATCCCAAACACCAAAGCAATCGATGGTGATAGAAAGTTCACTCCCCCTGCACATAGCTGCATTAAACGGTAACCATTTGCAAAAATGGCAGTAGTTACAAGACTACCTTTCTCCTTCTGATGTCAAAGAAGGAATTTCTATTTCTTGCTCTGTGTTCTAAATAGATGGGCGTTACTTGGTTGTCATTCTTTCCTCATCTACTCTATCCGGCTCTCTGAAAGAACCCTAGCCCTCTCATGGAGCCTTCATCATTGTGTTACTAAGATGGTGGTGCCTGGAATTCCACGTTCTGCGCTTCCTTGGGTTTGCACGGCTAAGTCCTCTAATGGATCTGTGTTGACTCTCACGATTTTGCAAGAGTCAACACAGAGTGCCAGTGACGTGCCACTCCTGGAAGTGACGCAACACTGGAAGGAGCTTAGTACAGCCAATAACAAAGGCCATAGAGCTTGACTAAATCTCCACCATCGGTCAACTTTTCCTTATGTATCACTTTGAAAAGGAGCATAATTCTAAATAAAAAAGGTAACTAAGGGGAGGGAGTACACATGTCAATGTTAGGTAGAGAAAATGACTGCTTAAACACCACTCAAAATGTGATTGTTGAAATTGCTACTTTTATATTAAATTGTTACTTTCATATAAAAGATGTTCTCATCATCTTTTCAAATAACCCCCAAAAAATACATTTTAGAATATGTTTATAGTAACCTTCAGGAGTCTTTGTATATCTTGCAAAGAAACCAAAAGGTGATATGCCCGCTCTGTGTGTAGTGGCCAAAGAGTGAAACTGAGATAAGATATATTCAATATGGTTCCGCCATATTCTTTCTTCAGCTCTTGGTGCCTTACCCACCAGAGCCCATGTCATTGATGTACTCACACAACGTGGATTTCTATGGAGGATCCTGCGAGACAGCAGCATCCTCTATAGATCAACTCTCAAAGGAAACACAGTAAATGTTGCTAATCCCATAGTTTGGATCCCCAGTCAGTTTGGGGGGTTTATTCATAAATCAAAAATGTAAAACTGACTAGAGAATTGCATATTTTAGGAAAAAATAGCCAAGGTGAAAACAAATCGAGTTATTGAATAAATTGGGACATTAGGAGAACTGAATTACAATTTTTTGACCAAAATAAAAAATGGCTGTCTTTTGGGAGAATTAAAATATATAGTTCCCTTGCAAATTCCTGAATAACCTTGACGAGGTTATTTACTAAACCAGGAAATTATGAGAATTAGTTAGGAAACTTCTTATTTATTTATTTGATTTAGAAAAATTATTGAATTATGGTATTGTCAAGCTAAACTATATTGTCCTAAAATTTACACCCCAGCAGAGTTATTCACTAAACACTGAATTCGGTGAAGTGAAATCCAAATTGAAAAATGTAGGTTAAAAAAAAAATAGCTGATTTTAAAAAACTTTTCCGACTCAGCTTTAGTTATTTTTATTTTTATAGCGCCATCAGATTCCGTAGCGCTGTACAATGGGTTACAGCGTAGCTTTTAAAAAAAATTTTTGCTAAATTTTGCAAATCAGATTTAAATTCACTACAAATCTTACTTTGGGGAATTAACTTTTCCCAGATTTCCCAGTTTAGTGAATTTCCTCCTGTGATTCAGAATACATAGACCACCATTAGAGTGAATTAATCCCCTCTCCACATATCGCCGTTTAGTGAATAGACCCCACACATGGTATGTCATTGCCTGATCTCTATCCCCATTGGTTCTCACTCCAAACCTATCACCCTATTAAAAACCCACATACAGCTGTGTTCAGGCATGGCTGTATTACAAATAAATGGGATTTGTTTTTTTATTTCCATGTAGTGTTATAGAAATTCCTAGGAGCACCGTCTCCTAGCAACGCTCTCCTTTATCCCACGTCACCCAGGCATCTCCCCTCCTCCTCCTACCCCCCTCCCAGCCTGCAGAGCGCGCGCGCTACAACCGCCAGCCCTTTCCCTCCACCTCAGGTTCCAACGTTCCATTCCCCCTGCTCTCCGCCAATCGGCGCCCGCGGAGGCCCGGCCACGCCCCCATTCGCCAAAGCCCTAGCGCTCTATATAAGGCGGCCATTTCGTCAGCGCACTCCCCAGCCCTCGGAAGCTTTTAGTGCTGCAGCAGAAGCCACTCACCGACCGAACCGGCAAATCACCATGAGCGACGCGGCCATCTCATTCGCCAAGGACTTCCTGGCCGGCGGTGTGGCCGCTGCCATCTCCAAGACTGCTGTAGCCCCCATTGAAAGGGTCAAGCTTCTCCTGCAAGTAAGACTAATCCTTAACATTCCATGTTCGAAATCTCTAGCCAGTGTTCTGGAATCCTCTGAGAATTCCATGTCCCTGTCATTAAAGTACCTCAGGTAACCTTGGGATGGCTGCAGTAATGGCTGCCTGGCTGAAGGGCAGATGTTGGTGCTGTAGGTGATTAGTTGATGGGATGCTAGGCCTGGCTAATCCTCCATTACCCTTGGCTGCTGCTTCCTCCCTGTGGTAAATCAATGTGCTCCTTCCTCCAGTAACCAGTCATGATCTCCATAGTGACTGAGGGGAGAGTTGTACCCCCTGATGGCCTCTTACTAATACCTGACTCAGGCCAAGGTCGCTGCAAGGAGAGAGTAGGCCATCCTGGGGGTTATGATGCAGATACAGCCCAGCTTTAAAGGCTGCCTTGTGAGAACTTGCCTTTCAAGGATTCTGTTACATTTTCAGCATTTGTGTTTTTTTTTTTTTTTTTAAATCTAGTTATATATATATTTTTTTTTTTAAGGGTCTACTTGCTAATCTGGTCCCCTTGCAGTTTTGTAAGACAGTTACTGGCCTTTTGTTTCCTGGTGGCGCTATTGTGGCCCCTTTAAATCTCCCTAAATCCTCTGTGCTTGCAGTGACTTGTCTTTACAGCTGGACCCTGCGGTTGTGTAATTTCCCGGGATTCTCCTCCCTCCCCCCCTTCCCTCCTTTCTTTACCACGTGTTTGCAGCCGGCACAATGAATGAATAACTCACCATTTTGAGTAGCTCAGCATAGGGCTGGGCCCAAGGACGGAAACTACCTCCTCCTTTAATAGGAAACTCGTGGATCCCCACATCCTCATTCTGATATTTCTAAGAATGAAGAGGTTTTTATAAGAATTTAATATTTTTGCAAGTTTTTTTATATCCTAGATTTTAAGCTTGTTTGAGCAGGGCCTTCATCAACCTATTGTCCCTGTAACATTTTGTAATACCCTCACTTAATCATAAGTTTCCTTTATATTGTATATTGATGCAAAGTTAGCGTTCTATAATCGCCAATAATTCTGCTTAATTTGAATTAGAAACATCAACATGTGTGCATATGTACGAAATTTTTATAGAAATAATTGATTTCTGTCTGTAAGTTTAAACTTAACAGATCTTGGGTTTATTCATCTTATGAAATGAAAAGTACCATTCTAGATTGTGAAACTGCTAAACTTGGGCCTTTTCAAGGTGACTGTCAACACTTGACATTGAATAAACCTAATGCAGATGAGGCTGAATTTACAATTATTTATATAGTGACAACGTATTCTGTATTGCTATATAATGGGAAACAAGGCCAACATTTTAAAAATTTATTTCAATTTGACTTGGCTTAATCTTAAAAATTGTGTTGTAATTACAAAAAAGGTTTTGAAATGCTATGCAGTATACTGTATTAGTGACACTAAGCATTATCTTTCTTTCTTCAGGTCCAGCATGCAAGCAAACAGATTACCGTTGACAAGCAGTACAAGGGCATTATGGACTGTGTTGTCCGTATTCCCAAAGAACAAGGTTTCGTGTCTTTCTGGCGTGGTAACCTTGCCAACGTGATCCGATATTTCCCAACTCAGGCCCTCAACTTCGCCTTCAAGGACAAGTACAAGCAGATTTTCTTGGACAATGTTGATAAGAGGACCCAGTTCTGGCGGTACTTTGCCGGTAACTTGGCATCTGGTGGTGCTGCTGGTGCCACTTCCCTCTGCTTTGTCTACCCTCTTGACTTTGCCAGAACACGGCTGGCTGCTGATGTGGGCAAGGCTGGTGCTGATCGTGAGTTCAAGGGCCTTGGTGACTGCTTAGTCAAGATCTCCAAATCAGATGGTATTAAAGGCCTTTACCAAGGTTTCAATGTATCTGTTCAGGGCATTATCATCTACAGAGCAGCTTATTTTGGAATATATGATACAGCCAAAGGTATGTTTAAATCTCTAGTAAATTGTGGGTTGTGATAATGGTAATTGTTTAATGTTTTGGTGTATCCATAACACTTCTTCTTTCTGTTTAGGAATGCTTCCAGACCCCAAGAACACACACATCATTATTAGTTGGATGATTGCTCAGACAGTAACAGCAGTGGCAGGTTTTGCATCCTATCCATTTGACACAGTCCGTCGAAGAATGATGATGCAGTCTGGCAGAAAAGGAGGTAAGTTCTCAGATATTCTCCTTTACTTACTTCTCATGGCTCCCTTAACCCCCTTAAGGACATGTGTGACACTTCATGATTCCCTTTTATTCCAGAAGTTTGGTCCTTAAGGGGTTAAAGGGAAACTATAGTGCCAGGAAAACAAACCTTTTCCTGTCACTTACCTGGGTTCAGCATTGAGGCCCCTTGGTGCTGGCTCAGCTCCTCCCTGTATTCTGGGAATTGTAGTTCATCCCTATTTTAGGGGCAGGGTTGACATTCTCTAAATTAAAGCAGATCTGTCACTCTTCAGTATTTCATAACCGTATAATCTTTGAGAAACTGAAATCCCAAATGCAAACATTGTAAGACAGAGTAGGATCTACTTTCTTATGGTAAAGCCTTAGGTTGACAAGACAGAGCTGCTCTCCACTCTTCAATATTAAGCTGTGGGATTATTCAGGTTTTGTCAATGGTGGGTCTCAGACCTACAGCACTGATGTGGCAGCTGAAGCCACAGCAACCAAAATAACCTGTGGCATTTAGATGGCAGTCTGCTTCAAGGGACTGCTAGAGAAATTTAACTCTACACTGCACCTTGTCCACCAGTTCCAGAATGGATCTATTTTCCTGTCTTTGCAAAATATGAAATTGGCAGACTTAAACAGTTAAATGCACACTAGTTCGGAATATAAATGTGTCCATAATTCCATAGCTTCCTGGTGGCAGTTGAGGGGTGGGGGGGTACTTATTTTTCTCTCAGCACCAGTCTCAATGGCTGGCCCTGATACCTATACTGAGATCAATGCTTTGCCATAGGCAGACATAGCAAGGTCAGTGCACATGTGCTGCAAAATGCCTCAATCGGATGGATAGTTTTACACTTTGGAAGTGACTGCCATTATATGCACTTAAACCCTGCAGTGAAAATAACTGCTGTTCTGCAGATGAAGTGGTCTTGGTGCCCTGTCTCTTTAAAACTTGTCCCTGGTAAAACAAAGCAGTACGCGGGGGTGAAAGTAAAAGTACATGTTCAGCTCAGTAAAACCGTCTGAACTGTGCGCACTACTTTACTTGTATGTCTTGGTTAAATGGACTCTCCAGGCACCCAGGCCACTTCTGCCCATTGGAGTGGCCTGGGTGCCAACTCCCACTACTCTTAACCCTGCAAGTGTAATTATTGCAGTTTGCTATAAACTGCAATAATTACTTTGCAGGGTTAACTCCACCTCTACTAGACAGCCACTAGAGGGCACTTTCTCCTTCATAGCACAGAAAACCTGTGCTAGAGCGTCGCTGGACATGCTCGCTCTGTGAGGACCTCCAGCGTCGCTCAATTCCCCATAGGAAAGCATTGAAAAGCATTTTCAATGCTTTCCTATGGGGAGCTCTAATGCGCATGCGCAGCAATGCTGCGCATTAGGTCTCCCGGGCCAGTGGGCGGGTTCAGTCTCGCCCACCAGCTGACGTAATGCGGTGGAGGGAGAAGCGGTGACGGACATGTTGCTGCCTCTTGTAAGTGACTGAAGGGGTTTTCACACCTTCAGCAACCTGGGATTGGGGGGTGGGAGAGGGGACCTGCAGTGCCAGTTAAACAGATTGTTTCCATTTAAGTATTTCAGCCCCTCTAGTACCAGTATGCCAGACTTCCTATTGGGTAACCATAGGAAGTATAGTAATCTTGTGACTGTAAGCCTTGGTCTTAAAAAGATGTTTGAAGTTGGTCATTTTGCAAAATGGGGGGGTGGGAGAAATCGAACTTTTGGCTTATTCATATGTGTAAAATGTATTTTCTTTTGCAGCCGATATCATGTACTCTGGAACAATTGACTGCTGGAAAAAGATTGCAAGAGATGAAGGTTCCAAGGCTTTCTTCAAGGGTGCCTGGTCTAATGTTCTCAGAGGAATGGGTGGTGCTTTTGTGCTAGTCTTGTACGATGAGATGAAGAAATACATCTAAACCTGACCTTGTCCAGATACCTGCCATGGCATGCTGTATTATGTAACATACCCTGAACGTTCATGGACTTTTCTTTTTGTCAAACACATTTATTTATAAAGTGCAACCGGTTATATTTTACTAGTTGTTGTTTGGGATCAATCCTACAGGCCACCAGCTTTCCACATTAACACAAATCATTCCCTTCCCCTGTCATTATTGTATGCCTTGCACTATAGTGTAGGCTGTCAGAAGTGATGGGGATACAACAATGGGACTCAACGCTCCTTTATATTTTATTTCAGCCATTCATGTTTTTAAGTAACTTGGATTTGAGGAAATAAAAAAATAAATAAAAATGTGGATCGATCTCTGGCTATTCTTGTGTGAATGCACTAGCTAATATAACATTTTGCCTGTCAAGTTAGTTTAAAATACAAGTTCGTTTGCCTGGAGTTATAGCTGATTTCTTTCTAGTACAGCACAATGGTAATAGGTTAAATCTAGTAACTTACACGGTTTACTATATTGTACATAACATGTAAGCTGTCCTGGTAACTAGAAACTGTATTGCTGTGATAGTGTACTAAGCTATGGCCAGGGATATTGTGGGATGACTCTAGGAAGACTAGTGGCTGTAAGTGCAAATCTCTTGCAGTCCAATTTTAAAATCTACATCAGTCTAACCAAAGTCAGTCCTTAATCTACAATGATGGTCTGAGGTTTTTTGTCAGAATAACATGAGAAGTGACCTGCCCAGCAAAGCAGACTTAAATTGCAGTGTTATATAGTTGCTGTGAAAACGGATTTCCTACCTCTTAAATAACAATATAAATGCTTGGTCAGTGTCTGAGCTATATTGATTGGGTAAAATGCATTTTTGTTTGAGCAAATTAAAATTTATATGGCCCATCATATCTGGTTTAGTTCACTTTCTTTTTGTGAAGGGGTGGGGTATAGGGCATTTCAGCAGATTTTCTCCCACTGCATTGATTTGTGCCCACACTCCACTGCATCATGCTGCTCAAATCACTAGCTATTTATCTTGTGTAGGAGTATAGATACCTCATATGAGGCTGTTAGTGCCAAGCATATTCTATAAACATCCATTCACAGCTAGGAGTGCTAGATAAACTGCAGGATTACATGGATAACTGCAACTCTCTGAAATTCCTGCTTTTTGGAATTCCTCCCCTTAACCTCCTGGGAACAGAGGAAAAATGTCTTCCAATTTTTTGTGATTTCCTACCTATTTAGGTTTCCAGCTTCCCAGCATGACATATCACTGGCAAGCCCATGATGTTATCTTTACAATACAGCAGAGATTGAAAGAGGAGCTCAAAAGAGAATATGCATGTGAATGAAATGTGCAGTACAGAGGACACAAGTTAATGGGCTGGGTCTCAGGAGGTTAAGGACAAAGGTAAAATCAAAGGAGAAAGTGGAAAATAAAAATTAACAGTTTTTAGTTTACGATTTGCTTGGCTAATTCTGGTATTTTGTCCTGCTTGAACATTCTCTAGGTAGGATTATATAATGTCCTGTTTAAATGGATGAAGCTTGCATGTGTTAATCTTCTGTGGGGTGATACCAGGCTGCGTTGTGTTTACACATCAAATGTGCTAGACATAGGAGCTGGGTAAATGACATGTTAACAAGCAGGGCTGCAAATGCTTAGCATTTTGGCATTACACAAGCCAATGTGGCATACCAGACATGCCTTGTCTGCATAGCAGGTGCTGACACTTAGCTTCCTCGGTGCTGGCTGGCCAGAAGTCTTCCAAAGAACACATTTAATGTAACACTAATTCACTGCATGGCATGAGTGATATGTCTTGGAAGATTAAGCTAGTGAAAACTGAACTAGATTTTAATTCTGTAGGGTTAGTAGACTGAAACACATTCCAAAATGTGTAGGATGATCTACAGCTGCTCAAACAAAGGGGTACTGTTACTAAGTTTCTTATAGTAGTTCTGAATATTGTCAAAGTTGGTATCTAACCTTCCCATAGACTCCTAGCATTATATCCACTCGAATGAGCAGTAGTGCGGTGTGTGAGCGAGGGGGCTGTTAACTAGTAACACGGACATACTTCAGCTCAGGGCATTTTTATATTTTTTTTTTTTTTTTTTTTCCTTTTCTAGGACAGATTCTCAATGTTGGGCTGAAAATGCTCTCCGCAAAGTATCTCACACAGGAGTTTCATTTGTGGAAACCTGCACTACTCCGGGTTATGGACAACCTAGGGTTAAAATAATGTGCTTTATACCTAACCTGTCTTTCAGGGTAATACCTGATGTTCTTCACAAGGTATAAATTCCAAAGATGCACAACCCAATTTGTACAGGGTTGGTTTTGCGATTGGGGAAATTAAATGTTCTTAAAACTACTGTGTAAAAGAGTAAGATGGAGGTTGGATAACCATGTAAAGGCCCCCTGCAAAATTTCTTTGTATGTAAAGAAATGTATTGCAAAGCTCACAAGGTCAAAATGAGACTTATAGGGGGACTGTATAGCATTTAACCTGTCCAGCATGTACTGAATCAGTTTGTTTTCCCTTTGAATATGTGGCAATTATTTAAAAGGTTTGTTAAATGCAACTGCTGTATGTGGTTGTTAATGCTAATACAATCGACTTTCCTAGATATTTTAAGAGGATAACAAAGGTTAATTTAACAGAAACAAACCAACACAGTAGACTTTGAGTAAGTTGCAATCTAAGTGGGAAAAGCCAAGGTGAGAAGTTATAAAGAAGGGCAACTAAGACATGCACTGGCTGTAAATATTTTGGAAACTCTGCATTTTTATTTATAATCTAGAGAGCACAATCAGTAGTATTCCTTATTTTGGGCTGTGAGAATTTACTTCTGAGAATAATCAGAACGTTCTGAGTCATCCACGACAGAACACTGTATTCTAACACGCTGAACTGAATCTCCCTGCGGCCTACATATCTCTAAGTACACGGAAGCTGCACCTTGCAGTGCGTACAGAGTGAGGCATGACCTCTACTGAGCAGCCAGTCACTGCTCTGCTTGTTAGTCAGCCTACAATTGGCTGAGACGCAAGCATCACAGGAAGGAAGACGTATTCCTGTTAACTCCTTCATTGCAAAAAGATTACAATGTCTGCATACAGTCGTGTCATGTAGCAATACAACATTACTGAGGTCTCTCTCTGGTCACCTCTGTTTACAAATTAGAGAAAAATGCTTTGTGTGTATATATATATTTCTGCCTGTTTGTTTTCTGTGTTTAATCAAATCAATGGACTCCCTATTCATTTTATGATGGATTAAGCACCTTTAGATTTATGTAGAGTAAAATGTATTTTTGTAACAAAAATACATTTTACTCTACATAAATCTAAAGGTGCTTAATCCATCATAAAATGAACTCTGAGGACCCGGAGTAGCCACATAGGGTGTTCTGAGTACCTGTCCCAAATAAATTACATTCATGAATTAAAGGGTTACTATAACTTTTTTTGCTTTGCGAAAGATTTACAAGCAAGCTTGCGATGCCACAACAGCAAGCATGTCAAAATAAACAATATCATGGCAACTGAAAGAACTGCACAATTCTGGAATCTATTTTATTTTGAGCATGCCTATTGGCACACATATAGCTCAAATTCATGGTTTTGGTTTGGCCAGAACCTGTACAATTTCCTCTTTCCTTTAGGGGTTAATTTACCTGTCAAATATAATTTAGGTTTTTTTCTTTATAGTCTGAGTTAATAATTATTTTTTCAGTTTAGGAGAAACAGAAATATATCTTGGTAAAGTATGTGAATCAAATCAAAACACTTTATTTTGTTGAACTATTGGTTTCAACGATCAAATCAAATATCTTCAGTTATAGTTACTTTAAAGGCATTAAGAGGTATCCTGATGACCAATGAATTAATTGGCTCCTGTATACTTTCTCTACTATCTTAATCGATGTGGTTGTTTTTGTATGTCATGATTTTGTTTCTTTAATAGAAAAAAATCATTAATCAGTGCAAAACCAGTTCACCGCCAAGGTATAAGACTGACCAGAAGCCGATACTCAGGCCCTCCAAAAAAGTGGATAAGCCCACTCCCTCTAGAATTTAAGCTCATTGAGCAGGGCCCTCCACCTCTCTGTTCTTGTGTGTCCAACTTGTCTAGTTACAACTTCATGTCTGTTCGTCCACCCATTGTACAGCGCTACAGAATTTGATGGCGCTATATAAATAATAAAATAGTAATAATAAGTAAAAGCCTGTATATGATATATACAATAAACACAAGTTCTAAAATAGGTGAAATAAAAATCCACAAATCAATACCTATAATAATAAGTCCAGAATCTCAATATGTAGAAATGGGGGATAATCATATGGTGGGATATACATGTAGCAATTTGGCCTGTGTGCTACTTACCATACAATGTAGCCCAGTCAGACTTTAGTGTGCATGAGTGTAATTTATTGGGATGGTCATAAGTGAATTATAACATTTGCATCACTATATGATTGAGCTTTTCACCAAGATTGCAATTTGTAAGTATATAAATTGCAATTTGGACTTCAGATTCACATATTAGCCCTGACATTTGCAATTTAGAGGCATAATTGTAGTTCAGTAAATTTCTCCCAGTGAATGAAATGATCCCATTCTACAGCTACGTTGCATTGTAAATTTACACTCTTGTTGAAGCTGGATCAGAGAGACCTGTTCTGCAGTCAGTCTGGCTATGGGCAGGTTTGAACCAGATAAAGACTATGTGTTGTTTGCCCTACAGGGCAGCTCAGAGGACAGTGTGAAATGAAGATGCATCCATGGATTTTGCTCAGTAACACACAGTAACACACTCACTAGCAGACACACACCCAATAACAGACACACTCACTGACACACACACACAAACACTAACATACACACTAACACACACACACACACACTAACACACACACATTTTTAAAAAAAAATTAATCCCCCCAGCCTCCTTACCTTTTGGAGTGCTGGGGGGATTCCCTGTGGCCCAGTGCTTCCTCTTCAGCTCCCTCGCGCACCGCATAGGGATGCCGGTGCCGGAAGATGACGTCATCTTCCGGCTCCGGTATCAGTGCGGTGCGCGAGGGAGCTGAAGAGGAAGCACACAGGGGAGAGTGCTCCCTCGCGCGCTGGCCACCCAGACAGCCAGCCCGCCCGCCCGCCGGGGTCAGCAGGGCCAGCCTGGGGGGGCCCTGAGGTGGCGGGCTCCTGGGCCCCCCAGGGGAAGAGGCTGGCACAGTAGGTACATACTGGGTCGCAGGGGCGGCCGGGCCCCCTGGTGGGCCGGGCCCGGTCTCAGCCTCGACCCTGGTATGTACGCCACTGTGTATATTCTCTCTCTCTCTCACCAAATAGCAACTTCAATGTTGACAACTTTAATATTATATATATATATATTTATTAAAATTTTCTAATTTTGGCAAATTATAACACTATTTTATGAATATCTCATGAATAAACACCACTTTATAATTGTACTGAATAATTAAATTAAGTAGTCTCCCAATCAAGCTTTGATATCTCTAGGCTGGTAAAACATAATGGAGGTATGCATTTTATTCATGCCTCAATTAAGTAATTAATTATATAACAGTATTTGCTAGTGTGATTATGAACACAGAAATGTAACTGGAATATCAACATTTTGATTCTCTAAAGTCAATTGAAAAGTTGCCTTTCAAATTTGAGGCTAAAATAGCCAATCTGATAACACAGAATATTTTGAGAATTTCTTCAATTCTGCTACATTGGCCTGAATTTCATACTTTACATTAACAACAGCTCGCACTATAAAAATCCTGCGCTATTAGGTGCTAACATGTAGACTATTGCTAATTGATTTATCTTGTTAATTATTGTTCAGTTCTACAGAATGAGTTATCACTTCATAGATTAAAAAAAAAAAATACACCTTAATCAGAGAATTATTAACATCTGTGAGGAGGATGATTTGCTAGACTTTATACTATAAAACAACTAACAGAATGGAAGCAAACTTATCTCCCATCTGATTTCCAAGAATAACTCGAGACATTTGTAAAACAGTGATGTAAAGTCATGTATTAATGAATAAACAGGCGTCTTTCCTAGTGCCAAGGACACAGCTTTATTGACACATCAGCAATCGTCATTGCTGCATTTGACTCACGAGTACTGCAACCTTTGGCAGCTGATTCCTGTTCTCCACATTAAACATTATTGTACTTAGTGACATTAGCATCCACAGCGAAGGGCAAGAGGGGGGACAAGCGTTGGAGAATGGTGGATTAGCAAATGTGGGGAGAGATGAGGTAGGAAAAAACAAATGGAGAAGAGATTGGGGATGGAAACACAAGTTAGGGAAACATAGGATAATAATATATGACTGTGGGAGAATATGTGGAGAGCTTGTGTTCCTCAGCACTGCATAAAGGGTTAAAGGGACACTTCACTGCCAAAATAAAATAAATAAAATCTCTGTTTATTAGCTATACCCGCAATGAAAACATGCATGCATTTAATTGTGCATTTTCCATTAGGGGTATATCCAAAACAACTTGCAAAACCTGCAAATCTCTTGTCTGTAGCCTTTGCAATCCCTCCCCTTCTAACCCTGCCCAGACTTTTTATATCCAATCACAGACTTCCTAATGCACCTCAATAAGAATTCTTTGCAAGGCTGGGGCTCTGGGCAATTGCTGCCTCTTCGTCCAAACCAGGAAGCAACAGGACCTGTTATCTGATTGACAGCCAGGTGGTGTAACCAGGTTCATTTATAAAAGGGCCACTTTCTATAGAAATCTGTGCTTTTTGTAAAATGAAAAAAAGAGGACACACTCTTCAAACATAAAGCAGACACGAAATCTGCAGCTTTTGCAAGCTCTATTTAGATAAACCCGATTTAAATTTTTAAGGAATAATTCAATGCATGCTAGATTCATTAAGGGTTATGTCTACTAAATACTTTTTTTTTTTTATTTTTTTTTATTTGGACTGTGGAGTGTACTTTTAACAGGCAAGTCTAAGAACCATTACATATATTAAGAAGTATAAAAAATATTCTGCACAACTATTCAATAAAGAAAACAATGACAGTTTCTTTTTTTATAACAAAGTACAAATTCTCAAGGTAATTCTCATTAGTAAGTGAATTTAAAAATTTAGGGCACAGTAGTCAAGCTGAAAACATCGATCATTTATTGCACTACTTGTAGGATAGTGTAAATGGGGCAATGGAAATGTTTTATTTTTTATTTATTGCTATGTAACAGTATACGTGTTTATGTAACCAGTGCTGACCTTGCGTCCCTCTTTGTGGATTATCATGTAATATTTGGGTTCCACACCTTGATCCCAAATCACAATGAGGAGATTTATTTTGTGTAATTTGGCAAAGTCAGTTAACCCCTTAAGGACGGAGCCAAATGTACACATTGTGAACAAAACAAAATGTAAACAAAACCTGGCATTTGGGCTACATGTCTGTCCAACCGTAATACACCTCTTTCATAGTAAATGCACCCACCCTTATTATATATCATTTTATTCAGGGGAAACAGGGCTTTCATTTAATATCAAATATTTAGCTATGAAACATAATTTAATATGAAAAAAATGGGAGAAAATACGATTTTTTTGATTTTCTTAGTTCTAAATTGCATTTTAAAGGTCAGTGTCATAATACTGTTTGATTTTACTGCAATAAAATACACATATTTGTATTTAGTAAAGTCTCACGTGTAAGACAGTACCCCCTATGTACAGGTTTTATGGCGTTTTGGGAAGTTACAGGGTCAAATATAGCGTGTTACATTTGAAATTGAAATTCGCCAGATTGGTTACGTTGCCTTTGAGACTGTATAGTAGCCCAGGAATGAAATTTACACCCATAATGGCATACCATTTGCAATAGTAGACAACCCAAGGTATTTCAAATGGGGTACATCCAGTCTTTTTTAGTAGCCATTTGGTCACAAACACTGGCCAAAGTTAGCGTTAGTATTTGTTTGTGTGTGAAAAATGCAAAAACCGCCAATTTTGGCCAGTGTTTGTGACTAAGTGGCTACTAAAAAAGACTGGACATACCCCGTTTGTAATACCTTGGGTTGTCTACTATTGCAAATGGTATGCCATCATAGGGGTAATTTTCATTCTTGGGCTACCATAGGGTCTCAAAGGCAACGTAACCAATCTGGCGAATTTTAATGTGAAAAAAATGAAACGCAAGCCTTATATTTGACGCTGTAACTTTTGAAAACACTATAAAACCTGTACATGAGGGGTATTGTTGTACTCGTGAGACTTCACTGAACACAAATATTTGTGTTTCAAAACAGTAAAAAGTATCATAGCAATAATATTGTCCGTTTAATGCTGTTTGTGCGTGAAAAATGCAAAAAACGTCACTTTTACTGGCGATATCATTGTTGTAATACATCTTACTGTTTTGAAACACTAATATTTGTGTTCAGCGAAGTCTCCCGAGTAGAACAGTACCCCCCATGTACAGGTTTTATGGTGTCTTGGAAAGTTATAGGGTTAAATATAGTACTAGCAAATTAAATTCCCTTTACTTTCGACATGGGTTGTCAGGCAGGTCCCGCTAATTGTAATTAATTAAGATACCTAATTATGTAAAATATTACATAAATAAATATGTAGAATTAATATATGTATATATATACGTATGTGAATCTATATGTGTATATATATATAATTTTTTAAAAATATTTTTATTTATATATAGGTATATATATAGTGATATATACTTATATATTTATGTATATAGATATATATATTATTTCGTTCTACGTGTATTTTGATATATATATATATATATATTAATTTCACAAAACAGTTAGAACGAAATAACACACATCTATATATTTTGTAATTATTTATTTTTAATTATTTTTTTAATTTTATTTTTTAACGTATTTACATTTTTATTTTTTTTATATTATATATAAATATATATATAACAATAATTATATATATATTTAATCAGTATCAGTCTACGTGTAATTTGATAATATATATATATAATTATATATATATTAATAGTAAAATACACCTAGACGGTGTATGTGTGTGTATGTATATGTGTATATATATACTTAGATCATATATATATAATATATACATATGATCTAAGTATATATAATTATTTTTTTTTACACCATTAACTTATTTTAATTTTATTTTCAGCCAGCAGGGGGACCACCTGTCATTACAGGCAGCCCCCTGCCGGCAATACAGAAGCCAGCTATCCCCGGCCATGTGATTGTGGGGTCCTCGCTAGGACCCCACTCTCACATGGCCGGGGGGCTTCCAGGAGGACGGAGGTGCCGCGGGGGGCTCCCTGGGAGTCCCCCCAACCGCGATCGCCGGCGACCGGGTAAGTTAACAAAAACCGGAGGGCGTACAATTACGCCCGGCGGCGTTTAGAGCCGCCTATTAGAGGGCGTAATTGTACGTCCTCCGGTTTTAAGGGGTTAAAGGAACATTGCAGTATTACACTATAGTGTTAAACTCACTATTTAGATCACCGGCCCCACTTGCATCGCTTTTAAAAGGTGGTTTTACTCACCTTTTCTCCCACCCCATGCCAGTCTCGCCATGGCTGTCTGCGCCTGTATCCCCCTTCATGGATGAGATTATCAGTTTTTGTAAATATGTTTTTATTGAACATTTCGTTATTTTTTTTCCGTTTGTTATCAACATGGAAAAGAAAAACATGGACATGCAGGTCCCTTTGGTCATTTGAATATGCTTATACATCGTAGGGCATAGTCTGTCAGACGTGTCTTGGCGACTCGCAGGTCACTTTCTTGAGTAAGTGGTGGGTGCATTGTGGCCTCGCAGGTCCGGTAGTACATAGTTATGAATAATACTCTGTTATATCTGATGTGTACCTTTTCTGCGTTGGGTAGTTTTGTATGTCCTGACAGTTTTCGTCTATTCCCCGGTGCCCACCCTGTAGCCACTAGGCAGTAGTGGGACATGTGGGCCACCTACTGTGTAGGGTCCCATCAGGACACGCAGCCCCCTTGTGACCTCGTGTCTAGGGTCCAGAATGGTGGTATAGTGGGTTGTTGACCCCCCTACTTTGGTATGATTCGGCTCTGCCCAGCGTTATATATGTTGTTGATGGGAATAACCTAAGGGGCATCCTGCGTTTCCTTCTAAACTAATAAAATTTGTAGCTCACGAAACTGGCGCACTTCCACCCCCCCGTACCCGCGGGGCCGTAGGCCATTTTTGGCACTGCAGGTGGCCGCACCCCGACAGGTACCATAGTCCCCCAGCGCGTCCCTGGGGGGTCGGCCCCCAGAGCCCGCTCCACCCGGACCCGACAGGGGGTGGGGTAGGGTAGGGGAGTGAGGTACTGTGTCCAGGTGTGGGGTCGTCCCATTAGGGTCATGGTGTCTCCTCCTGGGGGTTGTCAGTTCCTCCCCCCATGGTCAAATGCACAGTCCGAAATGCCTCCGTTCTGTCTGCATTCAGTCTTGGGCTGAATATCAGATTTCCTCTGTTACTCGTAACTCCTCCATTCTAGTAAACCACAGGGAAAGCGTTGGGGTTGTGTCTTTTTTCCAATACAAAGGTATTAGGTGTTTTGCGACATTAAGAATTCGGATGGTCAGGGAGCGTTTGTATCGTGGTGTGGGGGTTGTCGTGTGGTGCAGGAGGTACGGGGCGGACTGGAACGGTGGGACACTGTCCGTGAACAGGGCCACCATGGCAGCTATTTTCTCCCAGAACGGTACTATGAGTGGGAATTCCCACTATATGTGGAGGAAGGATCCTACCCCTGTCTTGCACCTCCAGCAGCGTTGTGTTTGCGTAGTGGCGATGTAAGTTGAATCGTGAGTGGTGCGTGGTCGGACCACATTGTCCCCCCTATGGCAGAGTCCCGCAATGTGGGTAGGTAGTAATATGGAAGGAAGAAGTAGTCGATGCGTGTGTAACAGTCATTCGGGGTCGAATAGAAGGTGTAGTCCCTAGCCGTCGGGTGTGTCGCCCTCCAGCAGTCCGTAAGCCTGTACTGGTGGAGAAGTTTACGAATTTTTTTTTTTAAATTTGACAATTTTTATTGTACATTTTCGAATGATAAAACTGGGGATACAGAAAGGAAAAAAGGGGGGGGGGGTAGGCATCTGTAGTATAGCAATAACAATATCATTAGCAATAGCATACCAGTAAGATATTTCCCCTTGTTCTCAGTTGGAGTGAGCACTGTGTGTGCCCGGTAGATCTTGTTGTGCTCTCCTTTGGTGTTTATCTTTAGCTATTGGTTCTACCCTTCGTTTAGTTGCCTTAGTTGAGCGGAGGAGGGGGGAGGGGAACTGGGCGAGGATGGCTTGTGTCAAGGGTGGGGGGGGGTTAGGAATGTGACACCTTACTCTCTAGAATTCTATATATACATACAGGGCCGGACTGGGGATACAAAGCAGCCCTGGAAAAAAATCTATGCCAGCCCCATAAGTCATTGTGCTATGTAGGGTGTTATATATTAAAGGACCACTATAGTGCCCTGAGGGTGCCCCCACCCTCAGGGTCCCCCTCCCGCCCGGCTCTGGAAGGGGGAAAGGGGTAAAAACTTACCTTTTTCCAGCGCTGGGAGGGGAGCTCTCCTCCTCCGATCCTCCTCTTCTCCTCCCATGCGGCTGAATGCGCACGCGCGGCAAGAGCTGCGCGCGCATTCAGCCAGTCACATAGGAAAGCATTCATAATGCTTTCCTATGGACGCTGGCGTGCTCTCACTGTGAAAATCACAGTGAGAAGCACGCAAGCGCCTCTAGTGGCTGTCAATGAGACAGCCACTAGAGGAAATAGGGGAAGGCTTAACCCATTAATAAACATAGCACTCTGAAACTGCTATGTTTATGAAAAAATGGGTTAACCATGGCTGGACCAGGCACCCAGATCACTTCATTAAGCTGAAGTGCTCTGGGTGCCTAGAGTGGACCTTTAATGTGTATATATATATATATATATATATATATATATATATATATATATATATATATATATATATATATATATATATATATATATATATATATATATTATTGATAGATTTCTTCTTCTTATTCAAAATATTAGTCCTTTCAGGGTAATTAAATTATACAGTAAAGCATACTCACACACAGACACAGACAATCTTACTGATGCACACAAATAGGCTCATTGACAGACAATCTCAATGACACACACAGACAAGGTTACTGGCAGACACACAAATTTAGTACAGACAAACTCTGATACACACACACGCTCACTACAGACAAGCTCACTGACACACACGCTCACTACAGACAAGCCCACGACCACACCCATGCTCCTTACAGACAAGAGCTCCCTAACACACACACATGTGACCCCTACAGACAAGCTCACTGACACACATACAAGCTCACTCACTAGCAGGCACACACACACAGAGGCTCCCTCACTAGCAGGTGCGCACACACACACAGAGGTAGACAGTCACTGACACCGAGGCAAACATCCACACATACAGACAGGCAGACAGTCACACACACACAGGCAGACAGCCACACACACAGGCAGACAGTTACACACACACAGTCACACAGACAGACACACACAGACGGTAACATACACAGGCAGACAGACACACACAGACAGTCACACACACACAGGCAGTCACGCGCACAGTCTCACGCACACAGACAGTCACACACAAACACACACTAACAGTCACACACAAAGTCACACACACACACAGTCACAGTCACACACACACACACAGTCACACACACACAGACAGTCACAGTCACACACACACAGGCAGTC